>CM053508.1:79097282-79190523 GCA_028627145.1 Eidolon dupreanum | reverse complement strand
GGAGGCATCTGAGTTAAAGACCAGGTTTGGCAAGAGACCTTTATTCCGTGACTCAGGGGAAAAATAAGGATGATTTTTAAATACAATTATTTCTGAAACCTAGCTTATTTTCAGTCTACTGAAATCCACAGCTGGCGTAAACAAACAGTAAAATCTGTTCAGGTTACAATGAAGTAGTATCACAAACACATGCTTACAAAAAAAAAAAAAAAAAACAGTAATACTGTGAAGTCCTCTGGAGCTGTTCAGAATCACAAAAATTGTACACAAACATTCCTATTTCATCTAATGCCTAAAAAAGGGTTATGCTTTATACCATGTAGTCACTCAAACATTTATTAATTAATGTTTATCATAGGAGGTGTTATTTAAAGTGATAAAAACATGGTTCTAAGCTAGGGATAGAATCATAAAGAAGCAGGTAGGGAACTACAGGTCTTCCTTTCTGGATGGAATTGTTCGCCAAAGGCTTCAAAAGCAAGAGGCAAATGTGTGTCCCCTTTTTCAGCAAAACAGAGCAAGAGTCAAGATGCCAGCCTATAAAGTGAAAAACACCTCACCCCATCTCACCAACCAAGTAGATCACTCTTTCCCCTGAGCAGGGAGTTCAAGTTGAAGCCACTTCCCCAAAACATTCTTAAGAAGGTGGAAGTGTTGGTTGAAGTCCCTGATTCATAGAAAGGACAATGACAAGAAGAGTGTGTCCCCTCACGTGCTCTAATTTTAATTAATGTGAGTTTCTCATTACCCATGTAAATCTCCCACAAACTTGTAGCTTGTTCCCTAAAATATGCCAGATATTTCCGCAACTTGGGGTCTTCATTCCATGCTACTCCCTTTCCCTGAATACATTCTCCCCATTCTGACCCATTTTGTCTTTCCCAGTTTTTTAAATCCTATTCACCTTTTAGGTCATCCAGAATATTGTCCACCTTTAGAATCTTTCCTCAACTCTCCAGTCACACAGGCAAAATAAATTCTTGACACTATCAGTTGCTTTGTGACCTTGGGCAGTTGAGTCTCACATTCCTCATCCATACAGCAGGAGTGATATTACCAGACTCCTCAGCATTAGTGTAAGGATTAAAGCATGCAGTATTACCTGGCTGCTGACCAATATTTAATAAATGTTTGTTTATTTTCTCCACTCTAAGACTAAAACTAAATTAACTTCCTGTCTCACTGTTAAATAACCCTGGGACCAAGCATATTTTCCTGTGCCTGTTAAAAAAAACAAAAAACACCGAGACGAGCAAAATAACTGCGCTATTTGCTCCAGGAAATATTTGTTCCTGGAGAT
The DNA here is from genome assembly GCA_028627145.1 of Eidolon dupreanum. NCBI lineage: Eukaryota > Metazoa > Chordata > Mammalia > Chiroptera > Pteropodidae > Eidolon > Eidolon dupreanum. Next base: position 79,189,223 of record CM053508.1, on the reverse strand, counting down.
TTGACCAGGAGCTAATTAAAATAGTTCACATATCAAGACAGAGTTTGTTCAAGACTCATTTCAATACCCTCGCCTCACTGTGCTTACCAATACAAAACTATGTCATAAACTCTGCACAGTGGTAGTTTGACTCTGTCTAATAAATTTAACTTTGCTTAATCAACAGATCTTTTTTAAGAACAGACAGTTGACACCTCTTTGTCTTAAATGCTATTTCATAGCACTCTGCTTGGATTTTTATTATAGCACTATGCAATAACTTTGTTATTGTAATTGGCTGCTTATCTGCCTTCCTGTGTAAAATGGTAAGCTTTGAGAAAGCAAGATCATGTCTTTTCATCTTTGTAATTCTGGTGCTCATCATCACAGTTTGCCAATAGTTAAGCCAGAAAAAAATAACATATTTTTCTTTGAATGAACAAATGAATGAATGGTCATTCATGAGGTCACAAACTCACTTTTAATCCACTAATCTAGTAATTTTTCTCAGGGGCAGTTTTGCTCTCCATGGGACACTGGGCAATGTCAAGAAATGTTTCTGATCGTCACAACTTGGTGGAGGGTTGGTCACTACTGGTACGTAGTAGATAGAGACCAGGAATGCTGCTAAACCCCCTACAATGTACAGGACAGCCCCCAAAACAAGGAATTACCCAGCTCAAAATGTCAATAGTGCTAAGGTTGAAAAATCTTGTCCTAGCCTGGTAGACAGGAGCTATTGCCACCCCTGCTCCACCCTGCTCTGGGCCTCAGGAGGCTCATCGGGAATGCATCACATCCATCAACTTCCTGCATCCCCATTCCTGGTTTACTTGGACTCAGTCAATGGGAGGCACCAGCAAGGAACTGGAGCGCAGTAGAAGAACAAGGACCGGGTATTTGCTTCACCAGCTCCCTGCCTTCCAGGCCACAACTGGCAGAGACTGTTCTATCTTTACTAAAGCCACAGCCACCATTCAAGTGTGCCTCCCCTACAGCTGTGGCTCCCTCCAAGTTCCGATAACCAGTCCCTTCCCTCACCCCAGAGGCCTTGGCATGGCCAGGACTCCGCCTGTTGACAATCTCCCCCATTCTTTGTTGGTGCCTCTAATATTGCTTTCATCCTGTCAATCAACCCCCTCAGCGAATGCTCCTAGGCACTCTATTTGGGGGTGCTGTTTCATAGGGCATCCTGGTCACTGAACACATCTCCTTGGGCTGGTACACCCAGGGGGCCCAATGGGTAGCAAGTCTGATTCTAACTACATAATGAGTGAGAACTCCCAGGGGGGGACTTGTGCCTCTGAAAAAAGCTATTTTCATTTATAGCTGCTAAGAACTTACCTGGCCTATAACACTGAAACCAAAAGGTGCATTTTAAAGTTTCTAAAAAAGAAAAATGCTTCATTTTTAAGCCTTAGTAAAGTGATTTTAGGGCAGTAAAAGCCATTATACTTTAGCAAAAACAACTGCATCAAACTACGCCATTTTTCCTGAGTGGCAAAAACGATTCCAATAACTTTTATGGCATATCGGAATTATGAAGAGACAGAAACCAAGAAATGAAATGTTTGACCCATTTGCCTCAATTCAGAAATTACTGAAATTCATAACCATATTAGGAGAAAATCAACAGAATAAGCCAACTTTTCTCACAAGCCAAAAGAGCATGAGATTTACACTGATTTCTAATTTAATTTACTATATTGCAATATTTATTGAGGCCCTTCTGTGTAACTAATATTCACAAAAAGAGAAGATATTTGAAATTAGAAAGAACAGCCTAACATCACTGGTATGTGGAACTAGAAGTCCACGTATAAATCTCTTCAGTGCCCTGCAGCCTGGAAAGGGGAGAATTATATAATAGAATGTGCAAGAAGAGGGTTGGAGGTCCTTATCCAGATGCAAGTTGATTAAAATTAGCACTTCATGAAATTACTTTCTTTTTTTTAAGATGAAAAGTGACTCTAAGTGGGACACAGCTATAAAAGTTAAAAGTCCTCATTTTTCAATCTATGCTAAAGGTTCTTTCCACGTGTGACCTTATTTGGTGCTTTTTCATAAGATGATAATATGCAAAGTACTTTTAAAATAGTCTTTTCTTTTTGCTTGTTTGGTCCTTTTGGGGGAAAAAAAATGCCAAGATTACCTGAGGGCAAAGTAACTAGCGTGGTAGGAAGATAATTCAAACCGGAGGTCTAGAGTTTGCAACAGCCACATTGCTTTGGACAAATTGATGCAGGACAAAGCAAATTTCCCCAAATGGTGGGGAGACCACTCCCTGTACCCAGAGAAGAAGAGGGTTCTTTGGCGGAGAGTGAGGAAAGAATTCAACACACAGGCCAAAGTTAGATTCAAAAGAAAAGTTCATTAGAAAAGGGGTAACACTCTACAGACAGAGTGTGGGCTCCTCTCAGAGAGAGAATGAGAGGGACAGTGAGAGAAAGTCAAGGCCCTGAGAGGGACCCTGAGTGGTCAGGGAATTCAGTTTCTGTGTCATTCTTTAGTTCCCATTTCCTTTGATATGGATGCACAGTGAGGAAGGGGAAGAGTATGTAGCATGAAAAGGTAAGAATGTGTAGAGTGAGCGGCCTGCCTGCAGTTCCCAGACTTTAATCCATAGGTTCCCCATGATTTTAGCCATAGAGAATGAATCTTGGTTCCTGTTTCCCCTTCACAGGTGTGAGAAATGGGTTGGTAGCAATCCCAGCAGAAACCTTCCTTTTCCGTCCTCTGGTCTGACTGCAGGGCTGATCAGCATATTGCAATTTTCTGATTGTGGCTTGATTAACATTTTTAATTATCTTGCCTCCTCCATACATTAAAACTACTTAACTTTCTGAGCCAAGGATTTACCTTTGACTTTCAGTCCAAAAGTTGCTGAGAGGATTGGGAAAGACACCCTACAGAGCACCTTTACACATGGCACCCTTTCATTTGGCACTCAGTAGCAGTTATAATCGTGATCACTGTCCATAAGTGACATCGGATTTAGCAGTGCTGCTACTCAATTCAGCAAACGTTGGTGGTAAACCTATGATGTGCTAGGTGTTTCACAGGTTACTGAAAGGAGTTTCTACTCTTTCAAGTACACAAATAAATAACTTGAGTCCATTTGTTTTGAAAAACAGAGAGAAGAGGTTAAGGTCAAGCCAGAATTTCAACTGAAACTGAAATTGAAATTCCTTTTGCATTGCTAATTCAGACCCATCACTACCATACCACTGCAGAGGTTGCAACCTGGTGTTTCTGAGAAATCATGTTAAAAGATGTAAAGTGGCTGTTTTAAGACTGCTTTGTTCCATTAATATCTCTAAGATTAATATACACTCTTCTGAAGTATCTTCTTCATATCATCAAGCTAGTTGATGCACCACCCTACCAACTCTGGCAGTCTCCCCCAAGTGTATTCTATCATGTGTTTAGGCTGTTTCTATTTAAGCCCTTTCTGTTCTGCTGACTCACCATCATCAGAAGAAGTACATGCTGCCTATCGCTGACATTTCTCAGAGACACACAAATTGGACTAAAGCACTTGCAATTAATATTTCCACTCTTCTCTACATGACATATGCAATCTTATAAGTGGCACTTTACTTGCATAGAAATGAAATTAAATTAAGGGAAAGGATGGGATTTTGGAGACCAAAATCAATGACAGGTGCACTTTGCTTCCAAACAGACTTATGAAGGAGAAGAAAAGACTAAGGCATAGTGTAGTTTAAGGTACATTTTTTAAATCATTTTTTTCTCAAAAGCGATTATGGCAGGAAGCGAAATAGCATCCATGCCGTTACATAATTTAAACTTCTCTAAAAGTATATGATTATTTTATCATTGAAATTTTTTTATCATTTAAAATTAACCAAATATAATTTATGATTCAAAAATCATAGTATTAATGTGAGCCCCAAATCTACAAACTACAGTAAAGCTCAAACCTTACCGAATCTCTTAGGACCATGTAGCCATTATCACATATGGTTATTGCATTGTCTGTAACCGAAAAGTGGCGACAATGAGGACAATACACCCAAAGTTTTCAGATGGCATCCAAGCCCACACCTGGCCGTTAAGCTTCTCCCTTTTTTTCTCCTTTTCTCCTAAATTTCCAGAGCTTAGCAGGGGTCTGGGACACAATGCAAACTCTTCTTTTTCTCCCCAAGCCCCACTTGACACTTTCCCTATTCATCTTCTTTATATATTTATTCAAGTGTCATTTCCACAAGTGCTACCATTCCCTACTCCCTCTTTTTGCTTGATCCTTCTCCTTAGCACTTTCCACAAAACATATGTGATAGCCCTTACCTCCATCTAATACATAAAGGCAACTTGCTTATAACCTACCTGCCCCTACAAGAACATAAAGATCATCAGAGATATTTGCACATTTTGTTCATTGACATACCTTAAGGGCCTACTGCAGTGTCTGGTACATAATAAATGGCAAGAATTTTTGATAAATAAATGAAAAAGAGCTTCCCCTCCTGAATTTGGAACTTGACATTTCCTTGTAATTCCCTGGGATGAACTACAAGAGCATCTCCTATTAAGAAAATTAACAAAAACTTAGAAATAAAGGCCTGTACATTGAAAATTACAAGACATTGTTGAAAGAAATTGAAAGAGACACAAACAATTTGAAAGATATTGCATGTTCATGGATTGGAAAAATTAACATTGTTAAAATGCTCATGTTACTTAAAGCCGTCTATAGATTCGGTGCAATCTCAATCATAATGCCAATGGCATTTTCACAAAAATAGAACAACAAGAAAAAAAAAACCCTCAAATTTGTACAGAACCACAAAAAAAAAAAAAAAAAAAAAAAGCTAAAGCAACCCTGAGAGAGAAAAAAGAACAGAACATGCTTCTGGTCAAGATGGTGGAGTGGGTAAACACCATGTTCACCTCCTCTCACAACCACATCAAAATTACAACTACAGAATAACCAACATTGTGAGTCACCAGAATTCTAACTGAACAGAAGTCCTACAACTAAGGACTTATGGAAGAGGCCACCTCGAGACTGGGGCGCAGATGTGGAATGGGGTAGTCCTGCACTCATGTGTGACAGCTGAAAATTGGAAGAGATATTTTGGCTGTGGAGATCCCACTGAGGAGTGAAGTGTCCCAGCCCCTCACCAGGTTCCCAAACCTAGGATTCCAGTGCTGGAAAGAGAAGTCCCACAATTTCTGGCTGTGAAAATCAGTAGAGATTGTGGCCAAGTAAGACAAAGAAGGGCTGGAGTCCCAGGTGTTCCTCATAAAGGGCCTGCACATGAACTTACTCGCTGATGGGCTCACTTGCTCTGAGCTCAAGCACTGGGGCAGCAGCTTGAAAGGCACCAGGGGCAAATGGGGAGGAAATGAATTGTCTAGCTTCAGGAGGAGGGCTGGAGGGCTAGCTTTCTCCCAAAAAGAAGTGCTGACAAAGCCCATTGTTCCTTTGTTGAGCCCTCCCCGAACCCAGCATGCAGACTCTGGGTGAGGGGGAAGGGGGTTGCCATATCAGAGCACACATCAACCTCGCTAATGCTGTTTGTTCAGAGATGGTGATCCATGAGACTCTGTCTCACCCAACTTCCAGACCCACCCAAGCTGCTTCCAGTGACTTTTCCATACTTTTCCAATGGCCTGTCTTGACTCATGCTACAGACTTTCCTAAAATCTCTCAAAGTTTCACAAACCCCAAACAAGCAGCATCCGGCCTCAGTGTGTCCCCTACTTCTTGCTAAGCAGCCCCAAGCCCGGCTCTAGCAGCAGCCAGCCTCGGTTTGCAGCTTAGACTCTTCCAGACACCTCTAATCCCAGCATGAGTGGAAACCATCTGCAAATCACATTTTAGCACATATCAAGTGGCTCCAGGCAGATCCCAAGCAACAGCTAAACTTGGCCTGCAACAGACCCTGCCCAAGAGACCCCAGAACAAACACACCCAGTGGCCAGCTTCAGACCACACAAGAATACCACCCAACTGGTGCTACAAAAGACACATCCAAAGAGCAGACTCTACAGGCACCAGAGCCCTGCTAAAGCAAACCTTACAACATAGAGTCAGCCCCTGAACAACAGCTCCTTCACTGAAGTCATTGCCAGTCCTCACTATCAATCAACCTGACAGTCAATCCCTCCCACTGCTATGCAAACAGCAACAAAAGCTCAGCCACAATAGGAGGGCACACACAACCCATACAAGGGACACACCTAAAGCACACAGCTCAGGAGATCAGGGAAAACTATGTACCACTCACATGTCACCTACTTCATAAGGACGCTCTGCTAAGACTGGGAAACTTAGGAGCCCTACTTAATAAATAGAAACAAACACAGGAAGTCAGTCAAAATGTGGAGACAAAGAAACATGTCCCAAATGAAAGAACAGAACAAACCTCCAGAAAAAGATCTAAACAAAATGGAGACGACCAATTTATTCAATGCAGAGTTCAAAACACTGGTTATAAGGATGCTCAGTAAACTTAGGGGAAGAGTAAATGAACTCAGTGAGAACTTTAACAAAGAGCTAAAAAACATAAAAATAAAGATAGAAAACAAAAAAAAACAGTCATAAATGAAAAAATATAGTAACTGAAATGAAGAATACATTAGAGAGAATCAACAGATTAGATGAAGCAGAGGATTCAATCAGTGATTTAGAAGATAACGTAGCAAAAAACACTCAAGCAGAATAGTAACAAAAAAAGAAAATAAAAAAAAATGTGAATGGTTTAAGGGGCCTCTAGGACAACATCAAGAGTACCAACATACATTCGTATCATAGGTATACCAGAAGAAGAGAGAGAACAAGGAAAAAAACCTATTTGAAGAAATAATGATAGAAAACTTTCTTAACATGGTGATGGAAATAGACATACAAGCCCATGAAACACGGAGTCCCAAACAAGATGAGCCCAAAGAGACCCATACCAAGACATTTCATAATTAAAATGCCAAAGCTTAAAGACAAAGAGAGACTCTTAAAAGCAGCAAGAAAAAAAGCGGTTAGTTACCTACAAGGGAGCTCCCATAAGAATGTCAGCTGATAGCTCAACAGAAACTTTGCAGATTAGAAGGGATTAACACGAAATATTCAAAGTGATGAAAAGTAAGGATAAACAACCAAGATTACTCTACCCAGCAAGGCTATCATTTAGAATCAAAGGACAGATAAAGAACTTCGCAGATAAGAAAAAGTTAAGGGAGTTCATCGTCACCAAACTAATATTATAAGAAATATTAAAAGGATTTCTTTAAAAAGAAAAAAATTAAAAAGATCAAAAATATGATATTAAAATGGCAATAACTACATATATACCAACAATTGCTTTACATATAAATGAATTGCTTCAATCAAAAGACAAAAGGGGCTGAATAGACCCTTACATATACTGCCTACAAGAGATTCACTTCAGATCTAAAGCCATACACAAACTGAAAGTAAAGAGATGGAAAAAGGTATTTCATAAAAATGGAAAAAAAAAAAAAAAGCTGGGGTAGCTATACTTATACCAGACAAAATAAACTTTAAAACAAAGGTTATAACAAAACAAACAAACAAACAAACAAACAAACAAAAAAACCAAAGAACTCAGTAATCCCACTTCTGGGTATTTATCCAAAGAAACCCAAAACACTACTTTGAAGGGGCATGTGCTTCCATATGTTCACTGCAGAGGAATGTACCTTTATTTGTCATACTATTTACTATTGCTTAGGATCCAGACTCTATGTAGGTACACAGAAGCTATCAGATTTTTGTCTGATAGAGATTAAACAATTTCTGTACAAAAGAAAAAAATAACTTTGAAGTTTACACTTTTATTGCACTCTTGGATATAAACCAGTTTTGTATCTAATTTAACCACCTACTTTTCTTCATTGCCTTTCAATGCTCTGCCTCCCATGCATTTTATCACTCTGGTGGTTCCCCTCAACAATGAGTTAAATAAATATTTAACATGTGCTTATTCTACATTTGTATAAGAGTAATATTTCAACATTTTAAAAATAATATTTGGTCAATTTTGGAGGCCATACCACCAAAGATATCCAAATGGATGATGGAGGTGAGCTAAGAAGCAGAAAATCTGGTTTATTAGTATTTTTGTTTGTCAGGTTATTTGTGAGCTCAAATTAATTTTCAAATGTATCTACTGGAAAGGAGAACAACCCTTTAAGATCTGGGCCACGCATTGTAGGTGATTCTAAGTTTGCTTTCATCTATACGGCTGATGTTTTAGAAAGTTTCTGCTGTTTATTTGTCCAGGTGTTTACAATTGAGAAAACTCTTCCTCTGTGTGAGTTAGAAATATTTATCTACACCTGGCATGTAATAATAAAATATTATAAAGCCTCATAAGGGAGCACCGTTGTGTTATTGATAATAATAAGCCATTACGTAAATCTCATATATTGCCAGAATTTCAGGAAAATAGACTAAACCTCTAATACTTTAAATGGGCTATCACACATCCCCAAATCCACAAAGAAACCACTAGCTAGCTCAGAAACTGCTAACTTAGAAATATTTTTATATAGAAATTCTAATCCATGTGATCAAAATGAATCCTTGGACATATTAGACTTGTTTGATCCCATTGGTTTAAAAGCAGCCATGCACTTTCTCCCTAACTTTATCTATGTGGCGTATAATACAAGAAAACATTTCACAATGGATATCCATTTGTTTTCTCACAAATAGATTATTTAATCTGATTCCTCACAACTCATACTAGCTTACTCATCAGGCAAGCCAACGTATTTCCACATGTTTTGGGTTATAAAAATATAAAATTATATATTTAGTTAAATAGGTTATAATTCTGATAAAAAATTTATATCAATAGTAATTGTGTTCTATAGTGCATCAGCATACACATACATAATTTTCAACATCTTCAGTTAACATTAAGAACTTAATACATTATTATGTTGAGATAATGAATAATTTCTAATAAGGTAGAATACTATAACATTGGTCAGGAAGCACAGTTGTATAATATATTATATATATATTTGCTTCTTATTTTAATATGTTGCAATGTGCCTGTACCTTAAGTTCATATTAAGCAGGGTTTCTCAACAGAGGTACTACTGACATGTTGGACAGTTAATTTTTGTTGTGATGTCTGTCCTGTGCATCGTAGAATATAACCCTGGCCTCTACTCACTAGATGTCATTAACATCTCCCCTCCCCTCCAAGTCATGACACTCAAAAATGTTCCTAAACATTGACATCTGTCGTATTAATAAAGGTGTTCATTTTTACTATTTTATCAATGTGATATAATGATCTATGTGATTATTGGAAGTCACATTAGGTTTACTTTACTTTCTAAAATGCTCAGTTTTGACAAACCTCCCCATATCCCCATCATGCTGTCTCTGTAAAGTAGAAGTTAGTTAATTCCATTAAAAGTTAAAATTAATATGGGTGATTAAGACTCTGGTAGGAACAAGAGTGGCAGAGAAATATCATTATGCATAAAAGGTAATGGAGTGTTTAATGAAGGAGAGCATTTTCTCCTAAAATTATCTTTTTCCAAAATGTGAATGAGAGTAACAAAGATTCAAACTTGAATGGATACATTAAATTGTAGAGGGAATGCAAGAAATGCTTTTATCATCTTGGTTTATAATAAAAACAAAGAATCTAAAAATAAGCAATGACGTATTTTCAAAATTTGGCAAAGTTGTCTCAGTTTTGATGAAGTAATTTATGTTAAAAAATAATTCTATTAATGCTTTATGGCCAAATATGTTAACACAAAATTAGAATTTGGTCTTCTTTCCATTAAAATCAATCGAAAAACTGAAGTATTTGTTTACTCTTAACAAGGAATAGAAAATGTTAAAATTTCTCATCTATGTAATCATCTCAGCTATCAGAGACTCCATATCTCACTAGAACTATTTTCTGTATTTTGGCTGATTTGTAATGTCCTTGACCATTTTTTAAAAATCCTCACTGAAAGAGCTAAAGTCATAATAACTTACATATTTATTTTAATATAGCTTTCATCGTCACTTTGATTAATAGGTAGTCCAGCTAAAATGACTCATGTACTCAGGCATCTATGAGTCTAATAAATGACCAAATTTCCTATAACTCTTTTGATTTTTGTTTTTCAAGATCAGATTCTAAATTTAGGAAAAACATTCGAGTTGCCTTTTTACCTGAACTATCTGTGGTTTTCCAGAGGGCTCCTAAAACATAACAAAGATTTGGGTTGATTTTTTAAATTACATACTAAATTCCTATTGTCACTATAATAAACCACCACAATCTGAGTGACTTAAAACCACAAAAATGTATTCCCTTACAGTTCTGGAGATCGTAAGTCCAATACGAGTTTCCGTAGGCTAAAATCAAGATGTTGGCAGGGATGTCTCCTCTGGAGGCTCTAAGGGGAGAATTCACTTACTTAGCTTTTTTCATCTTCGAGTGGCCACTTATGTGCCATGGCTTAGGGCCCCTTCTTTCATCTTCACAGCATCGCTCCAATCTGTTTCCTTCGTAACATCACGTTCTCTCCTCCCATATGTTATATGACCCTTAGGATTATATTAGGCCCACTCAGATAACTTAGAACAGTGACCCACCTCAAACCCCTTAATTTAATCATGTCTACAAAGATACCTTTGTCTTAAGGCAAAATATTCATAAATTTACTCATTATTCAGCCTATCACACCAGAAACTCTGGCTCATATGATCAAAAAAGGATTACCAGAAATAATTAGGTTTGCTGGAAAACTTCGTAGTTCTTAAGCAGCTCCACATCAAGGTAAAAGCTTCAGGGAAAAGTTCTTAAAGAAAGAAGCTCAACCTTCCTTAGGTCAATTTCGTACAGGTAAAACATTATTCATATAAATATGTTTTATAGATTATACACTTTTACAAGTCAGATTAAAAGACTTTAAAGATTTGTCAATGCTTTTGTTATCCATAATATGTTTTTATGCCCAGAGAGAACATTGGCCAAATCTTTATGAAAGAATTATGTATTATATCCCAACAGAGAATTTTACTTTTTTTTTTATTCTGTTTATGCAGACCGAAATAAATTAGCCACATTTCCTCAGTCTTATGGACAGGTGGTTTTTGTTTTGCCTTCTTCCTTATCTGAAACTTAAGTACAGATTCAAGATAGAAATTAAGTCTGAAAGAAACAGTCTCAGAACCTTGTGGAGACAAGGGGACCGGGCACTCTGTACCATTGCTATTTCAAGATTACTGGGTAGAGGCTTTTAAGCTTAACCCAATGTTACTTAGTCAACTGTGAAACTGTACTAGAGAACTAAATCCGGTTATCCAGGATGCTTTTGAATTCAGAAGCAGACGACTTCTAGGAAAATTGTTCTTCTAATCCCAGATCCAACAGACCAAGACAAGTGGGAGTAGAATGTGCTGAATGAATGAGGAAAATTTCACGTGGCCTTTTTGGGGATATTATCCTTGGAATTATTCTTAATGTTCTATTTTCTGATACATATATAAGGAAGACTTTACTTTTTAAATATCTATCTCTAATTCTCATATTATGCTTTCATAAACTGAAATTAAAGAATCTTTAAGTGGTATCTGGTTCTCATAATTCTGGTGTTCGGAATTCAGAAACAAATACTTTGAGACTCTGCTTTTCATAGCAATGTAATTATTTGCATAAAGTTAAGACAAATCTATCCTTCTTTGTACAAAGGAATAATAAACAAATATTTATAATCAAAGCCATACCTAGAGTGTCATATTTGAGAATAATTAACATTTAACGAGCTTTGACAAGCTCACCATTTAGGAACAAAGATTGTATTTTTGTGTGGAGCCAATGCCCACAAATCTTTTCCAGGAAATGGTCTGGGACTCATTCTGTGGCTTTCAGGTTCTTAGACTTAACAGCAGTAGAGAACGCCAGGAAGGTTAGCAGATTGTGGGGACTTCAAAAAGAACAGAATTCAACCAATTTGTAAGTACTGCAGGTGAAAACTGTGGAGATTAATTTCTTAGATTTGGTTTTCTAGAGTCAGAATGCAAGAACCAATAAGACTTTTTTATTTAATCTTTGGAGTAACAGAGGCAATGAAAATGCCACCTGAGATTCCTCATGAAACTTCCAGACAGAAGCTAATTCTCTGGCCTTATAAGTACTCAGTATCTATAAGTCTAGATTTGCTAATTGTACTCAGAGAGGCATATATAAGATTCCTATTGAACCTGTGTAAGTTAATCAGGCTAAAACAAAAAGTGATAACCTCTCTTTTTTGTGATCAAAACTAATCCTTAGAGACTATTTATTATCTCACTTGAAAACTCCCCTGCTCTGTATTAACAATGGTTTATTGTGTTTTTTTTAAGGTAAAATCATAACCCTCATACAAATATAAAATGAATGCACATCAAAGATTTTATTTAAAGTATCATTAATGAGAGAATCAGCAACATATTCCAATAGTGTCAAAGGAAAAATTCAAAGAACAACACATATAGACAAGAAGGATGCTGGAGTTAAAAATAGATACAAATTGGCTTCTTTTGGGGGTGATAAGGAGAAATCGATTGTCTCTTTACTAGACAGAATTCATTTGCATATTTATAGATAGAGTCATTGGCGGCATTACTAGTTATTTACACTAACAGTTGAAAACAACTCAAAGTCAGTGAAAGATAGAGATAACTTGGAAAGGTACACTAGACAGGATATTTAATCATCATTTAATTATTTAAGTACCCATCTCTATGTCTTTTACAATTTTTTCTGACAGCTATGGCACCCCATTTCCCCCGTTCCCCTTTCTCTTTCCTAGACAGCATCCAAGCTCATCTCATGGAGTATAGATCTCTCCGCCCTTTCCCCAAAAGAGACTACTTAAACCATGTTAGTATTAAGAAATTCAAATGGTGTACTTCTTTGCCACTAATTTTTTCGCATCTGAGAATTCCCAAGAGCTTCTGCAGCCTCACACATCCTTCCTATGAGGTTCCGGTTGGCTGGCTCCTCGAAGACCCTGAGCCTCCGAAGAAAATATTGACATGAAGTAACGAGCCCTTTAATCAGGCCCGATAGGCAGCTCGTGTTTCTCTTGGCGGAAAAGGATAAAACTCAGTGTTTAATAACTTAGCCCCATCCAACGGGCTGTTCAATTGAACAAGCACCCCAGGGGCTGGGCCACTCACAAGTGTCTTGCTTGTAGGCGGTGCCAGGGGTAGGTCCTGGAGCCCAGGAAACTGGCCTTTCCTCCAGGATCTCCCCGGGAGGGGAACTTTTAAAACTCTGCCATCATCTCTGCCCAAGGCGCTTCCTTTTGTTCCCTGTCAGCTATTTTAAAAGCTACCTCCTATTTCAGTGATGTTATACTCTGAAGGCAGGATTTGCAGTCAGCTGAAGTCATCTTAGGTTTCTTAAAGGCATCACATAGAGATATGCAAATATATGCAAATAGGTACACAATAGAGTAATTAAAATAAAACCTAGTAGCCTTAAATAGACAGCAAATAATAGCCCTAGGAGAGGCAATTAATTCTATTGTTTACAACCACGGGCTTTGTTAGCTGATTATTTTTTCCCCAAATGAAGAGGCAAATCATTTTCTTTGCTTCTCTGATAGACAAAAACCATTGCATTTGTTCTCTGCTTCATTGTCAGGAACGACACAGCCAAAGGAAATCCTTTTACCAGAGGAAAAATAATGTAGGAATGAGGCCACACTTTGGAAGACTTTCAGATTCCGACCGCTGCTGACCACTTCCGCTTCCTCTCATTCCCCAAGCATTCCTTCAGCCCTCGACTCCTGCACTGGACTCCTGGCTGTCCCACAGTCCTGCTGGCTGCTGGTCCCCCACCTGGGTTACCGTGCCATTTCCTTTTCCGGCCGGAATGCAGACCCCGCCTCAGGGGCGCACGCACAGTGAGGGAAGAGAGAAATAAGCAGGTAATTCTATAACCCGGGATGCTAAGTGCAGTGGTGGGGACGCGAGCAGAGCGCGGTGGGGGATGAACAGAGCAGCTGCGGGAGGAGTGGGGTGGTCGGAGACGAGCCTGCAAGATGTGACACTTGAGCTGAGGACTGAAGGATAGACGGGTAGGAAGCAAGCCCTGGAAGAACGGAGACCCAAAATCCATGATTTTATAACCTGTATTTGGAAGAACTACTAGGATTCCTGGAGGTGAAAAAAAGCGTAAGGACAGGAAGGACGAGGGAGCGAGGCTGCAGAGATAGAGTAGCCAGAGCCTGGATGACTGAGTTTGCCATCGTTAAAGGATAGACCGAAGCATATCAAAACTGTAAGAGTTTATCTGAGCAAAAAACAATTACGACTGGGCAGCTCCAAACCAGGAGAGGTTAAGAGAACTCCACTGATAGGAGCTTGGACAGAAACTTTTATAGAGAAAAGGGGGAAGCAAAGTAAGGGAATTATTTGATTAGCCAGAGCTGAAAGCCTAGTCGGCTGTTTGTGTTTGTCCTAATATTTTGACTTTGTAACTTGGAGGTATTTAGAGGTTTAGATTTTGGTTTGCTCATGTAGACTGCCACAGCATCAGAGCCTGCTCAGTCTAATGGCCTCCTTGTTTAGTTAATTTAACACCATGTTAAGGAACTTGCCCTTCATCCATTGGGAAAAAGGGAGCCACTGAGGGGCTTTTAGTAGATAACTGTCAGGAAAAACGGTTCTAGGTCGAGACCACCTGTTCACATCTTCACAGAAGAAAGAGGAAGGCAAAAACTAAAGGCGGAGTCTCCCGGTTCATAGGCTGTGACGGTAATACCAGGGAGAGACTACGGCGGCCTTCATTAGGGCAGTACAGTGGACAGGAGAGGGAAGCACACTGAAGATTTTAACTGCATTGATGACTATTAAAATAGAAAGAGTGCTGGGATGAGAAGAAGTAGGAGTCAAAGTCAACTTCCCGTTTTTGTGTTTGGTAACTGTAGATGCTGGTGGTCTGCACTGAGACAGGGGCACAGGGGCAGGATTTGGGGTTGGGGGAGATATTGAGCTGCGTATTAAATATATTCAGAAATAAATAAGTGCTTGACGTCCAGGAGGCAAATGGATATACAGGTCTGGCACTTGGATGGTCATGGGAGCATGAGTTTAAGGGGCCATAGTAGCTTAAAGGGCAAAAAAAATCCATAAGAGGTGAGTTGCCAGTGCAGGAAAAAAATCATGATGACTGAAGTAGGGCAGTCACAGCAGAGATTTACAAGTGTCAGATGCAAGATGAACTTAGAAAATCAGTTGTTTTCCCCTTCATTCAGTATTGCAGCCCTCTCGTTTTGTGGGAATAATGGGGTGATGTACCCAAGTTGCATAGCTAACTGGTAGCCGCGCTAGAACTGGAATCCCCTCCGGCTTCTTATCCTGTACCCTTCCCACCGCTCTGTGCTACTGCTAATCTCTCAAATTGGCATTAACTTGCAAACGTTTAAGACAGCCTCCTAAAGACCTATAGAACATCAGAGAAGCCCCACTTTAAGCAATCCATCCGTATCCCCACAGGTACATTAGAGCTAAAATCATAAAATTAATAGTTGCTTACTTATCCAGAATCGATACATCCCCTGGCTAAGGTGAGTGACTATTCTCTGCTATAACATGAAAGAGATCCAGATTGGCAAGTGCACCTGAGTGTTGTTGACAGATGGAGAGGTGAAGCTGGAAGGGCGGGAGCCAACATCAGCCAGGCTGGTCCTTAGCACCCCAGGGAGAGGGGAGAGAGGACATCAGTAACTGAGTTGGAAACCTTTAGAAAACCCAGTTTCCTAGGCTGGGTCCCCACATCCTAGGTGTCCTTTGACTTTGGATCATCATCAAATATTTTTTAACTGATTATGTGAATGTCCCAAGCTGGGAATAGAAATGCACCAGAGAACCTGGTATTCTCAAGAAAAATCTGTAATCAAAAAGGGTAATATGGCCCTAGTTTAGACATAAAACTACAAAATGTAGATGAGCTATAAAAATCCCTAAAATAGGTCAGGTTTAACCAAATTTTTTTATTGGAAAATGAGAAAATCAGCCTTGTTCATACACAGGCAGGCTTCATTTTATTGCACTTTGCTTTATTGGCCTTTGCAGGTGTTGTGTTTTTTACAAATCGAAGGCAAGACCCTCCACCAGCAAAAGGATGACAGCTCACTTTACCACAAGGCTCTCTCTGTTAGGGTGTTCTGGACCCAAACCCACAGTATCTCTGAGGGGTGCCTATAATGAACCTAAATTGAAATGTCATATTTATGAGCCACTTCTACTTCCAAACTATGTGAAGAGCAAGTGTTTACTAGAAGCATTCCTTTTAAAAGCTGTCTTCATGTGGAAGTGAAATACCATACGCACCCACTATTTCCATGGTAACTGTTTTCTTACTAAATGGAAATAGCATAATCAACATTTAAGATCTTCTATTTCCTGAAATGTTTATCTTATGTAAATGTTTTGTATGTGTTACAGGTAGTGTCTTCTTTTATTTTCTTCTTTTAATTAAAACTAATTTTGTTAAATTTAGTGGCTATATATATATATATAAGAAAAACGATGCAATATATTTGTTCTGTTGTTTATAAGATATTCCTTTAATATTTAAATATTTTGATGTGAAAACTGACATTCTCTTTTCTCACAGTGTTGAGAATTCACAGCTTTTAAAAAGATAATTCAGTTAATATATGTCCTAGATGTATTTGGTAAACAATGTAAGAAGTGTTTTGTCTATGTTAAAAGATAATTTTCAGGAAAAAGGCAAAATGAATATGTCTTTAAAATTTTTATATTACTCATGATGACAGAACCTGGTGACAAAGACTCTTTCTGTGACCTCTGATCCGGATTCTCAACTGGGCCTCAAACTCGGACCCTAGTCCTTGATGTGCCTGCATAGGTCAGTTTTAGTAAGAATGCTGCTGAGTCTGTTTAGAAAGAGAACCCCTACCCTTGCTATCTGATCACCCTGGACTGCCTTCAGCAAGAATCCTCTTAAGATGGTTTAGCAAGAATCCGCCTACCCTTGATGTCTCCTGTTAGTAATTTTCCATCCACTGACCACCTCATTCGGCTGGTTGCCTGTAAATCCTCAGCTGTGAATCCACACCTGTCTTTGCTGTATTTGGTGTTGAGCCCAATATTTCTCCTATTACCATAGTCTTGACACCTATCACAGTAGTCCTGAATAAAGTCTTCTTTACTGTTTTAACAAGTGTCAGAACTATTTTTTTTCTTTCACACAGGGAGAAGTTATGATCTATTCAAAGAAAAACTCAAAAAACCACAAACTTATAGGGAGTAAAGGCATCAAATTATAAACGGGGCAAAACTGATTTTCTCACAGGGGAGCATGGGGGTCTCCTGGACAAGAGAGTTTGCCTATCTATCAATTACCTACAGTTTATAACCCCCTGAAAAAATAGATAAAGGAAGACAGCCTGGAAAATGAATAATACATAATTTCCCACTGAAGTATAATTTTTGCTTCTAGAGTAGAACATGAGGACCATATATAGCATGAGTCACACTGTAAATTCCTCTGAGCGCCAGCTTTGCCATCATACTCTCCAGAACCCAAAGTATGGCTTCTCGTAATCAGGGCTCCAGAAATGATCAGGACAAAGCAAGAAAAAAATTCATATTTAACTCTTGCAGTTCCTCTATGCAGTGCAATCTACACAACTTCGAGAAGAACACTCTGATCCACTGACAGTTTAATAAAGGCCAGAAAAAAAATCATCCAGTATAGCCAATGAAGATATAAAATTAGATTAAACTACTTATTAGCAAAAAAAAAAAACACATTTTTTGAATTTTAAGAAATTCATGTTAGAAAGAAAATGGAATCAAAAAAATGCTAGGGAGATGAAAGAGTTCTTACTATTACTGAAGTAATGATATAGTTTTTATGGCACTTATTTCATACTATCTTATAAATACAGTTCAAAATTATATTTGATTCTACTTCATTTAGCACAGAGACTGTGTCTGTGTCACCATGGTCTCCTCCACAGAGCCTAGTGCGAATCATTTTTTGACTTTACAATGTGTGAAAATGATATGCAATCAGTAGAAACTATACTTCAGATTTTGAATTTTGATCTTTGCCCAGCCTAGCCGTATGTAGGAGTTCTATTTTGATTATCTTATAGAGATAAATAAGTGCTTATGTAAGTTGAATATTCCTAAAATTCCCAGAAATTAAGGAAATTGAACTTCTTATCATTTCAATGTGCTAAAAAAAGATGTATTCTTAATGAAACTAACACAAATGTTTTAAGAATTCACTTTCATATAATTCTGGTAAATCTTTGTGAATGAGACTAATACTGTTGGTTTAATAAAAACAATTATATCTTTTCTGAGTAATCGGCATTCAAGGTTACATTTTTATTTTACTTGGGTATGTCCTTCCTAAACTTTACTGATCAAATAAACTAATGTTACTTCTACTACATGTTTAAGATTGTGAAAATGAGTATTTGTACTTAACCAATTGAAATTATTATTATTCTAACAACTTTATTTCAACAGTAATTATATTTTATAATATGAAGGCTTGATGATAGCGTCCAGGAATTTTTAAGTAATTTAAAATCTTAGAGCAGTCAAATATGTGGTGACAAAAAGAAATCTAACTGTGGGCAGTGAACACACAATGCAGTATATACATGACTTACTGTTTCTACACTTGAAACTTACTGGCTTTTGTTGATCGATGTCACCCCAATAATTTTTAATAATAAAAAAATATATATAAATAAAATCTTAGACTAGTAATAAAATTGGGTATTCATTAAATACCTAGATCATCTCTAAGCAAAATGAAATACCAAAACATTAGCTACTAAGCATAATTTTAAGTTTACATTCTTTTTATCTCTTATTTTTTTAGGATCCAGAGAAGGTATATATTTGGGGCGTGTTAATAAATGTATTCATTTTTACCACTTGGAAAACTTGTACTATAAAGAATATGTAGGTTATAGAAGAATATGTAGGTTATATGTAGGAGGCTCAAGAAAAAGGAATTTTACTTGTCTTGCCTAGAGCTAGCTAGCTAAGGTTTGCTAGGCTTATTTATGAAATTTTCAAAAACCTCTTTAATATCAAATATACTGATGCGAAATTAGAATTTAGTTTTCTCTCTGTTAAAATGACAAAATTTTCTTGGATTATCAATCAGGTCTTGATAAGAAGCTAGGTATAAAAGTTTTCTCTTTATCTTCTGTATAATCCACCTACATAACAAAGATTCTGTGTCTTACAGAAAAATTTTCTTGGTTTATGTTTACTTTATTATTTCTGTGATTATTTAAAAAACAAAGATTTCTCACTTTGAATAAAGCTAATGTTCTTTCCAATCATGTTACCTCCTATGTTTATTTTTTAGATCTTTTATTGTCACTTTGATAGTTAAGTTTCCCATGATCCTACCCCATCAAGCATTCAAATCTCTTCCCAAGTTTTGATATTTCGCCTTTCCCAAATCAAAGCCTACATGACTTTTTTTCAGCTGAAAACCATCTTTAAGATGCCCCAAAGGGCGCTGGGAAATCTCAGAAGACTTGTTCTTTAACCTTGTGAAGATATGCACTAGAAATGATTAGGTTTATTAGAATGTTACTATTGATGAGTTGCAAGGGAAGAGCTGTCAAATTAGATCTCGAGATGCTTAGCCTTCCCTAATCTAAGTTCGTATGGGGAAAAGAATATAAATACAACTATTTTAGAAATTACATGCTCTCTGGGATGTTCCTAAAGAATTGCCAGTGTCCTTGATAGTCATGATATGTTTCTATTTTTAAAACCCTGGTGTTGCTTTACCTGTTATTAGGCAATAACAGTACAGTGCTGTTATTCATATCAGTTCTTTTTATTATTTGAGGAAGTATCCCTTTGGACCATGACAGAGGTTTGACTGTTGCTGGTTTCTTTAAAGACAGTGTTCCTTGTGAAAGTGCCAGCAAGGTGGTTTCCCTTAGCTTCTAGAGGGTCAAGTTTAGAATGCTCTGGCATCCTAATAATAGCTAAAGCAGCAGGTAAAAATATAGCATCTAATAATTCTAGAACATACTGGCCAATAATATTAAACAACCAAACTTCCTTGTCAGTTGCATTATTCTTATAATAAACTCTCATCAGAACTTTCACTTTTCAAACTTATCAGTAAAAAGTTCACACCAGCAATTTTAAGTCTCTTGTCATCTACAGATAGTTTGTTTTATTCTTATGCTTCCCAGAAAGCACTTGCAATCAGCTGCAGGCCTGAGTGCTTTATCTTCAACAAAGGATTATCTCAGAGCCTGTAAAAAGGATTATACCAGATACTTCGATGAACAGGTATTAATGGCATAATGGCATAACTTAGACAACTCTCAGACCACACCAGGAAGATGAGTCAGGATTTCCAGAACCGGATTCTAGAGACTGCTAACCCAAGGTCAAGCAGAATAAGAATTAGCTACACAGGATTGAATGAACTGATGAGAGATAATTCTGGTTTTTGTCTGGCATATTTTACTGTTTCAATTTGCTATTTTCTGTGTATTGAAGGAAGCTCTTTTGCCTGCCTCTTATGCACTCTATAACTCATAACGACTAGATTCTGCTTTTAAAAACTGAAATGAGACATTTTTAAATGATACCTTACTCTTCCTGACTAACCCCTCCACAATTTGGAGTCTCTCATTGAGCATTTTTATTTTCATGGAAATATAGTTGTTTCCAGAGAATCTGTCCTCCGTGTTAACAGGACATAATTGGAAATACCGATTATGCAACCAAGGCCTTGCCTGGAATGTCATCTCTGAGAATAATGCTCATTTATTCAAATATGACTGGACAATTTTAAGAAACTAAGAGTAACTTTATGAAGCCAATGCTCACAAAGTCTCTTGGGACTGGCTTGATATCTGGTTTACGGGGTTTCTGGCCTTACAGGTAAATAAAGAAATTCGCTTCTGGAAAGGCCCGGGAACATTAGAATATTCTGTGGACCTCCCGAAGAGAGGGTTTATAGGTACCATAGGTAAAATCTGATAGCAAGTTCTTGGCTTGGCTTTTTATTTTCAAGAAGCTTTTGAAAGTCAAAGTTGAATTCCTTATGAAAACTTCAAGCACAGAAACTTAAGGCCTATATAGTTAATTACCATTTTTTAAAAATCTTTGCAAATATCAAGCCAAATCTAAGGAAGACAGCCTTATTTTATGATGAAGAATAATCTCTCTTTGAGATTATCTTTGATCAAAAAGGGTGAGAGTGGAGGAGTGACTCTTGTGAGAGAGAGAGAAAACTTCTGTCTATAGTACATCTTTCTGGGTTATGAGATTCTAGCCCTATTTATTTGCTATGTGCCCCTGTTCACACAATTTGTAAATTGTGGGTTACTGATGGATATGCAAAATGTCTTATCTACTGTTTATCTAATTGATTTCCTTCCCTCTGTGGAAAAACCAGTTTTATATCTACCTGCACATTGTACTAGAACATGTTACTTGATCAAATAAATTGTCGATCCTTACCAAATTTTCTTTTACTTTTTTTCAATATTTGACTCCAATCCTCCAACTAACTTTTCCAATTGCTCTTTCCAATTGTACCCACCACCCGCCACACTCTCCTCATTCCCCAGCATCTGAGGGAGATGATACTAACTTCAGAGGATTCATCATCATGGCAGATCATGCATGGGCCATATTTCTCTCTGGGCGTGCTACTGTCTGGGCTACTAAGGAAATCCTTTGAAAGCCTTGAGTCACTCAAGCCCCTTATACAAGAGGTAACCAAGACAGTAGACAAGTTTACCAAAAGCATCAACACAGTAGCTAGGGAGCTTCAAGAAAAGCAGCAAGTAGCACTGCATAAGAGAAGGATTATTCTCCCCTGGACCATTTACTTTCAGGGTCCAACTCTTGGCTCTTCATTTTAATTCATATTCCAAAATAAAATGTCAAACTATTGCGAAGTATAAAAAGTTACAAAAATGTTCTAATTTTTCTTATGATGAATAATTTGATGTTTTTCTTTAACATTCAAAGTTGCCAACTTAAGAGTCTTGATGCTAGCTAGTTAGGTAAACATGAGCAACAAGGGAACAAAGGAACATAGGCCCAGCCCTCCCTTAAGATCTCCCCAAAATGCCCATTTTATGGTTATAAATTACTCCTACATCCTGAGATTCAAAGGAGTGAAGAGCCATAAACTAGTAACTGGTTTAATCCAGCCACAGGCACAGGAGCAGTCAGTCCTACACTAACCTCCCAATGACCTAGCCTCATTATATCATCACTATAACATCACGCCTATGGCCAGAAGTTCACGAATCTAATTACAACAGACTGAATTCTGGGTCACAGCATGCTCGACAGGCAAAGGGTTCTATAACAGCTAAATGTCAATCAAAATGACCTCACGTGCCAAGCATTTAGCACCACCCTTGTAAGCTCCCATTGCGGCTCTAATATAATACAGACCTCTCCTCTTCTACACAGTTATAGCTCTCTTCTCTGTAACTCACCCCTCCCTTGGAGTGTACTTTAATCATACCTTTTGTTTCCACAAGGTTACACCCTTTTTCGGTGTAACCTGCTTCCCTCTTGAAGCATACTTGAATAAACCTTATATTTTCTAAATCTTGCTGATCTGTAATTCTTTTCTCATTGGTGAAAGGAACCGAGGACTGCTCAGTGCTACCAGGGCATTGACGGATTTTAGATCACCCCAATGGTAACATTTATGGCTTCGAAGGTCATTTTCCATTCAAAGAGAGAAGAACTAAGTCCCCAGATCTACAAGCCATTACCAGTGGGGTAGGCAGCTCACAGTTACCAGAAACAAATATTTTTTAGGAATGTGCAAAGAATATATAGAGTATATGATTAAATATTCATTAGATGATGACATTCCCCAATAGCTAATAGGATATACAGGAAATTTTCTGTTTACTCAGAGCAATTTGACACCCAGTGTGTGGGGTGTCCCTCACAGTAACAATTCCCCAGCTCTCTGGACACTAACTGGGTGTCCTGCAGTCTAATCTGAGTTAACTTAGACTCCATACTTTCATAGCTCAGTCTCACAAGATTATACCTCCCAACCCCCACTTGAGACACCAGATATAAGCCCAGATCGTCAGCTATACTACTAATCAACTGGCTATAAATTGGACATTTCCACCACCCCCTTCTCAGTTTTAATAATTTGCTATAATGGCTCACAGAATTAAGGAAAACATTTGTGTACGTTTACCTGTTTATTACAAAGGATATCTTAAAGGATACAGATGAATAGCCAGATGAAGATACTTAGGGTGAGGTCCAGAAGAATCCTGAGTACAGGAACTTTTGTCCCGTAGAGTTTGGTATGTCACCTTATGTGCACATGGGTGCTCTCACCAAACTAGAGGCTCTCTGAATGCTGTTGCAGGGGTTTTATGGAGGCTTCACTTTTTTAGGCATGATTGGCCAAATCATTGGCCATTGGTTATTGTGTCAATCTGTGTCCATCTGCCCTTCCTGGAGTCTGGAGGATAGGACTGAAAGTTTCAACCCTCTAATTACATGGTTGGTTCCTGTAATAATCAGCCCACATCTTCCAAGAGTTACCTCGTTAGCATAAACTCAGGTATGATTGAAAGCGCTTATTATGAATAACAAAAGATGCTCATCTCACCCCTATCTCATGGGAAAATAAAGGGTTTCATGAGCTCTATGCTAGGAACTGGAGACGGAGACCAAATATATATCTCTTCAATATATATCTCTTCAAATATATATCTCTTATTGTAGCACAATATAATGGGGGTATGAAACATACATTTAGTTGAAACAATTTTTCAAAAGGTACAAGGAAAACATATGCCAGAGATCACTTCAAATAAGGTCAGTGGATATACTTAATTGCTCACACATGGATGATACAAGCCCTTCAAATCTTTTCTAGGAGAATAATGAGTATAAATAACAAATAACACTAGGAGCAAGAGCAATCTTCAGTGAGTTCCTCATTTTTAATGATCTGATTAGGGATTACTAAATCATTGGAGATATGGCAAGAAGCATGCTTTGCATCCAACTGAAACACCCCTCAAGCTATGCATGCACACTGAAAATTTGATGGACAGTAAAATAAAGGGGAGGAAATACTAGAATAGTTTTCCCAAGACAACTGAAAGGCATTGGTGCTTATCAGGAAGTACACCTACAATAAAGTAAAAAGGTAATGCAGCAAAATATCAAAAGGCAGAGAGGACACACCAATGCTATGGGAATGTTCTCCAAAGTCACAATTTGTTCCTTGAACTAAAACCTTGCTATCAAGTAAAAAAAAAAAAAAAAAAAAAAAAAAAAACTGAGAGTAGGAAGTCACAGGGGTTGACATGTACAGAAGCACTCCAGGCAACCCACTCTGAATTCTGCACGGGGAGGAATGTTTGGGGGGCTCATCTGCATCTTGGTTACCAAAAAGTACTTTCAGTTCACAGCCATTTTAAAGCACTCCTTGTCCTAGCCTGGGAACAAACGGAAGTGTCTGAACAAAGGTGACCGGGCAATGAGTTCTCTTCTGTGACTCTGCAGGAAGACAATCTGCTTTCCATGGGAACATAAATATTCTTTTAAATGTTTATTACACAAACCGAGCAGAGCCTACCGACTAGTGTTATCTCTTGTTAAAAAAGTTCTCTCACCACATTAACTCTTTTTCTACCTTAATCTCTGGCTTCTGCTATCTTGGAGCTCCCAACTGAGCTTCTCAGAAAGAATATCTCACTCTTCTGTTACTGTGTCTGCTTCCTATTTATAAAGAGTGCACTTTGAGAAAAGAAATGTTTCTTTCTTTAATCCACAGCAATATTTATTGCTTCAGGGGAATTCCAGTCTTGTCCTTTGGCAAGCTCACAGCTCTCAATTTAAACAGGCAAAGCAAGTGCATTTTCTCTCCTTCAAGTGAAAAAGGCAAACAGGACTTCAGATTAAGGGAATGCTTTATAACAATGGCCAGATTTGGGCAATGAATACAAATGAAGTAGGAGACCCCCCCAACTGCTTCTGTTTCTTTGGCATGTATAAGGCCAGTTCTTCGGAAATGTGTTCTTAAAGTGGAATAATTATTTTAGATATGCGGGTGCAAAGGGATCCATCAGTCTCATTCATAAAGCTCATTTCAATGTGTACCTAATAGCCACTGTACCCAGAGAATCTTCTAGAGGTCAGCTACAGCCACTTTGACTAGTGATGGTCAAAAGGCAACAGTGCTCTGATTTTTCTTTAACCTCACTCACAATCAGGGACTATTCAGAGAAAATACATAAAAGTAGCTCAATAGATTACATAATGATTGTTTATGCACAATAAGCTGCCAACAGCCACCTCCTCAAGGAATGCCTAGCTGTGTTTCTATTGCTTTTAATCCTACCTAACTCCTTTCAGTATATTAGCTCTGCTCCACACAGGAGCAAGGCAAACACTTCTTTTTATCATGCAAACAACAGTAAATCACATCTTCCCCCACTTTTGTAACTCGATGCAAATATTTAGCATTTATCTCATATTTCTTATTGTCAAAGCACCTTCTATTATGCGAGAGAAATAGATTTTAGTTTTACTCACTATGTAGAAGAACAAATAGAGATACAAAGAGAGAAATAACTTCATTTACACATAAAGTCAATAACACAGCTGAAATCTGAATTCAGAATTTCTAAAGTACATTCTTCTCATAAATGCAGGTATAGCACATAGAACTCTTGGCCAATGAAAGCCACAGAATGAGTACTGCCTACTCAGTGGAAAATGTGTGTTTTGTAGATGTCTTATCATTATCTTCCCCCAGAAATCATTTGTTCCTGTATTCTTTACCAAATGGCCTGTATAGAATAATTAATGGCATAATTATGAAGATCTTTGACTAGTTGCTGAGAATCTGATGAATGGATTAAAAATTCCCTTTGTGAACTATCATTACTGTGATTTAGTTATATGTAGAGTCTTTATTGAACATTATTAATCATTATTAAATACTAAGACAGAAGATTGAGACTTCTAAAAAAAGTTATCTCAGTATTTACCAGGCCACAAAAACTACTAAAACATTGATTTTTAAAATATTGATGGTAACTAGAATAAGTATATATTTGATCAAAGAAGCAAAAGTTACATAGAGCTAATATTTATAATTATTTTGCTAACTATCAACACATTGAGTTATTTGAAATTATATTTCTTGGAGGGTAGTTGTTTATTCAAGAGAGAAAACTCAGATACTGACCATTTAATTTTGGTGTGAAATCAACTCTCTTCTTGAGGCAAAGTCTTGTTTAAGACCACTGTGATTGCAAACTCAGAGAAACCAACCCTGATTGGAAACTACCCTCCTCCACATAATCTTATTGTGTAGGGAGTACACCTTCAGGTCCGTGTGTGGATTGGAAAACGTGATTATGAAATGCCTAGGATGAATACTAGAAGCAAAATATATATAGATATAGATATAGATATAGATATAGATATAGATATAGATATAGATATAGATATCGGGTTTACTGTAAATACATTGAATAAGTGATGGGCTTCAACTACTTTTTCTTTCTCTTTCTTTTTCTTTTTCTAGAAATCCGCTGCATTTTTCAGATTCTCAAAGGAGTTTCCGAATTAAAAAAGGTTAAAAACCATTGATCTAGTTTGTGCCTTAGATTAATGATGTCTGTTCTTTAGATAACTAAATTGTAGTGTGAGAGTATGGGGGAGGGGCGCAGGGGGTGTCGGTTGGTTTTAAAAAATAATCATAAGCTTTGCTTTTGAACCAGAAGAACATCTGTAAGTTAATGAGTTTTAACATTCAGTTTTGCAGCCTTTGAAACAATGTGATAATATTTTTTGTTTTTCTGTTTCTTTCCTTCTTTCTTTCCTTCCTCCTCCCTCCCTCCCTCCCTCTTTCCTTCCTTCCTTCCTTCCTTCCTTCCTTCCTTCCTTCCTTCCTTCCTTTTCTTTCTTTCTATGAGGTATCATGGGATTTCCCCTTCCATGACAGTCACAGTCCCTTCCAACCTGAGTGTCACAAAATTCCCTCATTTGTGCAACTACAAGGTCATTCTCAGAGGAAAGCTTAGGTTTCCTCTTTGTATAAAAGAAAAGCCTATGTCGTTGAGGGGTTTTCATTCCCATTCCATCTCATTCCCTTTTGGCAACCATCAGCTTGTTCTCTATGAGTCTAGTTCTGTTTTTTGTTTGTTTGTTTGTTTGTTTGTTTATTCATTTGTTTTGTTTTGGGATTTTACTTACAAGTGAAATAATATGGTATTTGTCTTTGTCTGACTTAATTCACTTAGTGTAATACCCTCTAGGTCCATTCATGTTGTCACGAATGGCAAGATGTCATTCTTTTATATATATATATATATATATATATATATATATATATATATATATATATACACCACATCTTCTTTATCCATTCATATGTTGATGGAGATACAGGTTGCTTCCATATCTTGGCTATTCCTAGTAATGCTATATTAAAGAAATAAGTATTTGCAAAATACTATAACTAATTGTATTTCTACCTATAAATGATTAATCATGAGTCAGGAAAAAAGGTCAGAAAAATATCCATTTGTAATGGATATATTCATATGTCACAAACCAATCTTTTGTCAAATATAAAATCGGTACTCAAAAGTCTGATTTTCTAATCTCTTCTGAGTGACTAATATAATGTACTCATTAACACAAGTCAAGCCCCCTCACATATTTGATACAGAATTTTTTAAATGTAAAAATAAATGGAACTCCATCTAAATAACAGAATTAGTAAACCTTAAGGGTTAAAAACACCTCTATTTAGTATATCAAATATCTACTCACCAAACCAAGAACACTTTTACTTTCTTGTTTTACTCAGAATTCATTCACAGCTAAAATTTTGAAAATAATTCTCTATCTCAATAGCTTCAGTAGTTCCCCATGTGCTTTAAGAAATAGTAAGAAATTAGTTTGTTATTGGTATATTAATGGAAGATATGACTTTTTCTAGAACTCTCTTTACAGGTCTATGGCTTTGAAACTTCTTTGAAACTTTATAAATTTACCTACTATATATAAATAAATAAGTTTATATACATATACAAACATTGCATATTACATATACATATACAATATTATATATATATTATAAATGCACATATGTGAAACAAAAGTTTGAAAAAACATTGCTTCCTCTTTCTGTATGCAATATTCTCTGCTATTTTCACTACTTTTCCTGTTCTATTTCTTCTTTTTAAAAAATTCTTATAACAACCCACTAAATTGATTTCACAAGCCAGTAATGAGTTGCAATCTATAGTTTGAAAAACACACCTCTAAACCAATTAAACATTGTACTTCACTTCAAGTTTCTTCAATTAATTTGATTCACTAGAGACAGACTGTGTCATTTATGAAGTGATTGCCAAGACCGATATATGTCTTATATTGGTCTGCCAACCAATAAATGTTCTTCCTAGTGAGTGACTTGCAGCATTTTTCTATAAATTAGTACAGTTGGTGTCATTGTAAATCTTATAAGCATTTCCTTCTTTATCTACAGTAAGTACCTATTTTCAAATGGAGGAAAGAATCCACATTTAAAAACAAACAAAATCACATATAAATCTAATAGAAAGTGATTAATGGGATTGGTTGTCAGCATAGTCCAGCTTCCTTCCCTCAAGAAATGTGAAGAGGACCCCGAATTCATCTTCATTAATATGTTACTACTTAATGTGGTGTTCTAGAGATCCTTTCACTTGTTAATAATTAATCAGCAGACTCTATGAGTAGTGGCAGAAGGGAGAAAGAGCGGGTAGATTTGTCCTGCATAGAGAAAGGTTTCCAATAATGACACCACACCATAAAGCCTTGAAGATAGAACAATGGCCTTTATGAGAGCTAGGTAACGTAATAGATTTTAAAAATATAATCCTCTTTGGGAAAACAAGTGTCAGTCCCACTATACCAATGTGCTTATTATCCCACAGCATCTCCCCCTCTGGTTCACATACCCTAAATTTTCTCTATCATGTAATACACTGGACTTGACCTTCAGAGTGCTCATCCTGACTGTATGAAATTAATTAGTTTATCATTATTTGTTTTATGTGTACTATCCCACTTACACTGGCTAATTCACAATGAATCCACAATGCCTAGCCCAATGTGTACCACATTAGCAGCACTCAATAAATACTTGTTGAATGAATGAGTGGACAAAAGTAAATGAATATATTAGGATGTAGATCATCAATTTTTTTCGCTTTCACATAAACATAGACACAAGCAACACTACTGGCACCTCTGTGCATTTACTGAAAAGCACACTTCCTTTCCTCCTATTCACTCAAGCCAAGAACTTTCTAGTATGGTCACCTTTCCTGCATTGTATCCCATTCGGCTAATGTTTATGGGGCTTCTGCCATGGGCCAGCAGCTACACTATCTCTCCGATCCATCTGTTCCTCTCCATTTCTTGTGCCATAGCCTCACTAGTTCTCCCTTAGATTACGGCAGTAGCCTCTTAAATCTCCCCTGCATCCTGCCTCCATTAGTGTCACCCCTGTCTATTCTACACACGGCTGCCCAAGCAATCTTCCTAAAACATATGTCATTATGTCATTTCCCTGTTCAAAATCCTCAAAGCCAAACTCCTAAGTCTGGCATGCAAGGCCTCACTTTTTTTACTAGGTTCACCTCAGTGACATCAATTTTATACCTCGCCTATATAGTTGAACCCTTGTACTTTGCTGAATGTCCCAAGCTATTTCATCACTCAGTAACTCTGAAGTTCTGTTTTTTCTTCTTGAAATATCCTTCCTACTTTTCTAACCTGAGATATTTCTGCTCATTCTTAAGGATCCAATAGAGTTGACACCTTTTCTATAAAACCTCTCCTAGTCCAATGACCTTTCTTGTCAATTATCCTCCTAGGCCATTGTTCCTTTCTTGTGTTTCTATTTCACTTTGGATTACATCAGTAACAGCACTTGTTAAATTTTACTGTTATTATTTACATGCCTACTTCCTTGCCCTTTCCACAAGACTGTAAAGCCCTTCAGGATGAATATTAGTGAGTAAGAATGAAGAGTTTGGCATAAACACATTTTTCTGTCTATCTCACTTATCATAGATGTTGTCTGTCAGATTCCATATTTTCTGGAAACATAATCCAATTTAGCTAGTTTATACAAGAGGGGAATATTACAAGGTGTAAAGCAGCTAACAAAATTTCCAGGAAAGGCAGGTTGCATAGTTTAGATGGTACTCAACCAACAGCTCTCAGTTAGCAGAACACTCAGCCCCTCTAAGGCGCTGTTCTAGCTCAGACCTCACTACCACTGCCCCAAGACAACGCTATGACCATTAGTCCCTTTATCAAGACTTCCCGAGAAGAACCAAACATCGCGGGCCCACGCGGGCCGGAAGAGTTTCTCTCCCTGCAGAGTTACACCAACCACTCTTACTCACTTCTTCCTTCCAAGTTGCACCTTGGTGACACCCTGCACGACTCTATATGATGCCATCTTATCACACAGAACCTGTAAGCCACATTCTAAGCCACACCACACAAGTTATGTATGCTTGATCCTAGCTCTTGTGCAGGATCCTGGCAGCAAAGAAGTCTGGGAATTGTAGTTTTAACCTTCCTCCACAGGTCAGGAAGCCATGCTGAAGGGGGCTGGAGTGACTGATGAATCAGCTACTTTGCAGTTTCTTTCACATAAATGCCCAATAAATGATAAGGAGAAAACAGATTAAAGGATGAAAATGAAGATCATAACTACCGTCTTTCCTCCAAATTCTGCTAAGTACAGTAATTCAAATTTAGCTTTTAATTAACAAAATATACCATTATTCCTTCAAAAATATCATTTATTTTCTTCTTTTCAGACAGTTATTTCCTTTGTTCTGTCTTTAGAACATTATCTGCTTCTAAATTTTTCTAACGCTCCTACTGTCTACGTGTTTTTTTCCAGTTTAATTTGTGATTTGAAATATATTGCATTCCTTTTTACTTATGTAAGAATATGAACCCTCTGATTATAATACATATTAACTCTGATAAAAACAACAAAGATTCTTTCAAATGTGAGATTATAATTCTAAGTTATTTCTATCAGAACAGATAAAATGAACATCATTTTTATTTTTGTTTCTGTAATTTATACCTTTATAGCACATTAATAAAAATAATTAAGCTATCTACTTTAGGCATATTAGGTATACAACTCTTATAAAAATCCATAAGCACAAATAAATTTAATTTTTACTCGTGTTTTAGTTTTTGTCTCTCAAAGATCAAGCCCCAAATTAGCAATCCTCTAATGCATTTCCAACTTATGGTTTTTAGGTACCAGCTTGAGTTTCTAAAATAAAATCAGGCTTAGTGATAGGACTTAGTCCCAACTCAGCCATCGACTTAGCAGGTGATACAATTGAGCTATATGAGATATAGGAAGTTATAAAGGTCAGGAGGATCAAACATTGGTAGACTAGAGCCAAGTGAAGATTTTATTATAACAATAATATGTGAATTTATCTTTATATAATGCTTTATAATGTTTTTAAAGTATTTCTCTTAATAAGTGATGTACACAACATTTTGGGGATGCGATCAAGTATCATCTATTTCAAAGATGAGGAAACTGAATTCAAATAAATAAAAAAAATATATAGAGAGTACCTATAATATGTCAGGTACTATGTTAGGTGCTATAGTTACCAGTCAAATGGTAACTATAGTATAATTAGTATATAGTATATTTGCCGTGTTAATACGTCCCATGGTGGGAAAGCATAGAGCAGAATAGAGGCACTAGTGCTACAAAAGATGCAAAAAGAGGCTCTAAGCTCAGACTTTTGGAGAAAGTAAAAGTAACATCTAAACCAGTGGTTCTCAACCAGAGGCAATTTGCCCCCAGTTCCTGCCTCTGGGATACTTCCCAATGCTGCAGACATCTTTGATTGTCACAATTTGGGGGTGGAGGGGACATGCTGCTGGCTTCTAGTGGGCAGAAGCTAGGAATGCTGCTAAATTCTTTCAAGCCTCACCCGCAGGACCCCAAAGAAAAAGAATAATTCAGTCCAAAATGTCAGTGGTGCTGCAGCTGAGAAACCTTGATCTAAGCTGATATAGACTTAGGAGTTGGCTAGGTGTAGGGGGAAGGGAAGGCTATGGCAGCAGTGGAGAAATGACAACGGACAATGTTCCAAGGAATAAGAAGGACTTACGTGAAGGCCCTCTATACTGATTGATTAACCAATTTTTATTTTTATTGTCAGAAAATATACGTGACATAAACTTTACCATTTTAACTTTTAAGTGAACAGTTCAGTGGCATTAAGCACTTTCACATTGTCCTGTAACCATTACCACCATCTATCTCTGGAATTTTTTCATCTTGCTAAACTATAATTGTATCCATTAAATGACGGCTCCTCATTTTCCCCTCCCTCAGCCCCTGGCAACCACCTTTCTACTTCCTGGCTCTATGAATTTGACTACTCTAGGTACCTCACATCAGTGCAATCACAATGTATTTGTTCTTTTGTATTCAGCTTATTTCACTGAGTATAATGTCCTAAGGACTCATACATGTCGTAGCATGTGTAAAATTTTTGTTTCTCTCAAGAGATTAATAATATTCCATTGTATATATATACTACATTGTGTTTATCTATTTACCTGTTGATGGACACTTGGGTTGCTTTCACTTTTTGGCTATTGCGAATACTGTTGCTATGCACATGGATGTACAAGTATCCAACTGAGTGCCAACATTCAATTCTTTTTCTTTAATAATTTTTATTTTTTAGTTATAGTTGGCATACAATATTATATTAGTTTGAGGTATACAACATAGAGATTAGACATCTGAATAACTCACAAAGTGATCGCCCCCAATAAATCTAGTGCTCCTCTGACACCATATGTAGTTATTATAATATTATTGGCTACATTCTTTATGCTATACTTAATATCTCCATGGCTATTTTGCAACTACTAATTTGTACTTCTTCATCCCCTTCCCCTTATTCACCGGCTTCCCCAACCGCCTCCCATCTGGTAATCCCTAACATGTTTTCTGTATCTATGAGTTTGTTTCTATTTTTTTCTTTATTTTGTTCTTTAGATTCTACATATATGTGCAATCATAACGGCATTTGTCTTCCTCTGACTTACTCCACTCAGCACAGCACCCTCTAGGTCCATCATGAAATATCTTTTCCCATCTCATTACTTTTAGTCTGTTGTATCTTTTAATCGAAGTGAGTCTCTTGTAGGCGGGTCTTGTTTTCCGATCCATTTGGCCACCCTATCTTTTGATTGGAGCATTTATTTATTTTTCATTTGAAGTACTTGTTAATAGATCTATAGTTATTGCCATTCTTTATTTAGATTTTTGATACATTTTTTTCTTCTTCTTAAAGTTCTTCCAACATTTTCTGTAATTCTGGCTTAGTGGTGATGAACTCTTTTAGGTTTTTCTTTTCTGGGAAGCTCTTTCTCTGATTCTAAATGACAGCTTTGCTGGATAAAGCAATCTTGGTCATAGGTCCTGGGTTTTTATCACTCTGAATATCTTGTGCCTGTAAAGTTTCTGTTGAGAAATCAGCTGAAGTCTTATGGGAGCTCCTTTGTAGGTAACTAATTGTTTTTCTTGTGGTATTTTTAAGATTCTCTCTTTGAATTTAACCTTTGGTATTTAAATTATGATGTGTCTTGGTGTGGGCTTCTTTGGGTTCATTGTATTTGGGACATTCTGTATGTCCCAGGGTTTGTATGTTTATTTCCTTCACCAAGTTAGGAAAGTTTTCTGTCATTATGTCTTCAGATAGATTTTCAATTCCTTGCTCTCTCTCTTCTCTTTCTGGTACCCCTATGATGCGAATGTTGTTATACTTGATGTTGTTCCAGAGGCTCCTTAAACCATCTTAATTTTTTTTTTAACTTTTTTTTCTTGCTATTCTGATTGTGTGTCCTCTGCTATCCATTCCTCTGTGTCACTGATTTAATCCTCTGTTTCATTCACTCAGTTGATTCCCTCTAATGTACTATTCATCTCAGATATCATATTCTTCATTTCTGACTGGCTCCCTATTATGTTTTCCATCTCCACTTTTATGTGTGTGTGTGTGTGTGTGTGTGTGTGTGTGTGTGTGTGTGTGTGTGTTTTATCTCTTTGTTAAAGTTCTCACTGAATTCAACTATTCTTCCTGTGAGTTCATTGAGCATCCAGCATTTTGAATTCTGCATCTGGTATATTTTGTCTCCATTTTAGTGAATTCTTTTTATGGAGCTTTGTTCTGTTCTTTCATGTGGGGCATGCTTCTTTGTCCCCCCAATTTGGCTACCTCCCTGTGTCTGATTCTATGTATTAGGTAGGGCTCCTGAGTCTCCCAGTCTTAGTAGAGTGGCTTTATGTATTAGATGTGCTGTGGGGCCTGGTAACACAGTCCTGGGAAGAGTCGAGCTGCAGGCCAAGTTCAGCTGCAGCCTGTGTACCTTTGGGGTCACCTGGTAAGAGTCACCAAACATCCACATATGGCTTCCACCTGTGCTGGGCTTATAAGTGCCTCAAGGGGCCAAGTCAGAAACCAACGCTGGCTGCCACTAGTGCAGGGCTTGGGACTGCTCAGCGAGAGATACAGGACGTGCTGAGGCCAGATGCTACTTCTCTGGGTTTTTGTGAGCCTTTCAGAGATTTAACAAAAGTTCGTAGCAGGAGTCAAGACAGCCTGTTTGTATGAAATAAATCACTGGAAGGGTCTTGTGCGGGCCCACAAGTTGGGAGAGGCAGGGTCTCAAGGATTACCCTGGGTGGAGTGACCTGTTTTATCCATGTGGATGGTGACTCAGGTACCCATGGTGCCTACATCTGCAGGCTGGGAGGGAGGGCTCAACAAAGGAACAATGGCTTCTGCCTGCATTACTGTCCAAAAGAAAGCCACCCCTCTGGCCCTTGCCCTGAGGCCCAACAGCTCAGCACCTCCCTATGTGTCCCTGGCACCCTGCGAGCAGCTGCCCTGACACTGGAGCTCAGGGTGAGCGAGTCCATCAGCAAGTAAGGCTGGGGGCGGGCCCTTTAAGAGAACAGTCTGTACCCTCAGCCCTCCATGTCACTCAGCCACAACTTCCGCTGGTTTTCACAGCCATAAGTTTCTGGGACTTCTCTTTTCAGCACTGGATCCCTGGGCTGGGGACCCACTGTGTGACCAGGACCCCTCACTCTCAGGTGGCGGAGGGGGCTCTGAGCCATGATAGCCCTTCCTATTCTCCATCACCACTTGTGGTCGTGGGACCAGGCTGTTTCATGTCTCTGTCCCTCCTACCATTTTGAGGTGACCTGTTATTTTTGTCCCTAGTTGTAGGGTTTCTTTTCAGCCAGACTCTGCGTGCTAGTTGCTTTGTAGATTTGTTATAATTTTGGTGTAGTCGCTAGAGGAGGCATACACAACTTCTACCTTCTATGCCATCTTGACCAGTCTTTCCCCGTTCTTTCTGGTATATACTTGGAAGTCATTAACAGATAATTTTTGTACCAGTGAATTTCCTGGCATTGTTCTAGTGCTTGGTACATGGCGAAAACAATATTCAAGATCTCTTCTGTCATGAAACTTACATTTTGGTGAAGGAAAACAAACACACGAACAAGATAGTTTTAGAGAGTTCTATTAAGAAAATAAAAGGAGGTAACATTGAGTGGAATATGACTAGGAAAGGCATGGTAAGCTGGAAAGGTAGCAGAAGCCTTTACATTTTAGGTAAAGACTCTATATTTCATTTTATGGGCAATGAAAAGTTCGGAGAACTAAATTGTCCAAGGTCACATAGCTAATAAATTCTGCAGACCAGGCCAGAACCCAGTACCACCGCCTATCCTTGCTATACAGGTTTTCTTTGGAGCTGTAAAGTTGGGTAACGGCACATATTTATCAAACACAGCAACCTGCTCCATACCTGTTCGGCATCTGGTCTTTTCCATCTGCTTTCATGATACTGTCCAGAATCAACTTCATAAGTGGTAAGAGGACATGTTAGTATTCTGCTTTACCCATATTTGTTCTACATCCAGTTTTGCTTCTGGTAGTCCTCTTTGCTTATTTAAAGAGATTTTTGACAAGTACAAGATAAAATAGTCTGTATTCTAAAAAGAAATGTCATGCTTCCCCATAGCCTAGCTCTAAACCAAACATCTATTTCATTCAAAAAACTAAAAATTACATATGACTTTAGTAAGTAATATTTGATAAAATGGAGAAGCATTCTGTCTTACAGTAGGAACATTGTTTCTTCTAACCTTTGCTTTCATTCAAGGTCATGTGCAGCTTACATAAATATTACATGAAACCTGTTTTACAAGGAATCACTATGATGGTTTATAGAGACAGAAGTCTATTGCCAGAGTCTACTTTTTCAAACATTACAAGCTTTTATTTTCTAGCAAGAGGAAGAGAGTGACTCTTTCTCATTGGGTAATGGAGATAATCTTTCATGTAGGATTAATACCTTAATGCAGTTAATGTGTGCAGTTAAGATTTAGCAAAGGTTCTTTATGAAAGAATGTGTCAGGTGACAAGATTTCTACAATCCAGTTTAAAATCCAAACCTTGTTGATTGCTAAGAGCAAGAATAAATTATAAAACAAAGTTTATATCAGGATAAAAAATATGTTCTTTTATATTCTCATTTAATCTTTTGCTACAAAGTGAGCTATTGTAGAATTAAATAGTGAGTAGATATTCTTAGCTTTAAAAATGTTTTGCAAAAAGAAGCCAGTTTTGCTGAATATATTTCCTCCATCACCAAATGGTTGCTGAACAACTATTATGTGTAAAGCACTTTAATAGGCACTATTAAAATTGTTATATGTCATTGTGAAGTGAAACGTTTTCCTATATATATTAGCTGATTGGTTTGGAAAATAAAAACTACCCTGTGTAAAAAGATTTAATATGATTTAGAGAAGTTTTACCTTATTATTAAAAATTCCATAATTACTCCCAGAGGACCTCTTATTTTTATCAATTAGAATTGACCTCAGATATAGTACTTCATAAACACATTACTTAATGTAATACTACAAGATGTAAAAAGGACTTTCTAATGCCTTGATTTTTACAGAATCTCCTTCTACCTCTCTTATAACTCCTCAGCCTCCTTTTTGCTTACTCAATATTTAACACAATTTTATCAAGTGTCTGCCACTGTACTCGATGCTGAGAATACAAAGATGAGCAAGAAAGATAAGATTGCTATTTTGTGAGACTGACAGTCTAGTTGAGAAAACAAACGAATAACAAGAATTTTACAGGCACCATGATAAAGAGAGTAGAGGCTGGCACTGGGGCACATAGTACGAGCATCAAAACAGAAGAGAAATGGAAAAGCGGAAGTAGCAGGGGAAACATCCTAAAGGAAGACACATTGATCTCGCCCCTTCAGAATTTCCCCCAAAATCTTATGATTACCAGAGAAAGAAACCAGGTTTTGAACCTAGGTTTTGAACCCAATTCTATGTGGCTCCTCTGAGTCATACTGCTAGGTACCCCATCACCCCCATCTGGTTCGATCTTGAGTTAGTCTTGCTTCCTTAAATCCATTACTTTGTGGGCCTGAGGATGCGCTAGACATTGTGTCTCTCAAGCTGTAATGTTATCTCCAACACTCTCAATTTTCTTTTGTTCCCCTGACCTTAGCAAATAATTTCAATTTCTAGTGAGACTTGAGCACAGTCCTAAATCCCAGCTGGTTTTTTCAGGGCCCTGACCCTCTGCCTAGCCCTTGCCAATTTCCTCCATTCCCATTTTCCCCCTTCTCAGGGATCAATGGGTCCAATTCCTGGTAACTTCCATTATATGATGAGTTTATGCTCCAACTCAAGCAGAAGTCATAAGAATTGACTAATCTCACCTCTCACATTGAACCCCAGAAAACAAACACCATTTCATGAGGAGGTACCCACATCTCTGTGAATACTGTGATATAGCATGCACTGCTACTTTTTCCTTCATTCGAAGATGGTATATAAATCGGTAAGCATTCTTTGGTTGCAAGCAATGCACATCATTTTGAACTTCTTTAATGGTAGAGAAAAAAACAAGAAGTTGAGTAGCTCATGATGTGTTGAAAGAAGTTGAAAATAAGTTGAGTAGCTCATGAAGTTAAAGAACAATCTAAAAAAACAAAGTTCAGAAAAGCCAGAAATCAGAGCTGCTCTGGGCATTGAGCAGCAGGAATGAAGAGTCAGTCACTTCCAGAGGTCACCGCTGGTATAACTCTGCTTCAAACACATTTCCCAAAACTTTAGTTCTACTGAGAAAGCATCAGGTGGGTCAGGCTTAGGCCATGCATCCACTCATTGGTCAGAAAAAGACAGCTATCACCATTGACTGTATCTAATGGAAGAGCAGTGATTCTCTCAAACAGTTGGGATCCTCTTAGCACAAAAAGGGAGAATAGATACTGAG
Organism: Eidolon dupreanum; assembly: GCA_028627145.1. Lineage (NCBI taxonomy): Eukaryota > Metazoa > Chordata > Mammalia > Chiroptera > Pteropodidae > Eidolon > Eidolon dupreanum. Next base: position 79,150,760 of record CM053508.1, on the reverse strand, counting down.
CTGCCAAATAAAAATGTCCACTGTAGGAGGCAGTCTAGCTGCTGGGTGAGTCCTCAGAGTCCCAGTCTTGTGGATTCTTACTCTATAACCTTCTCTGAATTTGGGCAAAGTTTCAGCATGCCTTCTAACCATTTCCATATGGGTTCCAAAGCTCTCAACATATGAATACCAGGAGTCTTTGAAGATAAAACTCTCAATAAAAATTAAGTATAGATCATGGAAGAGAATGGTACATTCTCTCAAGAATGGTACATTTTTTTAGGAATAGCCATATAAATAACAATGAGAACCCACAAAAAATCCTTATCTAGAGCAGCTCCTTGAAAAGTTATGCCTATGCCTATCCTGACACTCAATAGTTAATCAAAATAGTAGCTAATAATCCCTCTTCTTATAGAGTTAACAATTTAGAGCTATTTTCCTCCTTGAGTTTTTGAGATTCTTCCAAAGAAATCATCATGAGGGCAACACTTAAAACTACATCTTTTCTGTTGGGCTCTCCTCAATAACCACCAGTGAGCATAGCCATCTTGTGATGTCAGCTCATTTCGTCTTCCTATCTCTACTTACATAAAGGCAAAAAAGACGAAGAGCCTGCTTTTAGTCTCATCATCCTCAAGTGCATAAATATTGGTCCTGGCGACAATCTCTGAAGTGAATTTTTTCAAGACTTGAATATGGAAGGCCAGATATTTCTCACTATGATGAAGCTTATCCTGAAGAAGTTGATGACAATAATAATAACAAAATGAATAGCCAATATATATTGAGCCCTTTGCTATGCACAGTCTCTGCCCTGAGCATTTTACATACATTATACTTTCATACTAGGAAAGAAGGATAAATACCAGAGAGAGAAGCAGGAAAAAGAAGGGATAATTACTGGAGCCAAGTCCCCCAGTAGATGGAAAGGAATGGGAGGATGGAATCCAGAGATCAAGTAGAGAAATTGGCCTTGAATAAGAACAGGGAGAGTCGTCTATTATAACAGTGCGAAGAGAGTGGTAGATTTGTTTTTGGAAATATGAGGAGTTCTCTTATGACGGTTTCTAGTTTCTCAGAGAAATTTTAAAAAATTATGGGAGAGAAAAAGATGGGTAGTTGAAGGTATGAAGAAAATTGCAGACAACAGAGCTATTACTCTTAACTTTAGCAGAAATGGAAGACTGTTACGATAATCTGGCAAAGAGAGGGGAAATTGTAAATTCCATATGAAACAAATGCAAGATGCCCTTGAGATTGTGCAGAACTCTTAGTAGATATGAGTTCTCCCAAGGCAGGCTGGAGCAAGGCAAAGAGAAACAATTTTTTGTGAATATTTTGGTCCTATTTCCACATCCACCCCAGTAGATGGGCTTTGAGAGAATGAGATTCCATAATATTTTTTTTCAATCCTTCCTAATTTAATAGCCAAGAAAGCGATACTATACTCTTCTTAAGATAGGATGTGTTCATCTTGTTCATTGTAGTGGTAGGCACAATGCCTGAAATACTTGATAATTACTTTATGAACGAATTGATGACTAGATAGATGAATACATGAATAAGGAATTTATAACATTTTATGTAGTCCACATTCATGGTTTTTCCTTATATAATTCTGTCACACATGTATAATAGTGTCATACTGGGCTTTTGACCAAGCTCCTACTCAGACATTAAAGGAAATCTCAGAAGGATGTTTTTGCTAGAACAAAAAAATGAAATGGATATTATATATTATCTGTAGATACTTATAACCACCACCTATTATTCCTCAGTGTGCCATATTAAGTGTCCTTCTTTATCATTTGCAGGCTTCCTAGGAGGAATATCTTAATACTAAGTTCTTCCATGAGCAAGAAGTCTGCTAGAGTGGTCACTGAAGGGTATGTCCTACTCTTTTCTCCAAGAAGTTACTCCAGCTGAAGTGGGAATTCAGGTCACATGGCTACTCATGTTGACCTCTGCCTACCTGATTCAACCTCTTCAACGAGGAGGTGTACTAGGTGCTTTCATCACCCCCCTTCCAGAGGCAGCCCCAGGAAACTGCCATGTGGTTGCTGAATATACCACTTGGATTGGTCAAAGGGGCTCAGATCTCCCCTCTAAATTATCGAAAATCTTACCAATACAGTCAGAGATCACAGTTGTTGCTACAAGATTGCAGATGAGTGAATGCCTTTTAATGACTTAACCCCTGCCCCAACCCTTTTTAAATAATCTTTTCACACACAGAAACTCATTTTCAGAGGAAAAGCTTATTTGATATCCTCACCACTTAGCATAGGGACCGTTGAAGGCATGAACACATAATTGACTAATGAATAAATATTGAATTATTCAAACAGTGACCCACCCTAGTCATTGGAATTCAATCTCTGCTCCATGATGCAGAAGAGGCAATAACATTGAGTCTGTATCTCAAGGTCTGCTTTACCTTTAAGCATTCTTTCCCCTCAAAATCAGCAAGCACCACAATTGTCCTCCTAGCCCTACTTACTCTCACTGAGTAGAAAAAAATCAAATCACAAAAGGAATCTCAGTGTCTAGCTTTGACTGATTGTGTTCAACTAACAGAGGGTAAAATCTATTCACAGCTTCTCCCAAACTGTGCAATCTCTAGAAGGCTATTCCTGGAGCTATTCCTTACTAACAACTTTATGGCATCTCCTGCACACGATTCCTCTTTCCAACATTCTCTTCTGCAGCCTACATTAAGTTGGAAATGCATGTAGCTAAGAGCCTGGGGAAGTGGGTGAGTACCAGCACTGGCAATTGTGTGTGGCACTGCTTTCTTGTGATAGCTACAGAGCTTCTTCGCCTTTATCGAATATCAAAATCAAAATAAGCATTAACCAGCCCTAAATTGTGAAATAACTAAAATTATCTACTTTCCTATTTAGTTTAAACACAGGACAAATTCAGTATTCTTTCTAGAGAAGCAAAGTACAAGAGGACCAGATTACAAATCAGTGAAGACAGACTGTTCTAATATTTAATTTGCTATAATTTGGGGAAAAGCACATAACTTCTCCCTCAGTTTTTTCATATTGAAAATAAGGCATTTTCTTTCTAACTGATAAAGAACATGGCAATTGTTGAGATAAGCATTTGTGGATCAAAATAACATTGAGTATCGGTTTACTTAACCAGTAATAGCTTCTCGACATTTCCTGCACACAATTCCTCTTTCAAACATTCTCTTTGGCAGAGCCTACATTAAGAATGAAAAGCTTTTAACTAAGTGCATAGAGAAAAGAGGCATCCTTTTTAATCTTTTATAGAACTAAATTAATAACAAACATTTTTAAAAACATCTATAATTAAAACAATTCGTGCACAAGTAAAATAAATAACATCCTATTACTCTCCTTGGGAGAAAAAGAGGCAATGAGCCAGTTCGGAGCCAATTTCTATGAGGCAGGCCTTCTCCGAGGCTCTGCCTACCGGTCTTTTCATTTTAACTCTCACAACAGCCCTTTGATGTAGTTTTATTAGCCCCACTGTATATATAGGAGAGGCTAAATCTTCAAGACACCTAGCATGGCATTTTAATAAAATACAATTAAATATTTTTAATATTATTGTTTTTTAGATGTAACATGGGTAAGATTTGGAATCTTCTGTAACCAGAAATCTGGCTTCCTTTTCTGATTTCTAGTTAACACTGTGGCCCAAAAGCAAATGGAGGATAAATCCACCTCAAGGAAGCAGAGGCTAGTATATAGAAATCTCACTGTCAGAAAGGAAGAGAAGCCCAAGTGGAGTGTGAAAATGGGAGGGAAGAGATAGAGAGGAAAACAGTTGTATGTGTCAGGAGTTTTCCATCAGCATTCCAAGCATGTTTCCCCAACCCCCAGCTGAGCCAACAAACCAGTGGGTCCTGCCAGGAAAGCCTAAAGCACAGAAATTATGTTCCCCCTCCTACTTATAGTTTTAGAAAAAAGACTACACCTCCAGGTGCTCTCACCACCCACCTTCCAGAGGCAGCCCCAGGAAACTGCCATTGTCACGCAGCATAATTTACCTGAAAGTTTGAGTTAATGCCCCTGAGCTGTGCTTGCTTCCAGGTAGTGTGGAAAAGATGCAGAAGTCCCTGCATGCCTCTCCGTTGTTGAGCAAAGTGATTGGAAATAAGACCAGGAAACTTCGCAGAGGGAGTTGCTGCCCCGAGAACAAAGCAATATCATCACCAGAGAGGCCTATGAGGCCAGGAAACTCAGATAGGGCCCTTTGGCCAGAGAAGCCACTCACCCTGAGGAAAAGACCAGCAGTAGATGCCCCAGGTGGTAACAGTGGCCAAGGAAACAAGTGACATCATCACGACACAGGTGAGCATGGATCCAGATAGTAACACAAAGACCTATGAACAGAGCTGCAGTAAAGACATTCACACATCAAGCTTTTTTACATGTGGCAGCCTTTTCAATCATTTATAGAAAGAAATTAATAACAAATGTTTATCCAAACATCCATAATTAAAATAATTCATGCTTCACACTCAGAGCCACTCCTCTATACACAAAATCGCTTCAAATTTAAAGTCACTGAGATGCCACTAGTGGTAAGTTTAAGACATTTTCTGCAACACAGTAAGACTCATAACAATGACTGGACATGTTTTAGGAAGTAAAGCGTTTAGGAACCAAATCACGTTTTCTTTGCATGTTTCAATGGCAGTGTGAGCAAATGTGCAGGCCAACTACAACATGATTAAAAGACGGCCAACGCTGAGGGCATGACTCTTTGTGAAGCAAAGAGGCTACCTGGGAATTTTCCTTCTATCAGCAGAGATCACTGGCCTCAGACAACTAAATCAAAGCCAAAACCGACGCCTCATTGCTTTCTTGCAGCATGGTTTTAGGTTATAAAACATTCATTTTCAGTTCTGTGGTCTTACCACTCTTAGAAATGAGGCTTTACCGTAGGCAGTATTTTCTCCAAGATCATGTTCTGGACAGCCAAATTTTCACATGTGTGCCACCAAATTTGACTATTGTGTAAACATTATTTTTTTTCTAATCAAAGTGTTTAAAATGAGTTGAAGGGTTTGTGATGCAACAGACTGGATTTTGAAGGTAAAACTTGCTGTGAATGAAGAGGTAACAGTTATCATCCAATTATGACTAAAGGAAAATTGTGTGTTTACTAAAACAGGTGAGAATTCTACTATGAAGATATATGGGGCAAGAAACTGTCCTACTCAAATTGTGACATAGGGCCAAAAGGCAAACAAGTCCAAAGAAAGAAAACTAGATATTTTCATAAGTCCTAAGAGATATTGCTCATTCAGTCATTCGAAAAAAAATTATTGAGCACCTACTATGTTCCAGGTAATTACCTAGACCTAGCAATGAAGAAGAATAGTATAGATATAGAAAGCACCCTCTCTCATGGAATTTATATTCTGATTGAGGAAACAATTAATAACCATACAAAATATAGATCAGAGAGTGGCAAGTACTATGAAGCAAAATCAAAATAAAGCAAGGAAAAAGAAAATAAGAGGGACAAGAATTTTATATAATGGTCAAGAAAGTCCTCTTCAATAAGTTAATATTTGAGTACGGATCTAAATTAAGTGAGAAAGAGTTTTGTGCAAAAATCCAGAGAAAAAAGAACACTTTCATGCAAAGGAAATAATAAGTACAAAGGCCCTGATGTAGACGTGGCTTTGACGTGTTTGAAGAATAGCTGATTGCCAGTATGGCTTGAATAGAAAAAATGAAGGATAAAAGATGAGGTCAGAAAATTGCCAAGAGTCAGTTCATGTGAGACCTTTCAGGCCAAAGGAAGACATTCAAGTATGTTCTAAGTGTGATAGGAAGCCATCAAAAAGTTTTGAATAAAAAAAAATGAACAGGTTATATGTCTGCATTTTTTTTAATCACTACAACTGTTGTATAGAAAATAGGTTGCAATGGGACAAGGTGGAAACAGAAACACCAGCTAAGTGGTTATTGCAGCAGTTCAAGGAAAAAACAGTAGTCATTCAGCTCTTAAGATAGTGACAGTGGAAGTCTTAAGAAGTGGTCAGAAGACTGAGCCAACAGGACTTGTGAATAAATTTAATATTGGTTGTGAGAGAAAAAGAAATCCAAATTGACTCTTTGGTTTTGGCCCCAGCAACAGATGGTGGTGATATTTACCGAAATGGACAATACTTAGAAAGAGTCTTATTGTGGGGATTGAGGAAAAGTGTGTTTGGGATTTGTCTAGCTTAAGATATCAATTAAACTTCCATGTAAAGATGCTGAATTGACTACTGGATAAAAGAGTGTAGAGTTCCAGAGAGATTGGTACTAGAGATATAAATCTGAGTTATCAGCAATTGTGGCTTAGAAAGTGAAGGCAAATAGGAGAGAAAAGAGGTTGAAGGACTGAGTACTGGCCCATTCCAATGACTGACTTGGTGATCAAAAGGAAGCAGCCGATAAGATGGAGAATAGACAGCCAGGAGGTAGAAGGAAACCAAGAGAAAATGTTATCCCACAAGAGAATGGAAGAAAATATTTCAAAAAAGAAAGTGTAGTCATAGTTATGCTGAGAGGATGAATAAGGTAAGGATTGAGATTTAATCATGGACTTGGCAACATGAAGGTTGTTCATGACTCTGATAAAAACAGTTTTAGTGGACTGATGAGAATGCAATCCTGAGAATAAATTGAGATCTATAGTTAGAGCATAAAGATTAGAAAGAAGGAAATAAAACTGTCTTTAACCACAGATGACATAATTGTCTACACAGAAAAACCAAAGACTGTAGAGTCAAAGTATTTTAACCAATAAGAGAGATCATCAATATTACTAGATATAGGATCAATATACAAGAATCAATAGGTTACTATACACAGAAAGAACAGGGAGTGAAATTTTTCTAAACGCTATTTACAATAGCAACAAAAATATATAAGGCATTTATGAATAAATTTTTAAAGCTTTATTAAAAGAAATTAAAGACTTAAATAAATCAAAAGATAAACTATCTTCATGAATAGAGTCAGTTTTGTAAAGATATTTAGTTTTCCCATATTAATTGGATATTTTGATGAAATTCCAATCAAATTCTTAACAGGTTTTCTCATAGAACATGATAAGCTGATTTTAGATTTATATGGATATGCAAAAATCAAAAAGAACCAAGACATTCTTGAAGAAGAAAAACAGTTGGCAAGACTCGTAAAATGGTAATAATTTTTAAATGTTTTAATAATGGTGTCAGAATGGACAAATAGATCAATAAAACAGAATAAAGAGCTTGTAAACAGATCCACATATATACGAATACTCGATATATGGCATTACTGATCTGCAAGGAAAGAATAGACTGCTCAACAAGTGATGTGGGGTCAGTTTGTTATTCGAATTAAAAAAAAGAATTGGATTATTACCTAACTATACAGAAAAGTCACTTCCAGATACACTGAAATGCTAAATGTGAAAGGCGAAATTTTAAATCCTTGAGAATAAATTGTGAGAATATATTTATGATATTTAGAGAAGAATTTTTTAAACTAGGCACATCAAAAGAAACAAGAGAGAGAGAAGGAGAAAGAGAACCATAAAGAAGAATGGAATATGTTACTACATTACAGATTTTAATTTCTGTGATTCAAACGATATCATAAACAAAGTGAAAAGACATGTCACAGCCTGGAATAATATATTTGTAATGAATATAACTGACAAAACATTAATATCCAGAATATATAAAAAAATTCTAATGTTAATAAGAAAAACAAAAGAGTAGAGTTTGTTTTAAAAGATAGTTTAAAAAGATATTTCAAGGAAGAGGACATCTAAAGGACCAATAAACATATAATAGGATGCTCTATTTCACTGATAATCAGAAAAGTGGACATTAAAACCATAATAGGATACTTTTCAACCATCGCATTAGCAAAAACCAAAAATTCTGACATTATCAAGAGATGACAAGAATATAGAGAAGCAAAAACATTTTATTCACTGCTAGTAGAAGTGAAAACTGAGACAACCACTTTGGAGAGCAATTTGACAATATTTCATCAAGTCAAAAATGTGTATACACTATGACTCATCCTCCATCTCCTATAAACTCATAGGAGTGTACAATGGAGACAGATAAAAGTGTTCATTGCAACATTACGACAGCAAAAAGTTGGAACAACATAGATGTGCCTTAACAGGAGAATGAATGAATAAACTATAGTATATTTATATAATGTATTAATTAGCCATAAATATGAATTATGAGCTACATAATTCAACATAGATAAATCTTAAATATCATTGTGCAAAAAATGAGCAAATTATAGAAACTATGCACAAAGTTTAATAACATAAAAGAATAATAAATGAATATATAAAAGACAAGCAGACAGACATTAAAAGAATAAACACCAAAATCAGGACAGTGTCTCTATTACTTTGGGGCTCCAAGAAGCAGACACCAAGATGGGATTCGATGGCAAGAAAGTCTTTAGGAAAAGTGACTATGAAGGCTAAGGGGGAAGAAGCAGGAGGAAGCAGAAAAGCCCTTCCCACCACAGTGCAGGGTGACCTAGGTGAAAGGTGACAGGGGGAGAAGAAGGATTTGGTGAAAAGAGACTCAGACTGCACAGTGTTCTAACAAAGTCATGGCCAGGACGAGGGGTCCTTACGCCAAAGCCGCCTAGTAGAGAAGTTCTGTGTCAAACAGAAATGGGCCTGAACCCATATTCCCGCCATGCTCAGTCACTGCTGAGAGCAGCCTGGGGGAGAAAGTACAGTGACAAACTTAGAGGAGACATCTGGGACCATCTTTGACCATGCTTCCTGTAACAGCGGATCCATGTGTCTCAGCTTTCGTGGGCCCATCAGCTGTTCCCTAGGCAGAGGGTAAGAGAGGGGGGTGTGATCAGGAGAGAGATAGAAGAGCTCTTTGTGTCTGTAATATTTTTTTTCTGAAGCTAGGTGGTGGGGACACAGACTTCACCATGTCACTCTCTTTATTTGAGTGGGGAGAGAAGAAAAATGGAAAGAAAACAAGTTGATGCACTGAATTTAGACAAGGCTTTCCCAGAACTCTGCTATAATGTGGAGCACAGCATCAGGATTAAGGGATAAGAGATATTACAGCCTTCTTGATGCTGATCCAATTTATGGGGAAATTTGAGACATGAAAAAGAAAATGAAAAGCGAGCAGATCATCTGAGAGCAAGAAAGAGGAAAGTGGTTTCAAAGGTTTGAGGAGAGTGGAATTGCCAAGGGTTCCCAAGAGCTCACTTGAGGTTTGTGGTCAGAGATTCAAAATGAGACCAGCCAGCATGGTTGTGTGCTTTCTACCAGCCGTAAGCAGCTGCTCAGACATAGGCTTGAGACTGGCCCAGAGGATAGAGAACTGTGTTTAACCAAAGCAGGGTTTTGCCAAGGGTGCAACGAAGAGGGATAAGATGGAGAGATTTGAGGGTGCTGGGAAAGGCAGTAGGATTATAGTGATGGACTATGGTAACTGAGGTGATGCTGTCATTGAACTTTTTTCTTCTTTTCTCAGTATCTTCTGTAAGCTGGAAGTTAGAGCTAAAAGCTTTATGAGTTTCAGTTAAGCATTTTTTGGCACAAATACTTTGTAGGCAATGCTGTGAATTTCATATTGTATCACATCGGGAGGCACATATGTCTGGTTGTCACACTATTTTTGATGCTAAGGTGGATCTCCATGAGAACAGTAAATGTCTAGAGTAATACCTTGCAAATAGCCCATTTTGGACCAAAAAGAAATCCAGAAATTAGAAATATGAAGCAAACACAAAAGGTTGGAAGCCTGCTGTTTCAGAAAGTTAAAGAATTTTTGACATTGAAGGACTCACAAGGCGGAGAGAGTTTTATAGTCATCATTAGAAGTGCAGGACCTCAGTGTGGGGAAAATTGTGAAGCACTGGAGGAAGTTATGCAGTATTTTATCCCCTTCCATTCTTATTCTAAGCCTGAAACTAAATGACTGCCAGACCAAAGATCTTTTTCCTAAAAAATATCCACGGACAAGACTAAGTATAATTTCATAATATTACTGCATATTGGCAAACCAACTAGTTGTTGGATTAAATCTTAAAAATAACATCAAATATTTGCAGAGGCTCCTGCTGCTTTTTGTAAAAGAGCTGGGCAGGCAAAGGCCAAAGAAAGAAATGATTAAAATGCATTTTATATAGCACGTCAGGTTGCTCATTGAGATGTAGCAATAGTTCTTTAAATAGAGAAAGTGATGTCAGCATTCACTCCGCTAGCAAAAATTAACCTGCAACACATATTTCCTGTACCTAGATTTTTGACACTGGGCAAGCAAAAATTAATTTCCTCAATGTGTTATAGAGGTTTTCTACCTGCTAGTAGTGACCACCTGCTTTATTTTGAGTACCTACTTTTAAGAAGCAGAAGTAGGCTTTCTAGCCTTAAGGGCTGCCTGATCCTGCCAACATCAATACAATTGTCAACTGTCATGCCAGGGTGGGAGGCCAAAGCAGGAGAGATGCCTGCTGAGGCTGCTTAAACCAAGGGTGTATTCTGGGATTGTCACAACTACTCATACATAGCTCAGGCTGTGCCATTTCTGTTCTGTATTCACTGCGTTGGACAATACTAACATAGGCTGCAAGGCCAAGAGGAATCGTTTCTGAACCCAGCTGCATTTCTGAATCACCAGGGAGCTTATGAAAATTATAGAATCCAAGACCTCCTCTGAATGTGATTATAATGGAAAATCCATGAAGGTAGAGTCCTCTCTATTAGCAGGTCCTACTAATAGAGAAAATCCCCACAGAAATGGGACCATTCAACTCTCCTTCGCTTTCCTCATCTGTAAGAACTCTGGCTCATTATCAGTCAGTCCCTGTACCCTCTGATTAGATTAAGTGCTCAGAATTCTCTAGGAAACGTTAGTACTCAGGACTCCTCTCTAAGAGGAAATCTTGAACTGCTCATGGAAATTCTATGAAACACAACTGGGCAGTCTCTGGTGCACCAAAAGATAAAGAAATAGTGCATCGTTTTTTAAATCAGACTTTATATTTAGCCATTCTTTGTTACTTCGGTGTAGATGGGTTGTTTAAAAACAATATATCGCTGGACTTATTGTTTTATCCCAATTTATTGCTCTCCATCTTTTGGTAGATAAGTTCATTGTTCACAATTATCTTGAAAAGTAATACAGTTAATTTGTTAATTTTACTTTCTATCTTCTCCATGTTTTTACTTGTAACTTTTGTGATTTCATCTATTTTGTTACCTTTATTGTCTGGTTCAATATATTTTTTTTAATTTTCTCCCTCTCCCTGCCAACATTAATTAGGAAATTCATCCATACACTTTTTAAATTGGCTGATGACATATAAAATGTAATAACCAATACCTCCATCAAGATATTTTATTTGCCAACATTCCCTCAACCTTAGAAATGAAATGAGATTACTTTTACTTCCTAGCTGGAGTCCCTCTTTTTTAGTCTTGCCCTCAATTTCTTCCCAGATTTTACCAAATAGTTTAGAATTTCAACTCTTGGCTGTCACTTAGTTTTCCCTTATGTGTCTCTTCTCTTTTGAGGTTTCCTTAGCACTTGCATTGTCATTTTCCAGTAATATTATCATTATCCAGGGAGGTAGATGGTAGCTAGAGAGATGATAGATGATAGGTAGATAAATGATAGATTAGATAGATTAGATAGATAGATAGATAGATAGATGATGGATGGATGGATGGATGGATGGATGGATGGATGGATGGATAGATAGATAGATAGATAGATGATAGATGGTAGAAAGAAAGAAGAAAAGGGAGGAAAGAAAGTTAATTGACCTTTTTTCTTGTTGAGAGAAGAAATATTTACCTTCTTTTCCATATCACTAATATTTTTCAGTTTTTCTTAATCACATAATCTACTCAATGGAATTCATTCTATTTTTCTATTTCACAATTTTCTTTGTCAACAATTTTCTTCAGATAGTGTACATGAGAGGGATATCTTCTATTTTCCCTACAATATTTTATCAGTTTATATAAAGCTTAGATCACAGTCCATTTGTCTCAAAATACTGTCTTTCAGCTCTCTGTACAGCAAAAAATATATATATATGATACTAGTCTTCTTTTCTTTGACTCTAGAAATCAAAAAGATTTTCTGATGATTCTTAGAATTCAGAAATTTCATCAAGATATATTTAGGTATGTGACTTAACTTTTTTTATTATGCCTGAGTCTTATAAATCTTAATATATGACATCATCTTTTTTCACTGTTTTTTAAGCTTAGAGAAATTTTCTTCTAGAACTTATTTAATTTTGTTCCCCCACCTCCACCACATCTATAAATTTACCACCAAGTGGAAGTCTTATTATTCACAAGTTAAGCTCCCTGAACCTATCTTCCAAGTCTATATATTTCCCTCCTAATTTCTATCTCTGTGTTTTTTCTCTACATAGTAAGATATGTATCTTCCAGAACTCTCAGAAATGAATAGTTTCTTTTTTAGTTTTTAATTTTAGAAATTGTGGAGGTTTTCTATTTCCAGAAAGCCTTTTTCTGTAATGTTATTGCATCTCTTTGAGGGTTCTCATTGGGGGGAGGCGGGCGGTAGAGGGTAAAGTTCTTTTCCATCTTCTATTAGCTCATGTTACCTGGTTACTGAGTTTGGACCTCCATCAGGTCACTAAAGGCTCTTGAGAAGGATATAAATTTTTTTGCCTCTCTACCTCCAAAATATACTCTAAATACAACTACTTCTCATCACCACTCCCACCCGCCTCCCCACCCCTGCTAACACCCCAATCCAATTCACCTGAATTTCAGCAATAGTCTCTGAACTGGATCCAGCTTCTACATTTGCCCACACCTCTCTACAGCAGCCAGCATGATCCTTTTAAATCCGAAGTCAGGCTGTGTTATTTCTGTGCTCTTTTTCCTGCAAAGACTTCCCATTTTACCCATAGTGAAAGCCGAAGTCCTTCCAGTGGCCAAAGAGACTTTTAAGATCTGGCCTGGCTTATCTTCCTCCTCTCCTGTTACTCTGCCTCAGTCTTCTGCTGAACCAGAAGTGATACATCCTTGCTTCTCTGAAAGGTGCTAGAATGCTCCTGTGTTAGGTCTTTGCAATGGCTGTTCCATCTTCCTGAAGAGCTTTTTGGTCTCATCCAACTCCCTCACCAGCTTCAATTCTTTACTCAAATGGCATCTTCTCAATAATACCCACCATGACTACTCTATTTAAAACTGTAATTCATTTGATCTCACCCCAATACTTTTATCTCTTTTATACTGCTTTATCTTTACCATCTTACATTATTTACATATTTATTGTGTTTATTATTTATTTGTGTCTGTTTTTCCTGCTAGTATGCAAGCTCCATGAAGCAGAGATCTTCGTTTCAGTCACAATATGTCTGAGTGCCTACAACAGTGCTTGAAACACATCGAATATTTAGCACACCTTTGTTGAATGAACATTGAATAAATGAGTTTTTAAATTATTCTTTGTCTAAGATTTATCTGTTTTTTTTTGGGGGGGGAGGGGAAAACTTATTCTCACTCCTCCTCCTTTGTGCCATTTATTTCTTCAAATGTCTGACAGTCTTGAGACAGCCATTCATCTCTATTAATGAAGGCAGCTGGGACAGCATAGCCCTGCAAATACAAAAGCCTGTCTTCCCCAGTGGGAGGACTGGCTGCAAGCCTTTCACAAGGTGCCTGGAGGCAGAGCAGACATTTGTACTTGGACTACAACCACACCCATCCCAGCCGTCACCGCTTCTGTCATCAGGCTAAAATGATGACCTATATCTTTTGTGCCTTGTCCAAGTTTAGCCTGAGCATAAACAGGTGAGGCCAAGAATTCTGTTTGTGTATTGACAATGGGGGAAAGCATGAAGCAAAGGCAGAGGAGGCAAGACTAGCACATCTGTTTTGAAGATGCCTCTTCAAGTACTCATTTCAGTGTGGCCCTTCCTGCACCTTTTGTCCTTTCCATACGCTGCTGTCTCCAAGTCTCTGGGTGAGGAACCAGCCCTCTCCACGGGGATAATCCGCCACTTCAGATTCTGGTGCCTGTGTGGCCTGAAGTGCCCTTGACCTAGTTTACTCCTCAGCATAATCCCATCTCTTCACTGTCTTCCAGAAATTCTCTACCGAATTGCCTGGTTTGTCACTGGCTCAGCCTACGTCACTTTCTTCACTGCCTATAATGAGTCTATTCCTTTTTATGTGTTTTGGAGGTAGCACCTCCTTTGAATTTAGTGAGAGACATGAGTGAAGGAATGTTTAGTCCTCTGTCTCAGACCATAGGCCAGAACAGTCTCTGAGGAGACAGTATCACTTGTTAAGAAAAAAAAAAAATCTATCCAAAGCATAGAAAATTCTTAAGTTTTACTTCAGTTTCTTTTCTTTTTTTTTTTTTAATTCAAGTAAAATTACATGTAACATACTGAATTTAATTTAATGCTTTTAAACATCCGTGAAGAAACTTCCTGTGTGCCCACTGAGAATGTAGTCTCTGGGATTCCTGAGCCATTGTTACACAACGTACCATTGTCATTGTCCACACCATAGTCAAAACAATGAATGGAAAGGTGTGAGAGCTGATTAGACATCAGAATTATTCTCCCACTCATCACAAAACCTCAGAGTCGCATATCTGATGTACATGTCTTACAATTTCATAGATCTGGTTTATCCCGGAAGTCTTTAAAGAGATTATATAAAATTTTTTACTTTAATACAGCTTTGCATTTGTAATACCCAAAAGACAATGGCAAAATTGAGTTTTATAACACACTCAGCCATTTAAAAATACAATGTATTTTATCCTTGGCGATAACTACAAAATGATAAACTGACAGTTTTTAAATGTGTGTCAAATTTCCTTTGTCATCACCAAATTGGAAAATATTTCTAAATGCATTCCCTAGCAATAACTGACAGTGACTTTAGTGTTCTTAAATCTTTGATTCAAATATGTCAGAAATCTAAGGAAATGCACTTCAGATAAATTTCTTGAAGGTGAAAATTTTCTTATAGATTTAAATCATTCTAGTGGTTCAATGGCTCCTTGTTTCCCCAAGTTAATTGTAAAATAGAATAAGCATGAACTGGATTATATTATAACAAAAGTGATATGATGTTATACATAAATAGTTACTGCAGACACAGTATTCACAGAAAAGCACAGTTGTTACAATGTAGATAGGGGCTGCTCTTGAAAGAGAATGTGAAGCTCTCCAAGTGATAATTTACAATATTTCTTCAAGGCATTGATCTTACCTTAAAACCAAGGAAACAGCAATGTTCATTAACAAAGTATGTGGCTGCCTACACAGCTTAATTTGAAGGTTGCCTCAAGCTGCTTCCTTCGATGGTATGCCATGTTGCTTGGAATCCACAAAATCTGACCCATTCTTTGAGCCTTTCAGAAGGACTCTGGTAAATATCGAAAAATGTTGCTCGGGAGAAAAGATAGAGCTCGGAGCTGGGAGAGGTCTTAAAGGTCATGCATGCCTGATTTTTGCCCCAATTATTAGCTATATAATTTCCAGCAACAAACCCTCTCTTCTATTTAAGGCTCTTGTAAATAAACAATTCCTCAAACTCTCTTAAGAAATAAAGAGAATCCATTTTAAATTCACTGACGTATCACCGAAACCCAAGAAAAATCCCCAAGGCCAAAGGTTGGGTGAAACCCAAGGTAGCTGTGGGGAGCAGTCACTCTCTAGTCTCCACTTCTCTCACCACTCCCGTGCTTCTGAGGATGCTTCTGTCATTCTTCCTTCTATTGTTTGCTTTCCTCTACTTCTTCGCGTTAAACATGACCATAAATGGCAGCCTCCTCCTTAGGCCTGTAGATCCATAAGACTTACTACTGAATTTTTTGGTTCCCTCTGAGGAGAGAGAATACCAGATCATGGTATCACATCTTTTCTGGTCAAGCCATCCCTTGAGTGTTGAGTCACTGGAAAGCAATGAATGGACCAATCCTGAGCTAGGTGTTCACCTTTTGGCCCAACACTTGTAGCCAGGGGAATGGGGTTGCACAGGCAAAAGGTCCATCCTAAGGTGCTAAGCGGCAGAAAATGAAATCTCTACGATGCTTTCTTTCTTCATGTCCTCTTCTCTGAAAAATGTGGTTAAGGAATCTGTTTCACAAATTTTCCTTGGGATTGAGATATTTCGTTGACTTTTTACTTGAATAAATAAACTTAGAATGGTCCGTTGCCCTGTCAATGCCTCTTGGCAAATGCCACCAACTTCATTCATTTAATTCATTCATTTAATTAGTAGACATTACTGATGGTGATTGTGTTCACATTTAATCTGCATTGCAACACCAGCATATGTGAAAGCGCCTCACTGAGACCAACTTAAGGGCTCGTGTTGTTGTTTACAGTATGCTCTCACATGGACACCATCATTCCATGTGGCCATCTGTGGTGGCCATGTGTGCTATGTAAGCCTCACTTCCAAGGCCTCATGTTCCTGTTTCTGCTGCGTCTCCATTGCCCCAAGGCCAGAGCTCTGCTCACCTGGCCTCAGATGGGCTGGCGCCGCTTCGTTAAGACAGAAAGCTGCCAGTCATGTGATTCATGATTTGATTGTGATTTTTAAAATGATAAAAGATAATTCCATAGGTGATCCCAGTGCTTACTGAAAGAAAAAAATCAGCAGGAGAAGGACATTCTGGAAAGTAAGGGTGCTGGAGAAAAAGTGACCCAATCCTCAAGTGCAGGAGAAAACTGAAGAGATTAACATAGCTCAGAAACTTTCTTATTGTTTCTTAATTATCCAAAGCTTAAGAAGTTACCTCTTACCCTTCCTTATTTCACAATCTCAATATCTTCCACTATGGAGAAAAATCTTGAGTAACTATTACCATATTTATATCACCTCATAGGTGAACAAAAAAAAAGTAGGCATTTGCTTTCTTGTGGCTATCTTAAAGTAGCAGGTGGCCTGCACAGGGTGACTGTTTTAAAATCCCATCCACAAGTGATCACTGTGCTCCTCTATGGGTTTTTTCTATTTAGAAAAGAAACATTGAATATAATTGGACCAGTGAATTGTTTCCAGGATTCACCTTTAAGCACAAATTTAAGGCAAACAGTATAAAAGCAATCTAATAGCAACAATGAGATGTGTTTCTTATCAGCTTCTCAGTTTCCAAACTCATCAAATATTGAAGTTCTTGGAGCAAAAACCAACCCTCTAAATCTGAAACATTTATTTGGAACTGCACTCAGAACACAAAGAGCTAGGAAAGGAAAGGAAAACAGGTCAATACTACCACAATGTTCTGTTTCTCCCAGAATGTGTGTTCTGAAAGAGAAATACCGGGAGACAGGCAAATGGAACTGTGCCTGGCTGGGTCTTTTGTTTTCTAGCCCATCAGGCTCTGTGCAAAGGTAGCAAGTGTGGAATTAGCTTCCCTTCAGGACCACCTTCTGTGGAATCAGAACCAAGGACAGCTGATCTAGCACTGCCTCTGCCCTTCCGTAATTGTGAGACTTGTGCGTGTCATTTAACCTCCTTATCAGCTCGTCTTAAAATGAGATCAAACAGCAGTTGCTTACTTCAGTTGGGCCTGGAAACTGTCATAGTATCCCTTTCACCATGTTCTGTCTTTCTCTCATCTTATTGCATGGGTAGAACCACCCAGAACAATGATGTGTAAGTAATGATGATTGTGAAGGTTCTAATTTATTGCTGACTCTGATGAGATTGCTTCTAATGTTTCCAATTGAGCATAATGATGGAGTAAGCATTGATATGTTTACTTTTTAATGTTAAGGAAGTATCCATCTAATTCTATTTACAAAAATATTTTATCAAGAATAAATTTTTAATTTTTATCAAATGCCTTTTTAGCATCTGTGAAGACGATTGTATGATTTTTGTCTTTTGATCTATTAATCTATTGAATAAAATATTTTCAACAACTGAATCTTCCTCTCATTCCTAGAATAACCTGACTTAATAATAGTGACATTTTTAAATATTGAATTATATTTTATTTTATGTGTCTGTCTTCCCTACACCAAACTAAAAGTTCCTTGAGATCAAAAAACATTTATTATCATTTCTTCCAAGCCAAGTAAAGTGACTGGTAACCAAAAAGTACTTAGAATATTTGTTGAATTAATTAAATAAAGTACAGGATCCCAATAACTATTTATTGAAGTCTTCCCAATCCCATTTCCCTGGGAAAATATTGCAAGTGATTAGCATAGTCTTGATCTATCACTCCCATCCCTCTGATGGGTGCACTGCTTGGTCAGGGGTAATGTATTTGCAGCCACAATGCAGCAAATAGGCAGATAATGGTTTCCTATAGGATCGACTTATTGGAAATCATATCGTAATACTTGCAAACCTTTCCTACACACACACACACACACACACACACACACACACACACACACCCTTGAACTGGCAGAGCATTATAGTAGCACCCCTTTTCAGATAGCTAATAGGAGCACTCATAGTGAATCAGTAGCTTCTTATTATTACTGGTGAAAAATATTCTTTAATATTTTCATTCTTGCTGGCTACCTTCCCTGATACTAAAGATTCTGAATCCCCGATTCTTTTCCTCATGTCTCAGTAGCCCAGTACCAAGGAACCAGATTCAAATTTTTAATACATCTGCCAGGTTTCAGTGCACTTCTATGGCTGAAAAAGTAGTCTTAATCACAAAGAGCCACCCTAATCCTTTGGGAAAGACACTACCATTGTTTATATTTTGAAAACTCATACCTCTTTCAATATAAATAGGCAAACAAAAGCCATATAATCAAATCAAGCCCTGATTCCAGATCTTTATTCATATACTGATATAAGTATTCAAATACCAATGTGAACTTCCATTGCAAACAGATTATTTTTCAGTGATTAATAAAGTTCCAAACAGAGAAACTAAGAACTAGAAAATAAGAAATTACTAATTTGTTTATAGAAATAGGTTTATAGAAAAAAAGTCATTATCTGGAGAAGTTAGAGCCTCTATAATCATGAGTCTTCTTTATGGCAGACACTCAATAATTAAGCAATCCTAGAGCTGAAATGAAACTGGAAGAGCCTTTAAGAATGCTAAATGAGATAATAGAGGTGAAATGTATACACAAGAGCCTAATACAGAACCCAGCATGTTGTAGGCACCCAATAAATGTTCGAATTGAATCTATTTCAATTGTCACTCTTTAAAAATAAGTATTTCGGATAAAATCTCTGCAACAAGAAACATTTTCCGCATAAATCAAAGAATACAGATAAGCAAGCACATACCTTAAACACAGTAATTGTACTGCATAAGTAGGCAGAAAGCAACACTGGATTTCAGAGTCAGAAAAACTAAGTTCAGGTCCCAGTTCCACCACTTAACCCTCTGTCTGACGTTAGATACTTCACTTAACTTGTCTGAATATCCATTTTCTTACTTGTGAGAATGAGAATAACAGCATCTCATCACATATTATATAGTATTGTATTAAGTACAAAATCGAGTGAGACAATTCATTGGAAAGAACAGTATAAGCCTAGGGTACCACTGCAATTGTTATTGTGCTGTCTGGTTCTACCCTGCAAACACTCTGAAGAGCGCGTTTGGAAAATGAAGGATAAATGCATCTGCCACATTATAGGAAATTTCAACAGACATGAAAATCCATAGACACCTATAACATAGTTTCCCAAAGGCATACTGTATTGCAAGAACAACAAATCATTACAAGGCAGATACAACAGATAAATTTTGCACATAACACAATGAATATTTCAGAGTCTACACCATTTTCATCCAAAAAGGTTGCTTAAGGCTTAAACCAAACAGCTCCAAGGGAGTAAGTAGACAGAAATATAACAATGACCTTAAAATCATCCCGGGACTCACTACAGACATTCCTCAATTTTGGAACCATTTTGCAAATATTTTGAAAATGACAGATAAGTTGGCTGAAATGTAAAATATAAATCAACTTCAGGTAGGCTGATATAAATAATTTTGAAAGAAAATTAAATATGTGTCATCTAATTTCAGAAAAACATTCAAAGGCTTTAAACACAAAAGGCTAAATCACATCAAGATACCTTTCCAGTAATTGGATGTTTTATTTTTTCACAATAAAATGCTAAACTATGAAGCATGGTTTCCTAGTAACACCAGTAATACCAGGTAAATGAAATAGAATTCAGCTTACAGCAATCAGCAAGCATTCAAGCTCCAACGAGAGGGTCAAAATTACTTTGATGTTTGCTTTTTCATTTCCATTATCATAAAAATAAAAACAAAATAAGTTGACTTTCTAAATGTAAAATTACTTTTTTGAAATTTGGAGGGAACATTGAAGTGGTGCCCCAATGTTCTTTGGGCAATCTTGGCCTTTCTTGGCCAGCTTGCAATTATCCTCAACAAGATTGCCATACCCAGTGAGTACAGAAGGAAGCTTCTAACATGGCACAAGTTTTGAGGGTTGAGACCGATGTCATCTCTACTCACTGATGTCTGAAATTCCACACTTCGAAGGCATCTTTGTGTTTGTTTGTCTGGGGCTCTTTGTCTTGTTTTGTTCTCGCCTCTTATGGAAGGCTTTGTAGTCCCAAATCTAAAAATGCAAATATTCCAGTGTTCACCCTTCTGTCCCAAGTATAGACTCTTCAACCCAATTAAATGCTAGATATGTATTAAAAAAAAAGAAGCAGAAAGTGAAAGATAAGAGATAATATGTATAATAACTCAGTTTGGTAGCTACTGCTTCTAAAATGCAGAATCTGTACTGTGTCATAATACCACAGGAATTTAACGCTGAAATCATTTAAAAAAATCTATTGACATAATTTTTCTACTATATCAAAAAAAAATCTGTGATAGCCATGGCCAGTCATCTACCACCAATCACTAGCAGACAACAACGTGCTGAGTATAGAAATAATCGTGGAAAAACTCAGAAACATGATCGCTTAAAAATTTTTATATTTATTGCTTTTGACATATAGAGACTGGTAGAAATATCATATTTTCTACTAGAAAAATTATTTTTCCTTGGCAGTAATGATATAACATGTGTTGTGCAAAATACATCATGTTATATAAGGAAACACAACGTTTGTTCATGTTTGAGAATATGCAATGCCTTAGGCACAGCAAGCTCTATTAGTTATCTACCAAAAATCTGTTCTTCCCTCAACTTTTTCCTTCCTGGGAGATCCCTGTTTTTAATTTTTTTCACTTGTCTTACACTACTTCCTGTGGTCAAGTGCTCAGAAAAAATATTCTAAAATCCTAGGTGAAGAGTAAATACAGGTAAGTTTTTGCCATCATAGTAACCCCTTGCCAGTGAATAGCTTAGAAATGGGTGTGTGGTATAATTCTGATCAATGAAACATGAGAGAGTCTACGGTGGAGCCTTCTTCAGTGATTTAAAAATAAACGAGGAGAAAATAAACTCTTTTATACTGGATAGTGTTTTGATTGAGTGCAATGCCTGGAACTGCTGCGGCTATCTTGTGATCAAGAACACTATCCTAAAGACGAGCCAGTATACCAGGGATAGCAGAATGAGAAAACGGGAGAAACACAGACCCTTTCCATCATCAAGCTGCCAGATGAACCACTGAAGCTGCTCTGCCTCTCGGTTTATTTCGTAAGATAATCCATATTTTTACATTCAAGCCAACTGAGTTGGGATTTTCTATTATTTGTAGCCAAAGGTAGTCTAACTACTATGGAGCATATGCTTATCACAGCAAAGCATCTGAGAGGTCTTTTGTAATAACTCTGTGGATTTGATAAAAGTGGATTTTAAGACAATTTAATTTGGTAGGTTAATAGATGGTTAAACAATTGAGGGAAGTCTTTGGTAGTATGTCTCAAGAGTTTATTTTGCCTTTAGCTTCATTGATTGATTATTTTTTATCATCAACAAATAAATACATAGAAGACATAAAATAATAGATGACTTAGCAGAGAGGGATAACGAATATGCTAGATGACAGAATTGAAATTCAAAATGTTTCTTCCCAAAGAATAGTATGACTGTCCAATACTTCCATCCTACCTCAACACTCTCTTAAACTCTTACTCAACTCAGCTGTCTTATCAGTGAAGTTTTTTCTCACCTTCCAGTCCCAGGCACAGTTTAACATACACTTTCAATCCCAGTCTCGCCCTTTGCCTCTACCACTATTGTAGTTCCCACCATACCTTAATAGATATTTGTTTATTTCTCTGTATATGTGAGGTCCTGGAAACCAGAAACCATGCCTTATTCATCTTTGTACCTTCTGCCTCTTATTTGGTGCTATTGGTGGAATAACTGCATAAATAAATAAGCGAATGAATGAACAATTAAATGGATTGATTTAAAGAAACAGCTTTACTTTTGTGAAGCCGTAGGACAAGAATAAAAGAAATAAAATTGAAAAGTTAATGAAAACTATTGACGACCAGGAAGAATTCTGAGTTCAGACCCAAATACAATAAATTATTAAGAAACATTTCAGAAGACTGTTTGCTCTCCTGATTGAGCCTCTCTCTGCTTCACTTGTAACTTACATACGTGTGCATGCTTGCACAAACACACAACAGAACATTATAGATGGTTACAGTGTTTCACGTTCTTGAACAATTTCTTTGCAAGAGTGCTAACCAGCTTGAATTATGCTTTAAACCCAATTACTGTGCCTTTGCGGTTACTGTGAAAATCACTGGTAGCCTGGACAGAGTAACTCTACACTCCTGCCTCTCTGAGAAGTCCTGTGTCCTGGTGGTGGCAATTTGGAATGAAAATCTAATCCCTGGATAATTGTCTTTCCTTCAACAGACTGTTTAAAATATTTGTTTCCAATGTCTTCAGTGCTCCTCCATGTTCTTCTAGCACTAATGCACGTAAACATGGTAACACTTGAGAGACAAGATTTATGCTTAGCCTTATAAACTAAATATCTTTGACGTGTTTTCTAGAAAAACTTAATAATTCAAAAGAAAACATATATGTTAAGAATTAAAGCAACTTATCTAATAACTTGAGGGGGAAATACAGGTGCTTGGTTGCCGAGTACAGAAAGGACCAAAGGAGTGATCCGCCAACATTTTGTTCAAACTCAAAGGCCTATTTGCTAGAAATTAAAAAATGGGCTTGATCCAAGAACATGGAATATCTTTCTACTTCTTGGTATCTTCTTTGATTTCTTTTAATAGGGTCTTATAGTTTTCATTTTATAGGTCCTTCACGTGTTTAGTTAGATTTATTTCTAGGAATTTTATTCTTTTTGTTGCAATTGCAAAAGGAATTCTTTTTTTCCACTTCTTTTTCTGATACTTCATTATTAGAGTATAGGAACACTATGGATTTTTGAACGTTGATTTTTATATTCAGAAACTTTACTGTATTTGCTTATTGTTTCTAGTAGTGTTCATGTGGAGTCTTTAATTAAAATAATCTTATTACCTAAAGCATTATACAGATTTAATGCAATCCTCATCAAAATCCCATCAGCATTTTCTGAAGAAATAGAACAAAAAATCATCAGATTTGTCTGGAAGCACAAAAGACTCTGAATTGCCAAAGTCATCTGAGAAGAAAAAAGAATGAGACTGGAGGCATCATTCTGCCTGACTTCAAATTATACTACAAAGTGACAGAAAAACAGACACACAGACCAGTGGAACAGAATTGAGGGTCTAGAAATAAACCCATGTTTATATGGGGAAATGATTTTCAACAAAAAAAGCCAAAAACATACAGTGTAGAAAGGAAATCCCCTTTAATAAATGGTGCTGGGAAAACTGGAAGGCCACCTGCAAAAGAATGAAACTAGACTGTTGTCTGTCACCACACACCAAAATTAACTTAAAATGAATTAAGAACCTGAATATAAGACCTGAAACAATAAAGTGCATAGAGGAAAACACAGGAACTAAATTCTTGGACATTGAACTTAAAGAAGATCTTATGAATTTGAGCTCAAAGGCAAAAGAAGTAAAAGTAAAAATAAATGAATGGGACTACATCATACTAAAAAGCTTCTGCACAGCAAAAGAAACCATCAATGAGGTAAAGAGACAACCTTCTAAATAGGAAAATATCTTTGCAAGCAACACTTCCAATAAGGGCCTAATATCGAAAACATACAAAGAACTCATACAACTCAATAATAACAACAACAACGAAAAAGCAATTCAATAAAAAATAAATGGGCTGAGAACCTGAACAGACCTTTCTCCCTAGAGGACATACAAATGGCCAACAAATATATGAAAAGATGCTCAACATTGCTAGCTATTAGAGAAATGCAAATCAAAACCACAATGAGATACCATCTCACATCTGTTAGAATGTCTATAATCAACAGGGCAAGTAATAACAAATGTTGAAGAGGATGCAGAGAAAAAGGAACCCTCATACACTGCTGGTAGGACTGAAAATTGGTACAGCCAATATGGAAAACAGTATGGAGGTTCCTCAAAAAAACTAAGAATTGACCTATCATATGATCCAGCAATTGCTCTACTCAGTATTTACACCAAAGACTTGAAAACTCATATTTGAAAAGATATTTGCACACTCATGTTCATAGCAGCGTTATTCACAATGGCCAGGATGTGGAAGCAACCAAAGTGTTCTACGATAGAAGATTGGCTAAAGAAGCTATGGTACATATATACAATGGAATATTACTCAGCCATAAGAAGAGATGAAATACTGCCATTTGTGACAATGTGGATGGACCTCGAGATAATCATGCTAAGCGAAATAAGCCAGACAAAAAAAGTTGAAAACCAATGATATCACTTATATGTGGTATATAAAACTAAAAGCAACAAACGAATAGGACAGACAGAGACTCAGGGACATGGACAATAGACTAGTGGTTACCAGAGGGTAGAGGAGGGGAGAGGAAGGAGGAGGAAGGTAGATGGGGTAAAGTGGTCAAATATGTGGTGACAGAAAGAAATCTAACTATGGGAGGGGATCACACAATGCAATATATATGTCTTACTGTTGAATTGTACACCTGAAACTTACTGGATTTCGTTAACCGTCTCCAAAAAAAAAATAATTAATTAATTAAAAAAAATAAAAACGGGCTTACAAAATCATTGATTAAAAAATGAAAACCATTATCAAAACAAGGCTCCTGGGTAGCCCCTGCCTGTGGAATGAGTTCTCAGTAAACATTCGTGAACCTCCTCGTTGAGACTGTGTGGTAAAATCAAACTGAGAACTGGTGTGAAAACTGAACCCCTGAAAATTCATGAATGAGCCCTAGAGAAGACAGATTTAAATTATTAGTTAGAATTTAGAAAATGGGACTGTAAAGCACGTGAGTAGTTATTTTCATTAAGCTTAAACGATCTGCTCAAGAGGTCACCAAACTCCTTCTCCCAGGCTCTGGTAATCGCTACCTCTTTCAGCTGGAAGTGAAAATTATTTATAAGAAATATAGAGTTTGGAGATAGCCAGGATAATAGCTTCTCTAAGTCATGTTGTCTATGATTCATAGCTTTGTGCTTTGTTAAGGTGTGCTCAATACAGATAGAGGAAGAATGAACATTACACTAAACTATATGTAAATATGTGATGGAATACAGAAAAGGTTTAAATATTAAATTTTAAAACTCTATTCAATAATAACTCAGTGAGTTCACATTCTGTGACTGTTATATATTTCATGCTATGCATTTATTTTTTAAAACTCACACATACCAGAGTCCTGCACTCAAAATATCTTATAATATCATCCTAAGAGAAGCATAATCGAATGGCTAACGAAACTGGTTCTCAACCTGTTTTCAATCACAAAATATTTAACGTGAACTAGTCACATCATGTGCCTATGAACCTTGGGCCTGATGCCAACGCAATAAGACCTCTGAGGAACCTGGAAGTAGCTGAGTGTATTTTGCATATGGCAGATGGGCCAAAGGGGCAGAGGGCAGACTCTGGAGGTTTTAAAATATTAGCTCCAAATTTTTTTGACGTCATATCAAGAAGAGGGGTCTTCATCCCTGCCCCATGAACCCGGGCAGACTAGTGACTATTTCAATCAACAGAATGGAGTGAAAATGATGTTGAATGTCTTCAGAGGCTAAGTAGGAAAGGCCACACTATTTCCATTTGTTTCTCTTTTGAATCCTTGCTCTCCCGATGGGTCTTTTCAGGAAACTTTCTGGGATCCCCATGCCACACTGAATAAAGCCCATGCATATGGAGAGGCAGGCTCAGGTGCTGTCAGTGACAGTCCCCAGCTGACTCCACCTTTTGAGTCATCCCAGCTGGGCTTTGTGACTGTGAGATAAGCCTGCAGATCAGAGGTTCTCAAATTTTAGCAGCATCAGAGTCACCAGAGGGTTTGTTAAAACAGCACCGGGTCCCGCTGCTAAGCTTTCTAACTCCATAGATCTCTGGTGGGACCAGATAATTTGCTCTTCTAAGTTCCAGGTGATCTGGAGACCACACTTCTAGGATCACTGCTGTAGATGATTCAAGCCACCAACCTCTGGCGAGACTCCAACGTCATGGAGCAGATACTAGACAGCCCTGCTCTGCCCTGTCTGGGTTCCTGGCCCACAGAATCTATGAACGGAATCACTCCACCTTTCCCCGTTCATTTAGAATGGAAATGAGTAAAATGACTTATGAGGAACTTTTAATTCCCTCCAATTGATTTTAAAAGCACAGGACTCAGAAGATTTCACGCTTTAACGCAGTCAAGTGATGGTGAAATATCACTGCTTACTTATCATACTTGGAGCCCCCTGTTGGAATCTGGGAAGCTAGCTTTGAAGCTCACCACTGCTACCTATGTGGCAGCACAGTTCATGTGACTGGGTTTAAACCCACGTCCTGCTAGCTGTGTGTGATCTGAAACGAGATACTTAGCCTGAGTAAGCCTGTTTCTTCATTCCCAGAATGGCCTGAGAAGATTGCTTTGCTCATTAAATGAGTTAATGTGCTTACAACAGTGCCTGGCACTGAAAAGTCACTCCATAAATATTTTATGAAATGTTATGTGCCCTTAGATAGGCCTTTTACCACTTGAGAATTAGAATTTCATCTACAAAACCAGGATAACAATATCAACCCCATCAGGTGATGGTTAAGATCAAATAATAGATAAATAATAAGTGCTCAAGAAATGGCAGCTATTATTATTATTATTATTATTATTATTATTATTATTATACAGGGTACTACCAGGGACAGAAAGCACAAGTGAGCAAGTTTTACTTCAATAAAATGGAGCTTGCATGTAGAAGCAGAGTGACAGCAATACACAGTGTGCCTTGCTTGGCCTGGCATTGATTAACACTAAGAGAGTATGAGTTATTAATAGTTTGAAGATAGAATCGAAGGGATTCTTGAAAGTCTGTTTATGTGTGCTCTGAAGCTGGAGTGGGGCTACACTAAATCATCATAGATTTTGGCCTCTGTCATGTTAGTGTCAGATCCCAACAGCTATGAATCACATGTACCTGTGCTGTTCCTGGCCTCCCTTCGGTACCCATGTAAACTATAGGTACCATTCCTAGACAGGCAACAAATCCTTTGGAATACTAATCAGTAACGGATATGTTAGCTAATAACTCTGAGATCATACCTTTCAGTAGTAAAGAAGGATTTTCTTTTTTTCTTTCTTTTTTTTTTTACTAAATTTATTGGGGCGGCATTGGTTAATAAAATTCATAGATTTCAAGTGTACAATTCACTAATACATCATCTATATACTGCATTGTGTGTTCACCACCAAAAGTTAAACTTCCTTCTGTCACCATATATTTAAGAAGGATTTTAAAAAACAAAGAAACTTCAGAGCCCCACAGAAAAAAATTATAGTAAAGTAATGATGGATGAGGAAATTGCCATTTTGAAGCAAGATTTTCTCAGTTCAATTAAATCACAGCATATAGGAGGTTACTTTCTCCCAAGGCTGGCCTGTTGATTACAAATTTTACAAGGCATAGATATAGCTTTCTTTAAAAGTTGTTTCTTATTCATGTGTTTCATTCTTTATATAACTAGAATAATGCTGGAAGAAAATTTACGTATGTATTTTTCTTCTCTCTGGATGGGGAAGAATTTTCTAAGCATAAAGAAATAAAAGAATCAAAAAGTAACAGATATATAGATTTGGCTATATAAAAACCTCGACTGTACTGAAACCTCCATTATCTTAGGAACTGCCATAAGCTAAATTGAAACAGAAATAACATCCCACAAAGCATTTCTATTCATAATATACAAATAATTCATACAAATTAATAAACAACACTCTAGCATCTCGATAGAAATAAGGTCTAAAAATATACACAAATAATTTTTCTTAGAAGAAAAATAATTGCAAATTTATACTATATACCTTTTTCCTTAGCAAATTAGTAAAGATTTTGAAATATGTTCATATTTTATGTTGAAGAGGGTTCATTATGAACAGGATTCTTATTACCTTCTCATAAAAATGGTCCAATTTTTCTGAAAAGCAATTTGGCTAAGTAAATGAGAAGTCATAAAAATGTTTTCAATCCTTGATCCAGTGAGCCCACATCTAAGAATCCTTGGAAAATTTCCCCAGAAAATTATTAAAGGTTCAGTCAAAAATTGAAATACAAAGGTATTTACCAAAGCTTTATTTATAATAGCAAAATTTAGAGAAAAACATATACTCAACATTAAAGACGAAACAGAAATTTACATATTTTTACAAATAACATGTAGTCATACAAAAATTTCAAGTAGTTCTTAATGATTTGGGAAAATTCCACCCCCACCCCCCCAAAAAAAAAATTTACCAAAAATAAAGAAGTCAAAATACAAAACAGGAACAAGTGGGGATAGCTCTTGAAATTTCTTGGTGATGGCTGGCTGGAGAGCTGCACTGAAGCATATTCTGAAGGAGCATCTGGGCTCAGCAGGAAAGCAGGCTGTAACCACTAATACCTGCCGTGGGCACGAATGGTAGGAGGAGCATGCAAAATATCCGCCATCTCCAGTAGTCTATGTGATGTGGGCCTAATCATTTATTAGCATACATGTGTATTAGCATATATGTATACTTTCTCTGTGTGTGGGTGTATAAAAATCACTACATTGTAACCCTGATTATCTTCAGATTATGATATTAGGGTGATTTGGGGTTTTTAAAAAATATTTTAGTATTTTTCAAGCTTTCCACATTGAGTACATATTGGTTTTGTATCAATTTTCTTTGTTTTTAGATCTTCTAATTATTTGAGGTGAGAGAAGGTGGCAGGGGTGTGGGAATAAAAACCCAGGCAAATAAATTTTAGAGAGCTTCTGTAGGGACTTTTGTTTCCTTTCCCAGGAGGTAAACAGATTATTAGAGTTAGAAATATCTTTCCCAGGATAGTTTCGGTCTAATCCCTTCAACTTTGGTTATGAATAAGAATGTGGCTTTTTTGCCTCCTATGGAAATCCAAGACCTTGAAAGATTTCTGTGCTAAGGGAGAAACAAATCTTCCTTTACAAGGTTCTTCCAGCTGGTCTAATAATGAAGTGGACATGAGACCAATTAGCAAGAGAAAACAGCCAAATGTAATACATACCTGTGTATGGGAATCCCGTGTACTTGAGACTCAGAGACCCCACATGAAGGACAGAGAAGGAAAATGGGTGTCTAGGACATCCTGAGCTAGGGATGAGGCAAGGTGCCTTGGGGGCTTCAAAAGGTTATTGCAGGATGATAAGAAGAGCAGAACTTAGTAAATAGACATTTGCCCTGCCCTATAGAAAGGTCAAAAGAAATGATCTCTGATAATCTCTTATGGGCAAGGCCTCCGATTCCAATTCTTCTAGGTAGTTAAGGAGGTGGGACAGGAGGGTGGGGGCAGAAGTTTCCCTTGAGCTCAAAACAATCTGCCTGCCACAGAGGCACAGGGTGACTCATTCTGGACCCCCACACGTGAATGAACTGAAATAAAGAGTCAGGTTTTATCATTATAAATAGCCATAGATCCCAGAACTAATAAGGCCATATTTGAAAGTGCCAGTCTTATGGTGAACTTTTAAAATTTTTAAACAATTAATGACCCTTTTACTTTTTCACTCGTTTGTATTCTGCTGAGTCACCCTCAGTTCTGAAGCTGATTTCGATATTCGCAAAGCTCTGGTTTCTTTGCGGAGAGTGAAGAACGAGGGAGTGTGTTTTCACGACTGAACTTCCACCTCGTGAGGCCGTCTCAGAACTGGGAGCCACAGAGTGGGAGAGTTGGGGACAAAGGCCCAAATGCAGCTCTCCCTTTAATTAGCTCTGTGACATGAGAGGAGTCATTTTTGCTGTTCCCTTTCAGAATTCCGACATTTGGAATGTGCGCATATACAGTTAGTGTCCTCCAGGGCATGGCATGTGAGGTTAAAGTGAACAAAATGTGCAAGATGTCTATGTCTACGGGAGGCTGTCCTTCTTACCAGTGGTCTCCCAGATGGCAGCGTACAAATCCCTCTAAGGTGTTAACTGGTAATTCACGTGTTACCTACCAGCCAAGGACTCAGTGATATTTGAGTCCCTAAAGTAAATTGGGTGAGACTGTCTCAAATTTCAGAAGTGAACAGTGTCAGCAAGATCCAGTGCTGACCTCAGGGAGCCTGGGGAAGGTGTCCAGTCAGTTTCCCACAGTCTCATCCAGCTCTTTCAAAACTAAAGTCCATTAAGACAATCCTACGTTGCCTCTTATTAATTCTAATTCCATCAGAGCTGAGTGAATTTGTCACCTTGCTCACAGCTGATTTTTGCACTCCTCTGTTCCTTCAATATGCATTTTTGTTCCTGGAAACACTGAGATATCTGTTAGGGTAAAATTAACACCAGTACCGAAAGTGGGAGCAAGCTTCGCGAACTAGTATTGAATAGGGTCTATACAACTTGTGTCTTTTTGGAGAAAACCTAAATATGCCAAGGATATCCCCAATCTAAATCGAGACCTCCATTATATCACTGCATAGTCCCTTCACCTTTCCTTCCTTGTATCTGTATCGCTGGCAGGTTTAATGAATGCTTGCCCTGTACAGTCACTGAGCTTCGCCCACTAATCTGCACAGACGGACAAAAGAGCAACATGACAAAAGTTATCGTGGGCTGCACTGAATCACTTTCAGAAGTATTTATATTTCCAGAAGTATTTATATTTCCAAATTGCTTTGCATTTATTTAAATTTTCAATGAAATGTATAAGCTAGATAATTTTGCGTTATATATAAAATGTCATCTCATTAAAACTACATTCTTAAAAAAATACTGCATTTTTTTTTTCTCCTTATTAGGTGGGAAGTTTTTCTTTGAGGAAATTTCTAAATTTTAATATGAATACCCACCAAAAATATATACATGTAAGAAAGAAAGTTTATAGCATGTTATGTAAAATTAAAGCTATTGCTGAGACTTGAACCTCTATCCCACAGAAAACTATTTCTTTGTGACTAAAGTTCAAAAATGTCATCATTGAGCATTGACAAGAAAAGAAGCTTAGACAAAGTAAAGAATCTTTTAAAAATGTATAAATTTGTTTGTGTGTGTGTGTCTTTGAAAAGGAAACATTTATTTCCACTAAAATGGATTTATTAGTTTTTATATTTTGTTTGACAGTAGTGATATTTTTCCAGTTGTGCAATTTTCTAACCAGTGAACACCATTCTCTGTTCAAGGAGTGGTAAAACCTGAATTTCCTCTCTTCTTTTATGTTTTTCACTTAGCTCCTAGGTATTATTATAATTTCCTGGAGGCAAAAATCCAAATCTTAAATTATCTTAAGACCAAGTCACAAGCATTTCAGATGTTTGGTTTACACCGGTCATACTGTATTTATCTGTGTGATTTGATTCTATACTTACAGCGAGGTAGGAAATACTGTGTAAGGCCAGCCAAGCAAGGGGTGAAACCAAGCCCATATGACCCTGAAGCAGCTGCCAAGGAGGCACCAGTCAAGGTCCATGGAATAGTAGGGAGATGGCCACAATTGGCAGCAGGCTTCTGAGTGCCCAGAAGGCACAGAGGCACTAACCAGCATAAGGGACATGAACAAGACAAACAGCAGTGGGGCAGGAAGGTACAGATTCAGACAGGTGCAAGGCTGACTCTGGGCTTCTGGGTATGAAGTCTTTATGTGAATGGTTTGATCTGGTGGAAATTTTTGTGGAATGGCAGCTTCTCAGTTGAAGAGGGACAGTGTGCAGCATGCTGGTATACTTTATAAAGCCGCTGAAGTAGGCTTCCTTTCTTATATGGTCAGATGGCCACTCTTTTTAACAGGCCTCCTTTGTAGTAAGCTTGGGACACTAGAAAGGCAGATTGAGGGAGTTCTTCCCTCCGTTTCCCTTCTCTCTGCTCTCTGTTCCATGGTCAAGCCCAATCTTTCTGGGTATATACAAGGGCAGACTTAAACATTATTATGTAAGTGCTAAGCTAAATTTTAGTTTGACACATTTAGAAAACATAGTCAATGATTTAGGAAATAGGCTTAATGTGAGTCTTTTAGGTCAGTATGGGGACAAGTCATACATTATTTCTTCATTTTTCACATCTACCTAAAAACAATAAAAGAATAATGGAGGAATAATAAACGGTATATCATATACACATATATACATATATATATTTCAAAACAAGATTAGATTGAGTATCCATTTTATATTAGGTCCTATCCAAGGCTCAAAGGACATTTGATTTGGTAGAAGAGAGAGAGATGCTAACAAAAATGTGTTTTCACAGTGCAATGAGGGCGGCATCAGAGGTAATAACAAACAAAAGGGGTTGTGAGACCCAACTGGGAGGTTCAGGAGGCTCCTCGGGGTGACCTTTGAGCTGGGTCTTTAAGTTGAACATAGTATGCTTTGAAGATGAGGGTGAAAGGAAACTCTAGGCAGAGAAAACATCATGTTCAGAGGTGTGGATGAATGAAGCCATAATCACACCGTCAAGGTCGACATGGCGGACGGAGTGCAGTGCGGGTGGACGAGGTGGTGGACTTTGTCGACCACTCTAAGCCTTTGGACTTCTTTTTGTAAGCAAAGAGAGCTGCTGAAGTGTTAGATACAATCCGCAGATTAAAATGAGTATTCTGGAGGCAGAAGAGGGATAGATCGAATGAGATGTAGGCTGAGGAGCTAGTTAAGCAGGCAGGTGTTAATACTCTTGAGGAGCATGTTGGTGGCCTGCAATGACTTTAGACTGTAAAAAAGGTGATTTCAAAAGGAAAAGCATTCGATCTTTAAGTTTCTAAATGTGTTGTACTCCAGCTGAGTGCAATATAGGGCTCAGAGTGAGAGTAATAAACTGGAGAAGCTGGACACAGCCTTCATAAGGAGAGAAGAGGGGAGGGGAGGCAAGGGTGGGATATAAATGCAACATCATTTATCACACTGCATCTAATTGGAAATGATGCCTTTTACCTGGAATTAAAACCTATCAGCATGGCTTGAACTTGAAATCAATGTAGCAGTAAATTCTGATGTCAAAGAAAGAGAAAAAGAAAGAAAAGACAGAAAACCTCATTTTATATAGGTTAATCTCCTATCAATGGGGTTCAGGCCCTGCCGTCGGGGTCCAGGACTAAATCTCTATTCCCAGATCTCCTTAGCTGGAAAGGCTCACACTTGGCCAGTCTAAGAGGCAAGGAGGATTCAAATGTCCTGTTCGGCTTTCCTGTAATTCCTTCAGGCACCAGAATGAGCATCAGATCCTTTCAGAAACACTCTCACAATATGCCACGCCCTTGCCCTTGTCATTGTGCTCTGATCTCCTTACCTGGGCTCCAGCCTTACATGCCCTGTGGCATATATGGACTTCCCATGTTAACTCCATCTGGACCTGAGAGAACCAACTAGGTACCCCCTTGCTTGCTGGTTCCTTCTATATCATTCTGGATACTGAATGCACAATAAATTTGAGAGAAACGAGAGCACTAAAAGGGCAATGGTTGAATGGATGAGACGGTAGTTGCAGTGATGAAGAGAAAAATATAGATTTGAGAGCTATTTATCAGAATTTGGAGGGCCAATTCAATGTTGTCAGTACCGAGCTGAACGAGAAAGGAAGGTTCGATGGTAAGACACCCAATTGGAAGAATGCACGAAAGGCCGACGTGAAAATGAAACGGCAGGCACCAACTTTATTGTGGGGAGTGCAGTATTGCGGCCACTTCCCCTTCTCCCCTTCTTGTGCTCCCTTTCTGCCCCCCAGGGGACTGCATGGCTCCACACAGAGCAAAGTACAGTAGTGGCATTCAGCCACACATCCGTGATACAATAAGCTGAATTATGTTTACATATTTTAGGTGCAGGCCCCCTACTACACTGATGTAACATTCTAAATCCATGAGCCTGGATCACAGCCAGACCTGGGACCAGCCCAGCCTGGGACCCACACTCCACCCCTATGGGGTCGCAGCACAGAATCTGGCCCAGAGGGCTCTAACTTGGGCCCGCAATCCACTTGCCATTCTAGGAGTGGCTTAGCCCTGCAGGACATCGCCCCCAGGGTTCTCTTTACCCGCCGTCTCTCTGGGTGCTGCTCAGCACACCAGGGGCATTGTGACACAATAACTTCTGCTTGTGCCCATGTCAATGACAGCCCCCATTTCACTACCTGTTCCATGGTACAAGCCATCTCAGGGATGGGAGTCTGACTCTCTGCATAGGGACTCCGTATGTCTCCCATCTTAGCAGGCTCCACCAGGAGCTCTGCTTGAAACTGCACTGGTCCCCATAGGGGGTGCAGTTGACTGGACAGGGGGCTTGCAGAGAACTGCGCCCACTGCTCCAGGTACATCCCTCCACTTGGACTGTGTGGGAGTCTGTGCAATTCCCGTACAAGGAGTCTTCCTTAAGACCATAGCCACCCCTCCACGGGGTATGTGGACTACACCATATGGGATTTATGACCACTGATGGCCTCACTGGCCAAGAGGGCTGCATATGGCAGCCAGTTGTTTCTCCATCAGAGAATACCGCGCTTCCACGCTTTCCACAGTTGGGATCAGAAGCCTATTGGCACATTCCAGGAACCGCGCTTCTGCCACAGACCCCATCCAATCATCCTCCTGCACCATAAGCAGGAATGGGAGGGCTGGATTTACTACGTGTAGAGTTTGGGCTTGTGCTACAACTTGCTTTGTAGCCTTAAAGACCTCTTCTATCTCAGGGGTCAAATCCCACTGGGCACCCCATCACACCAGATGGTGCAGGGGTCACATCAAGGAGGCCAAATGGGGAATGAACACTCTCCAAAACCCCAGTAGTCCTAAATAGCTTTGGAGCTGCTTCGCAGTCTCAGGTCAGGGATATGCCTGTATCTTATCAATCACCACCTCTGGCATTACTTTTGTCTTACCAGATCAGATAACTTCCAAGAATTTGACAGGGAACCCAGGTGCATGGACCTGGTCCTCATTGGCTGCCCAACCCCAGTCGGGGAGAGCTTCTTGCAGGCTGGTCACCGCTGCTTCTAGTTCTGTAAGAAAATCAGAGGTTAACGTTATATCTTCAATGTAATAATGCAAGTGCACTGTAGGTGGTCATTTCCACGCGGCTAACACTTGAACCACGAGACCACGGCACAGGGTAGGGCTAGAGAAAAAGGCATTTGCCAAGTCCACCACATAATGGTATAGTCCAAGTTCATGTGACAACCAGTCCATAATGTATGTGATGTTCGGCACGGCAGCATGCAGGGGCAGTGTAAACCTTACTCAGCTCTGGAGGCTTCAGGTCCACCGGCTCCCCGGCCACCCGGATGCCCTGGCCTAATCCCTAATCAGGGAGATAATCTGCCAGCCGCACCTCACGAGTTGTGGCTTTCCCGGGAATAGGAATGAATCACTGGTCGGAGCACAGCTGGTTCCATAGCGCCAGTAGCACTTTATTAGGTTGCTGCTCAATCTTTCTACAGCGACCCCTGATCCGAGGAGATCAAACCGCATCGGCCTGTGCTCACTCTCATGACCGAAAGGGCTGGGCGCTGCTCTGCTCCCGCTTTTCCGCCTGCGTCCACGTACCGGCCGGTCTGGGCGTGTGGTGGGCAGTAGGGCGCGCACTTGGCTGGAACGCTCCTTGCGTTTCACTTCCACATCCCCCAACCTAGCCATGGCGGACGTCACCTCGTGGATCCGCCTATGCACGTAAGGGACCAGCAGTGCCTCCATGGTGCCAAAAGTACCGGCCATGCCAGAGGTCAAGATCAAGTCCTTCATACGGGTTGTAAATACCTCTTCATCGGGGCTAGCGTCCTGGGTACAAAACATCATCTGTCGCATGCCCCTTTCCCAAATGATCTGGACCAGATCTAAGCACGTGGTCCATCTGCTCACTGTCTCTGGCAGCTCCCCAGGGTGGGCCCACACCCTGCGTGCAGCGGACGTGAGCCAGTTCATCAGGGAGTGGTTGCTTGCTCTCGTGCTCTGCGTGCCACATTCTGGAGGTGCTGCCTGAGGGACGGTGTCACCGTTACGGAGGCCAGCTGAGCCATCTCTTCCAAGATCATTCAGTCCCTTTGGCCCTGTCATCCCACAGCTGCAGCAGCCACCCCAGAACCGTACCCGCGGCTCTCTGCCGCACCTGTTTCTTCAGGTCCCGGAGTTCTGCTGGGGTGTACTGGATCAAGGTGGTTTGTTTTTTAGCCTGGGAGGCACTGTCCGCTTTTCCCCCTGGGGCCAGCAGCTGTTCCTCTTCAACCTGCTGCTGTATCACCCGCCGTGCCTGCCGCGGTGTTGCCGGTGGGCTCCCAGACCGGGAGGATGGCAGCGACCTGACAGGA
Organism: Eidolon dupreanum; assembly: GCA_028627145.1. NCBI lineage: Eukaryota > Metazoa > Chordata > Mammalia > Chiroptera > Pteropodidae > Eidolon > Eidolon dupreanum. Next base: position 79,114,028 of record CM053508.1, on the reverse strand, counting down.
CCCTGCAGCATGCCTTTCGCTGCTGCCAGCCGCTTTTCCAGCGCTTCTTCCTGGCGTTGTAGCTGCTGCACCCACTGAGCCTGGTCCTGAACCTCCAGGCTGGCCTGCCGCAGCACCGCCAGGGACATCCAGGTCACCCGACCCATTGCCTCCCGGTGAGCGATGGGGACGCTTGGCTCCAACATCTCCAGGGCTTTCCAGATGTCCTCTGGATGAGGTTTCACTCCATCCCAATCCTCTGGGGGCATTCACGTAGCCAGATACGTAGCCCGGAATACCCCAGGGTGGGGGGCAGCACACATCCTCCACCCAGGAACCGTCAGAGTGCTGGGGGCCGTACCCACCTCATCCTGCCAGCTACGCCATGTGTCAGCGCCCAGGTGATGGAGAAGGGAAGGTTCAATGGTGAGACGCCCAGTTGGAAGAATGCACAAGGGGCCAACATTAGAATGAAACAATAGGCACCAACTTATTGTGGGGAGCACAGTATTGTGCACACTTCTCCTGATTCCCTTCTTGTGCTCCCCTTCTGCCCTCCAGGGGACCGCATGGCTCCACACATAGTAGAATACAATAGTGGTGTTCAGCCACACATGTGTGATACAATAAGCCAAAGTGTGTTTACGTATTTTAGGCACAGGCGCCCTACTGCACTAATGTAACATTCTAAATCCAGGGTCCATTTCTAACCGTGAGCCTGGATCACAGCCAGACCTGAGACCAGCCAGGCCTGGGACACACAAACGTGGTTGATGAGGAAATGGGAAGAGTCAAGGAAGACTTCCAGACTTTTGATCTAAGCAGTTGGGTAACTCATTGTTCCATTTATTGAACCAGAGGACACAGGACAAAGGAAGTTCAATTGTTGACCTTGTGAAGCTGAGACATCCCTGAGGCCTCTAAGTGGAGAGGTCCAGTAGTTTGGCCACTCCTATTTGGAGAAAAATTCAAACTGGATAAAATGATCCTGGTACCACCAACATATAGATAACAAAGCTATGATCTCCCTGGGAGAATGAGCTGAGCACAAATAACCAGAACCCACAGGAAGGCCTATATTTTTCAAAATTAGAGAAGAAAATGAGCCTTTGGAGAAGACTATGAAGTTCCACTGGTGTGGGAGAAGACAAATCAGGAGAGCAAAATTCACAGAAATGTACAAGTAGAGCATTGTTAATGCTCTAAAACACTGCTGGGAAGTGAATAATCACTGAAAGGTGTTCATTAGTTTTAAGGACATGGAAGCTACTGCAGACCTTGAAGAGAGCAATTTCAATGAAGCAGGAAGAGCAGAAAACAAATTACAGTGCCTCGTGGAGGAAGAATGAAAAGGAGAGACCAAGAACAGAATTTATTAACGAAGTCTGCCTGTGAAGGAGAGGAGGGAGAGTGTAAGGGGAGAGAGACATGTAATAAAGATAGGGTGTAACGAGAAGATGAGACATAATAGCAATAAGCAGAGAGCAAGCCTAAGGCAGCCATGCAAACGAACGTGAACAAACGTGGAACGGGCCAATAACGGTGGGGTAGGCAGGGAATCTGAGTAAGGCAGCCACCGCTGTGGGCTTGGGTGACTGCAAAACAAGTCCCAGCTTGTCACGGAAGTCAGGAGCACTGAGTGCAAATTTGTGCTCTGGCACTGACTAAAGTTTTCTCATCTGTAAAATAGGGACAATCCTTACTTTTTGGAGGTAATCTTACAAAAGTGTATTTGTCATCTAGTAAAAAAAGTTATCTCACATTACTTTCTTTTTCTTTTCTTCTTTTGCAGGCTAAAACAAAGGAGCAAGAAGACTTTAATAGTAGAATATAGATATGCAAAATACAGAAACCTCACATAAGAATTTTTATGTCTTCATACTTAAAATATACTGCCAATGCTCTATAATAATGACAATACCTTCAACTTTACACCACTTTAAATTTGTTCTGTTGTTTCATTTTAGTCTCCCAACAACTCTAGGAGGGAAGTAGGACGAGCATTCTTCTCTCTTGTTAAGGATACAGAAACTGGGGCATGCCGAGGTCAGGGACAGCCCGCCATCAGTTGTTAGCAGCGCAGACTGGGCCAGAGCTGGTCTCTGGAGCTCAGTGCTTTGTTTAGGAGCACATAATATACAGAGAAAGGCCAACTGCAGCCTCAGTGGCACATCTAGAATCATATTAAGTGGGAAATTATTTGGTACTGACTCTCAAATTTTCAGAAATGAATACATTAGTTTAACTTTCATTCAGCATAATTTCATATCATTCCAACAATTATTCACTGGTATTGAATCCTCCTTGCCTCTGAGACTGAACAGATGTTTTCCTTTAAAGCTGAGGATACCCAGGAGCAGAGAATCTTAGTCCTGGGACCCCAGCAGCAGAACCTGAGCCCCAGTGAGTTGGCGAAGAGAAGAAACCCATCCAAGAGTGATGCAGCAACCAGGGAGAGGAAGCTTAGTTAAAATATTCAGAAAAAAGGCTCTTTAGCACAGTGGAACTACAAACAAAGACAAATATCAAGGCAAACCAAGACACTACTATAACCACACACAAACTTCATTTCATTCCTTTGATACAGTTTTTTCTGATTCAGGCTGATTTTGCCCAGGTAATGGAATTGTGACTCCCTTGACCTCAGTGTACCTGCGCTTTTAATCACTAAGCCTTTAGGACATAAGGTTTATCAAGCCTCAGCTCTATAATCATGAGAACAATAAGTTTTGGTTACATTAAGAAAAACATCTCAGCCTCAGATGTGTTTCAATCCAGGCCCATTGAGACAGAACAGCCTCACTGACCTCAGACCAGACCGGACTGTGCCAAGCCAATTCCAGAACCAAACACAGTGATCAGTTACCCAGCCCCGTCCGATCATCCAGTCAGTAGCACCCACATCCCAACTCCCTTAGTTTCCGTGGCTACTGATTTTTCCCTATATAATCTGTGCTCCTAAGAAGCAAGGGCTGGGTCGGAATGGCTGGGCAGGTTGTTGCGAACATTAGTTCACCTGTGCCTCTGGGACTTGCAACTCCCTAAAACAGATCCTCACTTTCTTTGCTGCAGAACCTGCATGTATCTTTTCTTTGACTTGGACGTGCAGGCAGACAAACCCTTTTTGTTCCAGTAACACTTCTGTTATTACTAGTACTACTAATGACAATGACAGTGATAACGGTACAGGGAAGAATTCAATTTCACCACATGCCAAAATAAAAATAATCAATAATAATAATAATAATAATAAAGACATGTGGGAATGAAAATTTATGCTCTTCAAACTAAAAGAAGAGATCAAGTGGAAGAAATTTCTGGGAATAAAATTAGAAAGGACTAGAAATTATGAGAGAAAACATGAGATTTGGTTGACAGATCCAGGATGTGTAACATGAAAATGAGAGGAATTCCAGAGAAAAAGTTACAGATTGAAGAGAGGTGGTAATTATGTACATAGAAGAAAAATAATATCCCTGAGTTGACGGGAGAGAATAGATTTGAAGGGCTCAGTGGTTTCTAAGCGGGACCCACATATAGCATATTCAATTTTGATTCCTGAACTTAGGAAGAAATGTGAAAAACTCTTACAAGAGTTTTTTCCTGTAAGAGAGAACAAGTTAAAAGCAAAACATCAGAAAGACTTGGCTCCTCATCCATATACAACAGAGGAAAATGATAGAATACTATCAGCTGATCTAGAAAGAAAGGACAGCAGTCAAAGAATTCTGAAGCCATCCAAGATACCACTTACGAGGCAGGTGAAAGGAAACATATTTGCCAAAAGCAAATCCAGATAACTCCCAATGAAGGAGTAGCAGCAGACATACCTACAAACACACAGCAAAATTCAAAGATGAAAGGAAACAGCGGTGATGATTTAATCTTGCAGTACACATCTTTAAATTTAAATGAATGATAACTGGAAGTATGTAAAATATATCCTACATAAGTATTCTTAGAATAAAACAGTCATGCTACAAGTGCAAACATAGAGTTTGGAAAACAAAAAATTATCTCAACAAAGCAGAGGAAGCGGGTGGTAGAAATGCTTGATACTGCCATTTTTATTCAACACTTTTTAAGGTTCTAGAAAATGAAATAAGGCAAGAAAACTAAATTATCAGTATAAACTGAAAAATAAGAGATTAAAACCTTAGTTTATATGTGCCAATGATATCATTTTATACTTAAGGAAGCCAAGAGGCCCTAGGAAAACACTACTAGAATTTGGTAAGAAATTAAGGCAGCTGAACGCTGTACCAAAGCCAATTGCTTTCTTCCTCCATTAGCAATCACTAGAAATGTTCCAACCACAATGACGTTGAAAACAAATAAATAAAATATTTGGAAGTAAATGCAACAAAAACACAGGACCCACATGAAGAAAACCATAAAATGTTATTGAATGCCAAATGATTTTGTATCCTCAGACAGGAACACTTAATATCATTAAAATGTCAAATTAATAACAAAGGAAATGTAATTCACATTATAATTCCAATTTTGAAGGAATGAAAAGTTTGGATAATATAATATTAGAGTCAATACGGATAAATGCGTATTCAAGAATAATGAAAAAGTTTACGTATGAGAGGAATAAAGAGGAGGGTTTGCCTAACTATATTAAAATGTAGCATGAAGCCACTATAATTAAACAATAGTATTGACACAGAAATGGACAAAAAGATCAATAGAACTGAAGAAAGAACCCTGAAATATACATAGGAGAATTTATTATAAAGAGAGCATTTCAGCTCTGTGGAATAAGCATAGTTTAAATAATTAATAATGTTGAAACATTGATTATTCATCTGGAAGAAACAAACTAAGATCCTTATCTCACAATCCTAAAACAAAATTCTAAACCGATAAAAGACTTAAATGTAGAAAATAATATAATATTTGTTTAATAAAAGGAAATTTAGTTTATGTGAACAAATTATAAGTTGGTAAGACTTTTGAAACCAAATAGCTCAACACTCTGCCTCAAAGATAGATATCTTTAACGAAGTATATGGTTAACTTTATATGTCAACTTGTCTGGGCTAAGGGATTCTCGGCTAGCAGATAAAACATTGTTTCTAGGTGTGTCCTGTGAAGACATTTCTGGAAGAGATTAGTATTTCAATCAGTAAACTAAGTGAAAAAGATCACCTTCACCAATGTGTGTGTGTGTGTGGTGGAGGGGTCATCCAATTCTTAAGGGTCTGAATAGAACAAAGTCAGAGGAACTGCAAATTCTCTCTTCTCTTGAGCTGGACATCCCTCTTCTACTGCCTTCAGACACTGGCCCCTGGCCTTTGGGCTTGGGCTGAATTATACCACTGGCTCCCCTCCAGACAGTATGCTGACCACAGGACTTCTCAGCCTCCATAACATTGTGTGCCAATTCCTGTAACAAATCTCCTTCTATATCTGTACATATATATATATAGCCTATTGTTTCTGTTTCTCTGGAGAACTCTTACTAATACACTAAATAAAAATTTTAAACTTTTATATGGCAGAAGATATATAAACCAAGTCAACGACTAATGGATAAAATTTTTAAATTTGTGCATAAATGACATTTATATCTTCATTCAACAAAGAGCTCATAGAAATTCATGAAAACGTAAAGGGAAAGAGATGTAAATAGACAATTCACAGAAGGCGAATTCAAAGCACTAGTATGCATATGAAAGGAGGTTTAAACTCCAAAGAAGTCAGAGAAATACAAAGAAAGTAACAATCACTTAATTAATAATAATTTAAAATATTGGTGATATCTTCTGCTTTCAGGGATTCTGTTTAAAAAAAAAAGGTACCTTCAAACAAATTGATGAAAATACAAACTGTTTTAACATTTTGGGAAAATAATTGGTATGTCTATTAGAATTCAGGAATAGTCGAATAATTTGCAGTACACTTACAACATGCAATAATATGCAGTCATTAAAAGAACGAATTGGATCTTTACCAATTGACTTGGAGGGATTTCCATGATGTCTAGTTAAACAAGAAACGCATGAAATTATATAACAATATGATTTTCTTAAAATGAAAGTGACTCTCCTAAAACCCTGGTTACTATACACTTTGTGTATGTGCGGGTGGGTGTGTTTTCTTTCAGTTCCTCTAAGCCTTTGCACATGACATTCCCCCGCTTGGAATACTCTTTTCTACAATTCTCTCCTTTTATCTGGTCCTAATCCTATTTCCCACACCCACTTTCCAGCCACTTCCCTTCTCAGGAAGACTCCCCGAGTCCCAGAGCTGAAGTTAAGTCTCCTTCTTATTTGTTTCCTTACACCTTCATGTATCACAGCTCTTATGATATGTTATCATAATTATCTTAACAGCTCTTCTTTCCCACTAAATTATGCTTCATGCAAATAGGGACTATTGTGCTCACCTCCAGCTTTTTGCATAGTTCCTAATACATATTAGGGGCTCAAAGCTCACTTAATAATATTGAATGAATGAGTGAATGAATGAATGAATGAATGAATTATTCTCTTAGAAGGTTCTCGAGGACATGGTCAACATCATTTACTTCATATGTATCTTCCTCCACTGCTAAAGAATAGAGTCTGGAATCTACAGATAGTTCCAGCAGGAACTATTTGTTGAGTGAATATATGAATGGATGACAAGAAGTATCACAGATATGATACATGAAAGATCTAACCAATTCTTGTAGTAGACTTAGATAATATTCAAGATGCTAGGCCACTTATGGTGATTAAGGGAATAGGAGCCAGTGAATAGGACATTTAGGGACAAGGACATGTCTTATTTACTTAAGTCTAATTTGACACAAGTTGATATCACTTTTCTTCTATATATCACTTGAGTGTTGAAGGATGAATATACTTATAACTAAGGCTCTTGCTGAAGATATGGGTTTACACAACTCTATATTGCTTATGACCACACATCCCCACCGCCATCTGCAGTTGCTTAGATAAGGCATAGGCATCTGACCCAATGTGTCTAATTTTACCTCTTATTAATTTGAAATTGGCAAGCTGAGAGACTCTGGAGCAAAAAGAACATACAAATCAGGACCAAGTTATTGCTATAGCAGAGCAAAGCCAATGATGAGCACATCTCCAGCTAACAACAGAGCCTATGCATAGCAGACAGAAGCAGGGATGACAGATCACTTAGTACCATGAAAGATGAAGAGAGCAGCCTCATTTATCTATCTACCCATTCAAATATTTGCTGAACCTACCAGCCTCCCTACAATGCTGTGAATTCAACAGCAAATGGGACAATAGAAGTCCATGCCTTCAGAGGGCTCGAAGTTCTATAAAAAGGACTGATAAGAACTGAATATTATGAAATATCTCCCATGTTATAATAGGAAAAGTTCAGGATGTTATGGAAACATAAAATTGGGGAGCCCTACCTGGACTATCCTTAGTACAGACTTTCCAGTTCCAATTCCCTTTGTGGCCCAGTTTTATTTCATTTCCTGCCCTTTGATACCTATAAGAGTCCTCTTTATCCCCTCAAGAATAAATTCTTTTTTTCTTGAACCGGCATACTAGATATTTGATGCATTTTGTCCACCCAGTACCTTTTTGAAGTTTGTCATTATAGAAACTGTCTATTCTCTTCCTGGTGGGGGTGTTACATACCAGCTACTGTGGGTGACTCAGATTCCTTTTGCAGGGACCGATAGAATTGAAAGAGAGTCTCTGTCCTTCTGAGGTCTCTAGCACAAAGTGCCTTGAGAGGTTGTTGGAGATGTTGGAACCATTCTTGCCTTCACTTGGAGAGAATTTGCCTGAGCATGAAGCACAGATGATGGCAAAGCCAAGAGATTCTGAAAAAGACAAAGATTCCTGATGACTTCTTTTAAAGAGCTTCTAAGGCTTTCTAGTTACATAAGCCAATAAATCCATTTTTTTTCCCAAGTCGAATGAGTTGCTTTCAGTCATAATTAAAATTATCCTCATTAATACAACTACTCTGAATAAATGTCTGTTTCATGCACAAATAATCCCTGACCAAGATGGTTTAGTGGGGTGAGGGTGGGGAGAGGACAAAATCGACGTGCCCTTTCTTTCCCCTACTCTTTGTTAGGTTGTAATAACATATTTGAATAATATTTATGCAGCAGCTCCTTGCACTGTTTCCTGTGCCCCTTCCACCATTTCTGTGAGGTGGGTGCCGTTACCCCCATTTTTCAGTGGTGCCCTGAGTTTGATGAGCTACACAGTGGCTGGTTTGGTACCTGGACTGTCATTCTGCAACCAATCTGCAGCTCCAATTCTTGCTCCCCCTGAATCCAGTCCCCCAATTCCAGCACCACTATAATCAGCCTCCAGGTCCAGCCCTAGTCCCTTGGGGTACCAACTGGAAAATGCCTACTTGAAAATTATGAATCTATTTAAATTTTTTTTTGGAGAATTAAAATCATAACATAAATTTTATTACCTGGCAAGAGTTTAATTTTCATATGGAAATTTTTAGTAAGTTTATAGTATAATCAGAGTTTTCAAGAATCTTAAACCATGCCAAGTTATTTTTAATGCAGTAGATAAACACATGCTTTTTTGAAACTTGGCAAAAGTATCTGGAGATAGTTATAGCAATAGTCGCACGTAGGTATAATCACACATGGATGATAGATGGATAGGTCGTTTCTATCTAGATTCTTCTCTTCGATATACAGGCATCCTGAGCACAAAATAAAACAGAAAACTGCAACTATCTATTTTTTAGTGAAAAATTTCCTGTACTACTATGAGATTGGTCCCTAAAGCTATAAGATTTGGAAAACAGAAATAATCTTTTGCTCCATTACTCTAAAACATTCGAAAGATATATTAAATTTGGATTGGAACATTTAAAATACTATTTATTTTATGATTAAATTTATGTTAAAATAAATCACTGCACTTTATTTTCTTGACAGCCTAATAAAACTAAACTTTCTCCTTCAAACTCCGTTATATTTTCAGTCCCTTAGAATTCTATTTGAATGCCATCTTGTTATTTTTGTGTCAGTCTTTGAGGAATGACACCAATAATTATGCAAGTGCTGGCCTTCTGTAAGTCACCTGCTAAAACAAGCCAGAGGCCGTCGCCATTAACACGCTTTTACTTCGATGTGCTATTAATTAAGACTTTATTTTAAGACTATTAATTAAGACAAATATTGCCATTTTTACATATAACATAGGCTAGGATCATTTAATAAATCTTTGTATTTGTGAACCACAATTTCTTCATTAAAATATTACCTATTTAACATAGTAAGCAAAAAAAAATCTAAAAATTATTTTTCAAGCTCATTTTGAAACCCTTCTTTGATAAGATAAATCTATTTAAAGTTTTTTTTCTGAACTTATTTCCATATCACCCACACAAAGGTTAAGCATGAAGTAATAACTAGACATAGCAGACTCAATTCCATGCACAGTCTAAATAACTGTCTATGCAATGTGATTTTGAAGATTTCCCATCTCTCGAATTTGAAATCACTTAATACTGTCTGAGAGCAGGGACCTTTCTACTTCCTTGCATTGTCATTGTCAATTGCTAGTACCCAGCCATAGATTAACAAATGAGATTTGCTATTACAGTGAAACACTAAAGGAATGGGACAGAGAATCAATGAGTTTTAGTAGAAGAGTAGAGGAGAGACAGGAAGAAAGTCTCAGGTGACTGCCTGGAGCTTTGAGCAGCCAGGGAGCATCAGAAAAACCTGGGCCACCAGACTCCTGGGAGTAGGGAAGGAACTAAACAAAAGGTGGGGAGTATTAAAAGACATAAAGAGAAATCCACAAAAGGATTCACAGACTTCACATTTCAGAGAGCTCTGATTCTATTCAATAACATTTCAAAATGTAATAGCAGTGTCCTGATATTGAAAACAGACCCTGGGACTAAGGGGAAAAATTATTCCCTTAATTAAGCTCACAGAGATAGTTGGCTGACTTCGGCAATAAAGCTTAATTTATTCATTTTTCCATTCTCTTATATGCACAGTCTGCTACACCTTACTGAACAGCTGAAAATTCAATAAACAAATGCATCATTAATGATTTAGTGTAACCCGCAAGGAAAGGGAAGCTGCCAGAGCCACGCCACAGGTCTCCCACTTTGCCAAAAACGATTACAGTGGTGCAGAGCTAATCGTAGGAACCCAGCTGTGGTGGGCCAGGGGTGCTCGGCCGCTGCTGCTTTTGCAGCTGCTGCTGTTAGGATGATGCTGAAGTAGCTGCCTCTCTGGCCTTAGAATTTGCACACCCACAGTGACTGAGAAAAGAGAAATTTAAATATATTCATGTGAAGGGTTTTTCCTTCTTCCCCTTCATTACATACCAAGAGATGTTCTAGTAAAATGCAAGACATCAGCTTAGAATATGTTAATGCTCATAAATTAAATTGCTCACAGAAGGTGATCAATTTTTAATGTTTACACTCAAGATGTTCTTTTTAATTAACACTTAGCTACATTTGTACTCTCTGTTCACTCCGAAATGTCTGAACTTGCAGAGAACTGCAATAGGTTGTGAGACATCAAACTGCAATCGTTTTCAAAGTCGCGCCCTTGGACTAAAGGAAAAAGGACTAGCTGTGGAGGGTCAGCAAAACAAAGAGAACTGACTTACTCTTAGGAAGTGGTGGGAGGCTACTCTGTGCGTGTAAATATTTTTAGAAAGTTATCTATATCCCTCATTTTGAGGTAGAAGTCACCCATCCTTAAATGCCTGTGATGTATTCAAAGCATATATGTGACAATTAAAAGTGATTTCCAAATATAATGAGCAGAAACTCATTAATTAAAAATCCACTGATTTATAATTAATATTAATTGATCACTTGTTAGCTATATGACACTATAAAAAAAATAAATTGTTTACAAGCTGTGTAACCTTGAGAAATTCACCTAGTCCTCATCAGTAAAAATGAGAATACATGGAAGTTTCTTACGACAATTAAATAACATGGGAAGCACTTGTCAGTGCTTTCCATGTATTAGATACTAAATAAATATTAGTTTCTTTCTTGTCTATATTACCATACTTATTTACAAAGGTGTTTCTTAGTGCTTTCTCTCTAAAAATGGGAACGAGGTATGTCTGAGAATACATGCCTATCTCACTGTGGAGAACGTTACTTCAGCGACAGTCTGAAGTCCTGCCCTACAACAGGAACAACTCGGGGAAACAGATCCAGGACTGTGAAGTACTTTGCAAAGGAAAAAGTATTATGCAGCATTTAAGGAAAAACTAGTCTCGATAGAAAACAGATATTCATGGACCACGATGTGCAGAATAGCTCTCATGGTGGCTTGCCAATTCTATAGAAAAGGAAAGCAGAAGAGTATGAAGAGACTATAAAGAATATTTTTTAAAAAATATAATGCATCTTCTCATCTTCATATTGTCTCTGCCTAAACTGCATTTTTAAAGAATCTGTAAGAGTATCTGTAGCAGAGAGATTTCCAAGTTTTTCTAGTTTGATGGGAGAATAAATTTCAGGCTTAGAGAAGACAGTAATTAAAGAAAAGTATTGGCACCTAAAAATGTGGGTGGGGCAAAGGCAACTTTTGCAGACTGATGAAGTGTGATTTTGGCAAAATGGATGAAAATTTTAATTTCTGCATATGCTTGAACTAGCCATTGGGCTGGTAAACTATTAAATGATAAATGCATAATTTTTACTGTTGGTGTTATAACCTGCCTAGGAAGTTCTTAAGATATATCTTTGGGATAAATATCCTAAAGTGTGAGTTTCTCCATCTGTAAATAACTTCTGCTTATGTGTAATTTCAATAATTCACATAAGTCTTCCTTTCAGATGTCTAAGGAAGATTTTGACATATGACTTATTCAAATTATTATTTAAGCCCATAAAAGTTGATGGTGCACCAGACAGGACAATGAGAGTAGGTATCCTCTCAATGCCTAAAACCAGCACTGTGGTAGAGCTTCCTAATGCACTGTTTCCAAGATATCCATTATAATTTGCCACACATTGAACGAGAAAAAGTGATTTTAGCTTACGAAATTTTAATCTCCTTGTATTTTACCTGATTTTCCAAATGCTTTCTAAATATTGTAATGTGAACAAATTTTTTAACAGCAGGATGGAATATAACTATGTGAAGTTTTACTTTCTAAAGTAAAGTGTTAAGAAAGTAAGATACACAAACAAAAAAAATGGACTTGAGTGACTTTTTTGTTAGCCTGACAATATGTTTCAAATCTGGAGATTTGTGGAAGAAACAATGATACTTTACATAAAAAAAAAAATTGGATCAGCAAAAATTCCATTGGTTTGGGACTTTATTACGGCACCCACCATTCATTGAATTTTGTCAAGCTATTTCAAATTTACTTTATATCATACTTGAGTCACTGTAAGTCAAATTGGATAGTTACACTGTGTAACCTCTAGAAAAGCAGATAGCTAAAGTATAAAATAATAACCCTGATCAATGATTCATAACCTTGATGCACATTAGATTCAGCTAAGTAGCTTTCAAAAATATGCAATACCCATGTCCCACACGAGTCATGTCTTAGTCGTAGTAATTTTAACTTTACCCAGTTGATTTTAATGTTCAGACGGGATTAAAATCACCGTGTCTGATAAAGCCTTTTATTAGGTAGGAAAGAGCCCTCCAAAGAGCTATCTATGTCATCACAGTTCCCTGAATATGAAGAACAGTCAATAAATGTTAGGGCCTTAACTATTTAACCCATCAGGAGTTGGCAACTTTTTTCGTAATTGGTCAGATAGTAAATAACTCAGGTTCTGCAGGCTGAAGGGTCTCTGTCACAGCTACTCGACTCTGCTGGTCTCTGTTGCAACTACTCAGTCCTGTCATTGAAGCATAAAATAGCCAAAGACAATGAGAAACATATGGGCTTGGCTCTGTTCCAATAAAACTTTATTTACAAAAACAGGTGGCAGGTTGGATGTGGCCTGCGGGCAGCTGGCTGTTGTTTACCAATCCCTGCTGTGCATCCCCTCTCAATTCTACTTTATAGTTAAAAATATTCTTTACTGCAAAAATATTGCCTTGGATTAAATAACTAAGTAGCTAATATACATGATTACTAATGAAACTGCGTAAATGAGAATGACAAAAATAACCTCTGCACTTCTGACAGGATTACCATCTCTAATGATGTCAGTTATTAGGAAATTTCACTAAACTTTAGTCTAGCTTATACAACGAGCTATGTCTACTGGGTATGAAGTGATTAAGTAGCAATTTCTTAGTGCCACTACTACTAGAGGAACAGAGCTATTTAATAGTTTTCATAGAAAGTACCTGGTCAATGGTAGGAAATACTTGATATATGAAGGGCCACTTCCCTCTCCAGGAGATGTTGCCAGTCAGTTATAACTAAGCCTGCACGTGGCCTCGAAATCTTTCTTAATACTGCAGGAGGCAGTCACCACAAATCAGAGTTAGCAGACTAGATGAAGTCGATGTGATGTTCATAGCACAGTAAGAGATGTTTTTCCAGTTCAGACAACAAGCAGGGAATTATTCTTTTCTTCGAGAGTTTAAATGCCCTTGCCATCACAATGTTAAAGAAAGAATGTGCTGATCCTGCCGGGGAAACAGAACGTGTTCACGCTAGCGGTGCAGAGAACCGCAGCAAGCCACATCTTGCCCAAAGCAGTCAGTTGGCATTTCACACAGCGTATTTGGAGGAGAGCAAACATTCCCACAGAAATTAATTGATGAAAATTCTGTTTGAGCACCTGCGAAAGGGAATGATAAAAATTTATATATTTACAATTTATATAGAATAAAGCCTGAAGCAAAGATTTGAGGGGAGCTGGTAGGGAACTGGAAAAATGTGGGGTACACAAAAGGTGATCCAGATTGTTCCAGAACTTTTTCCTTAGCCACACTCTCATGACTGGTAGTTGGTGCTGGCTGTCACCTGGGCAACCTTGTCCTTCTCCACTTGGCCTCTCATCCTTCGGTGTCCCAGACCAGTTTCCTTACATGGTGATCTCAGGGAAGATTTCAAGACAGCAAAGACCAAAGCTGTAAGGCCTTTGAGGCCTGTGGTTCAAACATGTACCACATCAGTTCACCCACACTCCACAGGTCAAAGCACAGTGCAAAAGGTAGGAAAAGAGACTTGTGGGAGGTTCTGCAAAATACCGGAGCATGCTTTTCCACCTACCATTCATGCTGGAGTCTTAGACCTATTTAACACATTCTTCTGCTTCTTTATAGAATCCTGAGTTAAACTCTTCCAATTAGTGTGTACGGAAAGCAGGACCAGATGGCCTCCCTGACACATATTAAGATTTTGGTAACCAGAGTGGCCACAATCAGTAAGAGGCTGATCTGATAAAATTTTGTCACAGTAAACGTATTTCTATCTGAGAATGATATATCTTGCACAGTCACTTCCTTCTCACATTTAATTTTGTAGAACCCTAATATTAAAAAAGAAGAAAGGATCTTAAATAGTATTTGATTTCATGGTAAGCAGGGTTGCCATTTCATAATAACCTTTATGTCATTAAAATAATGGTTTGAGGCTCATAAGGAAAATTATATTTTTCTACAACTATGCCATCTTCTTTTCTGAATAGTTAGTTCACTAAAGGTTTTTAGTCACTAAAGGTTTACTATCTGACTATAAGAAAAGCAAAGCTAGGAAGACAATGTGACCAATTCCCTAATTTCCTAAATGAGAAATAGAAACAGGAAAGCTGAGGGTCTTGCTCAAGGTCACAGAGCTGGCTATTGGCAAAACCAATGCCACGAGACAAAACTTCCCAAACCCCCAAGTAGTGTTTTTCTCATTGCTGCATTGGGACAATTACATGGATTCAGGAAAAACATACTAACGAGTCTTTATCTGCAGGCTTTGCTGCTCTGGCAAGATCAGGAATGACCCGACTTGTTGTAAAGGGCCAGATAATAATTATTTTAGACTTTTCAGGTCAAGTAGCCTCTTGTCACAACTAATCAACCCTGCCATCAGAGCACAAAAGCAAGCATAGACAATACATTAAAAAAGGAACATGCTTGTGCTCCAATAAAACTTTATTTTTAAAAAGACAGCAGGCCACATTTGGCCCAGGGATCATAGTTTGCCAATGCCTGTGCTTGATTTAAAATTTAAACTATTAAGACTCCCTTGCCCTCCATTCATTACTTTTTCTTGAATCCATACCATTGCCATGTTTTTATTTGGGGCACTGTTACAATTCCTTTACTTAGGGCTTGAAACAGGTTGAATTGTGTCCCTTCCCCCTACAAAATAGTCATGTGGTACAGTCCTAACCCCCAGCACCCCAGAAGGTGATTTTATTTGTTGATCAGGTCTTTACAGAGGTAATCAAGTTAAAATGAGGTCGTTAGGATGAGTCTAAATCCATTCCAACTGGCGTCATTAAAAGGAGAAATTTGAAACTAGACATGAGTAGAAAGATGGCCATCTGCAAGCTGAGGAGAGAGACCTGGAACAGACTCTCACCTCACAGACTTTAGAAGCAATCAATACTGTCAATATTTTGATTTTGGACTATTCTACTTCAGAACTGTGAGACAATCAAGCTACCCGGTCTATGGTACTTTGTTATGGTGACCCTAGAAAACGAATACACCATGTGACTTGCTTTGCCCAAGGATGTATGGCTGGAAGTAGCAGTGTGCCAGTCCTCAGCTTAGGCCTTAAGAAACTTCACACTTTTCCACTTGCCCTCTTATGTCTCTTCCATCGATATGAGGAAAAATACACCATAAAGCTCTCCTGCTGACCTAAGGAGCATGGACGATACTTGTGGCAGAACCACTCCAGCCAAGCACAACCTCTGGCTGACCTGCAGATACGAGCAACAGCCAGTTATTGTTATTAAGCCACTGACTTTTGGGATGGATCATTTTATAGCAATTGCTAATTAATTCAAAGGTTTAATTTAACATTAGATAAATTCCCCAAATAGCACTATTAACATCAAATACAGGACTATGACTATTTTTTCTGCATGTGCTTTGCCTAGTCCACTAAAAATTTAAGTCAGCTTAGTAAAACTATAGTTCGCCACCCCCACCCCTGTTCCTCTTTTCCTCCAGTGAAAATAGTAATGAATGAGAACTTGAACAGATTAAGAATCTGTTTGCCTGTTTTCTTTTAAGACAGGCCAGCAGAATTGCTATATAATCTCATTCCTTAGTTGCAGTTGCAAAAATCTGCAGTGTTTTCGGCAACTTTATCAGCCAGGTTATTGCTTTTTTCCTCAGATTTATTGAGGTATAATTGACAAATAAAAATTGTATATTTTTAAGGTGTACAACACGATGATTCGATAAAGGCTATTTCTTAAGAGATGAATCTATAAAGAATATACAAAGAAATCTATAATTTTCTTATTGTTAACTAACTAATGCAATACATTTAAAACCCACAGAATTATAAAAAGAAAAAAAACTTTTGAACAGACATTCAGTAGATTCTTAACCTCTATAGGCAGCCCATAAACATGTCCATTTACCCACTAATTCCCCCTTCCAAACTCACTTCTCCAATAGTGCCTCAGAAACCGTGAGTGCTAATCTTAAAGACTGCTGGTCTGTGTAAACTCTGGCTTTGAATGATTTTTCTTACAGATATAAAATATTCTAAAAGATTATATTTTCTCTCAATTATTATGTTGAGTAAAGCTTTCCTGTTAGAAATTCAAATGTTTGCCCCTTAAAATTACTACATAAGTAATTCAAATTGTTCTGAGAAACTACGTTATCTTAGGTTGCTAATTTTATTTCATCTA
>CM053508.1:79019717-79096782 GCA_028627145.1 Eidolon dupreanum | reverse complement strand
TACCTAGTTTTGAAAAGTTTTTTCATGTCACTTCCTTCAGGAAGCCTTCCTTTGACCTTTCCACTTCAGTCTTGACACTGTTGAACTACGGATTCAATAAATGATTGTTGGTGAATTAAAAAACTAGTCATTTCTTTTCATCAGGTGCTCAGAGACTCCAAGCCACCTTTGCTTCATAAAAGCACCTTACTCTAAAATTATTCTTATCTCATTTCTTCCTCTATTAAAAATCCCAATTTCTAAGCAGCATTATTAGCTTACTTTCAGTAATGAAACCAAGCTAATCAACTGATAATTAGTCACAGTCCAATATACTTCTAAAGGATATTTGTATTTTCAAATAAAGCACTTGCTAAGACAATGGGATAAATTTTTTAGTGGTGGGATTTAAAGAAATTTAGCAGAAGGAGTGGGTGTAGAGTGAAAAGGTGAGGAAAATAAATTTCTTAGCTCTGTTCAAATAACACAAAGTGGGAGTCCAGTGTCCATAGGTATGTAAAGCTAAGTACTACTGTATGAGGCATTTGAATAGGAAAGCCTCAAGAAACTTTTCGTAATTAAGCTAGCTGCTGAGACATCTGATTAATATCAGTAATAAAAAAGCAATATGATCGTATAAAGGAATAAAGTCCTGATACATGCTGCAACACACTAAGTGAAAGAAGCCACATATAAAAGTGATATATTACATAATTCTATTTACATGAAATGTCCAGAATAGGCAAATCCATAAAGACAGAAAATAGATTAGTGGTTGCCAGGGGTGGAAGGAATGGGAAGTGACTTCTAATGTGCACAGGTTTCCTCTTGTGCTGATAAAAATATTCTAGCATTAGACACCAGTGATGACTGTGTAACCTTGAGAATATACTGAAAGCCACTGAGTTGTATACTTTAGATGGTTCAATTTTATGGTGTGTGAATTATATTGCAATAAAAATTTATAAGAAAAAAAGTGATGCACCAAAAAAAAAAAAATTACTCATAGAAAAAAAAAAAACAGCCTAAGTTATTTACCATTCTTATTAGAGTATCCACAAATAAAATCACCTTTTCCAAATATGAAGGATTATGTAGCCAGCCTTTTTAATAGCTTATATAAAACATTTTTACATTTCTTTACTTCCAGTTTCCCAGAGGTCTTCTTCTGTACTATAACTATTCTTTCATTTAGATTCTAAAAACTACATTTGTCAGTTAGTTGGTTTTTATTTCTGTTTTAAACTTTATTTTTTAAGTAATTTTTATTAGATTATAATGCTCAATTTAGCTCACTCAATGAAAATAAAAACCTACACTCTTGTAAGTTAAATCTAAATGTTCCTATTGACCATTAGTTCTACTTTTAAGACAGACATTTTTACTATTCACTCTAGTGCCACAGATATGGTGTGATTGATAATATTTTATATTTCTTTTTATTTTTCATAGTGCTATAACTAGTTCTTATTGTTCACTCTAAATGCCAATTGTACCAAAACACAAATTAAAATATTCTTTAGGTAACAGAAAAAACATGTTGATGTTTTAATTGTAATCTCTTTTTCAAAACCTCTTAGATAACGTAGAGGGTTTATTTAATAAATGTATTGAATGTACACTATTTAAAGCTATGACTCTCAACCTTTTTGTGTTTGAGAGGATACTTTGAAAACCAGCTATTTTGAGTAACAAACTTGAAGAGATGAATGTACCACACATTAGCAATAATTATAATTATATTGCAACCCCAGAATATAATATCTCATAGTATCTGTAAAGGTACAGTCATTATCACCTCATAGCTGTTAGAATGGCTTATCATCAAAAAGACAAGAGATAACAAAGTGTTGAGGATGCAGAGAAAAGGAAACCCTTGTGTACTGTAGGTGAGAATGTAAACTGGTACTGCCACTGCGGAAAACTGTATGGAGGTACCTCAAAAAATTAAAATAGAATTAACAAATAATTCAGTAATCTCACTTCTGAGTATATATCCAAAAAAAATGAAAACAGATTATAGAAAAGACATCTGCATTCCATGCTCATTGTAGCATTATTCACAATAGTCAAGATATGGAAACAACCTAAGTGTCTATCAACAGATGAATGAATAAAGATGTGGTATACATACAAATGAAGTATTATTCAGCCATAAAAGAAAAGGAACTCCTGCTATTTGTGACAACATGGATGGCCCTTGAGGGCCTTATGCTAAGTCAGAGAGAGAAAGACAAATGCTGTATGATCTCACTTGTATCTGGAATATATATTAAAAAAAAAACCTCACAGATATGAAGAACAATTTGGCGGTTGCCAGAGGTAGAGTGTGGGGTTTGGGCAAAATGGGTGAATGTGTTCAAAAGGTACAAACTTCCAGTTATAAGATATAAGTCCTGGGGAGTTAAGATATAGCTTCACCACTATAGTTAACAATACTGTATTGTATATTTGAAAGTTGTTAATACAGTAAATCTTAAAAATTCTCATCTGCAAGAAAAAAAACATACCTATATGAAGTGATGAATATTCACTAAACTTATAATGGTAATCATTTTGCAATATTATACATATGTGTATATATATACACACACATATATAGTCATATACGTAAAACTAATACAATATTATACAGCTCGATAAAACTGGAAAAAAGTATACAGTTGTCACAGTGTTCAGAATGACCTTTAATGTTCATATTTCTGCTGTTTCGTAGCAATCTAGACTCTTGCTGACATACACTTCAAAAGTCTTCCAACCTTTACCCCCTACCCAGTTCCAAAGTCTCTGCCACGTGTTTTAAGGTGTTTGTTACAGGAGCACTTCTTAGGACCGAAATCTGTATTGATCAGGGTTCTTCAGAGATACAGAACCAACAGGTAAAAAATGTGTAATATATTTCATATGATTTATTATAAGGAATTTGCACCCACAATTATGAAAGTCGAAAAGTCCGAAGATCTGTAGTCAGCAAGTTGGAGAGCCAGGAGAGCTAATGGTGTGAGTTTCAATCTGAAAATCCACAGATGCCAGATCCAAGAAGAGTCAACTTTCCAGTTGGAGTCTGAAAGCAGAAAAAGACCAGTGCTCCAGCTCAAGGCAGTGGGGCAGGAAGCGTTTCCTCTTACTTAAAAAAAAAAGGGGTAGCCTTTTTGATCCATTTAGATCTTCAACTGATTGGATGAGGTTCACCAAAAGGGCGAGCAATGTGCTTTACTCAGTCTACTGAGTCAAGTTCTAATCTCATCCGGAAGCACCCTCACAGACATGTCCAGAAAAAGGTTTGATCATATGTCTGGGCGCCCTGGGACCCAGTCAAGTTGATACATAAAATTAACCATCACACTTTCTCAATGTAGAGGGAACTGAATCAAAGGAATTTGTCACATAAATGTAAGCAGAGTTAAAGAAACAAAAATGGAAAGATGTTTTTACCCAGGGATGGAAGAACGAATTGGGAAATAAGTTACATAGACGCCCCGCCCCCACCACTGTGGTGCCGAGGTTGCTAGGAGATGCAGCAGCCGGGAGGATGCTCCTGTATCAACTGTGCTGCCCCCGCCCCGCGGGAGGGAAGCCACGCCCCACTGACACCACGGGAGCGCCCTACTGGGAGATGCCCAGGGAGGAGAGCACCCGGCTGGGAGACGCCCATTGCTCCTGCGGCTGCTGCCTCAGCTGGAGCCCGCAAGCGCGATGCTGCTAACTGTTGCTGAAACCACTGGCCGGGCAGAAACCCAAGAGCCTAAATTTGCCTGCTTGCTGCTGCTTCTGTCCAGAAGTGCTGCCACAAGCAGGGAAAAAACAAACAAAACAAACAAAAAACAGCTTCTCCCCCCTTCCACCTGTCCTGTAATTTCCCACCTGATGCGTCCCATGGGCCATGGGCAGGACCTCAGCCTAAACGCTCAGGCAAGGGAGTCTGGGAAATCTCTTTGCTGCCTTTCCCCTCCCTGTGATTCAGAGGAGATAGGGATGGGGCAGAGCGCCAAGAGCCACCAGCCAGAACAGCTTCCGTGATGACCGTCTTTCTTCATATAATTTGTCCCACATGGGGCTGAGATCAGCTTTGCTTTTTCTATTCTCCAAACTCTACTAAAAGAAAGCCCTTGTGGAAATCGGTCTTTATTTGACAGAGCATTCTAGCTCTGTGAAGGTACTTTTTAAAATAAAATATTCATCCACCCAAGAAATGAATTTTGCCACTACTCTAGATGGCAAAGCAGTTGCAGTCAATTTTTGTCTTGAATGATCATTTCTTCTTTTAGTTATTATCATTTTTTATTCGATGCAATTTTATAATGTCAAACTTCTTATTTACAGCAAATTATACCTTGCCCTTTACTATAGGGTACCATCCACTCAACTCTGTGTTTCATCTGCAGCCATTGTTATTACAATATGCATCCTTGGTTATACAGCAAAATGAATTCTACACATTGTTGAAAAGTTGGTGACATCTCTGTGAAGGTTTTGGCACACCAACTGAGAACTTCTGAAGTGGAAGATAACTGCAAATGGGGCAGCAAATACAGTGACTAAGACATTAATCCTTACTTTCAAGGAGTTTTCAGTCCATGTCAGGAATATAAAACCTCCATATAAAAACTATAAAGTGAAGCAAAATGCTTCAAGTTCATAAGAAAAATAAAAGAACCATGAGAGTTTGGAAAGGGGTTTGTAGAAAGTGGCCCCAGAGCCAAGCCTTGGAGGATGGGTGTGGACAATGAGAGGGAGGGAAGGGAAGGTTTGGATAGAAGGACGCCATAGGAGGAGACATGCATGCAGAAGAGTATGACCACAGCCAAAAAAAAAACTGTATGTAGTTAATATAAGATCATCTTGAAATTCTAAATGGCCCAAATGACTTTTTCATTCCTGCTTTTATGTTTTCTACATAATGATCACTGCTTTAGCGATGAGTCACAAATCTGGGTGCATTGCTTTATTCTCATCTACCTCCCTCAGGTAAAGGGGGTGGAAGATAAAAGTTCATAAGTGATAGAGACTACTTGCAAAATACCCGGGAACCCCTTAGGGAGAAGCTAGGGCACTGAAGCCAACACGATCACCTCTTGCTCCTAGTCAAGTGACCGAAAGCCTGGGATATTTAAAATGTTTTACTTCTCCTTTTTGTTTGGAACTGGTTCATCTTATCTTGCTGCATTTGGGTCTATGAATATTCTCTACCTCTCTCCATTGACTTCTGACCTTCCTAAAATTTGTTAATTTGGCTCTGCTTTCCTCTTTCTGTTGGATAATTTGTTTGATTCTGGATCCCGATATCTCTTTCTAATCTAAAATGCTGTTTCTAAACACAGCCTAGAAATGTAAAGTAGATTCGTGATTGCTTCTTTCCTTTCAGTAGTTCTCAACCCCGGAGTGTCACTACCGCCAAGGGTGGCATGTGGAAACGGGAAGCAGTAGTGGTTTAGGTTGTCGCAATGATTATAGAGTGCCATCAGCATTTGGTAGGGAGAGCAAAAGTGGGGCAGGAATGCTAAAAGTTCTACATTTCTCAGGATATTCTGAGACAAGAAGAATTTGCTCATCTAAAATTTAATCATTCTCTTCGTTGAGAAACAGTGTTTCTTTTGATGTATTTTTTTTTTTTTGTAGGCTTATGAAACAAGCGCAAGTACCTTAACAGGATGGACCAAAATTATTTCCCCTAACAGTCTAGCATCGTGTCTTATGCATATATTTTTTAAATGAGGAATCGACAGGAGCTTGTTGCTATTATAATGGATTTATAGCTGGGGTCCAGGAAGGCAGAAATCCAGACCTAGATCTTCAGATTAATCACTGACCTTTTAGCATGCTGTTTTTCTCACAAGGGCTTCACAGGCATTTTGCATATTGTTCTTATCCATCTTCAACTTGCTCTGTCCCTGGACCTACCCTATAAGTCCACAGAAAAAGTTCTACACAGAAAGAAACATAGCAAAATGGTGACGAAAATATCACTTCACTAATGGCTGAGCACATGCCTGAAACATCAAGGAGAGTGTTTATCAGAAATTTAGATTACAGACTGAGGTTTATATGAAGTGGCCTATGCTGAGCATTCTGCTCTGACTCAGACCACACTTCCACCTCCATACACATAGGAAAGATATTGACTATGTAGCTAGGGTAAACCTTAGTTTAATTTATCAACTTGGTCTCATGGATCAGCTAGAGACAAATGTAGAAGGAATCAGAAATGAAAAAAGACTTAAATCTAAACATACTCACCCTGAAGATGCAGGTCTCAGCACCTTAGAGTGAGAGGTAAGAGACAGAATGTGCAAGTGGATGAACCAGGCCTAACTCTCAGTATCGAGCTCCCTCATCCTGCAGTGATCCTGCTCAGGAGAAAACTGTGATCTAAACAATGCCTTTGTCTCCGACGCTTCATTTCTTTTCTTCCTTCATGGAGATGGAGAACCAAGAAGAATGCTGGCAGGAACTAGCCTGGGAAGATGAGTGGGAGGATCTCATGCCCTACCTTGTAAGCCCTTTCGTGCTTTTGGATCAGAGGTGACCGTAAATAGTGTTGTAGCGTGTCTCGAACTAAAAGTTGACTTGGAGATATGAGACGCATTCCAGAAAGCAAGATGAACCCATATGAAAAATTATGAAGGATGGGTGTAGTGAAGGAGGGAAAGGTTGACTGGCAACATTTGGTTGAGAAGCAGATGTGGAAACTGGGGAGAGAAGGGAGTCAAGTCGGTCACCCATTTTCAACATGAGCCTGTTCACTGAAATGCAGAACATAGGATGAGGAACATGTTTGGGGCAAGAAAATTCCATTTTGGTACCACATTAAATCTAGATGAAGTGGATGGGTCAGGTACTTAGTTACAAAGTCTATACAAGTTATTTTCTTGTTTAACGGTGTTCTTCAAGGCCCAACTCAAACACTGGCTTTTACCAACTCACAAGGGCTGGGTTCCATGTAATTATTCCCAACACACTTCTTACCACCTCTGACAAAGCATTTATCATATTTTGTTGTTTCTGATTATTTTCATTATACAGGAAGGCCTTCATTATGACTGATTATATCCCCAGTACTTTGCACAACCTAAATAATTCTATTGAAATAAAATTAATATTTTAGCAAATGATTAACAGATTGTTCTGGGAAATTTGATGACGTATGATACTTCAAGCAGTTAGTACCTTAGTAACTAGTCAGCACTCCCTGGTCTTTTGTTCCTTGAACAAGTCAAACTGACTCCTGGTTTAGATGTTGGCACTGACCGTTCCCTCTGCCTGGAATGTTGTTCAGGCGGTTGTTCTATTGTTATTCTTTGTTTTCCTATGAACTCCCCAGAGAGAGACTCCAATCTGAAGGAATGCTATCTCACCCAGACCCCTCTATCTTATCACCCTGTTTTGTTTTCTTCATCGCCCATATCACTACCTAATAACTTTACTTGCTAATTGTCTGTCTGCGCCTATAGAATGTTAGGTTCATAGGCAGTGGAGAACTTCTGTTGTCTTCTGTGCACCTGCATCCGGGCACCAGCCTGGAACAAGTAGGCCCTCTATGAATATTCATTGACTGAATAAATGAAGCAGGTCATCGCCAAGGGACAAAGAAGTCACAACAAACATTTGCAAACACCTTTGGATTTCCTCTCATTTGGATTTGCATATTGAGAAATACTGACTAATGTGGCGAGATCCCATGTCTTCCTGTTTTTCTATCTGCGGTTTTCTCACTTTAGCGTATCCTGAGGCAAAGACGCAAGAATCCTGCTGTCCTCCATTTTCAGAGCTGACTTGCAGTGGTTACAACTTCAGTGATGATAGACTGGATTCTTCCTGGCATCTCTTTGTTGGAGTTTTTATCTTATTTAGCGCTGCTCACGAATATGAACAAGAAACAAGTATGCCATTATTTTGGGTTCGAGGATCACCTCTTTAATAACGAGAAAGAACAAAAAGCAGTACAACTGCTGCTGCCTGCAGAAAACCGTGGCCAGGACTCCGTAACAACCCGACTGCACAGTTTGTAAATTGCCTAGTTAAGTCTGGACTCAAACTGTGTTACCACTTTTAAACTGCGTTAAATTTCTTAATACGTTAGAGTTGCTAGGGTGAGCCCATTTATTGTGACAAAAGCATTACCTTTAAGTTGGTCTTTTACTTTAAGTAAGCGATTTTTCTTCTTTAATGATTCTAACAAAAGAGGGCTATAGTTTATTACCTATAGATGAGAAAAAGAAGACTCTGAGGCACATTGAATTCTAAGAGGAGCCACCGTGAGTACCTGTGCATTGCAGCAAGTAACAGGTGTGGGTAGGCTGTTTAAAAAAATCATTAGGATGATGGGGTCTGGAAATGTCAATCTCGGATCATGAATACATATTCAAAAGTAGATTTGCACACTTAATAAAATTAAATTTAAAAACTTGAAAATACTTTCTCCTGATTGAAATGAATTTAAAGTTATTTTTTCTTTAATAACAATAATAATTTTTGGAATTGGTGCTTGTCAAAGAGTTTTTAAGAATACCAAAAGGCTATTTCTTTTCAAATTTTGAAAAAAATATATATATTGCAATAGCTTGCTAATATTCTTTTCTTCTTCTTTGGATGAGAGTCCGTTCCCATCTTCTTCCAGAAGTCCAGCTGTGTGCCAGCAATTCTCTAAATTTGTCTCCATCGTTCACTTTGTGTTCCTCAAAGATCTCATGAGAGTCTTGGCATCTATGCTCCACTTAATTTTGCTTTAGAATCTTTTACTAGTAATTCAGTCTCCAAAGACTCATCAAACTTCACATGTCTTTACTGACACACAGACATTGGATTTCTCATTGATTTTACTGCTCTCTTGGGAGGTGTGCTTCCTGAAGGCAGCACTTTATTGTCGCTGGAAAAAAGTCACACTTAAGTGACATGGGAAAGGCATTTCTGAATTTTGAGACCAGCCCTACATTTGACCTTGGGACAGTTCTATTTGTAGAAAAGATTCTACTTTCTTTACAAAGTGAAATTATTTCATGCCTTACAATAGCAGCAGAGACAGTTTTGCTGTTATTTACATTCAACGCCCTGCCCTTAGTCAAAGAATTAGTTCTTGTAGGAAGGAATCTTAAAAATTAACTTATTCTGTACACTATGTATACAGATTAGGATTTCTTCTGTGGCCCTGTAATTACTTCTTTTGAAGCGTCTCCGTAATAACTACCAGGGAAGACAATAGATAACTACAAAATTATTTTGTTCTTTTTCTGGAAACCTTCAGTCACTTACCCTCTCCATTCTCTTACCTCCATACTGCTCTGTGCCTGACTTCTGAATCAAACTGCTTTTCCTTCCCAAACTTTTCCAGTGTGATGTCTGGAAACCTCATCACAAGACGTTCAGTCTATTTCTTTAATTAAAATGTAGCTGTCTCCATGAAGACAGGTGGAGGTGGTTCATTTTTCCAAAAGCAGAGTGATCACAGGATTGAGAAGTGGGTTTGCATGATATAGCTCTACCTTGCCCGTGTCAAAACATTGTTCCTCTACCTTACTATGAAAACTTCTTAGAGCATCTTTCTGGCCAGCTATACCATCCTCTAACAACTGCCACCAACTTAATTTCCAGAGCTTCCTCTCCACCAAGTCCCATCCTTGTCTTCCTTAGGTTCCCTTGCATGTCCGTGTGGTCGACCCATCTAACATCTAACCTCATAAGTTCTTAATTTTCTCAGTTTTGACGATCTGTACTTCTTCTTGTGTTTAACCTCTCATGGCTTATATTTTATACATTTTGAATGGCCCCAAGGACTCCAAATCAAAAAATCATACATTTCAATATCCTTATTCTCTGATTCTTATTTTGATTGTTCAGATACCTATTCCTTACTTCTCATTTACCTGTTTTCTGACCATAGAATGTTTTAGATCCCTTATCTATTTCCCAAATTTATCAATTGTTCCTGTCTTACATTTCTTATTTGACTAAATCACATGATATATGATATAATGCAGCACATGATACAATTACACTCTAGCTAATATCTTTAATTGCCTTTATTATCTGACATGAATGTCTTAAAAAGTCTAATTCTGCATCAATACTATTATCAACTTCTTCATTCCTGTATCCAAGCTGCTGAATAATGCTGGAGAAAATCACCAAGACACTGGTGCTACTACAAATGGAGGAGCTCTAATCGTAACAACATACTCGGGAATGGTGATAATCCTTTCATATGATGCTATTTTGCTTCCTTTCACACCCTCTGTTCATACAGTTAACACTGCTCAGGGTTCCTATTCCAGTGTATATTCCTTTATTCTCAGCAGACCATCTGATCTTCCACCTTAGAGTAAAAATTGGAGACCTCAGAAAAACATGAGCACAACAAATGAAACCAAACTTCTTTTAGTTACTTGCTGTCCATCCCTACAACATGTATATCTTCTTTGGCTTTCTCTTACTTCTTACCTATTGCAATGGAACTGTATCCTACTTTCTGTGTGGGGTTAGTCCTTTTCTTGTGCTTTGGGTATCATTTCTGCCTGCCACATTGTTTGGTTGTTTGTCTTTTTCTGATACTTTGACCTTACTATTTTTTCTGGGTCCTTCCCTTTAGCATATATAAACAGGCCTAAGTGTTTCCCATCTTAAGACAAATTACTTAACCACATGTCCACCTCTACCTGTCAGTCATCAAACATGCTGTGTTCTTTCAAGACAATGCCTTCACTCAAGTCCTTTTATCACATGGATATTATTTACTCATTCTTCAAAACACAGTTCAATCACCATTTTTTTTTTTAAGAAGCTTATCAACCCGCGTCTACCCTGGTCTGACTAGGTCTCCTTATTTATGCTCCTAAAAGTCTATGTTTGTTCCTATCAAACTATATTATACTACTGATCACATATGATTTTGTAATTATTTATATTCAGTTTTCCCTATTAGACTTGTGAGCTACTTCATGCTAGGGGCCAGGTTACTCACCTTTGAATCTCCAACCCCCAGCATAAGTGTCCTGTATACTTTAGATGTTCAATAAACATAAAAGAATCAATTAGGAACAATACCCATAACCACTTCTTAGAAACCAATATTACTATAAAGGAGTTTAGATAGAATTGTGATAAAAAATTAAGGAAGCCAGAAATTACTCAAAACATTACAACCTTTCTCAATATTACCTCATAGGGGAACACACTGCATTTCTATAAATCTTGAGTCACTCCCAGAAAAATATATAACATGAACAGAATATTCCTACATTCTGAGTTCTTCATTCTACCATTTACATGAGAATAAGACTGGGATGTTGTCTTTATTTCATCAAGTTCAGTAAATATAAATGTGTATGTATACACATACTTTTAAAACACATAGATCCCTCTTGGAAAGTAGTCTTTTTTGTTTTTTTGGTTTTTTGTTTGCTTGTTTGTTTGTTTAATAAATGAGCTTGTAAACTGGGAAGTAAATAATGATGTATTCTCAATTTCCTAGTTTTATCCTAAATCCAAAATAATATTTCCTCCCCACAGATAATGGAAAGTTTAGTATGAGAGTCTCTGCTTTGTGATAGCCTTTCCAGTGACTTCTGTCACTTTTAATAAATGTTTAATTAAGCCAGTCATATCAGTTCAGATATGGCTTTGGTTGATACATTAAATGTCTAAATTAACAGTAAGTTCTCAACACGAAAATGTTTCTTCTTCATTTTAATAGTCCAAGCTAGTATTGTGGTTCCGTTGCATGAAGTCATCAGAAAACCAGGCTTCTGATTGTTGCTCTGTGACTGGGGTGTTGTTCTCATCTGCATGACTTACAGTGGCTTACTACCATACCCAGCAAACAATGGAAGGGGAGAAAAGGCACGCCTTTAAAGCCTGTCTGAGAAGTGGAACCCTTCACTTCTGTTCACATTTAATCATCTAATAATCACAAGGAGGCCAAGAAGTGCAACCTTTATTTGAAATGGCCAGGAACCCACCTAAAACTTGGGGTTGTATTACTCTAAATAAAGGGGAAAACATATTGTCAGACACTTAGCTGTCTGTCACACCACTGTAGCCACTCAAACATTCATATCCACCCTTCTTCTTAAGTATAGAATAGCATATGTTTATACCTTTTACAGTGACTAGTCCCTCTATAACATTCAGAGGTAGTTCTTTTATAAATTAAAGGAAACGTTATTGGTTTTCCTCCATATTCAACCATATGTAATAATCATACAGTGCAATAGGGTACCTATCTGCATGGTCATATGGAATATAGAGTTTTGGGTGGGGAAGGGAGGTTGCAGAGTGGGTACACAGCTTTTGCAGTGACTACCTGATAGCACAAGTCTGGAGTCCAGGTTTTGCTAACTATCCATGTAGCTTTTGAAGACAGGTTTATCATTTCTTTGGGAATATAATTCTCTCAAAATTATAGTAGATTTCCATTATATTTGCTTTCAATTAGTTTCCTGAGCAAGTCGACCCAACCAAAGAGTTTATTTAGGACTTATATTTATTGGGCTTTAGACTCTGTCTCCTGCCCTACCTCTCAGTTTAATAGTAGCTGCTTGAGGTCAGGTGAAACAATTGCCTGGGGTGGACAGGTAACACCCTCAGTCTAACTGTTTACCCCTGAGCTGGATCTCACTGTGTGGCTGCCATGGCTTGAGGATTCCGTTTTATCTGCTTCTAAAGCTGTCTCTTAAGAGCCACCTTTAATAATAATTGCTTCAGTCTACAGAAGTGTTGACAAGGTGACTATGAGGCTCTTCCCACACTTTCTTTTTTGGTTGTTGTTTTTATTTTTATTTTTAATATTTTTTTAGGCGAGGCAACCCTTGGTTGACCTCACAGATTGAAAGGACCTTGTCAGCTTAAAATCTCTTTTTACACTTATGGCACTTGGTCTTCCTAGGTGGTCTCCCATCCAAGTATTAATCAGGCCTGACCCTGCTTAGCTTTGAGATCAGACAGGATTGGGCTTGTCAGGATGGCATGGCCATAGACTTCTCCCACACTTTCAGTTACTTAGATAGCAAGCCACGGGCAGAGAGCCTTCTCAGTGTAATTGCAATCTTTTCCTGCTCTGCTTCAGGTTGGCTAGCTGTAGCCAGAGTCCCTTTCTCCCTTTTGGAGCCTTCGCTGAAAGTGGCAAGAAGCAGCCAGTTTACACCAAAGATCTGAAATGCTTCTATCCACTTTCTTTGGAGTTATAGGCTCAGATGGCATGTGGTCTGTCCTCTATGACATCACAGGCAATAATTTTTCTGCAACCTCACAAGCCTCACCAGTTGCATCCCTGTCACCTGCTGGGGAGCTCTAAGCTCATGCCACATGTTTTCGATTCTGTCCTGTTCATCCCCTCCTCCAAGTACCAAGTATTAGTTGTAATACAGGTTTGGCAGCTCTGATAGAGGTTCAAAATAAGACTAATTTAAACAAGGGAAAAAAGGAAAATTTCCCTGTCATATAACAGAACAAGCTGGTAACACAGCCCAGTCTTACATGGCTGTCCATACTCAGGCTCCTTCTATTTTGTTTTTATGCCACCACAAAAGTGGGCCGAAGGAGTCACCACTACATCTGCATGCCAGCCAGAGAAAAGAAGAAAAGGACTCTCACTGACACACACGCCAGTCACCAGACTTGGTCCTATGGCTACTAAGAAGCCGCAAGGGTGATTAGGGAACACATAATGCATTCTGGGTAGTCAGGATAGGGCGGGGGTGGAAAGTAACCCAGTCAGCCACACCCACGTTCTCTGACGTTGAGAATTATGCGAGATAGTTCTGAATTTTCATTTTTAACGTATAATTATGTACGTTGGGCATTAAAGAAAAAAGACAAATGAATAAAAATACAGGATGTTTTCTATGCCACTTAACGTGATCCTAATCTTTGGTGGAGTTTCTGCCTGACAGAAATGAGAGGTAGAGGTTAGCAGGACAGGAAGATATGGATTCAACATTTCCAAAATACTTTCCCAATAACGGAATATTAAAAACAAAACAAAACCCACCTTATATATTGTTTAGTTCTTCCCTCTGTCTCTGGGCAGGCCAGCATTTAAGATATCATGGATAATTTTCATTTAAATACTTTCATAAAAATCTATTTCACCAATTGACTCTGTTGAATTTAATGTCTCTCAGTTTTCTATTCAAAACCAAAACATCTCTCAAGCTGTACATTTCCTTTATGTAAGATTCGGTACTAATGATAAGCAAATTATACGTGGGACTGACATAGTACTAGAACATAGACTCTTCAAAAACAGATTGTGCATTTTCGTTTTAGTAGATACTTTGTGATTCTTCTCCTAGCTTAATGACATTTTGTACATTTAAATGGTTACTTGGGTACATACTTTCTCATCTATTTTTGTTAGTGTGTGTCTCTAAGAAAGGATAATGGGACTCTGTCAGTAGAGGGAAGCCCAGATGATCACATTCGGCACGTCACAGCCAGTCTTGGCCCTGCACTCAAATGTTATAGAACCAAAAATGGGATTTTCTGACTACTCTTAACCTTCTAGAAGAGGGACTACAGGAGGTTAAAAAAAAAAAAAGGAAGAAGCTTTCTTTCAATTTAAAACAAGGTTTATAATGGGAATGTAAGAGACAGTTTCAGAAAACAGAGTGGAAGAATCTTATTGAAGAAACCATGACAGGAAGCTTCGTAAGAATTTTGTTACTGAACCCATGTTCTTACTCTATACTTACATATAGGGTTATTCTAAAGGCTTCCTAGTCATTTTTCAAATAAATCATATTTTAATGTATTTACAGAGGTAATTTACATAAAATTATTTTTTAAAAATCATAATCGTTTCCAACCTGTCACATGATTATCTATGGTTTAATTCATGTGAAAAACAAGTCTGCTTGAACTATAGCTATGATGATGTCTACTTTTGTAGATCTTTATCTTGTTCACACATTTAGAATGACCTGTTATGTTTTTTCATCTATGGCATCTTCTAATGCTAGATGGTTTGGGTTCAAAAGTCCATCAATACATGGTTCTTGAAATGTGTATTAAACAGGTATGATATAAATTGATACAAGAAGCATTTACATACAGTGTTCTCAAATACTCCACCTAGCTTGCCCTCTTTAATTTTATTTTCATATCTCATAATTCGGACTCCTGGGGAGCTGTCCCTGGAACTTTTTTTTCCCTAGTCTTCAATGCTAGATCCAACACATCAAACATTACCATATACTTAAAAAAAAATGAAACTTCAAATAGCCTCAGAAGGTAGCAGCAGCTCTGACATACTTGAAGATACATATATGTGAATGGATTTTTTAAAAATCACCACCTTTTAATGTTATACTAGTCTGTGATCACTTATTCAATTTCCATTAAATTTCAGTCCCAATCAAAGATGTCATTTAGCTATAATTTTTGAATCAGACAGAAAAGGTTTTAGGTTCCATATAAGGAAAAGACAAAGTATAACTGCAGTTTCTTTTCTTTACCAGTTGTTATTTCTTAATTAGACTGATTTGCAGGCCATAAAATGAAAAAAGGATTTATTTAATTGTTTCATTAGATATTAAACATTCGGTTGTTCATTTTGCACATTTTACTAGGGCCTGCCAGGCCCTGCAGTCACAGACAAAGGAAGTGCCTGGCAGGAAAGTGCGGAGATGAACGATTAATTATCACTCAGGTTCCAAGGGCGGCAGCAGAGGGCCAGTGGGGGAACCAAGAATTCTTGTTATATTGTAATCGTTGTGGTAGATGTGACTCACAACATTTACCCATTTAATCCTTACAACAACTCCTGAAAAAAGATACTATTCATCCCCAAAGAAACTAAAATTTAGAGAGATTAAGTAACTTTCCCAAAGTCACAAAACCAATATGCAACAGAGCCACAAATGCAAATCGTGCCTGTGTCACAGCACGACTGCACTCTATCTGCTGTGCACAGTGGCCTCCCTAACCCTTACAAGGGACCACCGGAGTCAAGACTTTAACTCTAAGGAGTAAGAAAACTTCACAAAAGTGGGGGCAGGCGGAGTCAAGTCTCGTGGAAGAAGCATGAGTCCTAGAGGTGGATGTGGTGGTGAAAGAAGCAGAAGCTTGTGAGAAATGTTGCATTTAGGAAGCCACAAGAACTTAGCACAGGAAAGCCACCGTGGGCTCTAGAGGCAGGCTACGACGTGGATTCAAATTCCAGCTGCTTTGCTTCCTAGATGTTTGATTGGGTAGGTCTTTAACCTCTCTTTTCTTACCTCTAAAATATGGATAATTGTAGAACGAACTTAGTAAAATTGTTGAGGGTTAAATGACATAATATATATAAAGTACTTTACACAGTGGCTAGAATCCAGGAAGCGCTCCATGAATATTACATATTATTAATCTGAAACAGTTGGAATACATCGTACAAGGGAAATAGCAACAGGAGACAAGTTTGGGTTGAAAGGTCAAAGCCAGATTATGAAGTGCCTATTATTTTATATAACTGGGAACATCACTGAAGGATTTAAAGTGTATTTAGGTGTGTATATGATTTTTTAAAAATAAAATTAGTTCTAGTTTATTTAAAAATATCTTTGTGATGTCAGTGTAAAGAACAGCATTGAAGAAGTGAGAGCTGAATCAAAGAGACCAACTCTGATTATTGTAATAATCCAAAGAAAATACCATAAGGATCTGAACTTGAACTGAGTGAGAGGTGATGGAGAAGAAGGACAGGCTTGAACGATATTTAGGAAGTAGTGTTAGTAGGACCTGGTTAACAGAGAGCAGAGGTAGGCTGAAAGGGCCAATGGTGCCAATTGCAGAAAGAGAGAATACAGTAGAAGCAGGCTCTGAAAAGCTATATAATAAAGTCATGTCTTGTTAAAACAGTATAAGAAATTAATCTTTTCAGTCACAAAATACAGGTACTATTCTGTGTGAGTGACCCAGAGAAACTTACTTGAGGTTTAAAGTTAAAAATAAATTTATTGTTATCAAGTAATTTAGAAAAAAATCATTTAAGTTCCATTTTATTGAATAAGACTAATACCTATTTTAATATCATTCACATTTAACTTTTATATATTATGCACCCACCCTCACACATGATGCTTTTAGGTAAGATATAAATACAAAAAGAGAACACACACAGATTATATTTATGACTTCATTAGTCAAGAATGCAAAATTAGGTGGCTAATCAAGTAGGAGCAGATGTTGCACATCCCAGCATAGAGTCCCTTGGCTCCCAAAGTCCCTAGGTAGGCACGTAATTACAGATGACACTGAGAACGAGATAGGGTCGCACTAGATCTGTAATGTTCTATTCTTACTGAGCCAGTGGGAAGTATTAACTCTAGGTTTACCTAAGGAGAATTTATACCAATACTTTATATACTTCTACTTATGGAAATCTATGAAAACAAAGCTATCACTTGGTTTGTGACCCCTACTCAGGATCAACAAAGCAATTCTCTTGGGAGAATCCCATCCATTATAATTCTACATCATCATAGGCATTGAATAAACCCAAACTACCTGTAATCAAGTGGGACATAATACAGTTAGGGAAATTGATTTCTGGTATTTATTTTTAAACAGATCCTTTAATTCTGACACATTAAGTGAAATACTAGTTTATGTGAACAAAGTTAACTTTGGGTAGTAATAAGTTTTTATATCTGGAAGACATATAGACAATGTCCTTTATACAAAAAATGTTTCAAACTGTTAATTATCTTCTAAAAAAAACTTCCAATAATAAAAATAGTAATATATGTTTAATTTCTACTGAATGTAGAAACTGTTTCATTCTTCAACCACAAAACCTACACAGGACGGTTTCAGCACCAGGGATAGTAATCTTTCTGGATAATGGTGAATGCTGTAACACAGATGAGCAAATGCTATGCATCTAACTTCATATTAATTGCTAGGTTTATATGAGCGTGTATAACACGATAATAGCATAGGCACCAGGGGAACATTCAATACATTTTTGTTGTTGTTCTTATTATACATGAAGTCGATGCAATAAAAGTGTGGTTAAATTTCTCCTTAGTCACAGACATCCATCAAATATGAAAAATTAATGTACATCATTAAACATTGCTTGTTTCATACATATGAATATAAAGTGTAGCACAATGAACCACCATTTCTCAACCATAACAAAAATACAAGAAAAACAAAATATAATGAGTTAAAGTTGTCAAAGTAAACTAAAGTTCACTGCAAAAGTAAAAAAAAAAAAAAGAAAGAAAGAAATGCACGAAAATTTTTTTTAAAGTTGTTTTTTCAAACATAGCCACAGGAATACTGTGTATTAAAATTTTTAATAACAATTTTCATCAATATGCTTTGAAGAATGCAACAATTAGTGAACTGTTGAGCAACTGGAACATCTTACTTACTATTACGTGTATTTCTAAAGGAAGGTGAAACAAAGTACACCAAAAGCTGTAGGAAAACATGTTTAGTAACTTATGAAAATTTACCAAAAAGTGTGACTGTTGACTCCAAGAATGATTGCAAATCCATGCATTGGAGTTTCCTTATATCTCAATTTTCAAAGCATAATTGTTCTGAAAAAGTTGGCCAAGTTGGAGAAAAGCTATTAATATGTAAGTAGATATATTTGAATTGATATCCTTCATTAGAAACTAGGTTATCTGGGTTCTGCACAGTTTTGTATACAGCCATTTATTTGTTTGTATACCAACAACAGATATAAAAATTCCTTAGGGCACCAATACCTAACATATTTTTGAGGGATTGGATCCCTCTTTATACTGATGTGTTATGGTTATTATAATAATTTATAACTAATAGGCATCTAAGTGTGATGCTGTACCTGGAAAACTAGTGCTCAAGAAGCCAGTTACCAGGAAGGCATGATGGAATATAGGGCTATCGCCTTCTGAAATCATATTATTTACAGAAATTTTACAGAGTTATTGTCTGTGTCTTTACTATAATGTAAGCACCACGAGGACAGGCACTTTGTCTTCAGTAAACACACAGGCATGTAAACCAACGTTTCATTAACCCCACAGCCTGTAACACTTCCTGTAAACTGAGGGGAGCCAAATGTTCGGGAGGAGAGGTACACAGTGCTTGCAGGAGAACACCTTGATGCTGAGGCCTGACCCCTTACCGGCATGCCACTCCTCCACCTTGGAGAGAACCCATCCTCTGTGAACCTAGCCTGAGGTGCTGGTGATCACTGCAGATGTCTAGCTAGTGGCAATCGTTGGTCACTACTGAATGTAGAGATAGAAAGTAGCAGGTACCTGACGTTAGTAATTTACTCCCATCCACAAGGTTGCAGGTGTTGCTTCGTATTCACATGCACGTTGCTATGCTACAGTTTACTTATCAAGTAACTTTAGCCAATAAGTGAGCAAACCCATGGCTTGGTAAACCAGAGTGGAGTGAGAATTTTCAATCCCAGCTGAAACTCTAGGTATTGAGAATCTAATAACGAGTGTATGAATCACTGATTTACATGTTTTCTCCTTTGTAATATCGTGGAAGCACGATATAAATCCCAAGGGAAATTTGTTTAGAGATTTGACAAAGCTTCATCTTGCTGACTAATACGAAAACGGGTTATAGAAAAGATTCTTCTAAAAACTGGCTAAGATATTTATTGCCAGAATCTTCTTGAGAGAAATTAGCTTTTTGGCTGCACCTATATTCCCTTACCTCAAGCATGTACTCCTGAGCATCTGTCTTTGACGAGTTGATGCTTCCCTCCAAAGGAACCATATAAATACACTGAAACCGAGGCATTAAAGTTGCGTTGAAGATCTTTGAACACCTTTTGAAAGTCTCCCATTTGATCTCTTTGTGTTCACTCACGTTTCCAGGTCCTTGACTGTTTGCCTGACTTTGGGTTGCCTTCTCTCTCTATTCTTGAGGATTTGTGCTTGTCACAACCCTCCTTTTCAAGTTGCTCTAACTATGGCTTATGTCACTAGTTTGAATACTGACTATTGGATTCCTGATGACCAGCTCAAGGCAATGAGCTTCCCTATCTTCCTTTTAATAATTCCCCACAGCTTGTCATACTTTATCAAAGCTAGTTTCCTGCTCTGAGTCTACAGTCATGACTCATCATTGCAGGCGTTCCCAGGAACAGAGAGAAGCATCATCCCAGATGGCTGCCAGAATTCCCGCTATTGTTTTCTCTGTTCTACTCTGTACTTTGCAAAACACAATCACGATTGATCTCATCTGTGCTTACGGCAATCTCATTATATAATGAGCTGCTCATTCCCATTTTGTTAGTGAGAAAACTAAGATTCGAAGAGGTCAAATAGTTTACTTAGTACAAAACAGTGAAGATTCAATCATTTGAAAGCTAGTTTTGAGGAATTTGAAAGTCGTTTAGAGGTATGATTGTATTCTGATTTTAAAAATCTTCGTTCTTCTCTAATGGTTAAAACAAGCAAATGTATTTGTATCAAATTGTTGAATTTATTGAACTGTTAGAATCTCTGTCTTTTAATTTCTTTCCTCTTTCTTTCCTGTATCCAAATATTTATTACTTACCATGTATCAGTCAATAATCATAGTATATTAGTGAAGATTTCATTTGTAAGAAAGACATAGTCCTTGCTTTCAAGTAGCTGCCAATCTAGTGAGGAAAAAGCACTTGACAAATTACTACACTACTGAATTTTTTTCTATAAAAATAATTACAATATAATACTATCACCTTCTGAAATCACATTATTTACACAGACTTTACAGATTTATTGTGTGTCCTTATTAGAATATAAGTGCCACAAGGACAAGCACTTTGTCTTATTCATTGTTTTATTTCCTGTGCCTTGGAACTATCCATGGCTTGCAGAATACACTCAATAGATAAGTGTAGTAAGAAACAACAGGTTCACTTTCTTTCAGGTTTTTAAATAACAATTAGTCATATTATGTTTCTAGTAAATGAAGGCTATTTATTAGCTACATGAATTCAACATATTTCTCTTAAAGTTTTGGTCTTTTAAGTTGAACTTATTTTTCAAGTTTTCTACCCTTATCGAACAGGCCATTTGTGTTATATTTTTAAATAGACATATAGTCTTTTAAATATAGCACTCCTTTCATTTATTTTACAACAAATATGTGCTGTTAGAAATATATAATGTCTCTTTAAAGTTATCCTATTTCATGGTTTCATTATTTGAGAGAAGAATGCTTTCTGATGAAACCGTAATGAATATTACAGAGTTGTTCCTTGTTTATGTAATAATATTAGAGGAATAAGTGCCTATAAATTTATCAATCTATATGAATTTTCATTTTTGGTTAGCTCTTATTGAGTAACAGATGGTTAAAAAGCTCAAAGGATTGATGTTTCAATTATTGACCATTTTATGTTTATAGTTAGTGTTCTATGTTCCACTGCAACTCTGCTCTTACTCTTCTGTGTTATACATGATTATATGTCCTTTGGCATTGTTCTTACTTAAACATCAAATAGATTACATTTTACAATTCCAGAGTATTGAGACCATGTCCCTCTAGTTACTTTTCAAAATATTTAACTGTACTATTTACATGTGAAAAGTTAATGAATATTTCATTGTGATTCAATATAAGACATTTTCAGTCATTCATAGAAAGATTGAAAATAAAAGACATTATGAATTTTATAAGTATTCTGGGTTAGGACAATTCCAAAGAACTAATAGATACAAAAAGGAAATAGAGTTATAGAAATATCCATTGTTAACTCACATTTCAATAACTGGAAACTATATGAATAAACTTATCAACAGCTAGAAAGTTTAATTTATGGCATATGAATGATGCCATTAGCATTGTGGGTTCCTGACAGTCAATGTCAAAATTAAACACACAACCTAAGAAACAATTTGGAAAAATTAATGCTGTTAAGTCCCACTGTCCCTTTAAAAAAGAAAGTAAGGGAAGAATTTCTGTCTTGGCATGAACTTAAAGTACTGAACTTTATTTACAAAGAAAGCAATAACAAAAAGTCTAATAAAAATAAAAAGTACAGAAACAGTCAGATATTGAAACAACAGGACAAAAGTCTGGTTTAAACCTTCAAATATATTTTGGTAGCCTGTTTACTTCTGTGGGCTAGTAAGTTATAAAGGATATTTTTGTTGTTATTATTAGTTCGTATTCTTTTTTTATTATTATTTTTATAAAGTCTCAGAAGAAAATTCCCAGTTCATAATATGCCTTCTCTCCTATGACTAGTGAACAACGAAGAAAAGATTTATTGTTAATTTGGTTCTATGTACTTAACAGAGATAAAATACTTAAGTTTGAGATAGAAAAGGAAATTGTTAAGATTCTTGTAAGGTAAACAAATATAAAATAGATATATGTATATACATATGCAGTATATAATATGTATTTATAGACATACAACTATTAATTAAAAACATAAAATATGGTTATTTATTTAAAAAACTAAAGAAGACAATGCTCTTTGAAGAAGGGAAAGTCAGGTCAATGAATGAACAGAAAATAAGTGGATATTACTGTATTAATTATATAAATTGAAAACTCACAAAATTCTACTCAGTCTTTTTGTGTTAATGCATAATCACCATTTCTATCATCTATTGAGTATTTTTATGAGCATTGTTCTAAATGTTTTGTATGTTTTATCTCTTTAAATCTTCCAATCAATACATATGAGGCACTTATATTTTACAGGTACAGAGGCAAGTTCGAGGACAATTTGACTAGATTTGGACCTAATCTATTTGATCTCAAAACCATTCTTTTAGCCACTACACCATTCTTCAAAGGATTATTTAGGATTAGGATGGGAATGGTAAAACGAAAACAGTAAAATGTTTGGGAGAAATGTTTTATAGTATAATCACGTGAGCTTTCTGTGTGCTTGTGAAAGAAGAGGGTAAATCATGTGTGCACCATCTTAATATGCTTTGCTGAATGCAAACAGCCTTGAAACATCTATGTTCTGTTTTCTTGCCACTGCAAAAGAAATCAGGCTGAGCTCGTTTTAACATAAACTAGTGCTAAGCTGTGGCTAATATATGACATTCCATCTACTACTCACAAGCTTACATTAGCCAAACAGAAATAAAGTTTTATATACATTTAGTCATATTTAACAGATGCCCAAACTCTAAATGTGATTAAGCATTTTGATCCCTTAAGATATCCTTTAATGTTAGGATAACATTATTGTTTAACATGCTATCTGTGCTATTTAAGATTTTTCACATTAACAGGAAAGAGGATATATATATATAATCATACCTCAAAATGTATGAAATTAAACTCTGCAGTAGAAAGTACAGTGCAAATACTCTCTTCCACTTTCCCTTTACCTCTCTTTTCTGATCTTGACACTTCTGCCTGTTCAAAGAGATATACTATAGCCCCAGGAAATCAAAGAATAAACTTCAGATTGTACCTCTTGCTAATTGATCAGAGAGGCAGTTACTTAAAGCCATTCCTCTTCTGGTTAATCCACGGTTGCTGGTACCATTTGAGAAAGGATCTAATCCGAAGCTTTATGCACCAGTATTAGGCTCAGATTGATTCTAAGCACTGTTTCTTGGTTGGGCTAAAGTTTGGTAAAGATGCTCTCTCTTACTTTGAGGAGATTCTATTAATGAGATAACTATTCCAAAGGACTCTTGCCATTTCCTCATAGAATTCCTTCCCTCCTTTACCGAGAGTATGTACTTTTCATTGTAATTATGTAGACATATAACAATCATGCTTTCAACAAGGGCTGGGAGATTAATAGACACAAACAAAATCTTTGCCAGAAAAGCATAATAAGGAGTAATATATAAATGGGACTATAAAATTAAATTTTGATTAATCTTAATGAATATAATTAAAAACAATTTATTTATTCCAAGTAATTTTTGTCTACAATTAAAATGAATCCCAGGAAACAAAAAGGCTAATGGAGTTTTCTGAACCTTTACAGGCATAGTGATATAAAATCAGATTGACTCTAGAGATTACCTCTTGGTTGGCAGTTTTCACCAAAACATGAAAAACATGTTGACTTTGTTCTTTTTAAATGACCTTTCCCAGTCTCATTATCTTTCACTTGGTATCTTTGGTAAAAATGAAATAATGGCCTCAGTCTAGGTCCAAATGTAGGGCTGTGGGTTAGAGAAAGAACATGAGGTCTTGGCCAGCCATAACTGGGATCAATTCCTAATTTTGTCACTTCCTAAAGTATGATCTTACACAACTGACAACCTCTTTTCATATGGTTCCTCATTTGAAAAATGGGGACAATAATATCTTACTTGAAGGACTGTAGTAAGGGTTAGAACTAATACATGTAAAAGTACATGGAAGATAAGAGATGAACAGTGTATGACAGCTATAATGGTTAACAATAATCAACCATAAGCTTCATTCTTTAGCATACTTTTTTTCTCTAACACATGTATACCAAACATGATGGCAACTACAGTGGCAGTGGATGTCGTGCAAAACAAAAGAAACTTACTGGTCAATGTTACTATGAAAACAATTATATGTGTATACACACACACACACACATGCACACATATATATATTTAAATTTCAGTGAATAGAGTGTAAGTGACCATATATATATTGTCTTGTGAATTTCTCACTCTTGGCAAATGAGGCAAAGAAGATGAAAACTACTAATTTATTTAAGTAAAAATTAGTCAGCCTATGGTACCTGAAAAAAAAAAAAGCCAGAATCATTTTTTAAATGTTGGAAATGGTTACAAAGTTTCAGATTGCTTTCCTCTGATGGGTTGCTATAGGTATTCATGAAGGTGGCATTTACTTTGCCAGAAATTTCAGTAGAGAAGATGAGAACAGTACTATGGATAGAAGGAAGAACACAAGTAAGGCACCAAAGTAGGAAAGCACAATGTATTAATTGGGATAAGAGTATTTCAGGTGGCTAACACATTGTTGCCCAACCTACGGGCCTCAGAATTACTGAAAGTGATCCATGAATTGTTTTGTGGTTAGAATAAATATCAAACACATTTATGTCGCATGTACATATATTAGTTTCCTAGGGCTGCTGTACAAAGTACCATAAACTAGTGGATTAAAACAAAAGAAATTTGTTCTCTCATAGCTCTGGAGTCCAGAAGTCCAAAATCTAGCCATCAACAGGGTCACGCTTTTTCTGAAAGCTCTAGAGGAGAAACTTTCCTTGCCTCCTCCTAGTTTCAGGTGGATGGCGGCAATACTCAGCTTTCCTCAGCTCATAGCTGCATGACCTCAGTCTCTGCCTTTGTCTGCTCATGGCTTTCTTCCCTGTGTGTCTGTCTTCCCATCATCTTTCCTCTGTGCGCATGTCATTCTGTGTAGCTCTTTTCCCCTTATTGTAAGAACTCCAGTCATATTGAATTAAGGGCCGACCTAATTCCAGTATGATCTCAACTTGATTACATCTCCTAAGGCCTTATTTCCAAACAGGTACTGGAGATAGAACTTGGACATATCGTTTTGGGGGACACAATTCACCCATAACAGTGCGTGCGTGAGCACGTGTGTGTGTGAAGTGTATGCAGACGTTGCAATTTTAAAAAAGTAAAAATCATTTAAATAGCATTATTGAATCAAAAATAACTTTTCATTACTGTATTTTTTCTTAAGTAATGGATAGTAAAGGAATAAATCACTCAGGTAGGAATCTAGGAGTCTGAATTTTTTTTTTTTTAATGATAAAAAGAATTGTACATATTGGTACAAAGTTTCTGTGGGGAACAGAACAACTAGATTGTAAGCTAAAGTGTGGCAGTCCCTTGCCATCAAGATAAGGACTCTGGGTTTAATTTGTTAGGCAAAGAGAATTACTGATTTTTGGGGCAGATAACATGTATGCATGAGAAGCTATTGTGATTAATGAAGTAAAAATTCTGAACCAACAATCCATCTGTCAAGGTGGAGCTTTAGGAAAATTATCCAGGTGCAGGATGAACCGGAGAAGAGTGAGTGTAGAGAGGGGACCAGGTATGCAATGAGCAGAATCTCACAGGCTAATGACAGTGAGAATGAAAAGAATGGGATACTTACTAGACATATTACTAAGGAAGAAGGGGCAGAGGTGCGATAGATCTGATGATGAGTATGTACGTGCATGTGGTACCTTTGTATGCACATTTCTGTGGATGTTTGACATTCATTAAGGTGTTTATATGGTGTCTAGTTCTTTTGAAATTCAAGAGTACTATTTCTACAGCATTCATTTGATATTTTTAATGTATTGACTTGCTGATTCACTTTCCGCATCTAAGTACAATATTTCTCTAAGTGGAAAATTTTAAATCACTGATTTTGACTAGGCTACTTTCTTACACAGAGTAGGAGCTCAAATATTTCTTGGCTGTTAAACATCAACATTAGCCATTCCATAATGGGGTCAAATTTGTTAACACATCGAATTTCCATATTGCGTCTGTGTTTTATGGTTTGGAGAAAAAGTAGTGGACCGAAAAAGGTAGAACTAATATTAGCTGGAGGAAACTCAAGTTTAAGTTTAGTGAAGAAATTTTAAATAGGCACCAAGCTAGTCTAAATGATTTCAGGTCCCCAAGGCAGGACAAATTATATCCATTGATCCTGAAAGAGTCTCAAAACTAGATCACTGAGCAACACTTAATGGTCTTCGAGGCATTACAGAGGAGCAAAATTACTGAAGGGATGAGGAGATAAATTCTCAAAAATCCACAGCAAGTAGCTTAAAATCATCTTGGTGAGATTACAGGATGTTTCATTCATTAGAAAATGAAGCAGTAAATCGTGTTATCAGATTAATCACATTTTCTTGTTTGTGATATAGTTACTGGAGAACTTGAGAATTCACATCTCTTTACATATATTTTTTACTTTAATTTTGCTTAGAGACAGAGACAGAGTATATGCAGACTTTAACAAACCTGTTGTCCAGGTCCCTTGTGATACCCTGTTGGACAAGTTAGAGAAATATGGGCTGATCGTTAGCATAGTATGGTAGCTATTTAATAGTTGAAGGATTATACCAAACAGGAGCTTATAAACAATTTATAGCAGTGATTTTCACAGTTTTTGACTACAAATTGCAGTAAGAAGTACATTTTACATTATTATCTGATAAAGATACACGTGAATGTGTACATATATGTATAATTACATTAATGGGTGCACTTTGATATTTTCCATTCTATGTTTTTCGATTCTATTTCATTTAAAAAAAAAAACCTGCTGGTTGTAACTTACTAAATCTATTTCATTACTCACTAATGGGTTAGGACTTACAGTTTAAAAATGAGAATTGATTTTAATCAGAATGTTTCTAGTGACTACAGAGCTGTTTTTATCCTCTTCAATCAACTATTTGGACGAAGATATTGAAGAATTGTTCTCAGATTTGCAGATAATAATAAAATAAAAAGAATAAGACAATTTTAGCATGATACAATCAGGATTAAGGAATTCTTAGCAGCTTAAAATTAAACATTTAAATAAAAATTAAATTGAAATAGATACACATACTTCTGCATTTTATATCTTGAAATCTACATATAAAGCTACATATTGGAGATGTGCTGCTATGGAGC
Source organism: Eidolon dupreanum (assembly GCA_028627145.1). Classification (NCBI taxonomy): domain Eukaryota; kingdom Metazoa; phylum Chordata; class Mammalia; order Chiroptera; family Pteropodidae; genus Eidolon; species Eidolon dupreanum. The sequence continues at coordinate 79,069,285 of CM053508.1, read as the reverse complement.
AGAAGTCTGCCTAGAAATAACCAAATCCTTGGTGCTTCACTTGATAATAATCTTAACATGAGATGGGAATGGAACCAAAATTATTTGAGAACCTACTACATGCCAAACATGAATCATTAGAGTCATATTGCTGGAAAAACTCAGAAACAAACCAAACCAAACCAAACTAATTTGATTTGGAATAACATTTAGAGGACTTCTTTTTCCAAAGTTTCAGTTTCAGGTAAGAGTTTCCCTCTTTTTTTTTTTTTTTTTTTTTTTACTGTTCTGAACCTAGCTAGGATTTGGAGTACTCTGTTCAGATTAAGTTTAGAGGAAAGCGAGCAAGCTGTTTTTCTCAAAACAAGTGAAGGCAATGGGAACATTTTGCCTGGAGAACTGCTCTTTTCATTCATTCAATTTTGGACAGGTTTATTAAATGTAAACTACAAGCCAGACATGGTAGGTGCTGAAAACACAGAAATAGCTACAAAGTTGTCTTTTCCCACGGCCAAAGGAAGGGAAACATTGTTTGACACTTGCTACTACTTTAAGCACCTTAAATATAATTAGCTCCTTTCATTCTATAGTCCTATGAGGCTCCACTTTGGGTTGGATAAACTGAGGCTTTGAAAAAAGTCATTTGCCCAAGATCATACAGATAAGTGGGTAGTGGAACTGGAATCCAAACTCAGGTTCCAGTGAATCTGGAGCACGTGTTCTCAACCACTATACAATATTGTCTCTTGAAATGCAGATTCATGGGCTTTTACCTTTGAAGAATTATCCTTTGCAAGTATGGGTATGCATTTATTAAACCAAAATTGTATACAAAATTAATATTCACCACATAATTTTTTAAATCTGGAGATTTAAAAATGATCACTTTAGGTAGCTACTATTATTATATAGCTATTTTTTATTTCAAAATGCTGTTAATGCAAAACCAAGTTAATAATAGCACATTTGTGGGAAAATAGGCTTTGTAGGATCAAAGGAAACAGACCTGCTGTCTTTTCTAAACTTTGTTTTGGGATTGCATTGAAAACATATAACTGTGCAATTATAAAGACTTTATGTGGTTATAACTGGTCTTATGTGTTTATAGATCATTCGACACACATTATACCTGTATACTAAAGGTACATGACACATTTAATGTATGCTGGCTGCTGAGTTGAAATTATTTCATTGAATTCTCATTACTGTTAGTGAATGAGGAGACTGAACGATAACTTGAGTAGACTGCACAGGTAGTAAGTAGTGAGTGTGATTCAAAAGCTTTTGCACTTTCCACAGTAGCACACTGCATGCAAGAGCTGACAGTGTACTGGAGAACATATTTTAATTAGTATACTCTTTTAAATATCTCTGACATTGAAATAAATATACAACAGAAGTGGGGTTTTCATACTTTGAAATAGTGATATCCTCTATACACACTCATTTTCACTAAAGAAAAATGAATAGGCAAGGAAAACAAAATCAAAACACACATGCACACATACTGCTTAACAAACAAAACAGAGGAAATTAAAGCAAAAATGTAAAATGATGTTAAGCTATTCATTCAGAAAGAAAATAGAAAGTTCAAGTTGTCACTGTCTCTTAAGGCACTCATGCAAGAAGTAAAACTAGCAAGAGGTGGAACTTTATGTCATATATATGCACCCTGGGGTAAAAAACAATGTGATGACCTTTCAATATAGATTTACATATATAAGATACATCATTTTAAATTTTCTAATAAAAATAGCACTAGTAAAAGTAGATGATGCACATTTGGGACAGACAAATGCTATAGGTGGGTATACACGTCATAAGACTTCAATTTTAGCATATCTAAGTCACATTAGTAATAGATTGGTTTTGTAAATTTTCTATACTTTCAATCATTCTAGCAACTCGATTGCTATTTAATTTTAATGGACATCCCAATTACTTCTTTCAGAAAATTTTGCTTATTTTGATAATTCAGTCTCTCCAGTGCAAATTTAAACAAATGCACAAAAACTAATCTTAAACACTGGTTTTGAGGAACTTTGTAATATACGATCTATAGTACTTTAGAATTTTAACCCGTGCCAGTATCCTGGGAATGAACTCGACTAGCAATTAAGTATACACAATAACCAACCAAATTATGACAGATTTGTAATTGACTCTTTTCATCTGAGATCACAATTAAAATTATTTCAATATATCCCAAGATATCTAAAATTTCTGGTGGCTTTTAATATATCTTTATTGAAAAGAACATACCTCATGAAATATTAAAGAAAATTACATTCTTCATTTCGAAGAAGAAAATGATAGTCATGCTTATTCAGTTTGAATTCAATACTAGAGCAAGATTACTTCACACATTTTAAAATTTTAAACAAAGTATTTTTCTTTTGCATTTATATTTGTGCAGACACAAAAATGTACTTTTATCACAGATCAAGGCTGACAGTGAGAATTACCTATATTTTTAGATAATTTCAAAATCCTCTTAAGTGTACATGCCTAAGAAAAAGGAAGTCATCGTGATTAATTGGCATCATACCAGAGGAGGATCGTTAGGAGTTTTTAAAAATCGGTATTTGTAGCTTCCACCAAACTAGCCCACAATGTCACACAGTGCAGTCTTTCTAGGCTCGGGGGTGAGTTCAGGAGCTGTTTGTTGTTCAGAGCTGCATCCAGCGCGGATCCCTGTTTGACAAGTTCTATTTTAAGTCGTGCCTGGGTGTGTGCAGGTGTCTGCCTCTTTCATGGCTGTAGAAAAAGACCCAATACACTTCATCGGTAACCTTCCCGCGACAATGCAGGACCGTTCCCCATCGTGCGTTTGCTTCTGCTTTGCCGGCCACTTTTTCTTGGGGAAAATTCCAGGTGGTCAGGCGGGCAGGACTGCGAGGAAGGGCGAAGAGGAGCAGCAAGAGGTCGCCTGCCGCTCCCCTACCTTACGAGGCATGTGGCACGGGGAGTAGCAGCTGCTGGATGCGACGCCGAAGACGAACACGACGAACCTCCTCCCAGCAAGACGATACTGAGGGAAGGAGTAGGTGACAGCGAAGGCAAGACACACACTCACTGTGTCCTTCCCCGCAGGGAGAAGCCACTCTCAAGGGAAACACTGCACAGCAGCCAGCACCCGCCCCGCCTCCGCCAGCTCGCCCCAGGGTCTGGCAGCGGTCCCCATGCACCTGCTCACCTGTGCACGGGCGCGGGGCGGCTGGGGGAGGGCCGCGGGGCGCGGGGCGCGGGGCGCGGGTGGGTGGCTGGGAGGAGGAGGAGCGCGCGGCCCGCGAGGGGCGCACCGCGGCCCCGCCCCCGAGGCGCCGCGCACGCGCAGTGGCCGCTACCGCAGGCAGGGGGCGGCAACATGGCGGAGTGAGCGGCGGCGTCGGGGCTTCGCCACAGCAGCGGCGCCCGTGGCAGCGGCGGCCACAGGCGGAGCTTCAGCCCCGGCCGGCGCCGTGGCCAGCGGCTCGCGCCCCGGGGCTCGTCCGAGCGGCCGCAGCATCTCCGCGGGGGGCGGGCCGGGCCGGACGGAGCGGGAGGGGGGGCGAGAGGCGGCGGCGGCGGCACAGCTGCTGGGCGGGCACTGCCGCTTACGGGGCGGCGGGGAGCGGCGCCGCCACCCCGGGACCGGGCCTGCGATACGCCGCCGCCTCTGCCGCGGAGGGCGCGGGCCGGCTGGGGCGCGGCGCCGGTGGATGCTGGGGCTCCGAGGCGGCGGCCGGGGCGCCGGGGCCGCGGCGGGGGGAGCGGGGCCGGCGCACGCAGCGCCTCTGCTCTCGCCTTCCCCGCGCGAGGGGGCGACATGGCGAGCGAGAAGCCGGGCCCGGGCGCGGGGCCGGAGCCTCAGCCCGCGGGGCTCCTCGCCGTCGGGGCCGGCGCGGCCGGGGAGCCCAGGGGGGCGGCCGGCCCCGGCGCGGTGGTGCTGCCCGCCGGCATGATCAACCCGTCCGTGCCGATCCGCAACATCCGCATGAAATTCGCAGTGTTGATCGGACTCATACAGGTCGGAGAGGTCAGCAACAGGGACATCGTGGAGACGGTGCTCAACCTGGTAAGGGAAAAAGGCGTGCTCCCCGTCCGCCCCCCAGCCCCACGGCCCCTGCGGCCCGGGTCACCGCGCCGCGCGTCCCTGGAGCGCGGCGTCCAGCCGGGGCTGCCGGCGGGCGACCTGCCTGCGCGCTGCCGGAGCCGCGCCGCCGCCTCCCCGCTGTTCCCTGCACCTCTCCTGCCACCTGAGCGCAGCGCCCAACTTGATACCGCTTTTTTTTTTTATCACTCCCCACGACACCACGAGTACTAAATCATTCCGTGCCGTGCCCGTTTTGGGTCGACTTGAGAGTTTAGTTGGGGGGAGAGGCGGCCTCCTTTTCTCTGGGGTTCTTTCTCTCACACTCTTTAATTGTCTGCGGTGTCGCTCTCCGAAGATGAAAACCTTGCCCCTGGAGCCTAAATTCCCCCGAGCTGCTGACATGTGAGAAGCGCGTTAGCTCCAACTTGAGCAGCCGGGTGTGATGTTTTCATATGGGGAGGAAGATGATGCAGTTTTGCATCTGCCTTTAAATTTATTCCGAGGCTGTGATGTGATGGAGAGCGTGGCGGCTGTGTCCCCCCCCCCCATCTCTTTTTAGGCAGCCCTTCTTTCTTTGTAATATTGCCTTGAATATGCAGACCCCTTAAGTTGTGTGTGTGTGTGTGTGTGTGTGTGTGTCCGTGTGTCCGTGTCCGTGTGTCCATCCGTGTGTCCTTAAGGTGTTAAAATGTGAGGACACCAAATCATACAGGTTGGTTGTTACGGATGCTTTTCAGAGAGCGTGGCAGATGGATAGACTAAAGGAAAGGTGTTACATGCAGCCCTAGGTTTTGGTTTCTTTCATGATAAGAAAGAGTTACTGCAGAACTGTGTATGACTTAATGTTTTGCGCTATCTAAAGAGAGGCTAAGAAGCGTTCAAGATGTCAGGGGAAGAAACGGGAAGAAATAAGGAGAGGAGAATCGTGAATTGCACATAATCAAGAGTAGTTCATTTTTAATGTTTTGTAAATGCAGTTTTTGCAGTAGCAAAGCTTTTTCAACAGTTTCCTTTGCAATAAATAGTCTTTCACATACAGTAAGGTTGGGATTTGGAAGGCAAGGCTTAAATCAGGAGCAATCAGTTGACTATTGTATTTGGTGTGGAGTCACAGGAATATAAAAATATGCTTGCCAGGGAATTTCTGTAACACCCATGTAGCCTGATTTTTTAGCTAAGCAATTATTTTTATTTGATCTGTTGCAAAACTGAAAGGAAGCTGCAGCTACAGCAGCGGTGTCCCGAGATGTGGATTAGATAATGCCTAGTGTTTATGGACCTCTTAAATTCATGGAAAAGTTAAAGCTGTTTTTTTTTTTTTTTTTCCTTTTTGCTACTGGTCAGGTTAAAGGTGGGAGAATATCTTTACTCTGTTATATTTGTTACTGTTTAAGTACAAAACACTTTTTACTTAACCGTGCCCTTCAAATAAATCACCATAAAAGTCAGTGTAAGTTTGGGATAATATTACCATGTCGATATAACCAAATTCTTTTCAAAACACTAATAGAAATATTGTTGGGAGTTTTAATTTTAACCAGCTGCTAATAGGAGTTTAGTACTTGCCTTTTTTTTCTTTTTTAAAAAGAAAATAGATGAGATCTCAAAATATGTTAGTATATTAGTAGGTACTGTATTTCTATAAATTTAAAAAGACACATTTAAAGATTTTTTCAGTTTTCCCCTAACCACTACCGATTTTTACTTTAGAGTATGTGATAAGGGGTTATTTGAATAAGTAGCTGTATGCTTACTTAACACATTTTAATGGAAGAGACAGTAGAGCTCTCTCAAGCTGGAAACGGATTTGAATGGGTAACCCGTTTGGAGTCTGCAGCAACAGCGATTCTACTGGATCAGTCCTTAACAGATGGGCTCTGTAGATACACAGTGGGCTAAGAAAGGAAGTGAAATATTTCTTTTTGAGATGAAAAAGAAATTTAACTCTCTTCAGTACAATGAAAATCTGGCATAAAGCCTTAGTATGTAAACAGTATTGTCGCGATTAACTTTACTGTTAAGCTTAATCAGAAATGAGGTATTACTGAGGTGGTATAACCTCAGATCTGCTTACGACCTTATAACTGCATTGATTTTTTGGAATCAACAAAGTTAGGTTTACAATTTCTTTGTCCGTATTTAAAGAATGCAGTAAATCTTTCAGTGGAAACTTGGGGAAAGAATAAATGACAAAAGAAGCTATTTACTATTAAGTTGTGAATCATATTGATTGTGGAGTATGAATTGGTCATTTGAAGTGTCATTTCTTGAATGTAGGTTTAGGGCTTTATCTTTCTTATATACTCAAGATGAAAATGTCATGTGAAAACTTAAGCTGATTCTGAAAATATTTAGAAATCTTAGGAATTTAAAAAATAATTATCAAACCTAATTCTATTTACTTATTAAGTAAATCAGTAAAATCTATTTAGTGCTCTCAGTGACTTCTTAAAGGTTGAAAATCTCTATTATCTCTAAAATGAGTTTTTTAATTTGCAATCTTAATTTAAAATAAATAAATAAAAAATGTAGGTGGAAATAGTGAAATGTCTATCACAGTGCCCTTTATGACAGAAAAGAGAGGAACTAATGAAACTTAACAAAACAATTTCTGTCTTAAACAATACCCTTGTCTCGGTCACTTTGTCAAAATATTTTTCTTTCTCTTTTTTTCCGTACATTCTTTCTCTATACATAATTTGAGAATACTAATACTTGGATTTTAGGTGCTGTTATCTCACATGCTTTGCCCAAAGAATTAAAGTTTTGCAGAGTAAAGTTTAAGCATGCAGTAAATTATAGTACTCCTTTAACACAGCTGTGGCTGTAATTTTTCTGCTTTTGTTTGCCAGAGGTAGTGATCGGTTTTCTTTACTCAGGTGGATCATGGGAGTTTGTTGAAGAATCGCCAATGCAATGAGAAATAAAATGAATAATTTACATTGTGGTTGGATGTGTTTTGTATAATGATATCATCGACTTAAAATATGACGTGTGTAGCATCAGGAAAATGTACGTGTTAGTTTGTAAATAGCACCACAATGAGAGTGTATCATCAAGGATTTTGCATTATTGTTTTACCAGTGAAAGAAACTTTGGCTTAGGGAGTAATTATTTAACGTGGCAGTATAAGAGCCTTTACCTATAGAAAAGGAATTTTGTTGGCTGTTTCAGTTATAAAAGTCATATTACTTAATCTCTTGCTTAACATATGTTTATATGAGGTTTTTCCTTCCTTGAGATAAATGCTGTGTAAGTATCACTTATTTTTTGTTTATAACATGAAAGTTTCTTTTTATCAAAAATGTTAATATAAACATTTTTAGAAAAGATAAAATAGAGGATTAATATTTACTAAATGAAAGAATTCACTTTTTTTTTGTTTGTTTTAAATAGCTGCCTTGGGTAGTATAATTCTGTAGCATTTAGTTTGTAGATTATTTTCCTCACAAATTACTTTGATGTATCAGTGTTTCTTTAGTTTTAGAAAATGATACTTCCTCTGAATGTTTTTTTTTTTTCCACATTTAGTAGCACGCTGTGTACTACACTGAAAGCATAACAAGATACTCTGACGGGATTTTGTGGACTAAATTCCTTTCTCTTGGAATATTGATCATAATATTTTTGTTAAAAGGAAAATTTAAAGTTATTCTTATGTACTCCATGTGACAGTAACTTTTTTCCTCAGAGTTTTTCATTTGCAGCTTGATAACCAGAATAATTTTTAACTTAAAGATATTTAGAATTCACAAACAAAAAGTATTTTCTGCATTTAAACTAAGTTTATTTTAAAAATATGCAGTTGTGCTTTGGAATCGTGGAAGTTGTTACTATTAAACCACATTTATTTATATTAAAAGAGAATTTCTTGCATTTTAATTTATGTTGACATGCAAGTCTTTTCACATTAGCTTGAACTATATTTTATTCTTGCTATTGGGTGTTGAAAATTAAATTGAAATGCGTATGTAATATTGGAAGTTTCAGTATCTTGAGTTCTGAGATTTTCCATAGAAATATTAATTTAGTCATATAATGAAACTAAAGCAACAGATATTCTATAGCCAGCCTATGCTTAAGTTATATTAATCTTAAACAAGTATTGTATATTGCTAGACAAGTTTTTGCAGATATTATGCTATTACTTAAATGTATCTCAAGGATATCTTTTGCTATGCTTTCTCCATACACAATGTAAGGAAATTCATTGGTTCTAGAAGACCCAGCTCCCATATTGATTCACTGATGTAGCTGTGTTATAAAATTCAGTCATCTACATTTTTGACCATTTACTTTAAATATAGTTTTTCATAAGTTTTATAGTTCTTTATTTTTTGTCTGTACTTCTCACATTTTATGCATCGTCAGTGTATCTTATACGAAGATATACTTATCATTCTTTAATATTATGATTTATGCATGGTTCTCCTTTTATGCTGTGCATTGAGGGCAAGAGCCTATCTTATGTATCTTTATTTTTTGTGCATCTGGCTCTTGGATAAGTTAAGTGCATTCTGAGTATGCAGGATACCTTGTTAGGCAGGAGACCAGTTTCTGAAATTCTGTTCAATAGTGGGAACCAGACTTAAGACCCTGAAATAAATTGGACTCATGTAAATTTAGTGTATTGCCTATTCCTATCACTAGAAATGTGTATTGAATATGTGTGACATTTATGTTGGCATTATTACATATGCGAATGTTATTTTAAACTGGCATCTTGCAATACGTAATCTGATAAAAATATTTCTTTTCAGTAGTCCCATGTCTACTGAATGTATGTATGTCAAATATATAATCACATAACAAAGATTGTGTTATTAACAAAGTATATATAATGCATTGAATAGAAATTAAAAAAATATTGTTAGCATTTGTAATATTACCAGGAATAGTAGACATCTCTTATTTTTATCTGTCCGGCATACATTTCTCTTTTTGGTAATGGTACCTTAGTTTTCTTTGATGAACCCCTCATTCCCTATTTTAGTTCAGCAGGTTTAGGTGAGTTTAGGTGGGCTAGGCATTTAACTCAGGCACATCCTGAATTACTTACTATGATTGGTTCAAGGATGAACGTTTAACCCTAAGGGTGCCAGAGGATCAGTCACAGGACTTGTACTGGAACTCTTTGTCTGTTGAGGATGCTGAACTAGTTAACTCATCCATAGCTGTTGGTGCCTGTGTCAGAATTTGACCAAGTATGAATCTAAGAGCGAGAAATAATATTTGTGAGTCTGCTCTAGCACCTGGAGTTCTCTGTGCTGATAGTGATTATCTTCTAACCATTAAATTCTCTTTTAAATTTTATTATTATGTTATTAGTTTTAAGTCAGTTTAAATTGGGTTTTTGTCACTTGTGAATGGAAAGGATAGACATTACTAACTGGAAATGGGACATTGTAAGGGACAGACCTTAATTGTTGAAAGGGAGTACAAGGCAGAGAGGTCTTTGCTTTCCCTAGCAATTTCTTTTAAGGAATTAGAAACCAGCTGTTTTAAATTTTCACCTGTGTTATTTACTGAGGCTGGAACTTTAATGGTACTAGAATGTTTTGGCCACTTCTTGAGGCCTTTGATAATACCTTGTAAGAGAGGAGTTAGCTTTGGTCCAAGCTGGCATGCTTAAAATCATAGAGGGAAGAAACTGTTGTCTTTCCAAGTGAGAGAGGCCCTTTCAGCCCATCGCTACCATCCAGGATAGCAGAGAATCAGAATATGCACCAAGAACCTTAAAGGTTGGAAAGTACCTCCCTTTTTTTTCTACCCCGTGCTAAAGTTGTTAAGAGAAAAGGGAGGAGTTTCAATTAGAACTGGGTAAAGTTCTGTTTTATAAGCTGAGGGTTAAGGGGATGAATACTATTACTTTGAGAGTGAATATTGCTATGAGACTGAAAAGGTGGAAATCTAGATTGGTACATTGTGTCTTGACAAGATCTCTGGCTTTGGTTGCTAATTCAACCAGTTGACTGAAGTAAATTGACCTAAAGCTTCCTAAACTCCAAGGGAAACTATTTCCAGGGTAACCTCAGCCTGGTAAACAAAGGCCTGTGTTCTTTGACTTCAAAAGCAGTTCTCAGAGAGAGGAAGTAGGCTGCTAAAGTAGTACAGCTGCTAGAAGGAAAATCTAAGGCCATGGGGGATACTGGGCAGCAGGACTTCTGGCATAGTAATAATGAGTACATCCACACTGTACATCCTGACCAAGGAAGTCCACGGCCAGGACAGGAATTCTTGCTACTCTGACCAGAAGTGTGTGGTCTGTGCTTTGAATTAGTGACCATGGTTTGTTTTATGCTCTCCACTCTTCTAAGTGGGAGTTATGATTTATGTTCTTTTACCATTATACATTATACGGGGGGTAGTTACATTTATTAGCTATATTGTCAGAATATGAGGTGCCTCCAAAAAGAATGCACATCTAGACCTAAGAACAGTGTTCATAGCACAGAGATTTCAGATTTCTGGCTGAATGCAGTAACCTGACTTTGTCTTTGTCTTCCCTCTCACCCATGATGAGATGATGAAGGTGTTTTCTGTTTTGGCGAAGATAGTAATATTGTTAAACATGAGTATTTATAACATCATATATATGGAAATAAGTGAGTTTATAAGGTAGATGGGCAGCCAAAGGCTAGACTGTTATAGATCTGTTGGTTTTATCTGCATAAAATCCATTCCTTCTGCTGCTAACAGTTCTAGATGTATTGACACTCTTTTGGGGAGTCATTACTTCTTCATTTTTGGTTTATAAGCTTTGGGGTTTCTCTGGACTACTTTCTGGTTTCCTGGACCCTTATCAGAAACTAGACCTGGTCTACTAATAACAGATATTGGTTAAAAACCTGTCTGTACATCTTAGCTTGATAATTTCTTTCATTCTGCTGGAGAAAGAAAAAGATGCTCATCACTGGAGTTGTTGATATATTAGAATGTAAGTTTAGATTTGACTGGCAGTCTGCCACCATGAAGGCTTGAGAATGGAGCTATCACAGAGGCACCTACAACCAAGAGATAGATTACTGATGGCATCTTTGTAGCTTTTCACATCAGACTTTTCAGTGCATTCAGCACATTTCCTGTTTTCCTTAAGCCAGCTTGAGTTGGGTTACTATACATTTCACCCCAATTCCTGACTAATATTCCAAATTTAAAAAATTTTAAAGCCTTAGGTATTAATATAGTACAAATCACAAACAAGTATTAACTTGGCAAAGGACTTGATATATCGCTAATGAATATAAACATTAATCTTCACTAGATAATAGATATCATGAATAAGAGAAAATTACCATTAAATTAAAAAGAAAATTACATTGTTTCCTAGGCATGCTAACGTAATCTTAAATAATGCTGTTGTGCATTTAAATGTTACAGCTGTTCTGAATGACATTTTAACAATCTATCAAGAAATTTAAAAAAGTTTTTTTGTCATTAATCCTTTGTTCTTCAGGCCAAGAACAAAATATCTGAGGACAAGTATGAAGGTTAAGTGTAGTTTTATGATGTAAAAGAATTGGCAACAACCTAAATGTTCAACAGTAGGGAAGACTAAGCAAATTCTTTTACATCCATAGTATGGAATATCATACAGTCATTTAAACTTCATATGCCTCAGTTTCCTTATGTGTAAAAGAGGATATTTACCTTAAGGTTGTTGTACAGATTAAAAGAATATCTGTAAAGTGCTTGGTACAAAGCTAACTTTATTTAGTACTTAGTATTATTTTTATTCTTATCCTGAGCCTGAAGCTCATCTGATCATCGGAAAAAAAAAATGATCTAACTAAAACGGAGCTGTTCTGTTTTAGTTGGGAGTTCTTGAGCCTGTTGAACCGTCAGGAAAGGGGTCTCAGGTACCCACAGATCATGCATGATCTGTCCATGAAACTCAGGAGGTTGGTTCTTCTGAATCTTGCATAGTCTTTAACATAACAGTGCCTGGGGTAGTTTTTCTTAATTTCCTATTTTGAGTGAGGTGGATGGAAAGAAAGCTGCGGAAAGGCTAAGCGTGAGGTGACACAAATTCTTTTGCCTGGAATCCCTTCTGTATATCCCTCACATCTCTCCCTTCCCTCAAAGGGCTGGATGGAGTGGGACATGAGTGGTGGGTCTGAGTAAGCAGTACCTCCCTCTGGGAGTATTAACTTAAATACTTAGAAAACTGCTCGAATAACAAGCCTAAGGGGCAAGTTAGAGTATTACAAACTATTTTGTGATCAGTTGTTTTAGAAACTCTTAGCCTATATTTCGCTAGCTCTTCACTGTTTATAGTGCACTTGCGAAAGTACGTTGTATTAACTAAATTTTGAGAGGAACTTCCTTTTCAGATACCATTTCTTCTCTACAGATGTGGAAACTGGCTACAGGAAATGTGAAGTAGTTAGACAAGGTTATCTAGGTAGCAGAGCTGGGACTCAGGCCTTCAGATTCAAAAGCTGGAGCCTTTCATTCTTAATCGAAATGTAGCTACTTAGAAATTATCCAAAGGCCTGTATCATCTGAAGAGATGTTAGATGGGGAGGGGCCAGCCAGCTTGAGTGAGTTGATTTTGTGGGAAGGAATACTGTCCACAGAAGATTCAGGACAAGCCGTTCAAAGGGAATAAAAATGAATCCAGGACAATTTAATAGATTTGTTTATAAAAGTAATTTAACAAGAACTATATTGTAAAACTATTAACTTTTGAGTTTTTGGGAATAATTGGTATTATAAATGGTTACTAACTTTGAATTGTATACCAACTGTTTCTCTAGGCAAAATGTGGATACGTTAGGTATTACTGTGAGCCAGAATAATAATATGCATTAATATATTTATTTTATATTGAAAAAGTAGGTTTGTTATATGTTAACGTTAATTACATGAACCACCTCATATATTGTATTTGCTTGGATAAGACAAATGAGTTATAGATGGAATTATACTATAGTTTTGGTAATGTAATTTCTAATAATTGTGATTCCTCTCAGTTTACTAAGGTAGAACAAACAATAGCAAATTTTATTTCTCTTTAGTGAATACTTTCATTTTCTCAGAGAAATATATTGCATCAGATTTTTTAAAGAATGGTATGTATGTGTTTCTTCTGTTACTTCAAAACATTTCACGTGCGGGGAAATGGCTTTCGTAGTTGGGTCTTGTTTCATGCCTCATGTTTTTAACGCCCTCTTCCAAACCCTCTGAAGTGAATGTGGGTTTATTGTAATACAGTAAGTAAATCATGGCTGAAGTCAAGAGGCTTGTGCAAGCTTGCAGAACAGTTGGCTGCAGAAATGAGACTGAGGAGCTAGATGTTCCAAGTTTGTTGCTCTTTAAAATATACCATTATCTTTGATGATGATGACGATGTCAGTGGTAGAAGCTTATACTTACTGGAATCTTTTCATGCCAAGCACTATATTAAGCGTATGATACATATGTTCTCATTTTATCATTTTGACCTGGAATGTAAAATCTTCAGTGTAATAAAAATAGTCATCGTCTTTTGAAGTTAAACTAAGAGTGGTATTTTAATAAGTATTTTCAGCTCTAATTATATAAACAATATTTTATTATGAAATGTCATAGAATTATTTTACTTGATGTGTACTGATTCTCTGTAACTTGATTACCCTTTCAGAGTCCTTGAGTTTAAGTATTTAAATTATTTTTAACGTTTATGAGATGTGAATCAAAATAACTTTTTTTCTTATACTGTGTGGGCTGTTACATGCTAAATAACTTTTGCATTCCCAAGTTACCATGTTCTTCCATTTTTTATCTGCTTGTGTTTCAAGATTTAGCTCTTGTTACTACTTAAGTGACGCCGCCCTCCCTGATTGACCCCTGAAAGCTCTGTACCCCATCCTGTGCACTCCGTTGCTCCGTAACAGTTTGTCGTGCCTCAAGTTTAGCACTCGCACATTCTAATTGTTTGTTTGCTTATCAGTCTGCCCTAGAGATTGTGAATCCTTTGGGATCAGAACACTATCTCTCTCACCTTGGTATCATCAGTGCTTAACATAACATAGACTCTGGAATTTTGTACTGCTTAGTGAACTTTCTTTTGAATAAGGATTTTTTTTTCACCTTTGATATAGTTAGTTTGTTTTGGTCACTTTTGGCTTGGATCTTTTCCAGCTATTCTGATTCTTTTAATTTCTGTCTTTGCCTTGTTTTAACATTTTTGTGTGTGTGTATGGGGGAGGATAGAGATATTTAGGTGTATATATGCATAATTTATGTTTAAAAGAAAGTTTTCTGGGTATTTGAAGTGGGTAAGGAGTCATAGCATCTACAGATCTGGCGGACAGCTGCACTCTGTCACTTCCATAAGGGAGGGAAGTGGTCCAGAGAGGAGGTCTAAGACCTTTCAGTCTTTCATAGACTAGGAATTGTCACCTAGATTCCCTGACTCTTAGTTCAGTGCTTTTTTTCATTCAGTCTTGGTGCCTCTAATACCACTTTGTGTCAGATCATTTGGGGTTATAGTTTATAGCTCTAAACATGCCCTCACCTTTTTTTTTTTTTTAAGTAATTTTTAAAACTTAGGCAGGCTTAGAATACTTAAAGTGATTGTTAAATAAACTACTGAGTAATCCTAACCTAACAGTATTCTGTTGCCAGAGTGAAGATACTTATTGGGCATATAAAAAAGAATGACATAGGCTCTACCTTAAATAACGAGGTCCTGAGTCTAGAATAATAGAGTTGGCTTAAGGTATGGTGTTACCAGGTATTTTCTGAAACCCTTTGTTCATGTTATTTCAGAATTGCTCTGTTCCCCTACCCTGCTCATCTCTGAGTAGTCACATAATTTCCAGGAGGCAAACCACCATGTAGTTTAATATGCATCCTTATGAAGCTGTAACATTTAAAAATGTTCTTTACTGTGTCCAACCAAGAATGGATATAAGTTTGTTATTGGGAAGTGAATGTCTTCAAATGAATCACTTAAATACTAACATTTAAAGACTTTTGGATATGCTGTATCAATTTAGCTACTACCTTACCATTTCAGTTGTTATTAAATAATGTTATATATCTAGCACATTTATTTTGATAAATAGGCATGAATATTTTAATAAGCTATATTTTTAATGTTAGTGGTAAATGTTGATGGCTCTAGAAGTCAGTAAGAGTATTTTATTTTAAATTTTTCAAATTTCATCTCTGCCAGGTTTATTTCTAAGCTAGTCCAGCTTGTTCAAAGTCCTCGTTTTTTTTTTTTTTTTTTTTTTTTTTTTTTACTGTAGTGAAATATACATAACAAAACTTACCAGTTGCACCATAATTAAAATGCACAGTTTAGTGACACTAATGAACTACATTAATATTTTTGTGCAGTCCTCACCAGAAGTTTTTCATATTCCCAAAGTGGAACTCTGTGCCCATTAAACAGTAACCCCCTGTTCCTCTTCCCCAGTTCCTGGCGGCTGCCATTGTACTTTCTGCCTCTGTGAGTTAGACTGCTCTGGGTACCGCATATAAGTGTATTTGTCCTCTTCTGACTGGCTTATTTCACTTAGCATTTGTCTTCAGAAAGGAAGAGTTTTTGATTCTACCATTCTCCTCCATTGGCAACACAGATGGGAAGCTCAGACTATATTTGTATGTTACATTTATAAATTTATGATCTCTGTGTCGATGGAACCAAAAGAACAGTCTCCAACGAACAAAAGTAACTTCTGTATGACTCAGGTTCTTTACTCCTATATTTTGAATATTATGAGGACTAGAAGTATAGAGAACATAGTAATATTTCTTTAAATATTTACTTTTTTTTCTCATTTGTATTGTTTTCATAGCTGCTCTTGATTCTCTTATCCTGGAACTTGTCTGAAAAACTCAGCACCCAGCTCTAACCCTGTAAATTCCCTGTATTCCTCTTTCTTCTCTCTGTAGTGCATGGCCTAAAAGAATCTCTGTTTAGACTGGCAGGACGTGTCAGAGGGTGGGGGAAGTAAAGAGAATCAGCAGGCCAAGCCAGAATTCTCTTGCATAGGCAAAGGGAAGATCAGGAATACTCATACATGAATAATTTTTGTCTTGTCACCTAAAAAATTAATTATTTATGGAAGACAGCAGCTAATTTGTTACAGTGATTTTAATTTCCTATAGAATATTCAGTGATGATTTTACTTCAACTCCATTAAAAGAAAAAAACAAACCTCTAATTTATTTTTACTTAAGAGGTTGTTAATATTATTCTTGCATTAAACAATCTGTTTTTTTTTTTAAAACCTATCTAAAATTTATTTTTCATCTTACCTGTCTAGTTACAGGCTTCCAGAGCTCGTGCCTGAATCTGTTTGAACTCATTTTATATAGCATACAGCCTCTGAAGATGATGCTTTAGTTTTAACACTTTATTTTTGTATTTTTAAGAAATAATTTATCACCTTTTATATCATTGCAGTATAGTCCTAGATTAGCTTAAATAACTTTAAAAAGATTTATTAGTCATGACTGTATGCCTAGTTTAAATCTGTTGAAAGCTTTATCTCATTATAGGTTTGTCTTTGCATATATTTACTACTTGTTCTAACGTATACTTCTTTTTGTCCATAGCTATACTATCCACTGTAGAAGTCTGTGCGTTTTGTGACTCTTGAGCACTTATAATGTGGCTAGTAAGAATCGAGATGTGTTTTAAGTGTAAAGTACATACTTAGTTTGGAAAAAAAAGAATGTAAAATATCTAATAATTTTCACATTGGTTACATGTTGACATGCTATTTTGGTTGTATTGCCTCGAGTTGTTTTATTATAAATAGAATATATGTATTAATATGAACTTTACCTATTTATTTTTACTTCTATTAATGTGGTTATTACTAAATTTTAATTATATATGTGACTTACATTTATTTTTGGTCTACAGCTAACTTAGTTATTAGGTCTATAGCTAATGTGGTTTAATTAGGTCTTGTATTGAAAACTTTTGGAAACAAACCATACTTTGCATGAATTTCTAACTATCATATAGTCATTTACCCTTTATCTTTGGAGGAAAAACAATTCACTCTTAGACTGAAATTAGAGGATATTTATCAGTAAGGAGGGGATGACGGATTCAGATGTTTAAATTGTGATTGGGGGAAGGGAAATTGAGAAAGAGATCTCTAATACCTGGTGATGGGCCTGGTACATAGGAAGCACTCAATGAATATTAATTTTTTAAAAAAGTATAGGTTGAGATTTGAAAAGGTAGTGATAGAGTATATGACACCTGTCTTTTGTTGAGTTGAGTTGTAGTTGAAATGTGTGTGTGCATGTGTGTGTCTGCGTATGTGAGAGAATTTGGGCCGTGAGGGGAGAGGAGATGGGAGTGGATTTCGGTGGCTGTCTTTTTATTGCACGTGAGGATGGGAGTGAGATCTCTGTGGGTATTTGTGGTTCATGAGTGAGAGAAAAGGTAGAGGAAGAGATGAATGGAAGGGAACCGAGGGTGCTTGAAATTGTTTCTGATTTTGTCAGTCATAAAATCAGAATTCTAAAAATTGTAACAGTTTTATCAAAATATAGTTAACAATTTTCTAAAATCTAGCAGAAATTCAAGCTGGTCTGATACAGTGTGGTATCAGGATCACCATGAATAAACTTATTTCCTTAAAAGTGGTTTAGTATTAGTACTGTTAGAAGCTAGGTCAAATATATTTGTAATAATGTAGCAGCTATTTATGAAGTAGTGTGTTTACTTGTCGTGGTTTTTAAAAGCTGAGATTTAATGATTCATCTTTACCAAAGTGTGACTTTTCACATTACAGGTTTCTTTGGAGTATCTTTTTCCTCTTTCTATGAATAAACTATATGCCAAGCCGTGTTTTTATGTTATTAATCTGTTCACATGCTTGTTTCATTGCTGTTATTGTTGAAGTCATCCCCCTGGTGGACAGCAGGCTCTAATTGGGTGGGATTGTAGGTACAGTCTTTTAACCACTGACGATCCTAAGTTTAGATTCAAATGGAAATGTAACCCATTTCCTCAGTCTCATTAGTACCACACAGGGACTGACTGAACAAATTGGTCACAGTTCCACAAGATTGCCTGAGTGGTCATGGGATTGTTTTGAACCATTCACTTTTTTTCATCCCAGACTGAGGATCAAAAGCTTTCATTTTTTGGAACACTGGCTTGCTTTAAGGGTGGGTGGAGTAGCTATGGAGAATCATTTTTCTCTCTGAAAATACTTATTTAGGTACTTTTGTAGGAAGAATGTTGAGCAAATAGATTTTAGTCAGATTTGCTGATTTTTTTTCATTAATTATATTGGGCTTTATTATTTTGAAATAATGTTTAACCTGATTAGTGATCTGAATGCTGAAAGGTAAACTAATGTATTTTAGTTACTGCATGACAAATTGTCATTCAGAATGACAGCTGGACCCAATTATGTTGAAAAATTATGCTGCCAAACTCTGAAATAAATTGAAGATGACCTGCTTAGAAAATATGGGATATAGACATTTACAATTGAGATTACAGTTCCAGTGAGAATGGTTGGCGTTTTGGATCAATATAATACATTCTGTTATCTTAAAACCTTAGTTTATTATCTTTGTATGTAAAAGGAATAAAGATATATAATGAAATAGTTTATGATATTAAAATTTAACAATTAGCCATATCACATTTGTGGCATATATTATTAGTTTTTAAAGAAAGACTGTATTAATGTAGTTTAGTTCTGAAGAAAAGCCAGTGATCTTATAAAAGTTTTGCTTCTTATGGTGATAGTAAAGTATTAATGTTTAATAAATATACACTTATTGAATTATATCATTTTATAGTTGACTTATTTTTTTAATTGACTTAATTACTTAGAATAGATTACTCTATTTAATTTGCAGCTTCAGTTCTTTGTTTATGGCTACTCCTTGGGTTCCCCTCACCATTTCAAATACCCATCTCTTTGGTCTGAATATGTGTACTCATTTTCAGTCTGACTCCACATCTGACCACATACCCATTTTATTCAACAAATATTTATTGAGTAGTTAGCGTATGTAATGCTAGGCCCTGAGGAGATAGTGATCAGGACCTGTCCTGGCCCAGGAGTTTATAGCGCTCTAGGGATGGCACATGCAGGCATGAAAAGTACAGATTCTGCGACAAATGAATGAGAGTTTAACAGGCCACACTGAGAGGGAGATGGGCCACGGCAGTCCAGGGAAGGCCTCATAAAGTGGCGGTGCGCAAACTGAGGTTTGGAAGACGGCTGGGTCTGCCGAGAGCGATGCGGTTGCGTTCTGAGAGCATCAAATGCACATTTGGTTTTGAAGACGGGGTAAAAGAATTTAAAATATCATTAGTAATTTAAAATATTAATTACATGTTGAAGTGATATTTTAGATATATTGGGTTAAATAAAATATAAATTAATTTCTCCTGTTTCCTTTTACATTTTTAATGCAGCTAATGGAAAATTTAAAATTACATATGTGGCTTGTATTATATTATTGGACACTACTGGTTTAGAAGTGACATGTAAAAAGTAGGTGAACCATGGAAAGAAACTAATAATTTTAGATTCTCTCTTTCATATGCATGCATACATATGTGTACATATATACGTGTATATAATATATAGTATATACTTATGTGTACACACATTTATATAATCATATTGTTTGAACCACTCATATTTTGAGTTCTTCTGTTATATGTCAGTAAACCTCTTTCTAACTAATGTATTGACCTAATAGCAACGATTCTAAAACCACATATCATTGGGGAAAAATTTGTTCTCCTTGCTCTGGTAAAAATTGCCTAAATAATTCATGGAAATCGATACAGCAACAAATTAAATGCATTTTATTGTCAGCAAATACTTTGGAGGCAAACTAAACATTGCTACAGAGTTGAAGAAACAATTACAATAAAATATAGGAGTTTATTTTGTAAGAAATGGATATAAGTACTGTTATTTTTAACATATTTTGCTTATATTTGCTAGATTGTTTCTTAATAAAATAACTGCTTTTTGTGCATCACTACTAAAAAGTATAGTGAAAATACACTTTCTGGAAATCCTTATATGCCCTATTAACCAAAACCAAGAATCGAGAAGTAACTTTACCTTTACCTGGAAAACAGGATATCTACTATGTGAGGATTTGCTTGATTTATCAGAATGAGGGTCCCCTACTGTATTTAGATTGCTAACATTAGTATTAATCAAGAGTACCATATTTTAAACACGACTCTGAATTGAATACTAGAATTCTGGAACACTAACTGGTCCTTGATAAGATTGCAGAGAATTTCTGGTTCTCAGTTGTGGAAACCTAGGCACAGAGAAGTTACTGATTTAATCTGGGCCACTCAGTTTTTAAGATGCCGTGTTGTAGTACTGTATCTCAGGTCTTTGAATTTCTAGTCTAGCAATGATCCCTTCTCTTCTATTAACCATTTTTCTTGGGTTTGGCTGGTGTAGTCATTTGCTAAGGTTGCTGTAACAAGTACCAAAGACTGGTACTTAACAGAAATTTATTTTCTCATAGTTCTTGTGGTTAAAAGTCCAAGATCAGGTGTTGGCAGATTTGGATTTTTCTGAACCTTGCTCTTTGGCTTGCAGATGTCCATCTTTCTCTTCTTATCATGACATCAGTCATATTGTAGTAGAGCCCGCCCATATGACCTCATTTTACCTTAATCACCTCTTTATTGGTCCTGTCTCTAGATACAGTTGCATTCTGTGGTTCTGACTGTTAGGATTTCAACGTGAATTTTGGAGGGACATAGCTCAGCCCATGACAGTTGGTCTTAAGTGAAAATAAGGATAAAATAAGTGATGATGATAAAAATAGATCTTCTATTTGTAATGTTTTACATAAATTTTTGTTAAAAATTGCACTATTTTCCATTATACAAACCACTTATTTTCTTTCTTTGAATTATTCTTTTCCTTTCTTTTTCCTTCTTCATGTTTTTATTCTCACATGACTTCGTCTGTGCATTCAAAAGCATTACTTATTTACTGGCGTCACTTTAAACCCAAACAGTTTGGCTCTTCAGCTCATTACAAGTGTTACTATTATATCCGCTGCAGTGTTTGTAGGAAGTCGAGGTCTTCATTCTCTTTTAATGACAGAAGTGAAGATAACCACAACAGTCTCTCTTGAGCTCATGTTGAGCACGAGGTGGGCATTGCGCCGAGCGCTTTACACGTATTATGTCTCAGGAGAGCCCTGCGGGGTTCAGGGGTGATGAGGAAACTGAGGATTAACTACATAAACGATGGTTTCAGGATTTTATTGCTAATAAGTTTTGGTAGGTTTCAAATAGAGGCAGTACTTGCTATGCTTATTCTTTTTTTTAGAATTCTTAAGAATTTAATTTGCTGCTGTCTCGAATCTTAACTGTAGTCTCATTTCAGTGATAGGGAAATAGCATCATATGTTCATATCCTCTGTGGTAGCTGACAAAGCATTCAGCACACTTTGGATGTTTAAATATGTTGAAGTTTTGATTCTTAAGCCCTCAAAAATCTCTTTGCATGTCCAGGAAATTATTCAACGTCCCCTCTCCACTTAGCACATAAGTAGCAAGTTTAGTCACATGATGTATATTGCATGTCATGATCTGCCCCTGCATCTCTTTCTGGTGACAGTTTATTATTCCTCCATAGGCTCTTCATGCAGTCATAATACATGACCACTTTTATTTTCAAGAATTTAACATTCGTATGGCTCCATAGTGTTGTATATATTCTTTAGTTCTGTTTAAGAACTATTTTATTGATCACTTGTCCAAGGTGTTTGTTTTGTCTCTGCACTCTTGAAAGTGGTAATGGGGCCCAAAAGATAATTACTACTTAAGGATTGAAAAGGAAATATTCACAGGGTGATGTGGGCTGCCATGAAGAGAATCTGTAAATACCTATTTGTATCTAGCCAACCGTGCTTTAAAGGAGGGGAGGCAAGGGGAAAGAGGCAGGGTTGTGAAGGAGGAGCAGGGGCAGACCATTAAGTTGGGACCAGGAGGTGGCAGAAACAGTGCACCAGGCAAAGGACTGTTGGGAGTGCCTTCTGGATGCTACCCATCACAGGAGTGCCCAAAGTAGAGGACCCATCATCACAGCAGTGTTCACGGACGACTTACCTAAAAAGCTAGCACTGTACATGTGACGAATCGTCTAGTTTTTGAGAGTTGGTCATACACGTTGTGGTCTTCCATTAAAATTTTATAGGATACTTCAGCAACATTCTTGGATGTTCTTAAACCCTGAATACTCAGTGGAGAGGAGAAGGAGATTAATTTAAACATACATTTATTTCTAGGTGGTGGTTGGGAGCTGAAGTGCCCAAACCCAGGCACAAAGATTGGAAAGGTGATTCTCTTCTAAGGACTTCAAATTCTAGTAAGAGAGCAATGTGTAAATTTAAAAAATTCTAAGTAAACCACCTTTGTGGTTTGACAGATTTGAATTTGAATCTTGGCTGTGCCTTTTCTTTCTCTTGTGATCTTGATTAAAAATATGTATTAGAATACTGTATCACAGAGGAGAAAGTGATGAACAATTGGCAAAGTCAGGAAAGACTTTAAGTTTAAGGTGGAAGATTCTTTAGAAATTGGCTTTGAAGGGTGAGCAGGAATTTGTTGCGTAGACAGGATGGAGCAAGGACATTTTAGATCTGGAATTTGAATCAGCACAGTGTATTTAAAGGAGTACCTTCTTTCTAGGTGTGTTTTTCTCTCCCAACAAATGGGTACCCGTCCTTTAGGACTTAGCTTAAGCCTCTGTCTCTTCTGTGCATTCTTCTCTAACTCAACAGAGCGTTTTTTTTTTTTTTTGAGGCAGTTAGTCATTTACATTTTTTTTTGCATTCCATTAGCACCTTATAAATACTTTAATCTCTCAGCAACCTCAGAAGTCACATTCTTGAAATGTAATGTGGTTGGAAAAACTGCTGTTGGTAGAATCAAGGTCTCTAGACAATAGGGGTAGGGAGAAGAGAAATAAAAACAATGCATTAAATGTATATGTTTATATAAAAGCACATAAAGAAAAGTTCTGGAAAAGAACTGTTTCCATAACAAACCAGAGTCATCTATTGCTTCTTTGCACCAAATATAATAATAATAGTAGTTACAAGTTTCTGTTAGTATGCTGCTAGGCTGTTAACTGTTATTGATTTAATAACAACTCGGTGGGGAGAGAGTAAACGTTATTACATTAAATGTACAATTGTGAGTTATATTTTGATTTAAGAAATGCTAAGATGTGAAGACTACTTCTTAGAATAAAGGAAATGCAGTATTCTCAGTAAAATAACTCCATGACATAGGCATTTCTATTTCCATTGTACATATGAGGAAAGTGAAGCGGGGTGAATTTGAAGCTAAAGGCTTTGGGCAATGTGGAGAAAGAAGTTTTGGCAGAAGAGTGGCATGAGCAAGGCGATACATTCATTTGTGTACGTTGAGCTGATTAGATAGACTGTTCTCTTACTCCTCCAGTATTTCTTGTGTTTCTCTCCTGAAGCATCAGAATTGGTCAGAGAGGACAGCTTGTTCAGTGGGGAAGTGTATAAAATTAGTGGTGCTCCTTGCAGTCCTTTTATAACTATGTACTGATGTACCTGACTCTCTAAATTTAGATTTATGAGTTAATGTGTAAATGCTATTTGAGTCAAATCTGTTTTTGTATCTTGATTTTCTGTAAAGAGGTTGGCCTTTGCTGTATGACTAATCTGAATTCAAATCCTGGCTCTGCCTTTGCTTTGTGACCTTGAGCCAAGTATTACATCTTTCTGAGCCTGTTACCCTCACTTTATAATTATATCTATATATCTACATCTATAGCTGTATCTGTACCCTTCATACATGTATGAATATAAATTGATATGTATCCATATATATGAAAACAAAGGGTGTTATTTTTTCTTTTATTCCTCTCAAATGAGAACTTTGTATATGAATTATGTAAATAATAGATTATTATATTATTAACAGTATCTACTATTATACTGAATGTTCATTTAGCACATTGCTATTCAGAATGTGTCCCACAGATCAGATTTGCGTATTTGTGAAATATTTGTTGGTCTGAGGTGAGATAAGGACCTCATGCCAGAATGTAAATGAACTTGCTTGGTAGGCACACTTTTTATTTCAAATAACAACCTTTTCCATTCCCAAACAAGACTTTCTTTGATGAAGGAAGCAGTACGTTGTTTCATGTTGAGATTCGGTCTCCATTGGTTGGTACCCTGAGTAGCGTGCATGCGAGACTACTTTTGGGGTACATTTTGAACAGAGCTTGGTTTCATTTGTTATTTTTCTTTTCATTTGTGATGTTAGAAAAGTTTACTATTGTTACTTTATTATTACTGAAAAGAATATTGATTTTGGACTTGGATTCTAATCTTGCCTTTGTTACTAATTAGTTGGGCAAGTCATTTAAGTCTTCTAGACCTTATTTTGCCTGACTGAAAATAAAGGTCAGCTTAGATGATATTTGTGGTCTTTTCAGGCTTTAACATGCTAATAATCTATGATTTTTAAATAGTATTTTTTCTTCTTTTTTTTTTTTTTTTTAGAACCAGAACAGACTGATACTTAAAGTAGATAAGATACACTGGGATTGAAACATGTTTTAAGAAGCTTTTTCAGGGGGAATAAAAAAATTTAATGCTCTGTCATTCAAATGCTGAGAAGTTGGTCTTAAAGATATAATGACCAGTGAAACTGGTTTTTGTTTGTTAAGTGGTAATCTCCTGGGGAAGATATTAAATATAATATATATATTCAAATATATAAGCATAATAGGTGTTGTGTTAGTGATATAGACCACAAATGTTGAAACAGGAAGCTGTGAGAGACTAATTCTCTAGAATAAAAGTAGGCAAACTTTTCCTATAAAGATCCAGGAATTTTAGGCTTTGTGGGCTATGTGGTGTTTATTGCAACACTCAACTCTGCAGTTGTTACTACAAGGCAGCCATAACCAGTGTTTAAATAGAATGCATCATTTCCCAACACAAAATCTCTGGTACTAACTAGGTGTTCTAAAATTCAATTCATTTTTCACACTACCTAGCGTTAGTGCAAACCCCACAAGTTAAGGGCTCAGTCTCACAAGACTTTTTCACTTAAATGCTGCAGCCCTACCTTCATATTTCATAATTTGCTAGAAAGACTCACAGAACTCAGGAAAGCACCATACTTAGAATTAGTTTTATTATAAAGAATACAACTCAGGAACCAGCAACATGGAATGGATGTATAGAACAAGATATTGGGAAGTGGGCGCACAGAACTTCCAGACCCTTTCTGAGTATCCTCCCAGCATGTAGATATGTTCACCAATTTGGAAGCTCCTTGGACCTCATTGTTCAGAGTTTTTATGGAGTCTCCATGATGTACACATGATTGATTTAATCGAAATCAGTCTGCAGCCCTCTAGCCACGCAATTGGCCTTTTATTGGCCAGCCCCTCTCTTAGAACTAAGGGCTGACCATGAGTCACCTCGTTAGAATCTTAGATATCATCAAAAGGGGCTAATTGTGAATAGCAAAAGATATTCCTATTACTCATGAAATCCTAAGGATTTCTGAAGCTCTCTGCTAGGAACTGGGGCACAGACTAAATATTTTAAAGTACACTCTAGGCATATAACCAGTATGTAAATGAACGGGTATGGCCATGTTCAAGAATACTGATTTATAATATGGCAGCAAGCCGGAATTGACCTGTAGGCAGTGGGTGTAGACCTTTGGCTCTAGAAACATGGGAAAACATTATACAAGAAGATGATATTTGAACTGTATTTTCTTTTTAAAAAAATTTTTTTGGTTATACTAGTTCATAGAATTTGAAAATGATACATATTTTTAATGCTGTAATTTTAGGGAAAATCTCTGTATTTCTGTGGCACTACCCAGAGTGCTTTTTTAAAAAAAAGGTGCTTGGTGAGTAACTATTGATTACTAATATGTTTTAATATCAATTGAGAAAGACTTCATTTCTCAGGCATTAATTCCTCTGAGCTCCTATGCTTAAGAAGGCTTGGTTGGATATTACCTACCAGATAACAAGTGGTGGCTGGTTATTCTACCGAGTAACCATGATTTATGTCATAGTTCTTGATTAATAATATTTTAACTAATCTGTTGCTATTAGAACGTTGTTTTCCTTTCACTTTTGAGTCTTACTCTTGTTTTTAGTAAATGGAATTAGAGCCTTCGGTTTGAGTTTTATCTCTTTGACTGAGGGAGCCTATGGTTAGGCAGGTTCCACATAATGTGAAATGGAAAACATTTAAAAACTTTTGGTTTCTGACTTTTATTTTTCCTTTTCGCCAGGGTGTAAATTCTATTCTTGCCGGAGGTTTCACAGTGGAACGGATAATCATGCTAACAGTTTATCAATTTATCTTGTTAATTTTGTGTCTTATAAAGTTGCAAATGTTCATAAAGATGAACATTTGGAAGGCCTCTAAACCAGGAGCTGGGGCCTCTAAAAAACCTGCCAGAACTGAATATTTTAACAAAGATGGGGAGGGTTTGGATTCACTGTTATCCATCTTGGGACTGCAAACTTAGGGTAGGTAATAAAGAGAATTGATTTGAGTACATGCAGAAATGGTGATAAGAAGAGGGCAGTGGAAAATAATCTAGTATTTTATGGAAAAGTAACAGGAAATTCAGAAGAACCAAAGTGGGGCTTATTTGTTTTTATGAGTAACCACAGATAAGTTAGTAGTATCTTCTTTAAACATAAAGGGCAGTGTGGATCACAGCAGTCTTCTATGAATCAGCAATACATGAATAGCTTAGTCACTTGCTGTTTCAACTGAAGTATTTTTTTTTTTTAATTGAATACCTATTAAATGTCGGTGCTGAGTTAGGCCCATATGGAGATAATAATAGAATAATAATAATTTTTATCCAATGGTTGATGCCGGAGACTAAGCATAATAGTTTTCACAATAATCCTGTGAGATAAAGTCTTGTTAGCCACAGTTTACATATGAAGAAAGAAGATTAAGTAATTTATATTAGGCCAGACAGGTCGAGTTGGTTGCCTGATGCCCAAGCCTTCTAACAACTTTCTTTCTAATACACCTAAATCTCATAAGTTTTATGAGAGAAATATAAAGAATTAACGAACATCCCGAGGATGGGTAGATAACATCTTGTTTGGGGAGCAGAGCCTCACGGACAGCTTCATAAAGGGAGAGGTGTGTGCGAGATGGAGTGAAATTACACGGTGAGGCTTGAGCATGGAGAGCATTGAATATTAGGTCACAACATTTAGAGTCATGTGTCATAAAGCTGATCCATTTATTTACTGTGGCCTGTTGCAAAATATTCTAAGCTCTTTTTTTTCTCCAAGAAAAATGTTCAGCTTTTCGAGGCTTTGAAGTTTGCTTCGAGAGGATGTCTCTAGGACTGCTCCTTCACGTCTGCTCTGCTTGTCTGCGTGACAGTGCGTATGTGTTTAAGTGTAAATAATATGGATGTAGATCGTACATTAATATCTTAAACATGACAGATGCTAAGTCATCACTTTAAAGCGATCTAATCCATCTGGAAAATTGGAGTCATTTTACTTCTAGACAAAGGTTTATGAGCTTCAGGATTTTGTTTCACATTTCTGATACCTGTCATACAGTGTTTGCTCAGTCACTGTGGAAGGAAAGAGGGACGTATGGAAGGATAAACTTTTAAGTTAAAGTTGTTCCTTAACTGATCTCCAAAGCATTGGCTATTCTAAGCAATGCTGATTAAAAAGTGGGTAGCATTGAGCTTGGGAAGTGTTCAGAAAGACTCTGCATTGGTCATATTTGTTAATAAGTTTTAGTGCTGACTCATAGGTCTCTTGATAGTCAACCTTTACTGATAGAAAGAATTGGAAAAGTTTTACAGTGAATATACATATACCCAAGGCCTAGATTTTACAGTTTACATTTTACTAAACTTGCAGTATCACATATTTATCCACCTTGGCTTTTTGTTGTTGTTGTTGGGATACCTTTTAAACTAGGTTGTAGCCATGCATATCTATTAACTCAGATTCAGTATTTGCTTTTGGTTTCCCCACAACTCCCTTCATTTAAGTAATATACAATCAAAACATCAATCTTAAGTATAATAGTCAGTGAATTTTGACAAATGCATCTACTCGGGTAACCCAAACCATGTCAGGATATAGAACATGACAGTCACTTCAGAAAGTTACCTCATACCCTTCTCAGTTAATCTCTACCCCATATCCCGAGAGGCAGCCAATCTGGAGTTTTTTTCCCCACCATAGATTAGAATTGGCTGTTATAGTACTTTGTATAAATGAAATCTTGACAATAAGAATGAATTTTTGGGTAAAGCTTCTTTTCTTTAGCTCAGTACTTTTACATTTTCCCATGTTGTGTTTATCAGCATTTGTTAACATTTTGTAGCTGAGTAACAGACTATCATATGAGTATATGGTACCATAGTTTATCCATTCTCTTGTTGATGGAACTTTGGGCTGTTTCCAGTTTTTGGCATTATGAATAAAACTTCCCTGAGGATTCTTATACAATTTATTTTGGGATATAGTTTTCATTTCTTTTGTGTAAATATCTCAGAATGTAATTGCTGGGTCAGAGAGATGGTGTATGTTGGCTTGACAGGAACCCACTAGACCTTTGAAATATTTGTACTTTTAGCAAGCAATGTGTGAGCATCTCATTAGCATTTTATGTGGTCGAATCCTTTTGCTGATGGATGTATAATATCTCATTTTGGTTTTAATTTGAACCTCTGTGTCGGCTATGTTTTTCTCCTTATAGTGTTAATATGATAATATATTTTTTAAAAAGAGCTTTATTGAGGTATAATTTATATACCATAAAATTCACCTGTTTTTAACATATAAGTCAATGAATTTTAGTATTTTTACAGTCATTTAACTATAATCATAATGTACTTTTAGAATATTTCCAGTCCTCCCCCCCTCCCCCACTCTCACCAAGAATGCACATGCCTACTTATAGTCACTTTCCAGTCCCACCTCCAGCTTCAGGTAAGCAGTAATTTACTCTCTGTATTTACCTTTTCTGGATATTTTATATAAATGGAATCACACACATATGGTCTTTAATGTCTGACTTCTCTCATTTAACCTTATGTTTTTGAGGCTCATTCATGTTTCTTTTTATTGCCAAATAGCATTTCATTGTGTAGATATACTTTATTTTGATTATCCATTTACCAGTTTGTGGACATTTCAGTTGTTTCCAGTTGTTTAATAATGCTTTTATGAACATTTGCATATAAGTATGTTTGGACATGTATTTTCATAGATAGGAGTGGAATTCTTGGTCATATAATACATCTATGTTTAACTTTTTAAGAAACTGCCAAATTGTTTTCCAAAGTGATCGTACTGTGTTAGTTCCCACTGGCAATGTTGTATTGATTTTTTAGTGTTAAAACAACCTTGCATTCTTAGGATAACCCTGTGATATGTTTTTGCATCATATCTATTGCTGGATTTGGTTTACTTGCAATTTTTAAAGATTTCTTTGTCTATATTCATGAGAAATTTTGGTCTGTAATTTCATTTTCTTGTAATGCCTTTGTCAGGCTTTGCTATTAGGGTTATCATAAAATAGGTTTGGAAGTGTTCCTTTTCTTTTTTATGACTTGGTTTTATAGAATTCACCAATAAAAACACCTGGGCCTGCACTTTTCTCTTTTGTAGGTTTTTTTTTTTTAAATAATGGATTTAACTTTTTAATAAATATAGGGTATTTGGATTTTCATTCATTTGTGTTCATTTGGAAAGTTGTGTTTTGCAAGGGACTTGTCTGTTTTATCTTAAGTAATCGAATTTGTTGGTGTAACATTGTTCATAAACATTTCTGTAGTATACTTTTAATGTCTAAGATTTGTGGTGGTAATTAATAATTTGTACTTTACTTTCTTGTAGTTGAGCTAGTGGTTTATCAGTTTTATCAATCATACAGAGAATCCAATTTGGCTTTATTAATTCTTTCTGTTTGTTTTCATTTAATCGATTTTTGCTCTTTTGCTTGCTTTGTTCTTTGTTTAGCTTCATAAAATGAAATCTTAGGTCAATGAGAGCCTTTTCTTTTCTAATACTAGCTAGTTCTTGCTAAGCAATACTTCACGCTCATGCTCATCATTTATAACTAAATAACCAAGATATATGACAACTGCTTTTAGAGATTTATTGTCTCATTATTTTAGTATAATCCCTTTTTACAATGTAACAACTACTGTATACTAGGCTTTAGTTCTTACTGTATTGATGGTGCCCAGTGCATACACTGAGCTGAACTACAGTAAATAATGTTATCTGACTTTAATGCAGTCTGTTACAAAAACTTTCATATGTAAGAAGTATTGTAATTTTTTCTACATTCTACAGTAGATTTTAAAATATTAGATTTTTTAGATGTTTGAGCCCAATTTTGATAATGGTTCTTTTAAAAAGATATGTAGAAAGTAGTAAAAGTTCACATAATTAAAGTCATGAAAAATATATTGAATAAAGTTTGATGGCTTCTCTGAAATAATTCAAAGGGGTGCCTATATTCAATTTCAGTGATGTGAAAGAGGTTTACATTAATAATTATATACTTTAATGAAGGTATGAGAAAAGAAAAATACAGCTTTCAATAGGAGAAATTTATTTCAGATGAAAGGTAAAACATTTTGAAGGTTAAGAGTGAAGTAGACAGGAATATTCTAGGAAGTGAGGATGTTGACAGTCCATCCTTGAAGATCTTTTAAGAAGAAAACAGAAAAATATGAGTTGTAAAATTATTTATCTCATTGAATAAAGACAAGTGGCTTGGACAAGGCCTCTTAGCTGTTTCAAGTTGTGAATATGTGATTGCCTTGTTTTATTTAATGTACTTACTAGTTTTGGTATGTTGAATAGAATTATTTGCTCACTCATTTATTTTCTTCTTAAATATTTTTGTTGTTAAGTTCCTAGAGAGGAGATTTGTGTGTGTGTGTGTGTGTGTGTGTGTGTGTGTGTATGCACACGTGTGTGTGCACGTGTGCATGAGTGTTGCACTTTGTTTCTCTCATTATAGTGCTTGGTGTAAGGACGTTAGTTTTTAAAAATAAGGTTTACTTTTTAAAAGTTAGATTTGATCTTATTTGGAATTTGAGATGAAACTTACCTCATTTTACCTGAAGTCCTTAAAACTTTCACATGATTTGTATTCTCCTTACAGCGTCACAGCAACAGAGAGGAACGTATGCCTTTGAGATGTGTCTTAAGGAGCCCTCTATCAAAAGTTATTGTGAATGAATTGGGGTCAGAGACCAATAAAAGTCCAAGATTTTTTATTAAACATTTTTCTATTTTAAAAATGTTTCCTAAGTGAAAACAAGATATTAGGAAATAATAGTCACTCATAATGCTGTCATTGAGAGTCAGTATTCATAACTTGGTATAGTTTCTTCTGGAGTTTTTTTGTTTTTTTGTGTGTGTGCCTACATAGGCATTAGACAGAATAAAAGGCAGCCTCGCCCATATCGGTACATGTTGGGGATGTTGTAGCTATGGTGTTACGGCTTGAATTCTAACCTCCCACTGCCTGGCCCCTGGGTTGGGGGTAAGATAGGTTGGAGTCTTAATCCTCAGTACCATAGAATGTGACCTCATTTGGAGGTACAGCCCTCATGGATATAATAAAGTTAAAGTGCAGTCATTAGGGTAGGCCCTAATCCTATATGATGGATGTTTCTATAAAAAGGGGAAATTTGGACATGGAGACATGCGTAGAGGGAGGATGATGTGGAGACGCAGGGAGAAGACAGTTATCTCTATGCCAGGGAGAGAGGCCTGCAGCAAACCCTTTCTCACAGCCCTCGGGAGGAACTGCCCAGCTAACACCTTGGTGTTGGACTTCTGACCCCCTAAACTATGAGCTGATGTAAACGTCTGTCTGTCGTGTAAGCCATCTGGTTTGTGGCACTTTGTTACCAGAGCCTTAGGAAACAGATACATGTGGTAGCAAATTGCCTCATAGCGATTTTATCATTTTATGGCATGGTTTTTAAAGTTTTCTTATGTTTATTACATGCCTGTGTTGGGTATATCCAAATAAATTGTACATTTTTTGAGGTCTGGTTTATATTTTCCTATTTTTCCCTTCACTGTAGTATATCATAAGAGATATAAGATGTCTGTACGATGCAAATAGGGATGCTTTTTTGAAAAAAATTAAGTAGAAGCAAGTCTGTACAATATAGAATTGGGAAGAAGGTATTTAATTTTAGACTTGTTTTAGCTGAATGGTTAATTATATTCTTAGAGTCTGATATTCACATACATATGAACTTGTGTATTTTGATTATGTCATTAGAATTTTTATTTTAGAATTAATATAACCATATTACAAGGATATTAGGTTGTTAAGAAAATAAGATGACTCATTACACCACTGAAACACTTCAACTGCTCTTTTTGTTGTTTTTCTTTTAGATTTTCACCTAATAAAGAGAACTTATTTATTTGCATAATCATAATCATGTATGTGTTTATGTGTATACATTTAATATTTTTTTAGCTAACATATTAAAGAAATTGTTGACTATGACCAGCATGCTGTGGAGAACACTTTTGTGCGTAAATGTTTCCACTATTAGGATTATTTTTGAAGCTTGATTTCAAAAAGCTGGACTTTAGGTTAAAATATATGAAATATTTTTAAGGCTCTGGATAAACATTAAAATTTGCTTTACAAATTTACAGTATTTATTGGTATTTATTTTGATATGTATAATTAGTTTTAACAGTTATTTTTCAGCTACTGCTTACTGTATTTTGTCCTTAATTTTTTTCATCTCAATTTTGGAGAATATTCTCCTTTTACTGTTATATATGAGCTAAAGATGTCCTTTATAATTACTTCTAAGTCTTGACCAGATACTTCGTTGATGAGTTGGCATCGGAAGGGATTTTGTACAACAGGGAATTCAGCTGAAATAAATTAAGGTGGTACTTTTGACCCTAGAAATTCAGTTCACCGTATCTGGGGTTCTGGTACATTTGAGTTGGTTTTCGATTGGCTCTGCTACCTCTGTTTATATTTGAGTACTTGATAGCTTAATGGTTACAAAGAAGAATTATTATATAGTCAGTGGCTAGAGATGAACGCTCAGATCTGGAGACAAGGACTTTTGAGAGCATATTAGGTAGTTGGAACCTCAGCTTTCGGTTTTCTGTGTCCCTGAGTTTTCGGCATCTTCAGAGTTTTATATTTTCCTGCTTAGTGCCAATTCCAGCTGACCTTATTATAGTGGAATCAATGAGAAACATCATGGTACCTTTTTCAGAGTACCATTTGGCTTATTTTTACTCCTTTTTATATAGACACATCTCTTGCTTCATGCTTATCAGATATTTTTCAGTTAGACTTGATAAAGTCATGTAACTAAAGTCATGTAACTAAAAAAGCACATCTCTTATTTTACTATAGAATTAGGGAAATATTGTAAATACTGTGACAAAACAAAACTTGAGTAAAATTTAGTCCTGTGTTTATTCAATAATTTCTTTATTAGAATAACATTTAAAAGTGGTTTTTGCTCAGTGAGAGGTATTTAATCCATTGTTTGTGTCCCCTCACTGACTCAGGGAGGACAAAGCTATGTATAAAGTGGGCATAGAAATTAAGTTTGCTATTTTAGTAATTTTAATTATTGCTTTAATAATAAAATATTTTAATATTTAACACTTATTACTTTAGTTTTGTTAAGCTTAGGATTTAGAAAGTGAATACAGATTTGAGAATTAAAATACATTCAGTAATGAGAGGAAAAAATGGCATAGATGATAGAGGCTCTGTTCATTCCTCTTGCAAGCAAATTAAAGTTGTGACAGAAACAAGGGGGCAAATAGCAAGGATAATCGCCTGAGATCTAGAGGAACAGAAGCACTGCAGCTAGGGAGAGAAATAATCAACCTTCAATGGCAGAAGGTAGGACGGGGTGAGGACACGGGGCTGCCTTGTCCCCAGCGGCTGAGTGAGACGGAGGCTGCAGCAGCGGCAGACGCCTCTTAAAGGGGCTGCGTCCATGAGCAGACTTTCACAGTGATGGACCTGCTCACTCTGAACACCAGCACTAGTCGGCTTCATGGGGCACCGGGGACTTAGGGGACAATGAGTTGTCAGAGTGGGGGCTGAGGCGAGGCTTGCTTGGTATAGAAGTGCCTGGTGGTATCCACTGTTCCTCTGTTGAACCTTCCACCTCCCAGTGTGTGGACACAGCGCTCCCATAGCGGAGACTTCATCAAACTGGATAACAGAGGTTGCCCCGCCCAGAGGATTCCCTAGAACCCCGCCTTCCCCAGCTCACAGCCCCACCCAAGCCACATCCAGGTGTATCCTTGGGGAGTCAGGTGCTCCTTGCTGGGCAGTGCTTAGACTCACTAGTGGCTGTTGGCCTCGGTTTCTGGTGTGGCCTCTTGAGGCGACTATAAGCACAGAATCTGTGTATTGTTTGCTGAATCTTAACAGGTGGCCCCAGAGGGGCAGAGGGTGGGGCTAAACTTGGCCTGCAGCCGAACCCCTCTCAGGACCGTGCCACTGGACACCTGCTTCACATATCCACACTCATAACACCGGGAGACATAGGGGCTTAGCTTTGTACGTAGAAACAGACAGAGAAAAGCATCCAAAATGGGAAGACAAAGAAGCAGAAAGCATATGAGAGAACAGAACAGAGATCCAGGAATAATGGAGTGAAGCAATCTAACAAGATGCAGAGTTTAAAACATGGGTTACAAGGATGCTCAATGAACTTAAGGGAGGTGTAGATGAATTCAGTGAGAACTTGAACAAGGAGATAAAAAATAAAGAAATGAAGAACATATTATCTGAGATGAAAAGTATATTAAATGGAATAAATAGGGTGAATAAAGAAGATCAAACAACCAATATAGAGGGTAGGAAAGCCAAGGACACTCAATCAGAATGGCAAGAAAAAAGGAAGCCATGACTATGATAATAATTTAAGGAGCCTATTTAAGGAGCCTATTAAATGTAAAAATATCTGTGTCATAGGGGTACTTGAAGGGAATACAAGACATTGAAGAGCTATTTGAAGAAATAACAATGCAAAACTTTTCTAACCTGGTGAAGGAAATAGGCATACAACCCCAGAAAGCTCAGAGTCCTAAAAAAAGGGAATGCAAAGAGGCCCACACCAAGACATCATAATTAAAATACCAAAACTTAAAAGAGAGCATCTTAAGAGCAGCAAGAGAAAAATAGTTACCTACAAAAGAACACCCATAAGACTGGAAGCCAATTTCTTAAACTATGCAGGACAGAAGGGCTCGACACAAAGTATTTGACATGATGAAACCCAGGATCTACAACCAAGAATACTTTATCCTACAAAGCTATCATTTAGAGTTGAAGGACAGATGAAGAGCTTCCCAGGCAAAAATAAGCTAAGGGACTTTATCACCACCAAGCCAGTATTATAGGAAGTGTTGGAAGGACTTCTTTAAGAAGAAAAAAACATGTATCATAAACAGGAATAAAGAATGGTAATAACTACATTCTTATCAACAAGTACCTCAAATAGAAGAGAAGTGCTCCAACCAAAAGATAGAGTGGCTGAATGGATAAGAAAACAAGATCCCTGCATATGCTGCCTACAAGAGACTGACTTCAGATTAAAAAACACACACAGACTAAAAGGAAGGGAAGGGAAGAAGATACTGCCTTGATGGATATTGCGCTGAATGAAATGGGTCAGATAGAGAAAGGCAAATATTGCATGATTTCACGTACATGTGGCATCTAAAAAACAAAATCAACAATGACAAAAGCAGAAATAAACTCAGAATATTTTGAGGGATACTAGATAGGAGGGGGGATTGAGAGATCCAAAAAAACGCAAAGGGACTAAGAGGTACAAATGGATAGTTGCAGGACAGAGAGATGTAGAGTAGCATGGGGAAGATGGTTAATAATGTTGTAATATGTAAGGGGGAAGAAGGATACTAGATTTAGTGGGATGATCACTTTGTGAATTACGTGGCTCTCTGATCCCTATGCTGTATAACTGAAACTGGTATATTGTATGCCAACTGTAATTGAAAAAAAATTGAATTGTGCAATGTAAATATGAGCAACTCATTATCTTTTATTTCAATAAAGCCAGAAAAAAATCATTCAGTACTTCAAAATAAGTTGTATTCATTTTGACTGAAATACTATTTTACTATTAAACTAGATACCTTGAGGTTAATTCTGAGCCATGCTTTCACCTCTTCCAGCTCTGTGTGTTGTTCTTCCATGGGCATTGCCCAGATACAAGCCTCTGTGAGTAAGTTGCCTCTCCTGTTAACTTGGTCCAGTGCAGTGATTCAGCATGTGTTCGCCATTTGTTGAGTGCTTGTTTGTCAGGCACTATCATGGTTCAAAGCAATTAAATTCATGGTTTTTACCCCGGTCACATTAATCTAGTTGTAGATAGATAATGAAACAAAAACAATTATACATTGATAAATCCTTTCATAAAGCTAGGCATAGGGTACACGTGCTTTAGGCACAAGGTACACGAAATCTGGGGATGTGTGTTAGAAAATGCTTTCCTTTAAGATATATCTCCTGATCTGAATACTGTCAGCCAGATCAAGGAGATTAAAAAGGGCATTTCAAGCATGTGCAGAATCTT
The DNA here is from genome assembly GCA_028627145.1 of Eidolon dupreanum. Lineage (NCBI taxonomy): Eukaryota > Metazoa > Chordata > Mammalia > Chiroptera > Pteropodidae > Eidolon > Eidolon dupreanum. Next base: position 79,032,572 of record CM053508.1, on the reverse strand, counting down.
AGAGGTGAAAAAAAACACGGCCTTTTCTTTTTTTTGCCCTGTTTCTCCATCTTTGGCTCCTTTTCCATAATGAAAGTTTCTTTGTGTTTCTACCCTTTCCTTCTGTTATTCTTTTACCTCCTTTCTTGAAATCTAAGTGCTTTTTTCATTCTCTCAAGTTCAGTGTACCTCAGAATGAGCAAAGAACTTGACATTCTTGGCATTCTCTAGATGTTTTGCTTCCAGATCACTTTTTAAAATCACTTTCTTTCAGTAATTCCTCTCACTTTGCAATCTACGCCATACTTGCTTTATCATACTTGTTCCTGTCCTTCTTGCCATTATCTAGTAACCTGTAAGATATTGCTCAAGGACTTTTGTCACCTGGCTTAATGTTTTCTTTTGTAGCTGTTCTTTCTCCTAAACATCATGGGTCATTTCATCTCACAGGTAAATATCTTCTGTATAGTGGGCTCCTCAGTTCATATATGTTCCGACAACTTATATTTTCATGCCACTTTAGCAACCAGCATATAAGGCCAGGCATCGAACCTTGGAATCACCAAAACTGTTGTTTTAAAAATTTCGAATGTTGTAATTGCTTATTCTGATATCACCTTATCTTTCTATGCTCCATTCCCACTAACCTGACTTATGCCCTCATTGAGACATCTGGTTTCATAAATTTCATTACTTCATTTTTTTCTATCAAATTTAGATCCAGTTGAATACTGTTTCAGTTAGACACTCTGTGAGAGTCTTTGGCTTTTTCGACTTTGGCATACTTAATTTTTGGTAGTCTCATGAAAACATAGATGTATATACTCTATACCAGTTGTATGTCTGCCTGGCACTTCTGGGAGTAAAATTCACATAATCATTTTGATTGGGCTATTAGAAACTCATCTTCACTTTTATCTGGCTTCTTAGTGTGTCTCAATCATTTCTTAATGCTTTTAATTTTGATGCATATCCTTTCAGATTTTTTCTAATGCATATGAAGACTTGTGATCAGATGTGATCTAATAAGATAAATTCAGATATTATATAATTGAGAAATATCATGTAATGACCTTTTTTTCCTCATCTGGTCCCGATTCTCAATAATAAAATAATACCCGTGACCCCACCCTCCACCTTGTGACCTAGAGTATTAGTAAGATTGTTGAAACTCCCTGTGTTACTTTCCAATCCCATTTTCCTCATCTTCTGTAGAGTAACCAGTTTTGTGAATATTGTATTTATTATTCTCTTCATTTTTACATTTTAAAATATATATGTAGTCCTCAACCATTTTGTTACTATTTAGTTAAGATTTAAAAAAATAAGCTTTATAAAATGGAAGCCTATATGTGACTTTTTCAGTTTTTTTTTTTTTGGGAGGGGGTGGATTTAACATCATGAGACTGAATTTATTCATTTAACTGTATTTCTTAAACCTCACAACACTATGAGATAGATACTATTATTACTCATACTTTACAGATGTGGAAGCTGAGCACATATGCATGTTTAAGTAACTTGCCAGTAAGTATCAATGTCTAGATTTTAACCCAGGCATTCTACCTATAAGTCCAGACTCTTATACTGTGCCGTCATTCACTAGTAATCAGGGCAATGCAAAATAGACTACGATGCCTGCTGTCCATGGATGTATCTGTGTCTTCTTTTTCTTGGTGTATATTTACATATATTTAAAATACCAACAGCTTATCTGCAGAGGACTGAGAATCAGATGGACAGCACATTTTTTATCAGCAACATCAGATTCCACAAGACAGTGCACTGATAAAAGGGCTGGGGGAAGATAACTTTGAATCTAGAAATGTTCTGTTCAGACAAATTAACATTTTAGAATAACATAGAAATAAATACATGTCAGAGACTTAGAAACTGTTCTGTCCGTTGATCATTGCTGAAAGAATTACTAATGATGTATGTACTCTAGCAAGAAGAGCAATGGACTAGGATAAAATAGTGGGGTACAGATGTGATGATGCATAGTGAAAGCAGCAAAACATGTTAAATCTGAATATAATTTAAAAAATAAATGGGAATTGGAAGAGAAACAGGTGTAGAGGAGAATGAAATAGTAAGCTATTTGGTCCTGTTTGGGGGAAGGATAAGTAGATATACTTGCTAACATTAGATTTGCCTAGGAAAACAATAACTAAAAATAATACCACCTATAATTTACTAAGCATTTAGTATGGATCAGATACTTTGTAAACATTTTAAATGGATTATAAAATAGAATTTTTTCTATCTATGATCTACCTATGTGTCAGCAAGTGCTTCATGCCTTTATTTTCCTCCCTTTTAGACAACCACTCTTAATAGTGCATTCCATTTCTCAATCAAGCTGCTACTCTGAGGAGGATGTCTCTCTTCCCATTGTTGGCTGTTAGGCTCGTAAAGTGTGTTTCTTGGTCTGAAGAAATGATCTTCAGCTGTCCAAATTGGTTCAGTATTGTCTGTTCTGGTTATTTTGTAGCACACTAAGCATTTGTACCTACTACCGGGTAAGCTAGGCTCCATTCAAAGTCAGTGTCTCTTTCCTGTCAAGATACAGGGCTACTAGCATCAGTTTGATTTGCCAGCTATGATCAGGGCCGTGCTACTAGGCAGTTTGCCATATGGCCATCTGCAGTCTCTGTATCTCTTGTTGACCAACAGAACAATTCTTATTGACATTTTGTGCCTCAGAAGGTGCAAGAGGAATTTGTCTAGGTTCCGCCCATCTGTCTTTGCATTGTTACGGTGCCCCCATCAGTACTCATTTCATGGGACTAGGTAACCAGCCTAGGACATGGGGGATATCTGCGTGTCATTCCAGTTACTTCTAAATCTGAGAGTTCTGATGGGCATCAGCATGCCCTGTTCTAATGCCCTACTCAAACAGGACGTTGTCTGTTCACCTTGGGACTGCCATCCACAAACCAAGCAGCTCTTTGTTGGTCAGTCAGGAACTGCTTATAGGGCACTGTCCAAGAGACAGTAGAATCTAGCAGGTCCTCACGCAGTTCCAGAATCAGTCCTGGGGAAAGAGAGGCTGCCTGCTCCTAGGAATCTCCTCCTCACATTCTCCAGACAGCATGATCCTTTATAAACCGTATCATTTTATTATATTCCTCTTCTGGGCACTGCCACCTTTATTTTAGAGTGTTTTTCTAACATCATCCTAGATAATATGCCTGTTTCAGGTTTTAATATTTCATGTCCTACAGTCATAGTGGTAGCTTCAATTAATACTCTCCAATAACAAGGTAGTAAATGTCCCTGAGGTGTAAATTCTCTAGTCCAGAGTTCTAGTAGTCTTTGCTGTGAGGCATGCCCTCAGCCTTTTGCCATAAACCTTATAAGCCCTAGTCTCCACTCCTCATAGGGTGTCACACAGAAAATCTGCCCCTGCCAGCACTCCAGCTTCTGTTCTATATGCGTGGGTTTAGGCAATCTTACCGGTTCCCATTTAGCATGTGCAGTTATTATTTGGAGGGTGGATTTATATGCCTTCTGTTTTACCATACTAGGTAGGAGGAATGTTTTCCAGTTACTTGCAATGCCCCTCCCCATAATACGGTCAGATGAAAGAGACTCAAGCAATTCACATAGTCTGTTCAGATACACCAGTTCTATAAACCTTTACCGTAATTCTGTCAACTCTTACATTCCTAACTGTAGCTTCTATTAGAACTTCATCCATAGGTTTTGGTTTTATAATACTAGGTAGGGGTTAGTGTTCCTCAGCCAGACATAATATTTATTCTCATAAGTTTTGAGTAAAGTTGATACAACTTCTTTATATAATACCTGCCTAAACATTCTAACTTTCATATATGCTATCCAGTATATTTTTCCTTCTTTCAGTCTAATTATAGCTCAAGTCAGGGCTTCACCATATAGGTTTTGGTACCACAGTTCGTGGAACGCCTGTTATAAAGTCCTAGAAACTTCTCTTTTTCACCCACTTATTTTATCCAACTATGGTGCAAAAGGCTTTAGGTCCCCAGTGAGAGACTGAGGTAAGGGACCCTGTCCTTTTGTCAGTATTTATTTTGATTAATCTGTCTAACACTTTCTCATGGTATTTCAGGTCAGGTTTCTCATTGTAATCTCTGCCTTTGGGCTTTAAAATTTATTTCAAACTGGGGTAAACAGTAGATTTGTTTGGGGCCCTTAAATGTTGGTGAACAGGGTGGGGGTTCTTTTTCCTCCCAACTTTTGGATACTGTATTAAAACCTCTGTTTTAACCCCATCAGTGTCCATTTTATTCATCCCATTTCTTTTTTTAAAAAATTTCTTTTTTTCTTCTTTTTTTTTTTTCAGGCAAGGCAACCCTTGGTTGACCTCACAGATTGCAAGGACCTCGTCAGCTTACAATCTCTTAATTTTTTATTTTTTACGCCTACAGCACCTGGTCTTCCTAGGTGGTCTCCCACCCAGGTACTATCCAGGCCCGACCCTGCTTAGCTTCCGAGATCAGACGAGATCAGGCTTGTTCAGGGTGGCATGGCTATAGACAAAATTTTATTTTTCAATTATAGTTGATATTCAGTGTTATTTTGTTAGTTTACAAAGTGATAACCTGGTAAGTGTAGTACCCTCTTGGCACCATACATAGTTATTATAATATTATTGAATGTATTTCCTATGCTGTACTTCACATACTCATGACTACCAATTTATTCTTCTTAATCTCTTTTTTCACCCAGTCCCACAAGCCCCCTCCCGTCTGGCAACCATCATTTTGTTTTCTGTGTCTATGAGTCTGTTTCTGTTTGGTTTATTTTGTTCTTTAGGTTCCACATATAAGTGAAATCATATGGTATTTGTTTTTCTCTGATTTATTTCGCTTAGTATAGTAGCCTTTAGGTCCATCCATGTTGTTGCAAATGGAAAGATTTTGTTCTTTTTATTTAATGAGTAATATTCCATTGTATATATGTATCACGTTTTCATCCAAACGTCCATTAGTGGGCACTTACATTGCTTTCATATCTTGGCTATTGTAAATAATGCTGCAGTGAACATAGGGGTTCATAGATCTTTTCAAATTAGTGTTTTGGATTTATTTGGATAAACACCCAGAAGTAGAATTGCTGGGTCATAATGTAATTCTATTTTTAACTTTTTGAGAAACCTCCATATTGTTTTCTACAGTGGCTGCACCCATTTGCAGTACCACCAACAGTGCATGAAGGGTCCCTTTTTTCTCCACATCTTTGCCAGCATATGATCATATGATTTTTTGTTTGTTGATTTATTGATGATAGCCATTTTGACAGGTGTGAGGTGATATTTCATTGTGGTTTTCATTGCATTTCTTTGATGATAGTGATGTTGAGCATCTTTTCATATGCCTATTGCCCATCCAGTATGTCCTCTTTGCTGAGATGTCTATTCATTTTATAATTGCACTGTTTGTTTTTTTTTTGGTGTCGTATGAGTACTTTATAACTTTTAGATAACCCCTTATCAGATGTATCATTGGCGAATACCTTCTCCTATTCAGTAGGTTGTCTTTTCATTTTGTTGATGGTTTCTTTTGCTGTGTAAATACTTTTCAGTATGATGTAGTCCCATTTGTTTATTTATTTTTGCCTCCCTTGCTCTAATATATATATATATATATCAGAAAAAATATTACTGAGTACAATCAGAGAGTTTACTGCCTGTTTTCTTCTAGGAGTTTTATGGTTTGAGGTCTTGCATTTAAGTCATTTATCCATTTTGAGTTTATTCTATATGGTGTAAGAAGGTAGTCTAGTTTGATTTTTTTTTTTTTACATAAATCTGTCCAGTTTACCCCACACCATTTATTGAATAGACTGTCTTTAGCCCTTTGTATATTCTTGCCTCCTTTGTCATAAATTAGTTGACCCTATAGGAGTGGGTTTATTTCTGGGCTCTCTATTCTGTTTCATTGATCTGTGTGATTGTTTTTATTCCAGTATCATTCTGTTTTGATAATATAGCATTGTATTGTGCTACCTGGTAGTGTGATACCTCCAACTTTGTTCTTCTCTCTCACGATTTTTGTGGCTGTTCATGACATTTTATGGTTTCTTATAAATTTTTTGGATGATTTGTTCTAGTTCTGTGAAAAATGTCATTGGTATTTTGATAGGGATTGCATTGAATCCATAGATTGCTTTGGGTAGTGTGGCCTTTTAATGATGTCGATTCTTCTTACTTATCAGCATGATATATGCTTTCATTTATTTGTATCTTCTTCAGTTTCTTTCTTCAATAATACCATTTTCCGAGTATACGTCTTTTACCTCCTCGGTTAAATTTATTCCTAAGTATTTATTGTTTTTGGTGCTGTTATAAATGCAATTGTTTTCTTAATTTCTCTTTCTGATAATTCATTATTGGTGCATAAAAATGCAACTGATTTCTGAATATTTTGTAACCTCTTACATGAGTTGAATAAATTTATCTGTTCTAATAGTTTTTTTGATGGAATCTTGGAAATTCTCTGTATATAATATCATGTCCTCTACAAATAATGACAGTTTTACTTCTTCCATTTCAATTGGGATGCCATTTATCCCCCCCCCCCACACACACACACATTTTTTGTTTGATTGCTGTGGCTAGGACTTTCAATAATATGTTAAATAAAAGTGATGAAAGTGGACATCTTGTCCTGTTCCTGATCTTAAAAAAATGCTTTTAGCTTTTCCTATTGAATATGATGTTAGCTGTGAGTTGTCATATATGGCCTTTATTATGTTGAGGTATGTTCATTCTTTTCCTACTTTGCTGAGAGTTTTTATCATACATGAATGCTGAGTTTTGTCAAACGCTTTTTTGCATCTATTGACATGATCATATGATTTTTATATTTCACTTTGTTAATGTGGTGTATAACATTAATCGATTTGTGGATATTGAACCAACCTTGCATCTCAGGAATATATTTCACTTGATCATGATGTTCTTAATGTCTTGCTGAATTCGTCTTGCTAATATTTTGTTGAAGATTTTTGCATCTGTGTTTATCAGGGATATTGGCCTGAAATTTTCTTTTTTTTTTGTAATGTCTTTATCTGGTTTTGGAATCAGGGCTTTGTAAATGAGCTTGGGAGCCTTTTCTCCTCTTGAATTTTTTGGTATAGTTTGAGAAAGATGCATGTTAAGTCTTCTTTGAATGTTTGGTAAAATTCACCTGTGAAGCCTTCCAGTCCAGGACTTTTGCTTGTTGGGAGTTTTTTGATTACCAGTTCGTAGTCATTAGTAATCAGTCAATTCAGATTTTCTGTTTCTTTTTGATTCAGTCTTGGAAGATTGTATGTTTCTAGAAATTTTACCATTTCTTCCAGATTGTACAATTTGTGGACATATAATTGTTTATAGTAATTTTTTATAATCCTTGATATTTTTGTGGTATCAGTTGTCAGTTCTGTTTCATTTCTCCCTTTTTTTATTTGGGTCTTCTTTTTTTTCTTGCTGAGTCTATTAAAAGGTATCTCAGTTTTGTTTATCTTGTCAAAGAACCAGCTCTTGGTTTCATTAATCTTTTATGTTGTTTTTCTTAGACTCTATTTCATTTATTTCTTTTTTGATCTTTATTATTTCTTTCCCTTCAAATCACTTTGATCCTTGTTTGTTGTTCTTTTTCTAGGTACTTTAGCTGTAAGGGTAAATTGTTTTTTTGAGATTTTTCTTGTTTCTTGAGGTAGGTCTGTATTACTCTGTCCTTTCCTCTTAGGACTGTTTTCGCTGTGTGCCATAGATTTTGGGTTGTTATATTTTTATTTTCATTTCTTTCAAGATAGCTTTTGATTTCTTTCTTGATCTCATTGTTAACCTGTTCATTGGTTAGTAGCATGCTGTTTAGCCTCCATGTGTTTGTATGCTTTCCAGTTTTTTTTTTTTTTGTAATTGATTTCTAGTTTCATACCATTGTGACTGGAAAAGATGCTTGATATGGTTTTGATCTTCTTAAATTTATTGAGACTTGTGGCCTAATATGGTTTATCCTGGAAAATGTTCCACATGTGCTTGTAAAGAATGTATGTTTTGCTGCTTCAGGGTAAAATGCTCTAAAAAGATCAGTTATATCAGTCTGGTATAATGTGTTTTTTAAGGCCGCTGTTTCCTTGTTAATTTTTGTCTGGAATATCCCTTGTTTTCAATGGAGTGTTAAAGTTTCCTACTATGACTGTTTTACTGTTGACCTTTCCCTTTATGTCTGTCAATATTCTCTTTATGTTCAGTTGCTTCTGTGTTGGGTTTAAAAATATTTACAAAGATTATATACTCTTGATGGATTTATCCCTTTATTATGCGTAATCTTCTTTCGTCTCTTAGTATTGCCTTCATTTTATAGTCTATTTTGTCTGATTTAAGTATTGCTATCCTAGCTTTTTTTTGATTTCCATTTGCATAAAAGATCTTTTACCTTCCCTTTACTTTCAGTGTGTGTGTTTTTCCTCCTGAAGAGGGTCTTTTATAGACATCATATATATGGGTCTTGTTTTCTTATCCATTCAGCTACCCTGTGTCTTTTGATTGGGTCATTTAATCCTTTCACATTTAAAGTAATTGTTGATAGATATGTGGTTATTGCCATTTTATTATTCATATTTTTAATCTTTTTTCCCCCTTTTTAAAGAAGTCCCTCTAGTAGTTCCTGTAATACTGTCTTGGTGATGATGAACTCCTTTAGCTTTTTCTTGTCTGGGAAGCTCTTTATCCGTCTTTTGATTCTAAATAACAGCCCTGCTGGGTACAGTAATGTTGATTGTAGGTCCTGGCTTTTCATCACTTTGAATATTTCCTGCCAATCCCTTCTGGCTTGCAAAGTTTCTTTTGAGAAATGAGCTGACAGTCTTATGGGAGCTCCCTTTTAGGTAGCTAATTGCTTTTCTCTTGCTACTTTTTAAGATTCTCTCTTTGTCTGTACCCTTTGGTATTTAAATTATAATGTGTCTTGGTGGGGGCCTCTTTGGATTCATCTTGTTTGGGACTCCCTGGGCTTCCTTGGCTTATATGTCTATTTCCTTTATCAGGTTAGGAAAGTTTTCAGCCATTATTTTTTCAGATAGGTTCTCAATCCCTTACTTTGTTTCTTCTCCTTCCGGTATCCCTATGATGCGAATATTGCAATGCTTGATATTGTCTCTGAGGCTTATTAAATTATCCTGATTTTTTAAAATTCTTTTTCCTTTTTTATGTTTCAATTGAGTATTTTCTACTACATTGTCTTCCAACTTGCCGATTTGATCCTCTGCTTCATCTAATCTGTTGATTCTTTCTAGTGTATTCTTTTCAGTTATTGTAGTCTTCATTTCTGACTTTTTAAAAATGATTCCTGTGTCTTATGCCTACTCGTTCTTTATTGAAGTTCTTGCAGAGTTCCTAGCGTCATTATAACCAGTGTTTTGAACTCTGTATCTGGCAGATTGCTTACCTTTGTTTCATTTAGTTGTTTTCCTCTGTTCTTTCATTTAGGACATGTTTCTTTTTTTTTCTTCATTTTGGCTGCATCTCCATGTTGATTTCTATGTATTGGGTAGATCTGCTGCATTTCCTGGTCTCGGCAAGGTTGCTTACATAGTAAGTGTCCTGTGGGGCCCAGTGGCTCTGTCTGCCTGCTCACTTAAGCTGGGTTCTCCAGGAGTGTTACTTGTGTGGGTTATGTGTGCCCTCCTGTTGTAGTTGAGTCTTAATTGCTGTTGGCACCTCAGTTGGTCAGATTGATCCTCAGGGTGATTGGATGTGAGGTTTGGCCATGACCATAGTGTATGAGCTGGTCTTTGTGGGCTGACCCCACTGAGCAGCATTTTCCGCAACAGGCTCTGGTGCTTGCCCTAGTACTGGGCCTGGGGCCACTGAGGCACAGAGGACCCCCTAGGCTTGCCACTGCTGTGGGCTGTGAGTAAGGCTTATCTGCTGAAAGAGCCTTGGGTGGTATGTGTGTTTGGTGAGGTGGGATCCAGGGAGTTTCCAGGGTTGGACAGTTGGTGTTTACCTGGTTAACACAGATTTAGATTTAGTGCCAGTTCTGAGCCTGGGGCCACTCAGTAAGAGGCACATGCATACTGAAGGCAGCCTCCGTCTGCATGGGGCCTGTGGACCTTTGAGAGAGTTTAAGAAAGTCTGCAGCTTAGGCAATGGCTGTCTGCCTGCTGCTGAAATAGCCTCAGGTGGTGCATGGACCGAGGCTGGCTGTTTGCTGCCAAGAGAGCCTCTGGAGGTGTGCGAGCTGGCTGGGCAGCCTGCTGCTGAAAGAGCTTCTGGTGGTGTACAAGTTTGGCGGTGCAGGGACTCGGAGTGATCAGGGTGGAGTGCCTGGTGTTCACTAGGCTAATGCAGATTCAGATTTGAGTGTGTGTGTGTGTGTGTATGTGTGTGAATGAGTGTATGTGTGACAGGCTCAACACAGAAAAGATGGCACCTGTCTCCTGGCGATGTCGGAGGAGGACTCAGAAGTTTGACAGTGGTGGCTGTCCCTCTAGCCCTCACCCAGAAGCCACACAATTCAGTCTTTCTCTGCATGTCTCTGGAACCACCAGAGCCGCTGTCCCTCCGCCAGAGCCCAGGGTGAGTGCAAGGATTGTCTGTTGCATGGGCTCTTTAAGAGAATATCTGATTTCCAGCAGCCTTTAGTCTCACTCAGATGACCTGCATCCTTGATGATTTTCCCACCAGGATGTTGTAAGTGCTCCTCTTCCTGGCACTAGTGCTCTGGATTGGGGAGCCTGGTGTGGGTCTGGGACTCCACACTCCTCAGGGGAACCTTTGTAGTCGAGATAGCTCTCTTGATTCTCAGCTGGCACTCCTAGGTGTGGGCCCAGCCTGTTTTATGTCTTCACCCTTCCTACCTGTCTTGATGTGGCTTTTTCTGTATGTCCTTACTTATAGGTCTTCTGTTCAGCTAGTCTCCAGGTGGTTCTACAGGTTGACTGTTCTATAATTTAATCATAATTTTGATGTGGCCATGGGACAGAGGAGGCGAGTACAGCATTTATCTACTCTATCATCTTGACTGGAATCCCATCCCATTTCTTAATAACCATATTTTGGTTTAGATTGGCACCAAGGCTTGAGACCCTAGCAGTCTCAGATTGTTATAATTCAATCATGAATTGGATGATTTGAACTTGTATTTGTACTATGCAAGGGCTTGTCTATTTTTTTTAATTAACATAAAATTCACATTACATATAGTTTACTGTCATAACCATTTTAAAGAGTACAATTCAGTGGCTTTTAGTATATTGTTATACAACCATCACCATTATCTAACTCCAGAATATTTCCGTCACCTCCAAATGAAACTCTGTAACTCTCAATCTCCCATTTCTCTACCCCCAGGCAGTCACTAATCTACTAATTGCCTCTAATGGATTTGCCTATTGTAAAGGGAACTATACAATATGTGGTCTTTTGTGACTGGCTTCTTTCACTTAGCATGTTTGGGCTATTTTTTTCTCCTACTCTTAGTCCTCGGGAGTAGCTCTTCAGTGCAGCAAGCAGAAAGCCTGGGGTGTTTGTAAGGGTTCTTCCTTTGTAAGTCTCTGAACTATAGGTTTTGTCTCACTGTTTCCATGGGTATGTTAAAATTTATGTTTAGATTCTCAGCCTTTCAGCTGTTTCTTTTACAGTGGCCATTTGCCTTGAGGAGAAAAATAGCTCCAGTATTGGGCTTACTTCTCTGAGCTTTCTTCCTTTTTGGATCTGGCTTGGCACTTGCTTGTTTTCTTGTTAGTTTTCTGATGTTGTCAAATACTGTTTTCATATTCTGTCCATCTTGCATAATTCCCAATAGGAGCACAATGGAATTGGGTTCTGTATATTTTGCTAAAAGACTAAATTCATTTATTCAACCAGTATTTTTTGAATGCAAATACGTGCCAGGTGCTAGATGTAAAACAGCGTACAAAGCAGACAAAAGGCTCTACTTTCATGGAGATGACATACTAGGTATAGGTAGTATAAAGTAAACACACCTAAAATATATTATATGTCAGAATAGAAACTTTCCATGGAGAAAATAGGTTAGAAAGAAAGATAGGAGGAGTTCTGGGTTTTAATGTTTTAAGTAAAGTAGTTTACAGATGGCCTCATTGATAAGGTGACATTTGAAGAGAGACCTGAAGGAGAGAGCCATGTGGATATGGTGGGGTTGAAGGGGGAGGTGTGGAGTGGGGGGGCAGGCAGAAGGAACAGCAAGCAGGCATGAATGAGGGGAGGGTGTCAAAGCAACAGTATGGCTGGAGAAGAAGTGAGGTTGGAAGATTAGACTTGAGAGGTGGAGGATGGGCAGATCATGTTGATTGCAAATCATGTATGAGTTTGGATTTTATTGCAGCTGAGTTGAGAAACCATTGGAGTGTTTTGAGCAGAGGACAGATATGATCTGCTAAACACTCACATCAATCCTGCTAAAACCAGTGCTGAGGATAAGCCCTAGGCTGGTTGGAGAGATACAGAGAAACTATTCAGGAGATTCTTTCAGTAAACAAGACAGGAGGTATATTTTTAGATAACGGTGGTAGCAGTGCATGAGTAAGAACTGATCAGATTCTTAAAAGCACAGCTAACTGGATTTGCTAGCCATTGGATGGGGCACATGAGAAAGAAAAGAGTCCATGATCAACTCTGAAACTTTGGCCTAACTGGGAGGATAGAATGTTTGTCGTTGACTGAAACTGGAAGTTTGCTAGAGGTCTAATATAGAGATGGGATGGGAAGATGAGGAGTTTGTTCTTGGTCCTGTTAAACTTTAGATGTCTATTACTCATATAAGAGGAGATGACAAGAAATCAGTTGGATATATGAGGCTGTGAATAGTCAGAGCTAAAGATACACAGTTGTGAGTCAGTAGTATCTAGTTGATGTTAAAAGCCATGAGATCTTAC
>CM053508.1:79002133-79019217 GCA_028627145.1 Eidolon dupreanum | reverse complement strand
TTTTTTTTTTTTTTTTTAGTAATAACTTGTCTAAAAAAGTCTTTCATTTTCAAGCTAATGTTTAACAGTAGGTGTTGAAGGTTAGATGACTAGTAGAGGTACATATATATGTCTTGGACTGGTCTCTCTCTATACAGATATACTTCTTAATTCTTCATGATATTGAGAAGATAAGACAACTTTTGAGGTTGACATTAGCTTTGCGACCTTGGGTGGGTTACTTAACTTATGCTAACTTCAATTTCGTTGTTTGAGATACTTGTCTCACAGAGTTATGAGAATTAAATGAGGCTATCTACATACCTAAATTATTCAGCATATAACAAATGTTCACAAAATGATTGTTTTTATTTATTTTGTTTCCATTTTTTCCACTTTTTAATTTTTGTAAAATTACATATAGTTTTTTATCTTGACGATACAGTCTTTAGAAATTAATCATTCAAGAGCTTTATAATTTAGATTATACCTATGTCTAAGTATTTTGATTGACTTACAGTAAAAGACATCTTTTTATTAAGAAAGAAAACAAAAGCAGAAGACAGAATAGAGGGAGGAGATAAGACAAATGTAGTTATCAAAATTTTAACATTAAATTAATTTTTCCTTTTGATGGGCCATCCTTGTTTCTTTGCATGTCTCATAATTTTTTGTTGCAAACCAGACATTTTGAATATTGTAAAAGAATATTCTGAGAATATTCTAGAAATTAAATTCTTCTCTCCTTTGCATTTGTTCTTGCTTTTTCTGGGTTATGATTCACTTTGTGACTTTTCTAAACTGCATTCCTAAGGTCTATATTCTTTGTTGTGTGGCCATTGAAGTCTGTGTCATGTTGTTTGCCGATCAGCTGATGTTTTGACAGTTACCTTAAGTGCCTGGAGCCAAGGAAAGGGAAATAGAAGAAAAAAATACTCTCCCCATCTTTACAGATTGGATTTGTGTTGGAATACTCCTTCAGTTCTTAGGGAGTCTGTCTGCAACTCTGCCTTAGATTTTACTTCCATTTTGTGTGGAGCCTAAAGGCCAGCTGCAAATGAAAGGCCCTTTTTGAATACATAGCCTGCTCTGGGCATGAATGTGGCTTTCTTGATTCCCCAGTATACGTGAGAGCTTTTAAAAGACCCTGTACCCACATATATTGCCTTTTCCCACTACTTTCCCAGGCTTCCAGGTTTGTCTGTTGCTGTCCGAGTGTCGTCCCTTGTCTCAGGCTAATGCAGTTAATAACTGTGCCATTAAATGCTTTCAGCAAAAGTGTTGATGCCCTGGGGATTTTTTGAGTTGGGCGAAACAAAGGGAAACACATTCTTTGTGTGTGTCTTTCAAGGAGCTGTCAGGCAGTTGAGACCAACAACCACAGTTTTTCTGAGACTAAGGTCCCTGCTGCTCCCTGTGGAAATAGCAATCCTCACCACGAGTGAAGGCTGTTGTCCTCGTGACTGTTTTGTCTGGGGCATGGGGGTTGTAGCTTGAACAATGCTGTTTACCATAAAGCAATAACTGCTTCTTCACCAAGTCTTCCCGTGGTTGTTGTATATTTTTGACTTGATTCCAGAATTCTTCAGAAGTTTATTCTGATAGTTTTTTTTTTTTGCCGGTTCATTTGTTTTTTCAGGGAGGCCAGAGCCGTGGAGTTGCCCTTTCTGCCATTTTTTGGTGGTCTCACTCCCAAGACTCTTTCAAAGGAAGAGGTTGTAAAACACTTCAAAATAGTTAGAAACTGGTAGTGGAAATATACTTGACTGATTTTAATAATTGTCTGTGTTATATTTAACGTCTTAGTCACTATAGAAATCTGAATTTTACCTATTTCCACATAATAGAAAAATAATGTAAGGCCACTGAAAAGTATAAATAGAAATGAGAAAACATCTTTGGCTTTGTGATCATCTTTGGAGCATTGAATGAGCTATATGGCAGTGAGAGCAATTCATTGCTGAAGGAGGAGAATGGAGTACAGTAGAATGTCTGGCTTAAAACTTGGCGACTGACTATGCATTGGGGAAGCCTCCCAGTCAGCCCGCCTTCTTCCCTCCTGTTCTCCCATCCTGCCGCCTTCCCATGCCACGTGAAATATTGAGTAACTTATTAGGCTTGTTAACGTCCTAGTGGTACAGAGATAGTGGATAGTTAGACATGGTCCTTACCCCTACAAAACTTATCTAAATGTGGGGTATAAAAAGAAATCTAAGCATCTGTAATATCATGTAATGATTGCTGTATTGTGGATGAGTTGTAATGTGAGTTCAGAGAAAGGTCATCTTTGTGGTTACTGGAAAGACTTTGGGGATGAAGTGATATCTAAACTAATAATTGGAGGTTTAATGGAAGTTAACAAATTTAAGGGTTGCGAGAGAACCCTGTGCCATGCGTTGTTAGTAACATATATGCAGTTTTAGAGGAAGTGAGATGGCATTGTAGAAAAATTCCTTATGACAGCAAGTAGGGATTGGGAAGTAGAAGAAGCTGAATCTGCAGTGTTAAATTGGACCTTCATAAGCGATGTTGTCTAAAGTTTATCCAGAAGAGTAAGTTGCAAAGAAATCCAACTGTTTTATAATTGTCCACTTTATTCTAATGAATGAACACTGAATTGATAGGCTAATGATCTAAGATTTCAAAATAGAGATAGACTTTATATTTAAAAAAATAAACAAGTTGCTTAAATTGCTAGTGATTATAAACCTTAGTACTTACAGAAGACAATATATTTCCAAATAGCATTTTATATTCCAAATTTTTATACAGTAATTGAAAAATTATTAGAGTTTAGTTGGTATGCAAAGTTATATGAGTTTCAGGTATACAAAATAGTGATTTAACTTTACATACCTTATGATGTGATCACCAAGATAAGTCTAGTAACCATCTGTCACTGTGTAAAATTATTAGATATTATTGACTATATTTTTACTATGCTGTACATTACTATGCTGTGGCCTATTTATTTTGTTATTGGAAGTTTTACTTCCTATTCACCTAAGCTTTTTCATTCATCTGTTCATCGCCTTCCCCTCTGGCAACTATCAGTTTATTCTATCTATGGATCTGTTTCTGTTGTGTGTGTGTTTGTGTTTTATTTAGATTCCACATATAAGTAAAGCTACAGTATTTGCCATTCTTGGTCTGATTCATTTTACTTAGCATACTACCCTCTAGGTCCATTCATATTGTTTCAGATGATAAGATTTCATTCTTTTTTATTGTTGAGTAAATATATTCACACACACACATACACATATACCATGTCTCCTTTATTCATTTGTCTGTGGATGGATACGTAGGTGGCTTCCATATCTTGGTTATTGTAAAGAATGCTGCAGTGAACATAAGGGTTTATTATATCTCTTTGAATTAGTGTTTTTGTTTTCTTCAGAAGTAGAAGTGCCAGGCCACATGTCAGTTCTATTTTTAATTTTTTGAGGAATCTCCATACTGTTTTCCATAGTGGCTGCACCAAATCTTACTAATAATGTGCAAGGATTCTTTTTTCCACAGCCTTGCCAACACTTCTTGTTTGTTGACATTTTGATAAAGCAGTTCCGACAGGTGTGAGGTTGTATCTCATTGTGGTTTTGATTTGCACAACCTACTAAATGGGAGAAGATATTCACAAATGATATATTGTTTAAAGTGTTAATATCCAAAATATATAAAGAACTCATATAACTCCATATCAAAGAAAACAAACCAATTAAAAGTGGTTAGAGGACCTAAATAGATGTTTCTCCAAAAAAGATATACAATAATTTTTATACTTTTATGTCAATAAGTTATTTCGTTAAAAATGCTGAGCTATGATTGTTTAAAATATTTCAGTTACGGTCAGTTCTTGAGTTGGAGGCATCACTATGGATCACTTTTGCAGTAGCAATACCTTTAGAATTTTAAGAAGGCCTGGAGGAAAACGACACCCTTAACTGGGCTAATAAAGTGTCACAATGACACATTCATATATACAGGATGTCTTGATTGATAAATCTCTATTATTCTATGGTCACTTGAGTTTAGCTATTTTTTATTTAACTTTTTTGGCCTGTTGTGTCACTACCTTTGTTTTTTAAAATGTTTTCCTAAGAGTTTTCTTTTTTAGTATTTATAGCTACTTTTCCTGTAATTGGGCCTTCAAATTCTCCTACTTTCTTACTGAAGATAACTTTAAAATAGTTGTTTTTCTTTATTGTGATTTACTACTTCTGGGTGTTTCATTTCTTATCCACAGAAATCATTTTGTCTTTCCTCATTTTATCCCATGGTTTATAAAACACTGATTTCTTCGTTGAGCTACTATGACACATCCCAAATCTGTTTTTGAAGTTCAGCCCCCCTCCCCCAACCTCACAGCAGGATGTTCAGGTGCACTTTCTAGTCTAGATTAGGATCTTGGATCTGCCACTTATATGTGACTTTGGTCGTATTGCATAACCTCTCTTATCTTTGGTTTCCTTCCATAAGGACAGTTATGTCTTTTCCTCATAGGAATGTTAGAGAATTGTTTAAATGATAAAGGCCAGTTGTTCTACTTTTTAAAATATGCTATGGTTGATAAATATTGAACCACTTATTACAAGTGGAGAATAAATATTTCGCTAACCTTGGAATGATAGTTTTGTAAGTAGTTTACCTCATTAGCACTAATGTATTAAGTTATAATAAAGGTTAGAAAAGACCATTAGTAAACATAGGCCCCATTCTATATCATCTACAATAAATATTTTTGTAGTTTCTAGCAGTCAAATCAGAGAATCATAACTGTAGTCTTTTGTAATTTAAATAATGTGTAGAAAGGGGCATTGTTTTTTTTTTTAACTGTGAAAAATAGAACCTTAGGATTCACATAACAGAGCCTGATTGTTGGAATTACACATATTAATTGTTAATTCCTTTAAAAGCAGACTATTTTTTTCTTCCAACTGAGCCCGTCTTTGTTCTTTACACATTTTCTTGGTTACTTGATTCTACAAAATGAGTCCACATAAAATTCATTTAAGAGATTAGTCTAAAAAAATTCTTCACTGTTCTACTTATGTGTATACTAATTTTTACAAAGATGAATGCAGAGGCTCATAGGCTTAAACCTTGGTTTCTGCTTCTCTTAGTTCATTCAGTAACTGTCCACATCATTGCTTTCAAATCTATTTATTTCTCTATATGGTTCACATCTAGAGAACCTCTTCTGAGTTACCGATCACTGGTCACCAAGGTTCATAGTTGTGACCCAAATCAGTAGGACATATAATAATGAATAAGTAAGCAGTTCTCTTGGTAAGACTATTGCATGGTAAAAATGTTTGAGCTAGTTTTCATAGATCTACAGGTAATATCTAAGAGAGTACCTGATCCATAACAAATTAGCATCACTGGAAACATAAGGCTATTTTATGTTACTTTAGAGGTGTGTGATCAGGTGATAACATTTTTTAGCTCAAAGCTGGGGTTATAAGGGAACTGATACCAGCTAACCTTAACTAAATGCTAAGTGTGGCCTAACTTTGTTCCTATGTGTTTATAACCCAGTTACTTTATTTAATCCTCCTAACAACCCTATTACATAAGAACCTTTATCTTTATATTGTTCATGAAGTAACCAAGACTTAGACAAATAGCATCATTAAGGTCACACCACAGGTGAGCGGTGCAGCTGAAAACCGAATCCAGGAAGTCTGAATTCAGAGCCAAACTCTAACCACTCTTGTAGCTGTTATTGTCAATAAACCAGAAATAGGAGGCGGAGTTGAAGTTGTTTCATTCATAGAGGTAAAACCAGCCTTTGACCAGAGAGAATTATCAAGGTCAGTTTTTAAAAAGGTCAGAAGTTATCATAAGGACTAGTTTCTTACAAAGTTGAATTTTGGAGCTGTTACAGAGAAAAATGTATATAGAGTATAATATTTTAAAATTTGAGGATATTTTGTTTTTAAGTTCTTAAATTTTAGCAGAAATTTTTAACAGAGTATTTAAAAAATACTCTTAACTGAGATTTTATTGTGTTTGTATGGATTTTTGTGAAGATGAACTTACTCGGTTTTGATCCTGGGTCCTCTACTTACTAGTCTTTTGACATTTTGCAATTAAACTTTCTATGCCTATAATTTTTTGTGTGTAAAATGAATATAATAAAAGCTACTTTCTCATAAACTGTAGAGAGAATTAAATTATATATGTAAAGCACTTAGAATAGTAGTACTAAATGGAATGTAAGGTTAGGTTGCGGTATTATTATTACTATTATTTATCACATTTATATTATGCCATGTGGTCATTTATCCTTATTAAAGAATACCTTTCATTGATTGATAGTTAATTCTACAAAATTTCTTGTCCTCATCTATTCCTAATCTTTTCCTATGCTTCCCTTTTATCAACTACTCACAGTTTATGGCTTTTTTATTCATTATGTATTTATTAGCCAACTGACTATTTTTGAAATAGAGTATACGTACCACATACATATATAATGTCTCTATTCTTGGAATTTAGCACTATTAATGCATGGGCTTATTCTTGTCCATGGATATGTCCCTAGTCCCTAAACAGAGTAGTACTAGTATTTAATAAATAAAATATTTGTTGAATGAATGAATCAATAAATAACTTTAAAATTTTGTGTATCGCTATTATTTTCTTCCTAAGTTTTCCATTCTTGACCCCCCAAAAAAAAAATCCAGTTTGTCAATGTTCTTCTTTAAGAATAGTACTTATAACTGACTATAATAAATAATTCATGTGTTATTGATCAGTAGAGAATAGAGTGCCATTCTGGTATATCTTTTATTCTCTGTGTATTGTCAATTAGTATACTTAAAGAAGCATTTGGGAGGGACAGCAGTACTTTTGACTCATTTGGCATAATGCCACAAGTCAAATATGTTGTAGTAAATCAACTTCCTTTACCAATTCACATTTTTATAAAGTATTACAAAATATTAGATATTTCTCTTTTAAACTTAAAAAAAACATTCTGTCATTTCAGCATTTACATTTTATAACTTAAAATATATCCTTAGTGAACTATGCTTCTTCTAGTGATTATCACTTTCAAGGGCCAAACCCCCTTTTTTAGGAACTTGTCCTGAATCCTACCCAGTGGCCACATGCTCTGTTTTGCTCTGTTCTTGTAGATCAGAAACCCCCTTTTTTCATTTTTTTTTTAAAAATTAGATTTAACAAATTTTAATTCTTATAGCACCTTTCACTTATCTGTAGCTTACAACATTTTATCGAAATTAATTTTAGATTAGAAGATTTGACATTTTTTAGAGTAGTTATGCTTTCTTGCTAGTTGAATGTTTGGCATTATTTTATTTTATTGTTATAAATAACCTCCCACCTTACCATTAGTCATTGTTCCTTTCTGTTCAATTTCAGCTGGTTGGTGGAGAATTTGACTTGGAGATGAACTTTATTATCCAGGATGCTGAGAGTATAACATGCATGACAGAGCTTTTGGAGCACTGTGATGTAACATGTCAAGCAGAAATATGGAGCATGTTTACAGCCATTCTACGAAAAAGTGTTCGGAATTTACAGACTAGCACAGAAGTTGGGCTAATTGAACAAGTATTGCTGAAAATGAGTGCTGTAGATGACATGATAGCAGGTATGAGGTTTTCTGACAGGAAAGTATAATTTAAATGTTTATAAAGATTCATGTACTTCTCTTTATATTCTGTTGGCGATATAGATTTGTTGAAGATACCTTGATTTAAAACAGATAAATAGAAATGAATGGAAAGTTTGCCTTTTATATTAAGGGAAAACCTGACAAATGGAAGATGATTTCTTCTGTATTAGACAAACATAATTCCTAATTTTGCTTTTCCATGTTTTAGAAAATCACAGAAGGAAATTTAACTTTGGGTGGTGAACACACAGTGCAATATACATATACTGTATTGAGCTGTACACTTGCAATCTATATAATTTTATTAACCAATGTCACCTCAATAAATTTAATAAAAAAAATCAACATGGAATAAGTGCTATGAAATCTCTCAGAAAAAGTACCTTTCTATGTAATATTTAAATTTTTACATAATTAAAATATCACAACATATTCCTGTATAATGAGTATTTTATCAAGTTCTCAGAGGTCCATGTTCTTTAATCTGGCATATATGGAACTCTGGCAGGAGGAACTAAAAGTCTTAGGATAATTAAGCATGCTATATTTTTTGGAATTGTCCATTTTACTTTGAAATATTTTGGAGAAGCTTTTGTATGAAAATAGATATATTGTGCACTAGAACATAAATTTTGCATGAAACTTAAAAAATTAAAAATTTTGTGTTTGTTATATTATTTTAAATAATAACTTTGAAATCTATGATTCTTCCCAGTAGTCCTTTACTGCCCTGCAAGTTCGTTCTCCTCTGTGGTTAGGTGTACTTCAGTAGGAATGTTTTGAAAGATGGTCCCAGAGCAACAGTCATTACTAGAAAATAAGTTAAGAGTTTGAAATGTAGATTCTCTTAAGCCATGAATCTTCAGTATAAGTTTCTTCTGACATGAAAGGGTTTTCATAATTCTAAAAGTGCTAATGTGATTCCTAACAGTGCCATATCTAATCCTTAGAAGTAGTTTAGAAGATAGAGAATCCACTGTGATATTTTGATTTATGCTTTAATTAACTTTAATATAGTAGAACAAAACATTAAGCAAGACAGATGTAATGAAGAGTAGGTTAAAGGTGAATGCTTTTAAGAATTTAAACTGTTTAAAATTTTTGTTTTTTCTCATGAAGTATGTTAATATTATTTCTAATTGCTTTCAGGGTGGCATCTATCTCTATTTACAATGATTTAACATTGTCCATATTGGTTCCTAATGTTTCACTTGAAAAATGAGATTCAAGCTTAAAACATTTTTAATGTAGACGTACCATTTCTATAAATTCTAGCATTGTTTAACAGGAATTTATTTGTCAGCATATATGTACATGTTTTATAGAAGGTAATGTGATCTTTGAATCCTTTATCTGGGTTTTAGCCCTTAATTATTATCAGTACTTTTTGGTATAGTGACTACCATATTATAGAGTCCATTTTTCAAAATGAGCCACAAGTAACATACATATTAGGTTACTGGTACTAATTCATGAGCATTGAGATGTACGGTAATAAAAATAGTAAATGTGATAGTACCACAGATGTTCATATTTACACATTTTCTAATATATGAAGCTTCTTAATTCTCTTATTCTTTGTTCTCAATAATGCTGATAACAAAACTTTTACTTTTTGTTATTTTAAGCATTGAATAAGTATCGAAAAATACCTCTTCCTTCTCAGTAGACATTAAAATTTAGTTAACATACTAATGAAGCATTAGTAACCACAAAAACACTACTAAGTTTTCACTTTGAATATTTTATAGCATGTTAAGTTCAAAGAGGTTCTTTTCGTTTAATACAGTGAAAGCATCACTAGAGAGTGGTTAAACTTAACATCCGTAGTAAATTGATAAGAGAATTTCCTAGTCTTAGTATTTTTTTCTCCTTTAAAATTCTTGTACAGAAAAGAAGACCTGTTGTAAAATTAAACTGAACCGCTTGGTTATATTACATGCACAATAAATAAGAAATTTTAAGAATTATGTAATTAAATACAAATTTAGTAGATCACTTTTTGTGACATACATAGGAGATGAGATAAAGGTTTGTAAATAGAAGTTAAATTTTTAAAAATGTATTTGTAGGTGAACTTTGAAGAAATCTAGGAAGATTGTCCTTGAAGTTAATTGTTAATAACTACTTCATATTAACTTAGGGTTTTAAGAGGTTTGATTTTTTTTTTTTAGAAATGGATCTTCTGACTAATATATATTAACTATGAATATTTTTATTACTTGCATGAGGAAACATTTCATTTTATTAAAAGATCTCTTAAAAATGGCATATCCACAGTCACAGTTTTATCAGAGATTACGAACTTATTATGACATTAAATGAGAATCAGTCATTTATTGATGAAAATAACCAAATTAAATTTCTATTTCAAAATACATAATAAATATTTTTAGCCCCAAATTTCAACTATTAATCTATATTAGATTATATATTATATATCAATAACTAATTCAACTTAACCTAATTTTTTAGATTAATTGATGATAAATTGTTTAAATATATATGTGCATTGATTGCAATAACTTTTGTAGTATTTTTAATTCTTAGGAAGTTCTTTAGAAATCAAGAAAATGAAGTAAATATATTTAGATGTTTAATTTCTTGCAAAGAACAGTTGATAGAAGTATGACTCACAGTGTCTAGAGATGAGAAAGTACTTGGGGACATGAGATTAAATGTATATATTTTTTATGATTTGGTGAGCTAGTTTGTCTCTTATATGCACATACACACATTATCATAATAGATATCGCTAGTAATGTGTGTAAATGATACTTCTGTTAGAGACTCATGGGTGTGAGGAGGGTTCTACAGCTGTACTGCCTGGTTACAGTCCTCGCTTTACCAAGTACAGGAGTGTGTTCTTGGGCAATGTGATCACGATTTCTAAGCCTCACTTTCCTCATTTTTAGAAGGGGATAATAGTACTTACCTTCTAGGCTTGTTATGAGGATTTGTGAATTTAATACATGTAAAACACTTGAAATACTGCCAGGCATGGAGTAAGTGCTTAGAGTTGCTGTTAATATGCCAAGAGATATTTCAAGGACATATTATAAAAGAGAATGTGGTCATCTGTCACTTTTACATTTGAAAATAACCTATTTAAAACATTAAGTCATTATACTTTTGCTTATTTTTGCTTACCTTTTCCTACATACAGCAGCGTGTGTGTGTGTGTGTGTGTGTGTGTGTGTGTGTGTGTGTGTGTATTCTGGAACTCATAAAAACCTATTTTATATATTTGCTAAGAAAACTTAATTGGAATGGAAATCTGATAGGGAAAATCCTAAAACTTAAATATAATTTTTTTGTTTTTTTTCTTGACTTAAAAATTATTTAGAATGACTATTCATGAGGATGTTTAGCTAAATTAGATGTACTATATATGTAAAATGACACTTGATAACTTCTCTTCTTTAAAAAAGTATATTACCTTGACAGATGGCAGCTCATGACTAGAGTTCAGAATAACTTTATTTTCCTTTGAAGATCTTCTAGTTGATATGTTGGGGGTTCTTGCCAGCTACAGCATCACTGTCAAGGAGTTGAAGCTTTTGTTCAGCATGCTTCGAGGAGAAAGTGGGATCTGGGTAAGCTGTGGTCAGAGGGGACAGTGTTCGTGCCAGTGCGTTAGTGCTTAATGTTCCGGTTTGTCTCTAGAGAGCTATAAACTTGAATTTGTAATGGATACTGTTCCTCTAAAAGTGTTAAGCAAATGATTTAAAATTAATTTCTCTCTGGTTAGAAAACAGTTTGGTGGCTAATGTGATGATGTATTAGTTATTGTTGCTGAATTCATACAGTGACCTTTCTTTTTCTTGTTTCCTCAGCCAAGACATGCGGTAAAATTATTATCAGTTCTTAATCAGATGCCACAAAGACATGGTCCCGATACTTTTTTCAATTTCCCTGGTTGTAGTGCTGCGGTAAGTTTAAAATACATATGTTTATTTTTATTTATGTGTTTTTAAGTCAGTTCTGTGCAGGCTTAATTTAAACACAGTGAAATTCACCAATTTGAAAAGTATATTTTGATGAGTTTTGAATACTTCGGTAACCACCACCACAGTCATGATTTAGAACAATTCCATCATCCTCCTAAATTTCCTTTTTTTCTTGTTTGAAGCCAGTACCCTCTCCCTAGCCCCTGTCCCTTGCAACCTCAGATTTATTTTGTGATTGTTTAATTTTTGCCCTTTCTAGAATTTTATATAAATAAAATCACACAGTACATAGTCTTTTTGTCAGGCTTCTTTCACTTCCCATATTGTTTTTGAAGTTATCCATGTCACAGCTTATTAGTAGTGTATTCTGTTCCTTTTTATTATGAATAGTGTTAAATTTTATTGATATAACACAGTTTATCCATTGACAAGTTGTTGGACACTTGGGTTTTTAGTTTTTGACTGTTGTATATAAAACTGCAAGGAACATTAGAACATAGGTCTCCTGTGGCATGTTTTCTTATCCCTTGAGTAAATACATGAGAGCGAGACTGCTGGGTTTCATAGCAAGTGTGTGTTTCCTTTCATGAGAAACAGGCAGATTACTTTCCATAATGGAAAATTTTGCATTTCCATCAGCAATGTAGCAGATCTGAATCTTGTTCATTGTTTTTTTATTTTAAAAATTTATTTATTTTTATGAAATTTGTTGGGCTGACATTTGTTAATGATATATGGCTTTCAAGTGTACAGTTCAATAACACGTCATATGTACATTACATTGTATGTTCACCAGCAAAGTCACATCTCCTCCCATCACTATATATTTGACCCTTTTGACCCTTATCTACCTCCCCTCCTTCCCCCTTTCCCTCTGGTAACCACGAAACCATTGTCTTTGTTTATGAGTTTTTGTTTGTCTTGTTTGTTTGTTGCTTTCAGCTTTTATCCCACATATGAGTGAAAGCATATGGTTCTCAACTTTTTCTGTCTGACTTATTTTACTTAGTATGCTACTCTCAAGATCCATCCATATTGCAAATGCCAGCATTTCATCTCTTCTTATGGCTGAGTAATATTCTTTTGTATATATGTACCACAAGTCATCTGTTGAAGGGCACTTTGATTTTTTTCATGTCTTGGCCACCATGAATAATGCTGTAATCAACATGTGCTGCATATATCTTTACAGATAAATGTTTTGAAATTTTTTTGGGTAGATAACCAGAAGAGAGATTGCTGGCTCATATGATAATTCTAATCTTAATTTTTTGAGGAACCGCCATACTATTTTCCATAGTGGTTGTACTAATTTACATTTCCACCAGCAGTATATGAGGATTCCTTTTTCCCTCACAAACTCTTCAATACTAGTTATTGCCTTGTTGATGACAGCCATTCCAACAGGTATGACGTGGTATCTCATTGTGGTTTTGATTGGCGTTTCCCTATTAGCTAGTGAAGTTGAACATCTTTTCATATGTCTGTTGGCAGTTGGTATGTCTTCTTGGGGAGAAGTGTCTGTTCAGGTCCTCTGCCCATTTTTTAATTGGATCATTTTTGTTGTTGTTGTTGTCATTGAGTTGTATGAATTCTTTATATATTTTGGATATTAGCCCATTATTGGAGGTGTTGTTTGCAAACATCTTCTCCCAGTTGGTTGACTCTTTGTTTTGTTGGTGGTTTCTTTTGCTGTGTAGAAGCTTTTTAGTTTGATGTAGCCTCCTTCATCTATTTTAGCTTTTATATCCCTTGCTTTGTCTGTCTTTTCAATTTAAGTCATTTAAATGGTTATATAGTGGTGTACCTCATTGTAGTTTAAATTTGGTATTACCCTCATGACTGATGATACTGAGCATTTTTTTTCATGTGCATCTTATGTATTCTTATATCTTTTGTGATGTTTGTGTTCAAATCTTCTGTTCATGTAAAAAAATGGTTGGTTGTTATCTTATCCTAAGAGTTTGTTGTATATTTAGGGTTTAAATTAATTTGTCAGATATGTATTTGTCAAATACTTTCTCTCAATCGGTGGCATGTCTTTTTATTTTCACAGTATTTCTTGAAGTAGAAAAGATTTTAGTTTTGACGAAGTTCAATTAAAATCTTTTATGCTTTTGTAATCTTAAGAATCTGTATAAACCAAGGTCACAACATATTTTCACTTATTTTTTGTTTTAGTTCTTACATTTAAGTCTATGATCCCTTTTGTGTGAATTTTTTTATTATTTTTATTTTTTTAATTATAGTTGACGTTCAGCATTATTTTATATTAGTTTCAGGTGTACAGCATATTGGTTAGACATTTATATAATTTACAAATGATCCCCCCGATTAGCTAGTACTATACATAATTATTACAGTGTTGACTGTATTGCCTGTGCTGTACTTTACATCTTGTGACTGTTTTGTAATTGAATTTTTAGATACTGTGTAAGGGTAGGTTGGAGTTTTAAGTTTTGTTTGTTTTGTATATGCATATCGAATTACTTCATTATTATTTGTTAAAGAGACAATCTACATTGGATTACCTTGACACTTTTCTCAAAAACTATCTGGCCATGTTTATGTGTATCTGTTTCTGAACTCTGTATCTTGTTTTTTTTTTTCTTATATCTCTATCTGTCTCTATGTCAATATCACATTATTATCGTAGCTGTACAGTAGTTCTTGAAATCAGGTAGTATAAATGCTCCAAATTTGTTCTTCATTTAAAAAAACAATTTTGGCTATTCTAAATTGTTTGCATTTCCATGTACATTGTGAATAAACTTGTCAAAATTTATTAAAAGCCTGCTGTGATTTTGATAGTATTGGGTTAAACATACAGAACAATTTGGAGATAATAGATGCCTGTACACTATTGAATATTACAGTTCATAAACACAGTATATCTCTCCCTTTATTAGTTTTCTTTGACTTTTTCAATGTTTTGCAGTTTTCAACTTAAAAGTTTTAAAAATCTTGTGTTAAATTTACCCAAAATAGTCTCTCTGGCTTTTAGCTATTAGATGGAAATGCAATAGATTTTTTTGTATATTGACCTTATAAATTCTGAGGCTTTTCTAAATTCACTAGTACTAGCAGTATTTTTA
The DNA here is from genome assembly GCA_028627145.1 of Eidolon dupreanum. NCBI lineage: Eukaryota > Metazoa > Chordata > Mammalia > Chiroptera > Pteropodidae > Eidolon > Eidolon dupreanum. The sequence goes on along the minus strand of CM053508.1, from coordinate 79,004,545 downwards.
GTAAATGCTTTAGGATTATTTACAAAGGTAATTTTATCTGTGAATAAAACATACTTCATAATCGTTATGCCTTTTTATTTCATTTTATTGCCTCATCATACTGTCTAGACCTCCAGCGCAATGTTAACAGTAACCTTCTTGACTCCTTCTCCGTCTTAGGGAAAGCAGTAAGTGTTTCACTTGAAGTAAGCTATTAGTTACAGGTTTTAAGACATATCCTTTATCAGGTGAAGGGAATTCCTTTATATTTACTGAGAGTATTTCTAATCATCAATATGCTGATATCAGTTTTGAATTTTGTCAGATGCTTATTCTGGTTTTATTGAAATCATCATATATCTTTTCTTCTTAATCTTTATTAATGTAGTAAATTACAACGATTGGTATTTTAGTATTAAACCAACCTTTGTGTTCCTTTGATTTAAAAACTACTTGATCGCTGTGTATTAACCTTTTCATATAATGCTGGATTTGATTCGCTATCACTTTTCTAAGAAATTTTGCAGTTATTTTTAATGAATGATATTGGGGTGTATTTTTGTTTTTCTGTAATATATTTATTTGATTTTGTCATCAGAATAATATCTCATAAAATGAGTTGGGAAGTATTTATTTCTCTCTGTTGAGGAATTTGTGTAGAATTGTTGTTATTTATCCTTATTTGTGTTCTAGATTTCATTAATGAAGCCATCTGGGCCTGTAGTTTTGTTTGTAGGAAGATTTTAAACTATGAATTTAATTTCTATAATAGTTATAGAGAAGTTTTCTTTTTGGTTTTGAGTGAGGTTTGGTTGTTTGTGTCTTTCTAGTAATTTGTCCAGTTAATCTTAATTGTTGAATATATTGGCATAAGTTGTTCATCATTATCTCATTGTCCTTTTAATGTCTAGAGCATATGCAGTGATGGCTCTTTCATTCTCGATACTGTATTTTTTTCCTGATCAGTGCAACTGGAAGTTTATCCATTTTGTTGTTCTTTTTAGAGAACTAGCTTTCTCAGTTTTTATCTACGTGGCAGCATTACAGAGAGTGTGTATCATTTTTGCTTAGAAGAACTAGTTTTGATTTCTGGACCCTATAGTTCATACTGTGGAGTTCTAATCCCTTAATGTTTCTTGGCTTACTTTCATATAAAATATTAGCACTTTATTATGGAATAGAGTTATTGTGGACCTGTAATGAAATAAAATGCCATTTAAGCACTGTATAAGTTGTTAAACATCATGGAAATATTTATTGCTCTTTGGTTATTATTAATATTTACTAATACTGAGAGCTCCCATTTCATCGACCATTCCCCTTTTACACTTTTTGCTTTAATATTTTGTTACTTTCTTTTAAGTTATAGTTTTCAAGTTAAAAATCATTTTCCAGGTAGACGTTAATCATTATACATATCACATAGTTAGGTAGAACACGCAAAATGTAACTGTGGTACTTAGCAGAGAAAGCACTGTCACTGTCTCTAAGGGATAGGCCTTCTCTTAAATGTAATAGTTCTGTTTATATACATGTACATATTTTTAGTACATTTTATAAAAATACTATTGATCTGACTTCTGGTAGATCTCAGTCTAATAGGTAGGAAAGAAGAGGAAAGTGTTTTGACAGAAATATAAGCAAGTTACTGTCTTATTAATGAAATTAACAAAATTGAACTAAAACAGAGTTAATAACTGTTTTAATAAATTACCCAAATTGCCTGGCTACAGTTGTAACTCATCGTGGTTTTAGCCACTTGACCACCAATTGCCTGAAACCTGTGAATATTGTTTTATCAAACATGATGAATTTTACACACATACACACTCAACACACAAATGATTTTACTTATATGTTGTTAGTATTGTATGTTTCCATTGTTTTCGTCCAGGGGATTTGATGGACTTATACTCTCTACCCGATCCCCTTTCCTGTTTTGCCCTGTATTACTCATCTTCCTGAAGGATAGTTTTCATCCATATCTATTCTATGGAGAGGAGGAAGCAGAGAAGGAACTAGAACTTCGACAACTTTTATTTCATTTGTGTCATACAAGCTGTATATGTTCGGGATTATAAAGCAGAGTCACAACCTGCACCAAAATTTGCCTGACCTTAAGTCCAGTGTTTTATTTACCAACAGATTGACTTATTTCTATGAATGTTACTTCTGCTGTTGAACTGCTTAAAAATTCTGTTTGGAGCCGATTTTAAAGTCCTTACTTACTATTACATTGTTTCTGATAATCTGCTTCTGGGTGAGCACGAACCAGTGACGTCTTAGTAGCAAGAGAATGCATACTGCTTGAGTCACTGCTGACAGCAGTGCCTTCGTTGACTAAAATTATGACACTGGTTACTTTCCCTGCAAAATGGCCGTGTGTACTAGACCTTCTGAACTGTATTTTGTTTTGCGGAGACGCCTCTCTGT
>CM053508.1:78932199-79001633 GCA_028627145.1 Eidolon dupreanum | reverse complement strand
TTTCGTTTGGTCAAAATCTGCTGACTTCCTCTAGAGAATTTTTCAAAGCAGTTATACTTTCCAAGTCCAGCATTTCCATTTGGATTGTTTTTATAGAAGCTATCTGTTAATTGATATTCTGTATTTAATATGATATTGTCATCATACCTGCATTTACTTCTCTAATTATGGTTTCATTTTGTACTTTGAACATACTTTTAATGGCCACTTTGAAGTGTTTTTCTGTTAAATCTCACATCTGTTTTCTTTCACCAGCAGTGTCTGCTACCTGTTCTCCCCTCCTTCTCCCCAAAATGGCTCATATTTTCTTTTAAAAAATTATAAAACTTTATTGAAGTAAAATTTACATATCATACAATTCACTTAATTTAAGTGTACAAGTTTATTCTAAGTAAACTTACAGAATTGTGCAAACATCACCGTAATCCAGTCTCACCCCACAAAGTTCCCTCATGCCTGTTGGCTGTCACTCCTCATTCTCACACCTGCCCCATCTCATACCGTTTTATCTAACAGTTTTCCTTCTGAAAGCCCTTATTAAAAGAATAATCCAATAGAGATTGATATTCACAAATATGCTTATTATAGCTTAATATATAATTTTGAAGACTCAGAAGCAATCTAAGTATCACAGATGGGGTAAAGAGAAGAAAATTGTTATATTTACATAATGGGTTATATGTTTATAGTCATTTAAATTGCATTATATATATTTTAAACTTAAAAGTATTAGAGCTAATTAATTATGAGGTGAGGTTGTTTTGCTCCTACAAGCTAAAGAAGGGAATTAAAACCTCTGTATCATGTACTGAAAAAAAAATCACTTTTTTTTCAATAGGTTTTAATAGACATTTTATTTCCCTAAAAAGATTTTATTACTTCCAATACAATATAGTAAACATTGTCAATTCCATTGTAAGATGTATGAACAAAATGAAAATAAAGGTTTTGTTCCAGACAGTGAAATATATATAATGCAGATGTGAAGAAGCTGATTACTGTGTTTTACAATACATTTTGTATTTTATTTTAATCATTATTTTTAGAAAGCAGGTATGCTGAGTTCTTAAGCGTTGTAGTTGTAATAATACCTCATCTGAAACAAAAACAAAAAAGAAGAATCTATAAACCACTTCAGACATTGTTTTTGAAGGATAACCATGAGCCAAAGAGAGTGATACCTTTAGTGTTTTGTAGGACTTTTCACTTAAATTCATTGATGATTGTAAAAATAAATTATATCATTAACTGTTAGTACAAGACTTTCAGCTCAAAAAAAAATTATCGCTTGCAAGTTCAGTTGTAGAGCAAAGAACGTTGGTGATTTTGTATTTGTATTTAAGAGTGTTGTGTTTCTTAAAATAGCCTTTTATACATACAAAATAAAGGAAAAGGGCACAGTCTCTATGAAAAGAACCAAAGAAAAATATTTAAATAGACTGAAAATGGAAAAGTGGTAGGCTTTAGCAGTAGTAGAAACAGGAGTTTTATGATCGGATTGAGTCCAGATGGAAGACCAAAATCAAGAAAGACAAAATAGGGTAGTATATTTTTTAATCTTAAGGGTAAGGAATGGATAATTTTATTCTAAATTCAGAATTTTCCTTGAATAAGGAAACATCATTTAAAAGTAGTTTGAAAAAGATTAGAGGAAAAACATTAAAAGGATTCCATTAGGGCCAATTTTATCGTACAGCTTTACAATTCAGAGAACATTTATTAAAGCATTTCTATGTATAGAGCACTATTATAGGCATTATGGAAGATGCAAACTGTAAACTACCTTTAAGGACCTTGTAACCAAGAGAGCGGGAAGACAAAGAAAACTTAAAAAGTTAACTTGACTGAATTTATAATCATGATATAATCTGTGAACACTAAGCCCTATGGTATCATGGAGAGGGATTCTAATTGTAGGAACTAGGAAATCGTTCATAGAGAAGATAGCTTTAAAACCAGTTCAGTCAGGCACACGACGCTTCTAAGATTAGTTTTGAAGCTCATAAAGATGAAGTGATTTTTTTTTTGTTTATTTTGGTAGGGAACAGTCTGCTTCCCTCAAAAACCTCCCATGAATTCAACCAAAAATGCTATGATTTTTTTTTTTTAAATCTACTGGTACTCTAACTAGTTTCTTTTTCATATAGGGATAATAATTTGCAAAAATCTTTAAAACCTGCTATCAAATTACAAAATTTTTTGCTTCATTAATTTAAAGACATTCAACCTGACTTCTGATTTTGTCCATGGTGAAGTAGCTAGTACTGGATGTGACCTGCCACTGTCTGTTATTGGTTTCTGTTATGAGTTCGTTTTTTATTTGTGTGTTTGCTGTTTGAGTCCAGCTGTAAGTGAGATGACATGGCATTTCTCTTACTCTGCCTGACATCTTTCACTTAGTTTTATGCCTTCAAGGCCCCTCCATGTTGTTGCAGATGGCAAGATTTCATTCTGTTTTCAGGCTGAATAATATTCTGCTGGGTGTGTGTGTGTGTGTGTGTGTGTGTGTGTGTGCGCGCGCGCACACCATTTTTTTAAATCCATCATCAGTGGACACTTAGGTTGTGTTTCCATGTTTTGGCTATTGAAAATAATGCTGTTCTGAACATCGATATCTGAATATCTCTTCTCATTAGTGTTTTCATTTTCTTTGAGTAAATACTCAGAAGTAGAATTGCTGGATCATACGGTAATTCTATTTTTAATTTTTTGAGAAACATTCATACTGTTGATAGTGCCTACACCATTTTACATTTCCACCAACAGTGTGCAAGGGATCCCTTTTCTTCACATCCTCTCTAACACATATTTCTTGTCTTTTTGATAATTGCCTTTCTGACAAATATGAGTTGATATCTCATTGTGGTTTCATTTATTTATCTTGATAACTAGTGATATTGAGTACCTTTTCATGTGCCTATTGGTTATTTGTATGTCTTCGAAAACATGTATCTTCAGATCCTCTGCCGGTTTTTAAAACAGATCGTTGATTTTTTTGGCTATTTTGTTGTATGAGGTCTTTCTATATTTTGGTTATTAACCCTTTATCAAATATATGATTTGAAAATATTTTCTTGTATTTGGTGTGTTGCCTTTTCATTTTGTTGATTAAAAAACTATAAGAAGGTTTTTAGTTTGTTGTAGTCTTGTTTATTTTTATTTTTATTTTTGTTACCTTTGCTTTTGGTTTCAAATCCCATCCCCCTGCAAAAATCCTTAATTTAAGGTAGGTCTACTAGCTAGAGCGCACATTGCTCTTCCTCCAGATGTTTTTCCCATCGTCGCTTCTCTTAGTGTGGTATTATTATCAGCATCAGGAGGCAGCACACCCCTACTTGATTAAACTCTGACTTGCTCCTGGCTCCTCCAACTCTCTTTGTCTCTCCTCTTCCTTATTTGTTCTGTTTCTTCAGTGTCTTGATGTCATCTATACTCTCCTCACAATTCCCTCAGTTGTATAATTTTATTTCTGCAAATTAGCTCATATGGTTTACTCCTTGAAAGTAATTCTGTTTTTGAGCAGTGCTCTGTAGCATGTCAAAAATTTAACATATTTGTGAAATTTAACTTTAAAATGATGGGCTAGAAACACAAATAATAAACATTTTGAGCATTTATGATCTTATTATAATACATATTAAAATATTTTATTGACAATACCAAGGCAATCAATGAAGAAGGTGATTAGATCGGTTTTATATTGCCAGTATTACTACCTAATATAATTGTCGTGATTTCATTCAAATTTTTTTAAAAGACCTTTTGAAAGGTCTTTCTCTGTTGTAATTATCACCTATTCTTTAGTACATTAGGGATTGAAATAGAATTTCTATTTTAAACGAGTACATATTTTAATCCCAACTGTTTACCTCTAGCTTGGGAAGTGTGAATTTGTGCATTTAAAAAGGATTAAAATTTGAAACTTTGAGGTGAGAAATAATGTTCTACATTTCATTTAATGGAGAGAGAACAAAAGTTCTCATCCGAGAGTGTGCAGTTGTGTTAGCTAATTTGTAATATTGAACTATGTAAACATAATTATATTCCAGAGATGAGAAGTATCATCTAGAACCACACATGTGTGCATTTTTAATTATTCACACTGCTCTTCTCTGGGAACATACTTAATAACGAATGGTTTGCATCCTCGTTCAAGGTAGAAAGGCCCTAGCTATTAGTCTGGAAGTAGAACTGGCTAAATTTGGCCTGACATGTTTGGCCTGCACAGTGTTTTAAAATGTTTGGATTAAATTACAAGTTAGGTAATTTCATATAAGAAATTCAGATTTTATGTTTCTCTTAAATTGTGGAAGAACTGGCAATATTGTACAATAATTGACTTGAGCTGAGCATCAGGGGTCATTTTTTTAGACAAGACACACACATTCTAGTTGAAAGAAGTCCCCACCTGGCCCCCTGCACTTCTATGTGTTATCTGTTTGCCTCCTGTAAGAACTTGAGTTTGGAATATTGGATTTAATCTCATCACATTAGAGTAAGAAAATGGAACCACATCATTTAAATTATTTTTTTGATCTTAAATAATTGTCAAGAGATAATTAGTGGCGGAGCCTGGGTTATAACCTGGGTCACTTCACTGTCAGCCTGTTAATACTGAGAGGGCATGGCATTTTGTCCTGGCTCCATCCTTTCTGGCTCTTAAGGTCTTTAATGTTTGGTTTGCATAGTTGTAAGGCGATATAGTTGTAATACTGATATCCTGTGATTGTTGAAAAGGTTAAATATAATTTGTGATTGTCAGGTTCATATCGGCAGAGAAATTTTAACCATTTCTAACAATACCTTTTTTATTACATCTGGTGCATCTTTATTTCTTCTCTAAAGTGGTGACATGTTTTAATAAACTTCTTGTTTGGATTTAACAAGGCTATTGTCACACTTTTGTGTAGCGGCATTAGTATTCAGTATGTTGATATACTTTCTATAGTAAAGGCAAAAATTTTTCATATAAACATTTTTTGTATTCTCAACGATATAAGTAATTCATGTGTCAGGCACTGTGTGTGTGTGTGTGTGTGTGTGTGTGTGTGTGTGTGTACACTTTTGAGGGTATTAACAGGACAATTTTGTGCTATGGAGTATTAAAGTAAAATTTGATTTACATTTAATATCAGCTAGCCTCATATTTTTTCTAATAAAATAATTCTATTGTAAATAATCAAAAACAATAAAAAAATGAGAAAATGAAGATCTGACTGTGTTTATCACCATAATAAAATTTAACTCTCATAGAACCGAAATGAGAATAACAAAATAATATAAAACCACTGATTAATGTCTGGCACCTGGAAGAGTCACAGCAGGTTTTTATTTCTTAAATGTTTCTCTGCTTTAAAACTTTAGAGTTTTATTCTGTTACATTTAAAATGAGTGTTTAATTTAGTTTTATTTTTTCAGAGCACCTTCAAGTTTAAGTCTGAGAGTGATATTCATTTGGCAGAACATCATAAACAGGTTCTGTATGATGGAAAACTTGCAAGTAGTATTGCATTTACATATAATGCTAAAGCAACTGATGCTCAGCTATGCCTGGAATCCTCGCCAAAGGAAAACGCATCAATTTTCGTGCATTCTCCACATGCTCTAATGCTCCAAGTGGGTGAATAGTAAATTAGTTTTCATGTTCTCGTCAGCATTACCAGTATCTTTATTTTACCTATTAAGCATTGCTCATCTATAAATCTCCAATTGCTCTTTGTTTTTCTTTTTTGGTTTTCTAGTTCTTTGAATGATGTTTTTGTTTTCTACCTCATTTGGGGCAGTGTACTTTACCTTGGACTTGTCTCCTTTGTAGGATGTCTGTCATTTCTGTTATCTTGTATGTCCTACAACCAATGAAATAAAATCATTTGATTAGCTGAACAGGTAGTTGTTAATATAAAAGTATACTTTGGTTTAAGAACATATTAATACAACTTGCTAACATGAAGTTACCTGAAGTGTCTTTAAATCCATTAGTGGTATTTCTTAATCTAAAATATCTTTTGATTTGTAATTTTAATTTCAGTATAAAAATCTCTCAGGATTTCAAGATGTGTATCAAAAATGTATAATTAAGGGTTTTTTAAATATCTAATGTTATTTAATGCTTTTACAAAGTTATTTGAAACAAGGAAATAATAATAACATGCTTCAGAAATGTAATAAACATTTTTGTTTTTCAATATAGGATGTGAAAGCTATAGTAACACATTCAATTCATAGTGCAATTCATTCCATTGGAGGAATTCAAGTGCTTTTCCCACTCTTTGCCCAACTGGACAATCGACAGCTCAATGACAGTCAAGTGGAAACAACCGTCTGGTAAGTGTTCTTTGACTGTGTATTTTCTTATATTTTTTTACACACTTAATTTACGCCTGGTATACTTGGTGCTGTGTAAATGTATTACAGTGTTTGGTTTTTATCCTTCAAGTGCTAATAAAAGTTTCTTTAGTACCAAGGCAGATATATATTTACCTAATATATACAAACCTGACACCGAGGTTCTTATAGCCATGAAGGAGTGACTTCCTTCATAATAAATAAATAAATCCCTTCAGGCGTAGTGTAGTGATTATAATGTGCAGTTGGGGGAAAACCTCAGTCCTGACCTTTTCCTTTAAATGCTCATGGTTTGGATCGTTCATGAAATCCCATCAGGTTCAACAACGTTACTAAAATAACGTTTATTCTGAAGAATAGTATTTAATAACAGTTAAATAATTGATATTGTAAATACTGACATTACTTTACAATGCTGTTATCATAAGACTAGCACAGTATTAATTGATATTAGGTTTTTTTAGTATATGTATTTCATGTTTGAGAACCCAAATCTAACTTGTGGCATGTTTATATTTATATAAAAATTCAGTATCTTCTAATTAGGTTGATTTCTTGTGCAGTTTTTGTAGCTTTTTATTAAAAAATCTCATTCATCAAACTCTGACTTAATCTTAGAATCATAAATGCAAGAAATTAAATGTAAATTTTAATAGCTATTTGTACATTGCTATGTTGGAGAATTTAAAGGGAAAGTTTTATTGGTAAACATTAATTTCTACTTCAAAAATAATATAGGAATGCTTCATTAGTATATACACATATACATGAAATCCTACATGGTCATACACTTTTGGAATGATGAAAAAACTAGTGAAAAGCTAAGATGGGAAATATTTAAAATCCATGATTTTCTCATTTTTATATCTAAATTAACAAAATTCCATTTTACTATTGCTATTAATATTGTCGTTGCATTGGGACCGTCTTTATGTAAAGTATAAATATAAATGTGACCTGTACATTTACAAAATTCAACTCTCATCCATGGATTATGCTTTCCTTCATATAAAATATAAAGTTTGGAATTTTAAAATGAAAAGCTTTGAAGTGAAAAGGGACCCTTTCTTTGGTCATGCCCTGCTATGATACTACTTTGCTGCAAGATCTTAAATAATTTCATTGGGAGGCAGATTGGTCTTTTGGAAAAATTAAACTTTCAATTCCATTCCTGGATTTAAATTAAAAATATTTTGTTTTTATCATCTAAGTGACCCAGTACACATAATGATTACTAATTTTAAATCTACTAAGTGCCATGAAAAGAAGTTGGAGATGAAGTAGCCAGTAGAAAACTCCATGTGTAATTTAAAGATTCTTTATGAATTAAGTCTATAATTATTTTAACCTGAAATGGAATTTTTTTTGCTTTGTGAAGAAAAATTAGAAAGATTATGCAGTTTGAAATAACTAAAATTATTCACAATAACATATTTTCATGAATCGCTATTATAAAATCTTGATTCTAAAATCATATTTAACAGGTTTTCTGGTCCATTCATCCAAGGCACCTGGTTATTTTTCATTGCCTGTATTCAAAATTTATTTTAGTGTTTATATTATATTTTGGTATTGAAATTGTATTTATTTTATCATGGAGATAATAGATAGTGAAAGAGGTCAGCATTCTGATTTTCATTATGATTTGTTTTTGTTTTTTTATATCATTCATCTTAGTTTCTATGTATTAAATAACTTCAACTTTTTAAATGATATATAAATTCTTAGTTTATAGGCAATAAAAAACATAATAAAATAATTTCACTCTTCTCTTTAATAATAATACATACCCAATTCCAAGTTACCTTGTGATTTGATTATGTGCTATTTTGAATTCTTATTTACTACTTTTTCATTAATTGTGTCAGTGCTCTTGATGTCTGAGGTTCACTTGTTTGTGGAGAGTTGTGTGTATCAGTAATACAATCTTTTGTTATTTAAAGATTTCTAGGGGATCATTAAAGACAAGTGTGTGTAACAGTGATAATCTTTCGGTTTTTAAAATGTTAAAGGCGAGTTGTTAAGTGGAATTTCTCCATTTGAAGAACCAAGATTCTTAGATATAGGCAAGGATTGATAGAATTTCTTATTTTCTGGGTAATTATAAATTCATGTAGATGAATGAAACCTTGAGATGGGATATATCATCTTATTTTTAGTCAGTAGTAAATTGTTCTAGAGAAATGAAAATATTTGAAGTGTGTAAATCTTTTAGATTTGATATACATTTTTTGAAAATCTCTTTGCATAATAAATATTTGTCAACATTTCAGTTTAATTCTTAATTACTTTTTGGAAACATTGAGCTAATCTCTAAAACAAGTTACTTCGCTACCTTCTGTATTTCCATTGAAGCATTCTAGTTTCCATGTACTTAATTTAGTAGTCTCTCTTTTTGAAACCTTTTACTGTTTCTATAAAATTAACTTTTGTTGACACTATTATACCGTTTTTATCAACCTCGATGAGTTTTACTCTACATAGGGGTCTTAATATTAAAATGATTTATTAAAGGAAAAATCTTATTTTCTGGAGCCTTTCAAAGTAGGCTTTATTTGTGCAGGAGAATTTTCGTGCCTTTGTTTTGTTGTGAAGGCTGTGTATTACAGTGGTTTATATGTGTGGCAGACTTGGATTCAAATCCCAAGTTTACTGTTTATGATAAGTGTAACTGAGTGTGTTATTAACTTTTTTGTGCTTCAGCTTCTACCATTATAAAATAGGAATAAAATATATAGATTGACATGTTAAGCTCTTACTTAGTACATACTGGTTCTTGTTATTATGACAGATATCATATATCATCAGTCTTAGGAATTGGTCATTGTAATAAGGACCATATTACTTTATGTTTGAATTTATTTCTACCAATGATGTTATTTACAATTGAGAATTACTTATTTTAAGTAAGACTTACATTTTGATTTTCAGTTGTGATGAAAACTGGTTTTGAAATATCTGTCAGTTTTCTAGATACAATGGCTTAAAATTGAAGAATGTGGTAACTCAAGTTTTAACCAAGTCAGACAAACACCACCAAGTCAAACAAGCTTGCATGGGTTAAAGATGATTTTTCTTTAGCTAACTTTTGGATTTTTTTAGCTACCCTCTTACTGTAAATCTCCAGGAATAACATTCTACTCCCTTTTCTTTTAACATGTATTTATTCTTTATTATGGCATAAAACATTAACCAACAAAGGAGTAGATAAATATTATTGAACTGAGTTAAATACCTTGTGGCAACAAATAGTATTTTTGATGTGATCTGCTTTTTAATAAGTAAATTAGGTCAGTATGGAGTTTACCATTGTGATTTTTCCTATTCATAATGATTCTCAAGCAGCGTGATCACCCTGGAATAATTCTGCCAAGTAATCAAAGCTATTTGGATGTTTTGTCATTCCTCAGGGAGTCGTATTGCTTATATTGTACTAGTCGATACCCCTTAGTCCAGTGAATATTGAGAGCAATAACTACACAATTGCTTTTCACTTGACATTTAATAAATTCTTATTTAATGACTAAAAGAATGAGCAAATGATTTATAAATTATTTCATAAAGTATAACTCCCATCTTGAAGTAATCATATCTTTTGTGTTTTGTGTCTAGGAATAACTCTGTAAATTAGAAATTTCTTTTTCCTTTGATTTGGATGATCATTTACCGTGACTGCAAATGACATGTCATTCTCCAATTTAGCCCACCTCCTTCTTTTTAAGAGCATATATTATTAAATACTATTGTGATACAAAACAGAATAAATCTCATTGTATAACTTAGGAAGAATTTACTTTGAAAAAATATACGTTTTCTGGCACAAGATATAAATAGGCTTTTGTATATCAAACAAAAATATACAGAGAATTTTCATTAGAGGCAGTGTGATTGCTATAGGCAAGTCTTCTTTGGGTGTCAGACAGATTAAGACTCAAGTCGGTATTCTGTTACGTACTGCCTGATTTTAGATGATGAGTCTGTCCAAGGGCGTGTAGTAGCAGCACATAGTGTTTATGAGTACTTACTATGTGCCAGTCACTGTTTATAATTGTATTATCTCATCTAATCCTGCTCTGCTGATGAGAGAGAGAAAATTTAAGTAACTTGCTCAAGGTCACAGAGACTTTGGTGGCAGATGAGAACCAGGGTTCTAATCCTGAAGGTCTGGCTCCAGAGCCCTCACCGGAAACCACCGTGGACAACTCTGAGTTAGTTTTGCCAGCTGTGGAATGATTTTAATCGTGCCATCTTTACTTGACTGTAATATGAATTAAAATAAAATAGTATGTGTAAAGTATCATAGTGTCTGGTACATAGTAGGCATTTAATGAGTTTTTTTCTTTCTTTAGTAAATATTGATACTCTATTAATGTGATGTGATTTTGTATCACTAACACTTATTTTAATGCCATTTTAACTCTGATAAATATTATAAACTGAAAAATGAATTATAAGTGATAATTTCAATGAATTATTAAAAGTATATAAATATTTTTCTCAGAAAAGTATTTTTGTTTTTAATTATGATACTGGTTGTTTGATTGACTGATGGAATATAAGATATAAAACAAAATTAGAGAATCTCATAAAGCATTTGTCAATAATTCAATCATTAAGAACTATCTTTAACATGAATATTTATGACTCATTAATTTGTTTAGTGAATTTAAATTGAGATTTTTTTTTCTTAAAAACAATCTTGCTAACCAAAGTTATAATAGTAATTATTTCGAATTTTATAGCCCCCTTAATAATTAAGCAGCCCCCTTAATAATTAAGTTTCATTATAAAGTTCTAATTAGCACTACTGTCAAAATTACCTGGAAATTTCAGCATTTCAGTGTCTTAACTACCTAGACCATATTTCTTCTTCTGCTTCAAAGTGACATAAAAATCCTTTGTCTGACCTTGTTTTCTGATCTTTTTTTTATTCAAGGATAAGTGCCTGTCATGCATATAATGTCAGAATTTTATTATATATTTTTAACTCAACTGACATAAATAATGAAATTCAATTTCTTTCAGGAGGAAAAAGAAGTGAAATTAATACTTGTTTATGTTTGTCTCTTATGTAGGTTGTTGTTCATGTATCTAGAATATAATTTTTATTTCAGTTTCCAATAGTATTTAAATATTTTTGAATATATACCTATTGAATCATATTACTTTTATTTTCATTATGTTTTTCAGAATTGTACATCTGTTGCTTCTTAATATGTGTATTTGCTAATTTGCCTTTTTTATAAATATTACTAAATAGTATTGAAAATATTCTTTTAAGTGAAACATACACAAAAAGTGCTTTTGAAGTACATATGATACTACTATTATTAGAGGGGAAAAACCAAATAATTTGTATAGTGAGATTTAACAGTAGTTTTGAATTCACTGTGCAAATTAATTTGTAAGGAGTAAAAAATAAAGTACATTAAGTATTCTGCCTGAAACCAGAAAATTTACTTGTTTGACAGGTGAGTTCTTTTTATTCAAAGGAGCCTGCACAGAAGATATTAATAATAAGGATTATTGTACACCTGGCAATTTAACATGTTTTTCATAATAAGTAATTACTTTTCTACAGTAATTCTTCTATAAAAAATTTTCTTTAAATTTAGTGAAATCCATTTTTAATGCTATATTACTTTGTGTTATTTCGGTTTACAACACATATTTTTTGCTCCTTTGTCCCATAAACGCTTCTGGTTTATCTTTAACTCAAAAAAAAGGACACATCTTTAATGAACCTGTTACTTTAAATTTTCTTGTAGTTTGCATGTCACATCCTCTGTCCTTCAATATTTTAATCATATCTTATAACAGGTATTGTTATTTTATTCATGGAATAGCATTCATTTCTTTTAACTTTTCTATGCCTTTACATTCCTTTAAAAATAAGGAAGGTAAATTGCTTTATTTATTTTGATTTTATGATATCATACAGTCTAAAACTAACATTAATATTATGGGCTTTTACAAGGAGTATTGTCATATGCCTGAAAATTTATGATTTATTTTTAAAAGCTCAGAATATTTCTAATGTGGGTGGTGGGTGTAGTACTCAGTCACCGAAGCGTTTAGGTTTGTGTCCCTTTCTCTCCTGGATGTGATGACCATTCTGTGCAGTGAGTTGAATCTTAAGAAAGGAGGTAATAGAGCATCATCAGAAGGTGTTCTCTGAGCTTCTTGGATCTGTGGTTCAGTTTTTGACTTTAATTTTTGGGGAAATTTGCAGTCATTGTTGTTCAAATATTCAGTTACTTTCTTTTCCTCCTGGTAGTCCCATTATGCAACTTCCCACAGTCCTTGGTGTACTTTTATTCAGTTTTCGTTCTCTTTGGTTTTGGGTTTTTGAGGATTTTATTAGTATATTCTCTAGTTAGAGATTCTTTTCTCAGCCCGTTCAGTCTACTAATAAGCCTGTCAAAGACATTCTTCCTTTCTGTTGCAGTGTTTTTTACTGCTAACATTTCTTTTTGGTTCTTTCTTAGGATTTCCATCTCCACTTACATTGCCTATTTGTTCTTTTATGCTGTCTGTTTTATCCATTAGGGACCTTAGCTTATTAATCATATTCATTTTAAATTCCCAGTCTCATAATTCTAACATCTCAGTCATGTCTGGGTCTTATTCTTGGTTTGTCCTTTTAAACTGTGATTTTTTGCCTGTTAGTATGCCTTGTAATTTTTTTCTGGATAGTCAGACATGATGTACCTGGTAAAAGGAACTGCAGTAAGTAGGCCTTTAGAAACGTGGTGAGGTGTGGGGGGCAAGGAAGCACTCTATTGTCCTGTGATTAGGTGTTAGTCTTTTAGTGATTTTGTGTGTGTGGACTGTGAACCTCAAAAGTGTCTTTTAGTTTTTCAACCCCTAAAGGGTCAGAGAAGATGGCTAGAGCTGGCTGTTGTTGGATATTTTCCTTTCCTGGGTCTGTTAGGCTCTGATAATACCTTAGCATGTTGGGCTTCTTTAACTAGGTTCTCCTGAGGGCAGGCCTTGTTAAGAACAGAGTATTCTAGTGTGACGGTCCTCAACCTTTAGAGACTGGTGTTCCTATAAGAATCTAGTGCCTGATGATCTGGGTGGAGCTGAGGCTGTGACGTTAACATGGGGGAGCAGCTGCAAATACAGATGATGCTTTGCTGGCTACCCTGCTGCTCACCTTCTGCTGTCTGGCCCGGTTCCTAACAGGCCATGGACCAGTACTGGTCCGCAACCCAGGGGTTAGGGATCCTTGCTCTAGTGTGCTTCACAGTGGTTCCTTTCCCTTCCTCCTGCTAGAAGCGCAAGAAGATTTTTCTCTCATATTGACTGTGGAAACTAGAGATATATCTCAAAGTAAATGTGAGGGTTTCTCCACATGTGTTTTTGATTTTTCAGCTTTTTATTTGAGAGAACAGAGTATTGCCTTCATTCAGAACCAGACTCCTTACATTCAGAACCAGAATGTAAGGTTGCTTTTTTAAATCTCTCTCTCACAGCTGGTTTGCCCTCGATGTAGGCAGAGTTATAGAAGTGCATAGCAGATTGAGACTGTGGGAGCTAGAAGCCCTAGCATTTTGACAACAGAACTGAAAAGATGAGACCCGGAACTGAAAAATTACCAGGGAAATCACTGAAAGGGAAGAATGTGTGAAAGGACTTTATAAAATTATGTATGAACTCAACCCTGAGCTGTACATATGTGAATCTGATACAAATTAGAGGTTCTAGCCATTGTAATAAGGCAAGACAAAGAAACAAGTCATACGTTTTGGGAAGGAAAAAATAGAACTACCCCTTTTCACAGATGACATGATTGCCTGCATAAGAATTCTTAAGGAATTAGTGCTAGCACTATTAAGCAAGCTTAGAAGTTTGCAAAACACAAGGTTCTCACATAAAAGTAAATATTTCTCTGTATTAGCAATGTGTATTAGGAAGCCAAATTTAAAATACTTTTAACATACCTTCAAAAATTTAAATATCTTAAATGTAAGTGTCCAAAACATGTATAGGATCTGTGTGTGCTGAGATCTAAAAATTGCTGATGAAAGAAATCAAAGTCCAAAATAAATGATATATATGGTATACATATATTGGAAGATTCAGTATAGTAAAGGCATCATTAAATTGATCTATAGATATAACATGATACTAATTAAAATCCTTGCTGGATTGGTTTGTTGATGTAGACAAAATGATTTTAAAATTTATATGGAAATTCAAACTAGGATAGCTAAAATGATTTTGAAAAATAATAAAGTCGGAGGAAACATACTTTTTTGGCTGTAAGACTCACTATAAAGCTACAATAATGAAGACAGTGTGGTATTAGCAAAGAGATAGACATATGTATTAGAGGAACACAGTAGAACTCAGAAATAGCCCCACATACAAATAGTCCCACATATAAATCATCCCACACATAAATAGTCCCACGTGGACAGTTCATTTTTGGCAGAGGTGCAAAAGCAATCTAAGGGAGGAAGGATAGTTGTATGCCAAAAAATGAGCCTTGTCCTAAACCTAACACCTTATATAAAGTTAATGCAAGGATTAATTCTACATGTAAAATATAAATGTATAGAACTTTTAGAAGACAACATAGGAGGAAATCTTTGTAATCTAGGCTAGGCAAAGCTGTTTCAGACACCAAATATATGATGCATAAAAGAAAAAAATTGGTAAATTTGACTTTGACTTTATCAAAGTTAAAACCTTTTACTCTGCAAAAGATGCAATGAAAAGACATGCTACACACTGGACAAGGATGATAGAAAATCACTTATCTGACAAAAGATCAATATCAAGAGTTTGTTTAAAAAAACTCAAACATCAATAGTAAGCAAACATAAAATTTAATTTAAAAAAATGAGCAAAAAACTTGAACAGACACTTCACCAAAGAGATATAAGGGTGCCAGAATAGCACATGAAAAGATCTTCAACACTGTTAACCAATAGGGAAATATGTATTAAAACCACTATGAGATAGCAACTACACACCTGGTATAGTGGCCAAAATAAAAAATACTCATTAGTGCCAAGCACTGGCGAGAATGAGGAGCCACTGGGACACATAACTGGTGGGATTGCTGACTGGTACTGCCGCTCTGGCAGTTTGGCAGTTTATTATAAATTTAAACATATACTTATGATATTATTTAGTCTTCCTACTTCTGGAGTCATGTCTATGAGAAATGAATAAAAACTGTTCACACAAAAAACCTTTATGTGAACATTTATAGTAGTCCTATTCATAATTGCTGTTGACTGTATATAACTCAAATGTATACAAACTCTTATAATCCATTCATACAATGGAATATTATTCAGCAATGAAAAGGAATACACTCTTGTACACGCATCTACTTGGATGAATCTCAAAGGCAGTATGTTGAGGTCAGGAAGCACATACTCGGAAGATTGCATAGTATGCGATTCCATTTATATGACATTCATGGAAAGCAAAGCTGTAGTGATGGATAAAAGAGTAGTTACCCTGCGTTATGGGTGTTGGGAGAGGACGACTGTGAAGGTGTAAAGGGATCGGATAAATGAGTTGGTGTCACGAAACTATATGTATCTTGATTGTGGTGAGGTTATGTAAATCTACATATCTAATGTTCTCAGAATCGTGTACACACACACACACACACACACACACACACACACACACACACACAGAAAGAAGTCAGTTGTACTGCATAGGTCATTGAAAAACTAAAGTTAATTATAAAGAGATTAGAAAATTCCTGGGCATATGTAAAGCCTAAGTATCAAAATAATTATTTTGACTTTCTGTGTAACCAACCCTTTTAACATGTTATTTATGTATGTCATTTATGTGGTAATTTCAGCACATCTGGGGGACGTTTTGAATGCTGCTGCTTCTGGTAGATAAGCTGGGGCCTGGCTCAGCGTGGAGCCAGCCAGGCAGTGGCCGTCCAGCGCCCCCGGCCGCGGTGTGCTTGGACAAGAAGGGCACTGAGGTCCGCACCTGTGTCGTTCTCATCTGTCTCTGATTTTCTTCTGAAATTTCGAATTTCTTAGGTGTTAGGAAGTTACATCAGACTTCCAAAGTATTCATGTCCTCCTGGGTTATACTTGGTTACTGTAGTGGTGCCGCCACTTGTAACAATTCCAGGAAGTTTTCATAAAGGAATTAGGGCATTGAGAGCCTTGTAAATGGTTGTTTTGTGAGTTGTTTGTAAATTGCAAACTGTTAGGCTTTCAGAGTTATTGCTTTTACAATGGAGGCTCTTTAGTAAATATTGACTATTTATAGAAAATTATGGAACTCATCAAAAGACTTTTGTTTTCTGACTGTAAATACTAGTAGATACTATATACTAACATATAACTATGTCATAAGAGGTTGAGAATTAATTCATTTACATGTACAAAGTTTTTAATTTTATTTCCTTCGTAAGACAGATTATGACATATTTCAGTCACACTTTTATGAATATGGATTTTTTGGCCTATATTTTGTCAGAAATAAAATAGGCTGATGAAACATAAAATCAACATTTCTCATCAAAGAAAGGCAAAAATGTATAGTAGCTTGACTAATTTTTAGAGGAGCCTTTATAGAATACTCTTAAATAGCCATGACGGTGGTCACAGTTCAGTTAATAAGGCTGCCTGTCTCCATATCAGGCTGAAAGAAAATGTAGAAATTACCGAGGCGAGGTTTCATGGGTAAGGGCAGACATAGAGACTTCATGTGCTACCCACTGTATTCCATCTGTCCTTACATTTTACTGTGCTGCATTTCACTGTTTTCCTTATTTGACTCTACAGATAAATGTATTTTACTGATTTTGGCATATATCTCCACTTGGTGTCTGAACTGATGAATGTGACAGTTTGCATATCAGGGTTCATTGTAGATATAGACAAGTAGGCAGTGGTCTTTTGAGATAGCATCTTCAGGAATTATCTAAAAGTGACTACTAAATGTACTTGGAGTTAGAAACCTTTGGGTTAGAGCCTTCTAATTTTTAACTGTGAAGGAATTTAACTCTACTAACTTACTGTGAGATTTTTTGTGTATCCCTTAAAATTAACTGTATTGAGTGTGAAATTATCTTGGATATGGACTTAAGTTGATTTCTTTTACAGTTCTATTCCTGCTATGATCACTGTCATCTGAGAAGAGTTTTGTAGTGTAAGAAATAGTATAAAAACTATGACATTAAATATTTGATATAATTTTAATCATCTTTTGCAAGATTTCAGCGTATCTCAGGACTAAATTAGGCTACCTGGGAAATGAAACTTTATGAAAAAAATCAAAAGATTTTACCCCTTGACTGGTATCTTAAATCTTAACTGGAACTTAATTTACTCCTGAATTTATTCTGACAATTACTTTACCTGTAGTGTTTCCTAAGAGATTAAAGTTGTTCTTTTGTAAGGGGGAGGAGGTGTTAAATCTCAGGGGGAATCTTTAATATTAACATTATTAATTGCATTCTTCTTAATGTATTTAAACAGACTGTTTAGCTGAGATACTTTGCTTGTTTCAGTACAAAGCAAATGGAAAAACCAATTTCTGTCTTCTAAGAACTGCTTTTGAATGAAACTGAGGTTATATATTCAATATTAATCATTTCAGTTATAAATTAGATCTATCTTTATGATATAGTTTATCTTTAAATAATAAAATACTTGAAGTAATAACAATTTTGGGATCACATTACATGAGTTATCTGCATTAGTTACTTTTAAAAAATACATAATGGAAACTAATGGACAAATTAAAATGGGTAAAGTAATATTAAAATCAAATAAAAAAATCTATTTATATAAATTTTCATGGAACCTAAATACAGTATGCATTTTTCATTAGAAACAATTTAATCATGTTTATACATTGTTACTAAATATTCTCAGGTATTTGTGGGCCAAGACTGTTATGGTTTTCTTTAATGATATGGACTAGAAATCTCTGGAAATATTAATAAATATACCAAGTCATGAAAGGTATTATTATACTCTTTCTTTAATTTTTCCTAAGGCCTAGCCCTTTGTGACACTTGAAATAAGTTTTATTTCCTAATTCAATTGAAGCTTATTAAAAATTGGAAGATGGTAATTATTTTTAAGAAATAACCCTATAGATTATTAGTGTCATTTTCCTTAAAAGGATACAGAATTAAAAACCCATAATTGTTTCTGAAGTAGAATTGCTGCTTATAGAGCATATGTTACAATGTCTACTGAAAAGTTTAGCAATTTTACTTTTTGAGATAATAATCAGAAAACGTTTTTGTCTATCAAGTAAAATATCCCTGTGAACATTGCTTCTAGGTATTGCTATACTTTTCAAGAGAATGTTCTATGTTGTATACTAGTTTTAGCTGACACAGGTACTTGCTTTTGATTTATCCTATATATTTAGAGCCTTTGCAGATGAACTGATGTGTCTAGACAGGAAGTGGTATGTAGGAGATATAGGAATGGGCTGAAGTATCCTTTATATTTGCCTTTGTATCTAGGGGAGTTGGAAATAGGCAAGAATGGAGAGAAATTTTGTATGGCAGTACACAGAATTTTGCAAGTTTATTGTGAGCCCTGCAGCAATCCGATGCATTTTAGTTACTGGTAAGTTTGTTAAATTATGTTTGCAAATGTACCTCTTCGAAGATGGCCATCTATTTACTATAACGTCCGCCATGTCAAATAAACTTATTTTAAAGACTTTTTGAAAAGACGTGGTATTACTATTGCATTGGGTTTTAGGTGTAAATTTAAAATACCTCTTTGTTAGTGAATGCATTTAACTTTTCAATTGTTGTCATAGTTAAAATTGAAGTGAAATTAATGTTACATGGATAGCATAGTCATGTTTTAAGATTTTGGAATAATAAAATTAACATTTCTGATTTTATAATGGAACTCCACTGTGTATAGTAGTCTGTTAATTCATTAGATGTTTGAGATAGAGTTGTCCTTCTTACATAAAAGAACAAGAAAATCCATGGCATCCTTGTAATTTTATATGGTTTTACATAGGAGGGTGATTTTATCATAAGAAATACTTTTTGCATTTTTTCATAACCACAGGGACCATAGTGACACATTTCTAGTCTTTGTTTTTGGCATTGCTGATGTTAGGAATCCTAGTGATCTTGCTTCCTAAATCACTCATACATGTGTGGGTAAGAATTCCATGAATAGATCAGGAATTTGTGTAATCTTTATGCAGCAATGGTCTTTATTCTTTTCAAACATTTAGGCAGAAATATTATGAATAGTAGTATTTAAGTTATTTGTGATGTGGCTTTGACTAGTGATATAATTCATTTAAAATGGACTAGATTCCTTTTAATAGCTTGTTCTTTACAGAAACATTTAAAAGACCCCAAGGAATTCCTTGGTAGTTGTGTTTTTCTTGTAAATGTTTACCTTTGACTTTAGGACATAGTTAAAGAATATCGTTGATTTATAATACTAGTTTACTGGTTTTTGTGGTTTAAAGATATGGGGCCAGATAATGTAATTGAATTTTATTTTCCTGTAATGAAATACTTTGTTTCCAGATATACTATATGTTTTTTTAGCTGAAATTTAATCCATTAAACTGTTGATTTTTATAATAATAATGATAATTTTGCTGTTAATTATTTTTAGGAACTATTTATGATTTGAACAAGAGTAGCCACGTTATCAGAAAACTGTGTTTTAATTTCTATTGAAACCAGAAGAGCTGGAATGACTTCAGAGGATAGAATAACTTTACATTCCTTTTGGGCCTTAATAATTTTCAAGTTTTCTACATTACCAGATTTTCTTGATTTCTTGTTAGAATGAGTACCTGTGCATTTAAAATATATTTAGAAGCGTGTGGTTTTACCCATTCTTGTGAATATAATAAATAGGCAATTTAGGGTACCTTGTAAAGCACTTTAAAAGAGTATTATTTTAATTGCTAATAAAGTCTGGCTTATAATCATTTATTGTTATAAATTATGGTAAGCATGTAATTAGGAATGCTATCACATGTCATCACTACTATAAATTGTTCTGTGTGACTTTGTGAAGTAATACATTATTAAAGCTTAATTCAATGCAGTCATTTATTTTTCTTTTGTTTCGTCATTCAACAGACCTATCAAGTGCTTTATGTTTGTCTGGCACATATCTTTGCATGCTTTTAAGTGTTGTGTACACATTGTGTAATTAATGGTCACTTTCATTTTAGTATTACATAAATCATTTGTTTTATCTACTCTCATGAACTTTTCATGAGAGCATATGTGGATATAACTAACATGTTGCATATTTTTCTGGATATTTAAAAAAAAAATATGTTGATTTTGAAAAATAGGTCTAAATGAAATGTTTAAAATGTAGGCATGTTCTTCCAAAGCAATCTTGTATACACATTTAAAATTCTCTAAAAGATAGCACGTTCTTCAGAAGAATATTATGACAAAGTCTTTATTATGGAGAAGTGACATATTTGTGGTGTGCTTCTTAGATTTCCTTGAAGCAGGGAATATAGATGTAAATTGGTAAACGTTCATGTTTTGCCTTGGAATATAAAAAACCTACACGAATGTGTCAATTTATGATATTTAAACAGATAAAACTAGTTTTCTCATGCTCGTGATAAAATATATTGTTATTGTTGCATAATCTGAGGTATGGTTGTCATTGTTAGCAAAATAGAGATTCGATTTGGATATGCGTCTATTTTGGCATAAAATACTGAAATGGAACACTGTGTTTATAATCAACATTTGATGATAACATAATGAAATTATCTGTACTTTACATGCAGTGCTACTCTTTTGGCTTTCCTGGTTGAACTACTTAAAAGTTCAGTAGCCATGCAAGAACAGATGCTGGGTGGAAAAGGCTTTTTAGTCATTGGCTACTTACTTGAAAAGGTAAGTGATTTATAATGACGTTTTTACTGTGTAGCCTTTAATATGGACAACCGGCGGTCAATAATTATATTTTTTCTATAGTTTCTCTTTCCATTGATTGTACAGAGGCTGTTTTGGGCTAATTTACAAACATTTTTATTTTTGTTTAGATGTAAATGTAGACATTGAACTAAATTGAGTTTAGAATTCTATAAAATTAAGAAATTTTGAGTGAAAATAGAAACTAAAGAAAAATTCTTTCATCTACTTGTATTCAAAGTTACAAGTATTTTATCTTAAATATTTTTGTAGTTTCTCTGCTGTTTTCACTTAAACTAAGTTTCTAAAAGATTTTATTATTTTTACTTTAAATAGATTTACTCTTTTGTTTTTGCTCTATTTTTCAGTTATAAGGTAAAAAATCTTTGTAGCAACAGAAACATTTTGTGCTTTATTCCTGCTTTTCATATATTTGAATACTTAACTTTTCTTAATATGTAGGATAAATGATAAAAATTAGATGGATTTAATTTTTCCCATTTTTGTGTCATTTGTCTTATTTTTTAATGACCTTCTTTGCTTTAGTTGCACTTGTACTATTATTTAATGAGTGCTGAATTTCTGATTATGGTCACAAAAGAGGTTGGTCTTACGATGTGATTTTCTTTAAAAATTAAAGCAAAATGTCATAAAGGTTTTATTTTTTTCTAAAGAAATATCTATTACCCCCATTAGCTCTCAAACCTTGTCTTACTAGTTAACTATTTAACATTCGGGTGCTCTGAAATGGAACTATTTGAAAAATAATAGAGGTGAGATCTCAAGTAGGAAGAATAAGCTTATTTTTCTCTTGGGAAATAAAATTGAGAAGACTTTTAGAGACAGTTTTTTTTTTTCACTTCAGATTGTTCTACATTTGAAATCCTTTTAACCCATCTTTCCTTTGAAACAAGGATTCTTCTTTCTGGAAGGATTGGTGATCGAAGAGTGATAGGTTATTAAGTGGATCGATCACTGACAGAATTTCTTTATTGATATAATTATTTCAGCAGCATTATTAAGATTTTCATTAAGGCTGTTTGTTTTTTTGTAATTATGGAAAACTATTTTCCTATATCCAGGCTATTAAGAATTGCTTAGAAGGTGTATGTTAAATTATGTTTTACATGAATGAGATGTTATGAAATGCCTTTGTAACACTACTGTGCATGACAAGACCCCTATGAGGAATTATCCCTTAAATGTGCTTTCCCGTTTACTGAGGGTTTATCTGCACAGTTCTAAAGCGAGCCTTTTATTTTTATACTTAAAGCTTAGTTTAAAATTAGAAGTAATACGAAAAGACTTTAAAACAAATAGACACGTTCAATTTTTTCTCTTTTTCAGAATTAATAATCTGAAAATTACATTGTCAATTTAGTGGGTATATATATTGTCTCACTGTGGTTTTAATTTGCATTTTTTAAGATTTTGAATAAGATTGTATATATATGTATATATATGACATTCATATTTTTCTCTCTTTGAAGTATTATTCATGTTCTTTGCAAATTTTTTCCTGTTCCCTCCAAGAGCCCTAAACTCCTAGGCAACCTATAATCTACTTTTTGTTTCTATGATTTTGCCTATTATTTCATATTTCATATTTTTCCTTTCATATCTAGCTTATTTAACTCAGCATGCTGTTTATAAGATTCATCCATATTGTAGCATATATCAGAACTTCATTCCTTTTTATGGCTAAATAATATTCTGTGTTTGTGTGTGTGTATATATGTATATTATATTATGTTTATCCATTCATATGTTAGTGGACATTTGTGGGGTTTTCATCTTTTGGCTCTTATGAATAATGATGCCATGAATGTTCATGTATAAGTTTGTGTGTAGACATGTTTTTATTTCTCTTGAGTAGATATCTATGAATTAATTTGCTGGGTCCATCATAACTTTGAGTTTAACCATTTGAGAAACTGCCAGGTGTTTCCCAAAGTAGCTCCACCATTTTACATTTCTGTCTGCTGTGTATAAAGTTTCCAGTTGTTTCACATCTTTGTCAACACTTGTTATTGTTGTCTTTTTAATTCTAGCCATCCAAGTGGGTGTTAAATGGTGTATTTTTTAATTGCATTTTTGTGATGTCTAATGGTGTTGAGCATCTTTTCATGTGGTTATTGCCTATTTGTATATGTGTATTTTTTTTTTTGAGAAATGTCTATTCAGTACTTTTGCCCATTTGAAAAAATGAGATGTTTGTCTTTATTATTGAATTGTAGGAGTTTTTTATTCTATATAATAATCTTTTGTTAGATATATGATTTGCAAAAGTAGTCTTTCATTCTGTAGGTCACAAAGTATTTTAATTTGCATTTCTTTGATGAAAACTTAAGTTGAACATTTTTATATATTTATTTTTGGTAATCCTCTTGTTATATTCCTGTTCAAAGTGTTTACCCATTTTCATTTGTATTGTCTGTTCTTATTGATTTTCTTATTGATGTGTGGAAATTCTGTATATATCCTGGATTTGAGTACTTGTAGGATATATATGGCAAATACTTCATCTTCTCTGGCTTGCTTTTTCACTCTCTTAATGGTGTTTTTGAAGAAAAAAGTGCTTAATTTTAATATGTCAAATTTTACTTTTTTTAATGATTAGGCTGTTTTGGATCCCTATGTATCACTAAGCCGTGAGACTCAAAATTGTGTTTTATTTTTTACATTTAGATTTATAATCCATCTGGAATTGAATCTTATGTATGACATGAGGTATAAGGGTCATAGTTTTCTCTCTCTCTCCCTCCCTATCCCTCCCTCTCTCCCTCTCCCTCTCCCTCTGTCTCTCCGTCTCTCTCTCTCCCCCTCTCCCTTGCTCTCTGCATGCGCATACGTGTGTGTGCATACGTGTGTGTGTGTGTGTGTGTGTGTGTGTGTGTGTGTGTGTGTAACTGGCCCAGTACTGTTTATTGGGTAGATAATTTTCTACTGCATTGCAATCTATCTAATCTTTGCCATAAATCAGGTGACCATTTATAAATGGAATTATTACTAGAGTCTTACCAATTGTGCTTTTTTTCTAGCTTTGTGATAGTACAATATTGTCTTAATTTGCATAGCTTTTTAATACATCTTGATAACTCATAGTGTGTCATCTGACTTTGGTGTTCTTTAAAATTGGTTGGGCTTTTTTGGGGTCTTGGCATTAGACTACATGTCAGCTTGCCAATTTTCACCAAAACATGCTAGGATTTTCATTATATTGTATTGAAATTTTTATATTGAATCTTCCAGTTAATACACTTAGTATATTTTCTGTTTATTTAGGTCTCTTTGGAAGTCTTCTGTGTAGATAACTTGGTCTTTTTGCTGGATATTTTCCCTATATTTGAGATTTTTTAATTTTTATTTTTTATTTGTCATTGGTACATAGAAATATAATTGGTATTTATATTGACTTTTTATATACCAATTTTGCTAATCTCTATTAAATCTAGTAGTTTGTAGAATTTTTAAAAAATTTTCTTTGTAGAAAATCATATATTTGTAAATGACAGTTTTTTTCTTTATAATTATTTTATGTTTTTTTACCCCTTCCCTTATTGTTTTATTTAAGATTTTCAGGATAGTGTCAAATAGAAATTGAAAAGCGGTATCTCTATCTTTTTCCATATTTCATGGGCAGAGCTTTCAATAATTGGCCACTTAAGTATGATACATACTGTAGATTACTCTTTGTGGATTTTTAAATTAGGTTAAGAAACTATTTCAAGTTTGCTGAGAGTTTTCTTTATCATAAACAGGT
This sequence comes from Eidolon dupreanum, assembly GCA_028627145.1. Classification (NCBI taxonomy): domain Eukaryota; kingdom Metazoa; phylum Chordata; class Mammalia; order Chiroptera; family Pteropodidae; genus Eidolon; species Eidolon dupreanum. Next base: position 78,976,626 of record CM053508.1, on the reverse strand, counting down.
GTTGAGTTTCATGAAAACTTTTTTGACATTATTTGAGATAGTTATGTTTCTACGTTTTTTATTAGTTTAGGGAATTACATTAACCGATTTTCAAATGTTAAAGCATTCTTATGTTCCTGGAATACTGTGTGGTCTGAGAACCATTCCCATTGCAGCAGGCTTTCATCCCTGCACTTCCTTAAAATGGCCTGTGTCATCAGTAGCCTGTGTATTCTTAAATCTGTGGTTCTCAGTCTTCATCTTATTTGAGGTTTTAACATTTCAGTTTTACATTCTTTTCTTCTTGAAATGCTTTTCTTCAGCTGTACTTTGTGACAGCATTCTTTCTTTGTTTTCTTCCTATCCTCTTTTTAATTCTCTCCTAGTAGTTACTGCTCCTCTTTTAAATTCTAAAGACTAGTGCTTAATCCTGGAAGCCTTTTCACTTTTCTGTTATACTTTATTTGTGTTTACCAATTCCTTAGCTTTCATTATTCTGTAAATACCATTTATTTTCAAATGTATATCTCCAACCACAGCCTCTCCTTTGAGCTCCAGTCGCTCATACACAGCTGCACTTGGATGTCTAATAAGCTTCATAAATCTAAAATGATCCAAACTGTTACTTTTGATTTTCCTTTCTAACTTTTCATCCTTCATTCTTCTCCATCTTTGTTAACAGCATCACCATCCAACAAGTAGTTCAGACCAAAAATGTTAATCCGTTTTGACTCTGCTTTTTCACATCATAAATCCATACTCTCAGCAACTTTGTTGTTTAGTAACAAAACCTATCCAGAATCAATGACTTCTTCATACTTACCACTCTACTTCTTTCTCTGTCCATTGACATCATCTCAGTTCAAACCATCGTCATCTTTCACTCGCAGTCAGACTCGTGCTCCTAAACACTGCCAGACCTTACTACTCCAACCTTCTCAGTATAAAAAATTTCCAAGTCTCTTCTGACATAATCTTTTAACATCCTCCTTCTTGCTTTCTCTGTTGCAGACACGCTGGCCATACAAAAGCCTCTTTGCCTTTTGTGTAAAATTTAAAATGCGCCCATCCCAAGACTTTTATCATATTTCCCCCATTGCTCTGATCACTCTTTCCATACATACCCACATGGCTTCCTTGATTCTATACTTCATTTAGGATTTGGCTTATGACACTTTATTAGAGAAGTCTTCCGTGATCACTCTAAATAGAAGTGTCCCTTCCATAACCATCACTGTCTCTCTACTCTAATTTTTTACAGCATCACTCTGACATGTTTTTACTTGTTTATTTTCTGCCTCCTTTCACTAGAACATAGGCTTCAGCCTTCATGAAAGCAGGGAAATTATTTTTTTCACCTTATTACTGTGTCTTCAGCACCTTAAAGAGTGCCTGCCTCAATAAATATTTGTTGAATAGAACTTAATAAATGAAAAGCACTTGCATGCTTGTTTGACTGCCTAAAAGGAATACCTTTTTCAGCTTTATCAGATGAGTGTTTACACTGTTTTATTTGGAAACGATCAGCTGCTATGAGTATAGATAATAAAGGCTCCATTTTTATTTTATCATCAGCTAATAACAAGTTAATGGTTAACCGTCTTAGCTTTACCTCCTGTCTTAGCAAGGCAGGTAGTATGATGTGAGGCTTTCTTATTCATCACATCTAGATTGTTCCATGTAAAACTTTTAAGGTATTTTTGTTTTGTTTTATTTTGTCAAAATATGCGTTTGAATAAAACTTTGAGGGTATCTGATGTGCTCAGTATTTTTGGTTATGGTTAATAAAAACTTGATCCAAAATGACTTAATATTTCTTTAATATGAAATAATGTAACATAAAGTCTAGTGATAGGCAGCTTATCATAGTCCTGGCAGGAAACAGATGTCACACTCAAACTTTATTGAAAAGAGTTAAATTCCAGCTCTGTAAAAAATAGTGAACATTTAGCACAAATCAAAGAGAAAGTTATTTTAGCTGTAGGAGAATTATCCCTGACAGGCATATATATGGTCTTCATCAAAGAGTGTGTAGTGTACTGGCCTGAAGGGGTGAAGCCAGGGGAATATATACCCCCAATTCATTTTCTTTCTGTCCTTTAGTTTCCTGCTGATGTCTCAGACTAGTGAAACCCAACTGGAAGCCAGTAGGCAAGGGAGCCTCCCAAGCAGACATAGAATGGGGAAGGCTGGAGGCTGGATTAGTAGAGTCAGTAAAACATGTCCAGTGAGTTGAGCTCCAGGGTTTGGTATCTGGGTCTCAGTTATGTCATGAAAGACCCAGGACTTTTTTTCTATATCTCTGCTCTGCCACTTACAGTGATGATTTTCAGTACAACTGCTGTCCTTGTGGTCCTAAGAAGGTTGCCAGGTGGACTGGGTGCTCTAGGCCCATATACATCCAGGTAGGGGAGAGGGAGCTTTTTTCTCCCAGTTAGTAAACAAGATCTGCCCCTTCAGTTTGATTAATCAGCTTAGGTCTCGGCCTACTTTGAATAAATTGTTGCTGTGAGAATTTTGATGCTGAATCTCTGCGCTAATCATTGTCTTCCCTTGTTAACAACATGCAAATGACTCATTGGATTGGGCTACTTGGAGCTCCATCTTGGTGTCTTGGGAGGAGTGAAATGGATATTGAGTATCAACTACATTATGATGTACCTCTACTAATTAATATTACTTTCCATACTTAATATATAATGCATGTTCTATGTATGTATATAGAATCGTTTCTGCAATAAAAATGAACATTTCTGCCCATCTGTTCCATTGTGCCTGCTCTAAATGTGGGAGAGACATCTTTTAACTGAGTAAAAATTTCTCCCTATAACATCCGTTCCTCATGTTTGATTTAGTTATTTTTTTCTTTTTTCTCAGATTCTACTTCCAAATATATATAGTCACATCTCATATAGTACTTCTTACAAAATATGTATATTCAGTCACCACACCAAGTAATGTCATATAGTTTAAATTTTAGAGCTTTCATTTTACAGATGTATAACTATAAATTGTCCAAGCATAAATCTCAATTTAAAATAACATTACTTGAGAAAATGAAAGCAAATATCAAAATAAAAAAATATTAAAAATGGTTAAACACATTAAAACAGAGGTGGATGTCTTCTTTCATCCTCTCCTCTCCTAATCTGTTTTGTCTTCTCTGTTCTATTTGTATCCTATTTTTGAATTTGCCATGAATTCAGTTAAACATTTACTGAGGAATTATGGCAGGCACCAGAGGAAAGATCAATAAGATAGATAGTATCCGTTTTTATACCAGGAAAGAAAGATACGTGAATAACTAGCAGCAATAAAAGCAGAAGGAGTTAGTACTACTCAGGTAACTGTAACATGCTATTGATTTTAAGCCGAGTAGGATTTTGAGTGGGCCAATAAAAAAAAAAAAGCTCAATTTTAGAAAAACATTTTCTAAAGGTAAATTTTAGAAGTAAATAATACTACCCAGTGACATTAATTGCTATGAAAAAACAACTGGCATTTTTTTTTAGTAATGTGGAAAACCTTGTGTTGCTTCTAGCATTTCTTTTTATAACATGGAACAAGTTTAAAACCTGCTTTCAAATTGTAAATTACTTCCTCAAATCAATAAGTTCATAATTTAAAATCATAATCCGATCTTATATTCCTTTAGTGTTCTTCATAAACATATAACAGTTTTTATAGGATAAAATCTGATCTGTGAGAATGTTTAGAAACAAGATAGCACTGTTCTGTTTCAGAACAGAAAAGTAGAATGTGTTAGATAATGTTCTTGAAACCACTATTACTGAATAAAAATAGAATTCAGAAGCTAAGCAATGTGAAGTTATAACTAGTGCAGGAGATAGCTAAAAAAATAAAACATTGCTCTCTTATTTTAATTTTATTTCCCGATCTGTGAATAAAATATTTTAGAATTTAATTATTCATTTTATTAAAGTTTCTTTGAAATAAATGCTCAATTTTTGCTTTTTTGTTTGTATTCAAATATTTTTTTACTCCTTCCCCACTTTAATAACTCAGCTATTTTATGGAATCATTTCTTCCACTTCTTATAAAATTCTCATGTAAAGTTATGCTTTAGGGCTTGGTTTTGAATTTTGTAGGACTATTGCTTATCTATTCACCATTGGTGGTTGGTCGGACAGACGAGCCTACTAACCTAAAATAACTGCTAGCTGCAATACCTTCTTTTAACCACCCTTCTACAAATTTCACTTCATGTTTTTTTCATATACTTATTAACATTTAAGATGTTATATATTTTACCTTTTTATTTATTGTATATCCTTACCTTCTCCTCCCTTAGAATGTAAGTTCTCTGAGAGCAGGCTTTTTTATTTTATTTTATTTTTTTTAGTTTTATCAACTGTTCTTTTTACAGTGCCAAGGAGAGTGCCTGGAAAATAGTAAATACTCAACATGTATATTTTCTGAATGATTAAATGAAAAGTGTCATGTTCCACGTTTAAGGTAAAGGAAATGGATGTGAGTTTCACAAGGTGAGGGAGCATGATAGAGAAAGCAGGTAAAACAGATGGGAGTTTTGTAGGCGAAATTGGCTCAAAGAAATATTTTGTTTGGCTCAATGAAAAGTGTTTTAACCTTGAACTTTATTTATTTTTTTTACATAACTTGAGCAGTCTGCACTACTCTTTATTGTCTCCTATCCTAAGTCATGCATTGTTGTTAACTACTTGCATACTGTAATCATTTGTGTTTGTGACGCCTTATGTAGAAGTGTGAAAATGCATGGCATGCTTAGGTCAAATTTATTGAGTTGTCCTTTTGTCATAAGAGATGAATGTAGATAATATTAGACTTTAACATTCCTATACTAATAGTTGGATTTCAGTTAGTGGATAATGGAGGTAAAGCTATAATATGACTTATGCTTTAGGGTTGAGTGGTAGCTGATTCTTTACATGAGGGAGGATGGTGATATGACTAAAATGATCACTAGATGAGGAAGAAAAAAATTGTGTAAGAAAATTTATTTTTTGAAGTTCATTTGAATTATTAGCTTTTATGAACAATTTTTTCTCTAGTATTTTCATCTGAAATTATACTGTAGACTAGCGTTGTCCAATTAAAATATAACACAAGCTTATCAAAATAATATGAAATAATAAGCAAAATAAAATAAAATAGAAAAATAAAATAATGCAAGCCTCATATGCTATTTAAAATTTTTTTGGTAATAAGTAACAGGTGAAATTAATTTTAATAATACATTTTATTTAACCTACTATATCTGAAATAATAACTTTTTGAAATATACTCAATAAAAAATAATATTTTGTATTATTTTTTTATTTTAAACCTTCAGAATCCAGAGTGTATATTTACAGCACATATCACTTAGGACTAGCCATTTTTCGAGGGCTCAGTAGCCAAATATGACTAGTTGCTACTGTATTGGACAGTGCAGCTTTAGGGTTTGGTTTGAATTTTGCAAGATCTTTCATTATCTAAATACCATTGGTAATAGGTTATGTATTGGTGATGGCAGTTGAAGATTCTTGATGGGAGTGCTCAGCATAGACATGGTGTCATATGAAGGGTGTCATATGAAGCTATGGGAGCATGAAGTGTAACCCAGTGAGGGTGTGTGCACGGGGGACTGAAAGCCAGATAATCTTTAGCAGTTCTCGTCTTTCAAACAAAGATCACTGAGGAGTAATCAGAGGGTCATGAAAGCCAAAGGAAGAAGATAGTTTTAGGAAAATAAAATTAGCTTTTTCAAATACTATGGCTACGTCAGAAGGGTTTTTGCTAAGCAAGATTCTCTGCAATTGTAAGCGTGCAACTCATTTGTAACTTTTTGAAGAAAGGATTTAGCAGAATTAGTAGGGTCAATTTATTTTTCCTTTGTTTTGGAGATAGTGAAAACACTTTACTTACTCAGTGTCTTTTTCTTTTTTTTTGTTTTTTTGACCTGTGTGTGTATAAACATGGTATTTTCCTCCATTTTAATTTTATTTGTCTAAGATCTCTTGTTCATCAATTCCTATAAAATTGGAATAAAATCATTCTTATTCATAATTTAGTTTATTTATTTAGTTTAATAAGTGACATTATTTAACCTGAGGTATTTATCTACACTTGACCTGGAAAAGGCTTCAGATCACAAACTCAGAGAATTATCTTAAAATTCTAAGTTCCTAAATATAATTGATTTTCAATACAAAGGAAATCTTTTTCATTTTATATTTAAAATATTAAGGGTTGCAAATGAAAAATTCATATGAACTTACTTTAAGTCTTTGACATTCTGCATAGTTTTAGCTTGAATTTCTGTTTTCCTTCTTTAGTCCTCAAGAGTTCATATAACTAGAGCCGTCCTGGAGCAGTTTTTATCCTTTGCAAAATACCTTGATGGTTTATCTCATGGAGCGCCTTTGCTGAAGCAGCTTTGTGATCACATTTTATTCAACCCAGCCATCTGGATACATACACCTGCAAAGGTATAAAACTTTATTCTTATTTATTTTATTTTAGTGTAATGTTATAAATAATAGTTAATTGGAACTAAAATATTCACTAGAAAACATTTGGAATTTTCAGCTTATTTTATAGTCAATTTGAGGCAGTCGTATTGGGCAGTATCAGAAATCAAAATATTAAAGATGCAAATATTAAAACAAATGAAACTATAGTTAAAAAGTAAGCTTAATGTAATAACACTATTCTACAGTCATTAGATGTGATTCATAGTTTTCCAAGAAAGAGAATTTGGTACACTAATTATTAAAAGACTAAGAAAAGAGAAAATTACAGGTAACTGTATGATGATAATTGTGATCATTATGACTGGAAAATTGCTTGTGTTGTGAATATAGAATTTGCATCATGGCATGTAAATACTATTTGTTTTAAAATAACTATATAAAGAACACTATTTTTCTAGATATCTGCATAAAATTTTTAGTATTTTGCATACCTGAACTTAGCCCTATTGTATTCTAGTGGAAATCAGGAATGAAGGACATTTTTCATGAATTTGAGCTTGCTTTTTTAATTTTCAGACCTCCCACATAATTTTGTTTAAATGATGTTTAAGTTCTGACTTTTATTACAGTTTATCCTGTTAATTATATTGGTAAACTCACATCTCAAGTTTGTTCACACTCTCAACAAGGAGTTTGACTTGTCATTTTTCTACTTACTTACATGGTTAGATTTTGATACAGTGGCAATGGTTAAGAAATTTTGAAATAACATGAACTTTTAGGGTATATGACAACGATAAGTATTTTTACAAATATGATGTAGCTGACTGTTAGTTTTGTTCCTTTGAGCTGCTGAAATGTACTTTGATTAAAAGCTTTAGTCTAGTTGACTTTTTAAATAATTTAATCATACTATCACATACTTTGAATGGAATTATTGAATCATTTAAAATTATTTCATTGTTAATAGCTGTTAGATTATCTTCATTAAAATAAATGTTATTGGAATGTGTTGATTGCAAATTGTTTTCTTTTTAAAATATAAATAATAATAAATACTTACTTTAAACCTGGTAATAAAGGGTTCTTTCTTAGCCTTTACTAATTTGCATTTAAATTAAAATAAACACTTGAGATATTTTAAATTTATTTTAATACTCTGTTAATATTCTGTATTAGGTTCAGCTTTCCCTATACACTTATTTGTCTGCCGAGTTTATTGGAACTGCTACCATTTACACCACCATACGCAGAGTAGGAACAGTATTACAGCTAATGCACACGTTAAAATATTACTACTGGGTCATTAATCCTGCTGACAGTAGTGGCATTACACCTAAAGGATTAGGTAAGTGTGACTCTACCAGTACATTGCACTGTACTGTGATTGTTCTATATGCTGAGTGTTGTTATAGTGAACAGATGTGCATGGTTATGAAAATACTGTTTATGTAGTAAACTGGTATATTGAACATTTTTGTGGTAAAGAAGAAGCTTATAGTTTTGCAGTATTAAATTAGTTTTAGAGTAAAGGCAGGTGAAAATAAATAATACTCTGTCTTTTAGCCTATATGCTTATTGTGATTCAGGAAAATATATTCATAATATTGAAAACAGATGAATGATATTGTTCTAATACAGTTGTTTCAATGCCTTTCTTTGTATTTTTTTCCCAACTTCACCCTATCTTCCAAGGGTAGTGGAAACTAATTCTTCACTGTGTTGTGTTGTTTAAAATATATTGCCAACTTTTCTAATATATAAAAATACATACTCATCATGGAAAATATAATAATGTAGAAGAAAAAATTATTCATAACCCAAATGTTAAGAATAACTGTTAAAATAAGTGATCTTCCACTCTTTCTCATTGCCTAAATATTTGAAATATTTAAATTCTCACAGAATTGAGATTTTCTTGATGTTTTTGTGTGTTTTTCTTGGCTTTATGTAGTAATCTAAGAGGACATACCATTTATATTTCTGAAGTTTTGATTGTATAATAATCAAATATATTAGTAATGCAGTGATCAATTCTATTTTATATACTTATTTGCCTCCATCTTTGATATGTTTAGAATTACTGAGAGTCTTATGATAAATATTGACAGTTTTTTTCAGAAGTATCGTACCAGTTTACAGTTTCACCAGTAGTATGTTAGACTGCTTTTCTCAGCACATTCACAATAGCATTGCAAATTATCATTTTGTAAAAATCATTTTAATAGGAAAAAGCATTTTATTACTTTACTATTTATTTATTAGCTTTTATGTCTTTTATTGATGAGACTTAAAAAATTGTATTATTTTCACTCAGATCTCTTATTCTTTCATTTACTGCTTTTTCTATTGCTTTTAAACCCAGTAATGCCTAAAATTTACTGAGTGCTTACCATGAGTTGGAATCTATGCTAACTAAGCATTCTACACGTTAATTTTGTTTAATCATTTATATACAATATAATTATATATACATAGATATGTTTACAGATCAGATTATATCTATACATAACTATTTTGTTAACATCACTTCCATTTTGCAGATTAGGAAATGAAAGTTGGTACGAAGTAACACAACTAAAATTTGTATCATGTTTATCTGACTCAGAGCCCTTGTTCTTAAACATTACCTCTGATAGTTTAGGCAAATCATATATTCACACATATTAATTTCTGACTTAAAGAAAATTTGCAAGAATTATATAGGACTTTCTATATACCTACCATGTTTCCAAATATTTTACCTTTTACCACACTTATCATTCTCTACTTTTATATAAATATAAACATACACATATACACATGTATATTTTTTGTGAATCATTTGAGAATAAGTTGTATGTGATTCTCTGTTATCTTTTAATAGTCTACTGTTTATTTCCTAAAAGATAGGGGCACCCTCTTAGACAACCAGGGCAGCCATAAAATAAGGTAATTAACCATAATGTAGTACTATTGTTTTATCCAAAGATCCTATTGAAATTTTACCAATTATCCCAATACTGTCTTTTCTAGGAAAAAAATATTTTTCTCCCTGAATCCCAGTTGAAGATTTTTTTTATTACTTTTAGTTGCCTTGTCATTTTAATATTCTTCAATGTAGAGTAGTTCTTTTAATATTTCCTTGCCTTCCATAACTTTGACATTTTTGAAGGATACAGGTAAATTACTTTTTAGAATGCACCTTAATTTGGATCTGTTTGACGTTTGCTTGTGAAGATTTAGGTTTTTCATTTTTGAAAGGAATCACAGGGAAGTCATACCAGTTCTGTCCCATTGTGTTATGTCAAGAGGCATATGGTTTGAGTTGTCTTATTACTAGTGATGTTAACTTTGATCGTTTGATTAAGGTGGTATCTACCAGGGTTCTTCATTGTAAAATTACTACTTTCTCTTTTGTGATAATATGTATTTGGTGGAGAAATACATTAAGATATTCAAATATTCACCTACTGGTTTTAGTTCACTGATGACTCTTGTCAGAATCAATCTTTACTGTGAATGCTGCCAAATGGCGATATTTTCTAAGATATTTATTACTTTGAATTCTACTATAAGAAGAACTTGTTTTTCTCCTCTGTTTATTTGTTCAGTTTCTATATCACTGAAAATTTCATGGGTTTCTATTTTATTCTGTTGTTACATCAGTAGCTGGTAGGCTTTTTCCGGGACAGGCCAGGCAGTAAATTTGTGTGGCTTAGGGAGCCTTAAAGTCTCTGTTGTAAGTAGTCAACTCTGTCATTGTGTTGCAGAAAACAATCTTAGACAGTATGTAAATAAATGGGCATGGTTTGGTTCAGGAAACTAAAACAAGCTGGCTTGATGGTAGCAGCCCAAGGCTGTTCCCTGAGTTGTATTTATGTATTACTTATGTTTATGTTCACGTTGTCTCAGACTTGGTCAGTAGGATCCCCTTCATGTGAGTACTTGGGTTTTTATGACAAATGTCCATAATTTTTTAGTACTTCCTTTCCTTCTGGCACAGAATATTCTTGGCTCATCTTATACTTTTCCCATCCCAGTCCTGGAACCAGCCATTTCTTCAGGAAGCCCTGGATTGTTTTGGTGGATACAGTTTTTAGAAACTAAGATCTGGGTGTTAAGTGTGCTTCTTAAGCTTATTACTCTCTGGATATCATCGCTTCTGTGTATTGTTGGTGAAAGGACCTGGGAAATATAAGTTTATATATGTTATATATATAGAGAGATGTACATATGTGCATACATCTGCCTGTATTAAAAGCCATGAGTTTATACCAGTACCTTAAACTCCATTTCAAAACCACATGGTTCAGTCTAGCCTCCAACTTATTGTATTTACTGCTTTTTTCCTTCAAAAAGAGAACTCTGACTCCTATTACTGTTAGTATATTTATATATTTTCTTATTCTGTTTTTGAAACCAGTGCTCTAACACCTGCACTGTCACCTTCTTAGCTTCGACATTGTAGTCGACTCTTAACTGTCTTCTCAACTCAAACTCCAGGTGATCCTTGTTCCTCCCTTAATCCTTGTGGTTCTTCGCCACAGTACATGCCTGGCCTCTGTCCTCTCCTCGCCCTGACCCTGCAGGGCTTTCCTCCTGTTGGTGCCAGTTGCTGGTGTGTCCTTGGCCCCGCTACCACCTGGGTGCTTAGGTCCTGGGCCGTCAGGCCCTGCTGGCTCTGGCCACCTCAAAGAGAGGGGAGGGAAGAAAATAAATAAATATATTTTAAAGAGAAGTGACTAGAAAGTGGAAGAACAATTTTTTTATGGTTTAATTTATTCTTTTTAATCTATGCTTTTATTACTTTATTCTTTTAAACACATCTTTCTAATCCATTTGAAATTAATTTTGTTATTTAGTGGAATGTGAAGTTCTGACTTGAAACTTACAATTTTCTAAATGACATTTTTTAATAACATTTTGAGCTAAAATACTTTCTTTTAAGGACAGTAAAGATACTTTGTACCATACTAGCTTTACTTAGAACTATTATTTATGTGCAGGCATTTACTTTGAGAAGTAGGATATTTTTGCTGTGACTCTGATTTAGCACTTTTATCTCAAATTATTATTATACATTGTTCACTATGAAATATTTATTTATATTACAAATGTCATAGTAATTCATGAACTTGTTAGCCAGTGAAATAATAGAGGTTTATAAATAAAAAGTTATAAAGGAGCCAGTTTTAAAAGTCTTATTATATATCCTTCTGCCTCTTTTTCCTGCTCATACAAACACAGACTTACACATACATGTACATAGGTGCTTCAAATTATAGATGTTTCCAGTATTTATTCTGAATATATCATAAACACAAAATGGTATTATATCCGTAATTATGAAATGAACCTCATAAAAGTATCACTGAGCTTAAGATATAAAACATTATCATGAAGGCATATCTTCCTTCCATTTCTAGCCATGGAGATAATGGCATCCTCAATTTTATGTTTATAATGCCTTTATTTGAGCTCTTATTATTTTTTACTATGCTTTACTTATTTTCTATTTACGTGTGTATTCCTAAACTATTGTTAGCGTCTGTATTATTGATGAACAGTATCATTTGTGGTTTGTTTTGTCATTCAGTTTTATATTTGTAAGATAAATTTATTTGTATTTTATTTTGTAAAATACAAATTTATATCATACACCTACAGAAAATTCACACATCTTTATGTTATTCTGCAACCTGCTCTTTACCTTGTGTGATATATGACAGTGATAACTATATATAATATTACTGAGTGCTTACAATTAAAATGGACCAGGCACTATTCTAATTTCTTTACATATGTTGGTCCATTTAATCCTCACAAAATATTCTATGACATAAGCACGATTATTTTGCTCATCTTACCAACAAAAATATGATGTGGAAAGGTAATATAAAACTTGTCCAATTTCATTAAGTGGTGGCAATATTATAAATAAAAGTGAGATAATTATTACTAAGATAATGGCTGTCTCCTCTAGGTCTGAGTGAGGAATGTGCTCAGGAAGGAGAATGTGGCTCAGAGCTGAGGGCTGAGGTAGGCTGAGGTAGTCTGTTTTGCTGGTGCCACAGGCAGTGACTAAATAAATATTCAGGGATTTTATAAGCTGGTCGCCAAACCATTGGTAGCTGACTTGAAGTCAGTCATGGTGGGAGCATTTGCACAACAGAAACAGAAGCCCGCAGGTAGTATAAGTCAGACCTCACGCCTCCAGTCGCGCAGTTCCCTCACCTGCGCACCACTGGCTCGTGAGTTTGGCTATAAGGCCGCCGTCACTGTTTATTCTCTACCTAAGTAGTTACACAGATGTTCATTTTATAGCAATTCATGAAGCTGTACATTTATACCTTCTCCCTGTGCTGCGTTTCACAATGAAAGAGACTCTTTAAAGAAAAAGTAATACCAAGTGTTGGTGAGGAGGGATAGGACGCTTTGTGCTGTTGGCAGGAGCAGGGCGGGAAATGCAGAGGGCAGTCAGGGACGTGGGCAATAGAGTTCCTCCTCAGGGCGAATGGAATAGGCTGTTTGAGGGATAATTTGCTTTGAGACATAATAATCTACGTGTAAATATTTGGTGAGTAAGAGATGTTAGAAATTATACATAAAAGGATTGTAGTTTTAAAACATAAAGAAGCTGTAGAAACCCTGGTTGTATTGATGTTTAAGGACTTCATGGTTCTAAATTATATCCTAAAGATATAATTTAGTTATTATATATTATATATGTTTATCATGACATGTTCTCATTTTATTGGTAATTAAATATTCATAATTACTTTGCAGTTTCCATATTATAGAACTGATATGTATACTTTAATTGTTCTTCATTTTCATTTATTGACTCATAAGCATTTATTGACTCATAAGCATTTATTGCCCACAGTAATATGTATTTGGTATATACAAGTGGCGTGGAAGAAAAAAGCTGCAAAACAAATTATAATACAGTGTCATTTTTTCTATGTTTTGTTATATAATGTGTGGGGTGAAAATGAGGACAATCTTTAAATGAAGGCAGGTTTGAGGATAAGAGAAACATTGCGAAACTTAGAAAAGAAAACCTATTAAGTTAATAAAAGTAAGAAAGAGTATCCATGTAAGTACTTCATAATTATACATTTATCAATGGATACTAATGTTAAAATTTATTAAAAGTCATTTTTTCGCAAATCTGACACTTAGTGAATAATTTGAAATTGCCAAAAATCTGAAAAGTAATGTTGAGATTCTCTAATATAATTGAAAGTATATAGTATTAATGCTAATAAATTGTATAATTATAATAAATATAACTATTAAAGAATTCCATAGTATCTTAACATTATTGCATTAAGCATTATTGCATTTAATATCATGAGTTTTTTTTTTTCCTGTTTTCTTTTTGTTTTTATTTTCTTTTTTATTCTAGATGGTCCCCGGCCATCACAAAAAGAAATTATATCACTACGGGCATTTATGCTACTTTTTCTGAAACAGCTCATACTAAAGGTAAAATAATTTTACGTAATTGCAGACTTGTACTATGTTAGATAAAAAGCAATTTTTCGCATAGTTTATAGTCATTATTGTAAAATTAGCACAAACTATGTTAATTCATGAATTGCTTTCAAAATGCTGTAACTTTTGTCGAACTTCACTTTTTGGTAAATACTCTTTGAGATCCTCCATACCAAGGGATATAGCAGAAATGTACAAGGAACATATGCATAAGAAACTAGCATAAAGATTTCATTCCAGAAATCGACCTGTGTTCTTGTTCAAGAAGGCTTATATTATGTATTTTATCACAGAATGATTTTTAAAAGATTAAGAAAATGGAAAATAAAGGTTAAATATATAACAATACTGTAAAATTTTAGCAGTAATTTGCATTATTTTAAGAAAATGATACATGGTTAAAAAATAGTAATATTAATACAGTTAGATCAAGATATACTATCTTTATAGTGAAGGTCAAATATTAGCAACTTTGAAGAATATATACAAATTTCAATTTACTATTTAACTTGAAAAAATGTCTATGAGTTATGAAGTATCTAGATATTTTAATTAAAATGTTACATTTTTGAGTTTTAAAATGATTGCTTTGATGCCTGTCTTTAAAGTTTTTAGATTTAAATTAATGATTTTTTTAAAACTTAGGATCGAGGGGTCAAGGAAGATGAACTTCAGAGTATATTAAATTACCTGCTTACGATGCATGAGGTAGGATGTGGTCTGGGTCTTCTTTTTTAATTATTGTATTCAAAACATCAGAATAAAATTTTAACTAAAGAAATATTGGTGATATTTATTATGCAGGATGAAAATATTCATGATGTGTTACAGTTATTAGTGGCTTTAATGTCAGAACACCCAGCCTCAATGATACCAGCATTTGATCAAAGAAATGGAATAAGGTATGATGATAATATTAATATTTCTAATAGATTTTAATTGAGTACAGTTGTGCTTCCTAGAATAACCCCCATTCCATGAACTTTTGAATACAGCAAAACTTTACACATAAGAAGGGAATAAATGGAGAAAGCCTCTACGAATCCTCTAATACTCAGTACAGACGAAGCATATAGAAATGGTCTCAGGTCTCAATAAAAGTGACTAAATTGTTACTGCTCTAATAAAGACATTTCAAGTAGTGAGAAAAGCAAATTTTCTTTTTCTTTTTTCTTTTCTCTTCTCTTCTCTTCTCTTCTCTTCTCTTCTCTTCTCTTCTCTTCTCTTCTCTTCTCTTTTTCCTTCCTTCCTTCCTTCCTTCCTTCCTCCCTCCCTCCCTCCCTCCCTCCCTCCCTTCCTTCCTTCCTTCCTTCCTTCCTTCCTTCCTTCCTTCCTTCCTTCCTTGCAGGAAGACAGAGAGCATGGTATATTTCAATAAAAGAGAGCATAAGAAAATAATGAGTTTAAACTCAAGAGCTTGATAGTGGCCAGGTTTGGAGATATAGATATAGAATGATTAGTTTAGATCTTATTCTGTTTCTGTGTGTGTGTGTGTGTGTGTGTGTGTGTGTGTGCGCGCGTGCGCGTGCGTGTGCGTGTGTGTGAACTCAAAACATGTCTTTTGGATAAAACATGGGTCAGAGGAGAAATCAGAACGATTTAGAAAGTATTTAGAGATGAATGAAATAAAACAATATATCACAATTTATGCAGTGCTCCTAAAGCAATGTTCCAGTGGACAGTTAAAGCATTGCCATGCTTATATTAGAAATGAGGAAAGACCTCAAATCAATGCATTTCAGTGACACTCTTTCCATTGTTGTCCTGATCCGGTTGATAGAAAATTACTCTATGATATTTCCAAGCTGTACATCTCGATACTTCAGAAGATCTTATTCTGTTGGTGATGAAAATTAAAGAAATCTCAGTGAGGGACTGATTTGCTCAGATTTTTGTTTTGTTAGCTATGCAGTCAGCTGTGTGGAAAATGAGTTGGAGAGGGACAACACCGATGCAGTGAGATCAGTAGGGAGATTATTTCATTTGCCAGTGTTCGGAGTGATGAGCTGGATCAGTGGCAGTGCGATGGCAATGCTTACTATAGGCGAAAGGTGTTCTAGAACAAGAGGATGAAGCCAGAAGACTCTGCAGACTTGGTTGATTGTCAGGTAGTTATGCAGGCAAGTGAAACAGTTGCTTCCTTAGTATTATGAACTCAAACTCATAACCTAGCCCCTTAGGGATTCTCCCTTTTTATTTTTCTGGAATCCGAGTTATTGGAATTAAAAAGAAATCTATATTATTCCATGTGTAATTCAGTGAACTTCTACAGAAATTATATATCAATATTAACAATACCAACAAATCAGGCATATGAATTAGGATTAACTTTTATTATATTACAAGTAAATATTAACTGATCTGTCAGTAAATTTTCTATTTAAACTATGTTATAATCCTGTGTCTTTATCTTGTTTGATAAGAAATACGTATCTAATTGTGAAAAAAATCCTATGTAGATGTGTGATGCTCTGGATGTTTTCCTGTTTCAGATGTTAATCATAATTACTGTTGATCTTACACCTTTTTTTCCCTCTAACTCAGTTATTCCTAGAAAATGGGAGTTCTGTGGGAATTTCTGATTTCACATTTGAGTATAGTCACATTTTTAGGCTATGAGCTTTTACTTTGGTTCTCAAGATTATTTTTGCTGTTGAATTTTTTTCTTAATGATTTCCTGATTATTTATTTGACATATATAACTTTCTGTTCTCACATTTGTCTTTTTAAATGACTGAACATAGTTTTTAAAAACCCTGAAAATAGATTTCAGTATAAATAGGTATTCATTTGAGAACTTGTGGCTTTTGAAAAAATCATCTTCCAAGGCAATAATCAGTCTAGAGTTTATTTTATTGCCTGTTCTTCAGTAGAGCGATGAGAAAAGAAAAAGTCTCTAGTAACATGTAACCTTTTTTGCTCCAAGTAACAGAAAGCTAGTTAAAGAGAATATGCGTTTCTTACAGAAATCTCATTAGTGTAGGAAGCAGGAACTGGAAAACTATAAGGAAGTAAGTTTGTGTTTTCCACTACTTTCTCTATGGCTGCTTAGTCTTTTTTCTGTGTATCGACTCACATCTGGGAACATAGAAAGGCTGTCTTATAGGTTCTTTTTTAAATCATTTCCTAATTCAAGAGGGCAACAAAGACTAAATGTTGTTTCTCAGACCTCATTTTGAATTCTGAGAAAAGAAAAATAATTAATCAGATCCATAGTCCAAAGGTCAACAAGAACAAATGTCAGGGGCAATTCTAAGAGAAGAGGAAATATGGCTTCCTAAGCATGTATCTTAAAATAGAAAATTTTCGTTGAGTGTGCTGGGAGTAAATACTTATGAACAATCAGTCACATTGCCCTTGTTAATATGTGTTTGAAGGTCAAGTTAAAAAAAAATAAAATGTACTAATTTTTCATTTATCCAAAGAATTTAAAATCCTGAGACCTATTTTATCTTTTATGTACATACAATTTATTTGCAAAGTATACAGAGCCTATATTTTTAATATTTGTGGGAGCTTAAAAGATCATTTGTTTTAATATTTTTTAGGGTAATCTACAAATTATTGGCTTCTAAAAGTGAAAGTATTTGGGTTCAAGCTCTGAAGGTTCTGGGATACTTTCTGAAGCATTTAGGTCACAAGTAAGTTGATGTTTTTTATAATGAATTGTAGAAATATCTACTGAAATTGTCATTTTACTGGTTTTGTATCTAATATAACATGAAATTTGACTACAGCAATCTTATAGTGGAAAATAATAGCTTCTTGTGTAAATGTCATAAAATGTTTTATGAAAGAATGCTTATTAGTAGTAGATTATAGAATAAAATCACAATTTCAGTAATACAGTTTATTCATATTTGCTTGCCAAAAATAAAATACTGTTCATTTTAAGGATGCAATAAAATATTTCATCAAATAAAGTGAAGCATATGTGGACATGACTTCAATGAAAACTTTCTTGACATGAGGAATGCCATATATATGAGGTCTCTGTTGGAGCTATTCTTTTGCTAACATGCTAAGTCAGAATTTTATTCCTTTTTTGTATTCTTTACTTACATTGGGGCTTTTTGATTACTTTCGTGTTTAAAAATCCTAGAACAGTCTATGGCTATGCCACTCTGAACAAGCCCGATCCCGTCTGATCTCAGAAGCTAAGGAGGGTCGGGCCTGGTTAGTCCTTGGATGGGAGACCACCTAGGAAGACCAGGTGCTGTAGGTGTAAAAAAAAATTATAATAATAAATAAGGGATTGTAAGCTGACAAGGTCTTTGTAATCTATGAGTTCAACCAAGGGTTGCCTCGCCTAAAAAAAAAAAAGAAAAATCCTAGAATAGCTCTTTTTTCTCCAAAGTCCAGAAGTCAGATACTTTAAAAACTCACCTGCTGATATAATGAGTATTTTTCATACTGTGTTGTCCAGTGCGTGATTATTCTTTTATAAAATCCATTTTCTATACAAATGAGCTGAAAAAAGTAGTGCTGTCGTTTAAGTATTACTCTATTACTAGGTAGGATGCCTCTCAGAACCTCATTGTTGCCAGTTCTTTTTTGTGTTTAATTTTACCAAGTGTTTATTGATAATACTGATGAAACTTCACAAAATCCAGATAAAACATCTCCGACATCCTAAATAGTCTAGAAGAGTAGATGTTATTTTCATGTTGTTGCCAAATGAATAGTAGTCAAATAAGGGAGAATAGAGATTTTATAGATACAGGCAATTGTTCAAAATAGCCAGGATTGTAGGAAAAAGTTACACATATGTGAAGGAATGTAAGTGTGCTAGTTGATAGAATACTGAGAGTGAGATGCATATACTAAGAGAGAAGGATTGATCATTTAACTTTGGTTAAGGAAAAGAAATTGACTAGGAGATATTAATAAATATTTTAGCCTTTTGCAACCTCTTAAAAATTATCAAGCAAAAACATTTAAAATATTGAAGTGTGGGAAAAGCAAGCAAAACTAACCAGTAGATAAGAAAATATCACTGGAAAAATATTGCTATGGAGTGCATAGTTGTGATTAAAAATTTTACCATAAATTAAAATAATAAGAAATAAATGAATTGCTTGTGAGGAAGGACAACTTCTAAACAGAATTTCACGAAGCTGGAAGAAATGGTAGGGTAACATGGAAATGAAGAACCATGAGCTAATGAAACTGGGGGAAAAAATTGAAGGAAAAATCTTGCACATACTGGAGATGAAATCGGAGGAACCTCAAAGGAAGATTAATGTGTGGATAGCATAGTAAGATGCATAGATGATAAAAATGGAAACAAAGCAAATATAGGATTACAGAGAACATGATTGGTGTAGAGAGCACAAAAGGTCCAACAGTGCCATAAATAGATTTTTCAGATAAGAAAAGTGGAACACTGGACTAAACAGATATTTAAAGCAGTAGTTCAGTGAAATCCTAATATAAGATTTTTGTTGTTCCTATTAAAAGGTAATACTGTTTATCAGGGAAATTTTTCCTGGAATGATCAGCACAAAAGTATATTATTTGATTTAAGTATGAGTAAATGATCTTCTGTTCAGCAGTGTGCAGATGAGGAGAAAAATATTGAGTCTGGCCGTAGACTTCTCTGCAACAGCCTTCAAATGTAGAGCACCAACTATAAGATATTGAAACAGAGAAGATTGGAGACAAAGTATCTTTTAAGTAAAAAGGGTGCTGCCAGACCATTTTTAACCATTGCAAGGAATTGTTTTTCTGAATAATTCTTGAGAAACTTGGTGGGGGACAAAATACAGTGCTTAGGACAACTGGGTAGACTATAGCTAAGGACTACTGGGGAACACGGAATTGATTTAACAGTTAATACTAAAATGCTTGAGTTGGAGCACTAGGCCAGAATTTACTCTTTATTTGTTTTTACATAGAAATGCTACAATTATAATGAATTGGGAAAGGAATGAAGAAAGATGGCAAGTGGAGTGTAAGTCCAAACAGTCAGATGATATCCATTAAAGCTGACAAATGCAATATTAGAAATATAAGCCTATTGACTAAAATTTGATGTTAGGAGAGAGGAAAAATTAAGAGTAAATATGCTTATATTAGCAAAATGCATTTTATTATTGCTTATATTAGGGAAATACAGCCTCTAAGTACATAGAGGACTTCTTATTCCTTTATAGTTGCAAAGATAAGCAATTGAACAAAATTATGCTTTCAAAATATTAAAGAATGTACAAATAAAACTAAAAACTATATATGTAATGGAAATCTTTAAAAATCTGTAAAAGTTAGGAAGAATAACAGAATATGACATATCTAACACATATCTGCTATCTAAATAAATGTAAAAGTTTTTTAAATCTATTGTAAAAAAAATCACAGTTCTATATTCAAGAAACATACTGAAAATAAAGTGAATTAGAAAGGCTGAAAATAAAAGGATGAATAAACGTATACCACATAAATACAAATGAAAAAAAGTAGGAACCATGACTTAATATTGGACAATTTAGCATTCAAGACAAAAACCAATAAATATTATAAAGAAGGGTACTTGATAGTATCAAAGGGTGAAACCTTCATGAAAAAGAAATTACGGGAAAAATAGACAGTCAGTAGTTTAAAAGAAACTTTTATTCTCCAATCTCAGTTCATAAAAAGTCAAAGGAGAGAGTTATCTAAATACTATGGTAAATCTGATTAGTATAGTTTGAACTCCTTACCACATTAAGAATATAACTTCAAATGTCCAAGGAACATTTATGAAAATTTGACATGGTATAGTGGACATCAAAGAAGAATTCTAAAATGTAGAAACAAAACAGAAGATTTATTAACAGGCAATAAAATTAGAAAATAGGAACAAAGGCAGAACACAAAGATTCTTCTACCCAGAAATTTAAAATTTATTAAACCATTTTTGTGTCAAAGAGAAAATGCATACTGAAATTGTAAAATTTTTAGGAAACAAGTTCAAAAAACTTTATAGCAAAAATGTGCTTGGAGAAATAGCCATAGCTATAGAACAATAGAATAGAAATACAGGAAAAAAAAAAAGGTAATTAAAACGTAAAAGTTAGAAACAGTATAATAAGATAAATAGAATAAATTGAAAAGTAGAAATGAGTGGTTCAGAAGATGGAAAATCATTTAAAAAGTTGATTTTTCAAACTCATGATAAAAATATATGAATCATCATTAAACAGCTCAAGGAAGGGCAAAAATATGAATGTACAAAATAAATGACAATTTCCGTAATATAGAAACTGAGGGGATTAAAGGTATCTTACATGATAGCCTCGCACAGCTTTCCTTAGACATCACTAAGACAACCCCAACCAATAAGAAATCAGTAAGAAAAATAGGCAAAGGATGTGAATGGTCAGCATATAGGAGAAAATACATATGATGCACACATTTGAAAAGAGCTGAATTCTGCTTGTTATAAAGGAAATAAAATCTAAAACTAAAGTAAGGTTCCGTTTTTCACATATTAGATTCACAGATTCTCAAAATTCAGCATCCATCTTTGTCAGCAAGGATGTGGCAAGAGCACGTACTCACTCATTTTTAACTGGAGCATAAATCAGTATAATGTACAGTTTGTTAATTTTTATAAATGTCTATGAAAAGAACAAATACATACACTTTTTTACCTGGCAATTCATCACTTGTACACATGTAAAATGATGGCTGTTCAGAGTTGTTCATTGTTACGTTGTTTATAATTGTAAATGTTGGGAGAAATCTTAAATTCCTGTAACGGGATTTGGTAAATAAATTATGGTTCATTCATTAAATAGAATACTATGCAGTTGTAAAACAAAACCAATGTGATAATTCTCTCTATACTAATATCACAACTATATTGTGAAAGGATTAAAAACAAATAGTATAGATGGGTATGTATTGGGTGCTGGTTTTGTACAAAAAGGAGAATATAAGAATATACTACTTCTTATGTGTTACAGTAAGAAAATCTAGTAGGATACACAAAAAATAACAAATTAAGAACGGTGGCTCTTAATGAGGAGTTGGTGGAAACAAAAGTGGGTATGGATCATTTTAATTTTTTAACTATGCAAATGTTACCTGTTGAAGCAATTTTTCAATAATAACATTGCTTTAAAAAAACTACAAATCCTTAAAACAACAAGAAACTTAACTCTTGGAAGAATTTTCACTAATTATATTATTAATAGAGTTGGATTGAATAAAATCAATTACCTAGGTAACACTGAAATTAAGTGTTTTCTTGACTACTGAGCTATACAGATAATTAAGTCTAAGTGATTCCTATAAGTATAATTATAAAATTTAATCTGATAGGAAAAATAACACTAAAGCAAAACAACTTGATAGTTAATAGAGATAATGGTTAATAAAATACATGTAATTCATTGGCTCTCCAGTTAGAATTTATAGGTGTAGATCCTGGTTTAGCTGCATATTTTCTCAGTGGCCTTAGAAAAATTTCTGAGCCTCAGTTTTTACCTTATTAATGAATAAACCCATACTGCTTCCCTCACTGAATTTTTAGGATAAGTGATAAAGTAAATGTAAAGTGGTTAATCACAATATATTGCCATATGATAATTTGAATAATTAGCAAAAAGGTAATAGGTACAATTTAACATATAGTTCTGATGAACATCAGAACATTTCTTAAGTATAGTAAGACATTTATCTTAAATAGCTGCATTCATATCAGCAGTGGGATAAGTATTTCTATAATAACCTAATCATTGCTTGTTCAAAATTTAAAACAAATAAAATACAATTATTAGAAGGGAGGCAGTAGATATCCTTATTTATAGATGGTTTCATTACATATCTAAAAACCTAAGAGAATCTTGTTTAAAACTATTAAAAAAAGAGATATCACCCAAACTCACCATCTCATTTGTATATGGAAGAATTGTTTGATGGTGAATCTGACTGAGATTCAGTGGTGAAACTAAACTGAAGTCTGAGTGGGTTGGTCCCCTGTTTATAGAAACACCTAGTTTATATTTTCTGTCCAGTACCTGGAATACAAGTTATGAGATAATCCATACACTTGAATTGTTAGCTGAACTAGAGATAGGTTTGATGTGTAGCATTAAAATCAAGAAGTTTGTTCAAAATAATATATGCAGCTGCTCCTTTCTCCTGAGGGTGGCACTAAAATCTCCTCTCCCTGAGTGTGGGATGGACTTACTGGCTCCCTTCCAAAGAATAATGAAACATGGCAGTGATTTTCATTAGTGATTAAGGCTAAAATCAACAGTCATGTCATGCTAATACCATGTACTTCCTGATATGATGTGCTGAGAAGGACACTTCACGTCTGTGGTATTCTTCTAAAAATAAAAACCCTAATCTAATCCAGAGAAAGCTTAATAGAACCTCCAATTGAGGAACATTTTATAAAATATTTGGTGAGTACTCTCAGAACTGTCAAAGGCCATGAAAAACAAAAATGAGAATCTACCACAGATCCAAGAAGTCTAAGGAGATTTGATGACTAAATGAAAGGTAATATCCTGGATTGGATCCCAAACATTAAAAGTACATGAGAGAAAACTGGTGCAATATGAGTAAATTTTGTAGTTCAGTTAAGATACTGTGCTGATGTTGGTTTCTTTGTTTTGACTTATGCACCATGATTAGATAAGATATAGACATATGAGGAAGCTGGGTGAATATTATCTAGGAACTTGACGAATGATTTTTTCATCTTTTCTATAAATCTTAAAAAGTTCCAAAGTAAAAAGTTATATAAAATTTAGAAATTTAACATGGATATATGCTTGAATCGAAAACCAAACTGTTGTTTCAGGGAGATGGCCTGGTTACCATTATCTAAAAAGAGAGTTCTAACAAATGGTTCAGATTGATGATTAAGATGCCCAACTGCAAAAGCTAAAGAGGACTGCTGATCAAAATGTTGCAGTCAGTTAACACTGTGTTTGCCTCCTCCTACAACCACATTAAAATTACAACTGAATTATAGAACAACAATCACCTAGGACCGCCTGAGACTAGCTAAATAGAAGTCTTGTAACTAAGGACATAGGGAGGAAGCCACTCAAGACTGATACAAGGGTCAGAGACTCGGAATGGGCTGGTCTCCATACATATGTGTGGGGGTTAAAAATTGGGAGGGATATCTGAATGCAAAGATTCCCGCTGAGGAGCATTGAGTCCCAGCTCCACACAGGACTCTCCAGCTCAGGACACCAAGGCTGGGAAGAGGAGTCCTTGGAATATCTGACTCTGAAAACCAGCAGGGATTGATTGCATTTAAGTGAGATGGAGGGATGCTGGAGACCGAGACCAGGGTACTTCTGTTCAGGGGCCTGCATATGGACTTTCTCACTTACAAATTCACTTGTCCTAAGCTCTAGCGCAGGGACAGCAGCTTAAAAAGCACCATGAACAAGCAGGGAAGAACTAAATTGACTAACTTCAGGGAAAAGGCTAGAGGGGCAGGGTTTGGGGCAGCTCTCTCTGGCAGTAGAAGTGCCAATATTACTTTGTTGAACTCTCCTCTACCCAACTGGCAAGCACGGGCAGGCACCCAATCTGAGTCTCCATTAACCTGGCTAACATGGTTCGCCTTGCCCTGACGATTCTGAGACCGCACCCCACCCAACTTGTGGGCCCTGCTTAAACCTTTTCCAGCAGCTTTTCTGCACAAGCAGCCTCCGTCAACTCACACTGCAGAATTTGCCAAAATCTCATAAAGGTTCACAAACTGGAAGCAGCAGCAGCTGGCCTCCATGTGCCCTGCACTTCTTGTCAAGTGGCTTCAGGCTTGGCATAAGCAGGAACTGTCTTGCATGTAACTCCCAACAGGTGGCCCATGTCTGGCATAAGTGTCAGCCAGCCTTGTCTAGAATGTAGCTTCAACTAAGCTACAACAAGCCTGGCACAAATGGCAGCTGGCCTCAGCTCACATGGTGCCTGCCACAGGGCTCTAAGCCTTGACTAGTGGCAGCCAGCCTCAGTTCACACCACAGCCTTTCATAAGCACCTCCAAGCCCAGCACAAGGCAGCCAATCACAGATCACTTTCTAGCTCCTATCGAGTGGCAACAATCTGTCCACAAGAGATGTCTGATATTGGCTTGCACTGGAGCCCCTCTCAAAGGTGTCACAACCAGCCACCTGGTGTCTGGCTTCAGACCACACCAGAGCACAACCCAACCAGCTCCACGAGTGACACATATTTGTAGGGTGGACTTGGCTGACACATGAACATCGCAAAAGTGACTCTCCCACATTGGGGTCAGCCCCCGCACAACAGTTTGCTGTGGTCATAACCAGCCCTTACAGCCAGCCTGAAGGTCAGTCCCACTCACTAACATACAAACAGCAATCTAGGTTCAGCTACAACAGGAAGGCACACAGAATGCACACAAGGGACACCTGTCTCAGGTGACCGAGGAGACTGTGCCACTGGGCCCTACATGATATCTACTATAAGACTGGGGCATGTAGGAGGTCTACCTAATACACAGAAACAAACACAGGGAGGTAGCCAAAATGTGGAGCCAAACATGCCCCAAGTGAAAGAATAGGACAAAACTCTAGAAAAAGAACTAAACAAAATGCAGACAAGCAATCTACCAGGTACAGTTCAAAACACTGATTGTAAGGATGTTCACTGACCTTAGGGGAGGATAAATGAAATCAGTGAGAACATAAAGAGCTAAAAACCATAAAAAAGAATGAGTCAGAAATGAAGAATATAATAACTGCAATAAAGAATACATTGGAGGGAATCAGCAGCACATTAGATGAAGCAGAGGATCAAATCAGTGATCTGGTAAACAGTTTAGTGGAAAACACTTGGTTGGAACAGCAAAAAGGAAAAGATAAAAAAAAAATAAAGATAGTTTAAGGAAACTCGGGGACGACATCAAGCATATCAGCATTTGCATCATAGGGGCACCAGAAGGAAAAGAAAGAGCAAGGGATTGAAAATCTATTTGAAGAAACAATGACTGAAAACTTCTCTAACCTAGCAAAGGAAATGGACATACAGGTCCAGGAAGTGCAGAGAGTAACAAACAAGATGAACCCAGAAGAAGCTCACACCAAGACACATCATAGTTAAAACACAAAAGGTTAAAGACAAGGAGAGAATCTCAAAATTAGCAAGAGAAAAGCAGTTACCTACAAGGGAGCTCTCATAAGACTGTCAGCCATTTTCTCAACAGAAACTGCAGGCCAGAAGGGATTGGAACAAAATATTCAAAGTGATGAAAAGCAAAGGTCTACAACCAAGATGATTCTACCGAGTAAAGCTGTCATTTAGAATTGAAGGGGAGAGAGTTTCCCAGACAAGAAAAAAATAAAGGAGTTTATTACCACCAAACTGTATTACATCCGTTGTTATAACTACTTCTTTAAGTAGGAAAATATGAATAGGAATATATAGGAAAGAAAAAAAAATTTACTGACAAAGGGAAAACAATAAAAGCAATAGATTAATCAACTATAAAGCTAGAACATAGGTTGAAAGACAAAAGTAGTAAGATTATGTGTAATTATAACGCCTGAGGGATACATACAAACACAGAAAAGATGAAAATAAACGTGGGCTAGCAATACTTATATCAGACAAAGTAGACTTAAAGAGACACAGAAGGTCATTTTATAATGATAAAGGGATAAATACAACAAGAGCATATAACTCTTGTAAACATCTATGCATACCTAATTTAGGAGCTCCTAAATATATAAAGCAAGTATTGACTGACATATATATATAGAGAGAGCGACAGTAATGCAGTCATAGTAGGGAACTTGAACACCCCAGTAACATCAATGGGTAGGTCATCCAGACAGAAAATCAAGTAAGCAGTGATCTTTAATGACACATTACAGCAATTAGATTTAATTGATATTTTTAAGATATTTAACCCAAAAGCAGCAGAATCAACTTTTTTTTCAAGGAAACATGGAAAATTTTCCAGGAACGACCACATGTTAGGCAACAAAACAAGTCTCGGTAAAATCCAAAAGATTGAAATCACATCATGGATTTTCTCTGATTACAGCGGTGTGCAACTAGAATCAATACAAGAAGAAAAGTGAAAATCATACAAATACATGGAGGTTAATTAACATGCTACTAAACAATGAATGGGGTTGAAAATGTGATCAAGGAAGAAATCAAAATATATCTCAAAAAAATGAAAACACAAGAACTCCAAATTTATAACACAAAAAGCAATTCTAAAAGGGAAATTTGTAGCAGTACAGGCCTACCTCAAGAAACGAGAAATCTCAAACAAATCATCTAACCTTACAATTAATAGAACTAGAAAACTAAAAGCCCAAAATGAGTAGGAAGATGGAAATAATCAAAGTCAGAGCTGAAATAAACATAATAGAGTCTAAAAAAAATAAAATAAAATAACAAGGTCAATGAAACCAAGACCTGGTTTTCTCAAAAGATAAACTAAACTGATAAACCTTTAACCAAACTCATTAAAAAGTAAAGAGAGAGAGCCAAATACATAAGAATTGAAAGAGGAGAAGTGACAATTGATGCCACAGATGTACAAAGGATTATTGGAGAAATACTGTGAACAAATATATGCCAACAAATTGTACAATCTGGAAAAAATAGATAAATTCCTAGGAACATAATCTACCACGCCTGAATCAGGAAGAAATAGTAAATCTGAGCAGATAAGTACTAACAAAAGCAAATCAGTAATCAAAAGATTCTCAACATACAAAAGTGAATTTTACTAAGCTTTCAAAGAGATAATACCTATTTGTAAAACTATTCAAAAAATTGAAGGAGAGGAAAGGCTCCGAACCTTATTTCACAAGACCAGCATTACAATGATACCCAAACCAGAAAAAGTACTCCAAAAATTATGGGCCAGTATCCCTGATGAACACATGTAAAAATCCTCAACAAAATATTAGTAACCCAAATTCAGCAATATCTTAAAGAGATTATACACCATGATCAAGTGGGATTAATTCCTGGTGCCCAAGGTTGGTTCAATATTTGGAAATATTTGCAAATCATTATTAATGTAATACACCATATAAACTAAATGAAAGTTAAAAATCATGTGATCAGGCAATAGATGCAGAGGAATTTCACAAAATCCAACAACCATTTATGATAAAAACTCTCAGAAAAGTGAAGATGGCAGACTATACCTCAACATAATAGAGGCCATATATCAAACCCATAGCTGAAATCATAATAGTGAAAATCTGAAAACGTTTTCTTTAATATCATGAACAAGACAAGGATGTCTGCTTTCACATTTTTTTCAACATAGTATTGTAAGGCCTACCCACAGCAATCAGAGAAGAAAAAAAAATAAAAGTCATCAAATTGGAAAAGATTAAGTTAAACAGCCATCATTTGCAGATGACATAATACTATATGTAGAGACTCCTAAAGGTTTCACCAAAATACTGTTAGAACTAATAAAATAATTCAGTTAAGTAGCAGGATACAATATTAATATTTAGAAATTGTACACTGATAACCTATTAAAAAGCAATATTAAGATAATTCTATTTACAATCACATCAAAAAGAATAATATACCTAGGAATAAATTTAACCAAGGAGGTAAATGATTGGTACTTGGAAAATTATAAGACAGTGAAAGAAAGAAATTGAAGATACAAAGAAATGGAAGCATATACCATGCTCATGGATAGGAAGAAGTAACACTATGAAAATTTCCATACTACCTAAAGCAATCTACAGATTCAGTGTAATCCCTGTTAAAATAGCAATGGCATGTTACATAGAAGTAGAACAAATAACTCTAAAATTTGTATGGAACCACAAAAGACCTCAAATAGCTAAAGCAATTTGAGAAAGAAGAATAAAGTTGGAAGTGTCGTGGTAGCTCATATTAAACTATATTATAAGGTATAGTAATCAAAACAGCATGGTACTGGCCTAAAAACATACACTTGGATCAATGGAACAGAATAGCGAACCAGGAAGTAAACCACACCTTTATGGTTAATTAATGTATGACAAAGGAGGCAAGAATATACAATGGGATAAAAACAGCCTCTTAAGAAATGGTGTTGGTCATGGAAAATCAGCTAGTTGTTACCAGGGGAAAGAGGGGAGGAGAGAGGGGAAAAAAATAAAAAAATAAAATGTTAAAAAAAAGAATTAAACAAAAAAAATGCTGTTGGGAAAACTGGACAAATACATGCAAAAAAAGAGAAACTGGACCACTTTTTTGTACCATATATGAGAATGAACTTAAAATAGATTAAAGACTTAAATATAAGACCTGAAACCAGAAAACTCCTAGAAGAAATAGAGGCAGTAAACATTTTGACATTGCTGTTAGTAATTTATTTTTGAATGTGTCTCTTCCAAACAAAAGAGTGAAGGAAACCATCAATAAAACGAAAAAGCAACCTACTGAATGGGAGAAGATACTCACCAACAATATATCCAATAAGGGGGTTAATATCCAAAATATATAAGAACACATAAAACTTAACACACAAACACAAAAATGCAATTACAAAACGGGCAGAGGACCTGAATAGATATTTCCTCAAAGAAGACATACAGATGGCCAACAGACATATGCAGGGATATTCAAATTATTAATTGTCAGGGAAATGCAAGTTAAAACCACAGTGAGACATTACCTCACAACTCTCATAGTGGCTGTCGTCAGGAAATCGAGGAATAAGTATTGGGTAGGATGTGAAGAAAAGGGAACCCTCTTGCACTGTTGGTGGGATTGTAAATTGGTGCAGCCACTCTGGAAAACAGTACGGAAGTTCCTCAAAAAATTAAGACTCAGCAATCCTACTTCTGGGTATTTATCTGAAGAAATCTAAAACACTAATTCCGAAAGACCTGTGCACCCCGGTATTCATTGCAGCATTATTTACAGTAGCCAAGATATAGAAGCAAGCTAGGTGTCCATGAATGGATGTGTGGATAAAGAAGCAGTACATATATACAATGGAATATTACTCAGCCATAAAAAGAATGAAATCTTGCCATTTGTAACAACATGAATGGATCTAGAGGGTATTATGCCAAGTGAAATAAGTGAGACATAGACAAATACTGTGTGATTTCATTATATGTAGAATCTAATAAAACAAAGTAAATGAAGGAACAAAACATAGAAACAAACTCATAGATACAGAGAACAAATGGATGGTTACCAGATGGGAGGGAGTTGAGGGGGTTGGAGAGTTGAGTGAAAATGTGAAGGAATTAAGAAGTATAGATCGGCAGTTGCAGAATAATTACAGGAATTTAAAATACTGCATAGAGAATATAGTTAGTAATATTGTAATAACTATATGTGGTGTCAAATGGATACTAGACATAAATATCTAATTACTATGTTGTACTCCTGAAATTAATATAATATGTATGTTATCTGTAATTAAAAAATAAAAACATTTTAAATATCCAGATGCTCTTTTGAATACAATTATGATAATTTTAGCATATAAAAATTTAAAGCACATATTACGGACTGTTCACTGTGCATATAAAAATTCTCAACTAAGTATATTTGTCTATAGTTTTAACTTCAAACACTGTACTTTCTGGATAAATTCTCCAAGATAATCATACTATAAAACATGAATCAGTTTGCTGTCTGTAGTTGTTAGTCACAGGCCTGTTATATGTTGACAGTTATTTAACCTTTCTCATTGGTTGAGAGTCGTCCAGATTTTTTTTTTTTTTTTTTTTTTTTTTGGCAGAGCCAGTTGTGTCATATAAGTAGTGATGTGGATTCTGGGAGTGTGACAGTTGGGAAGACTCTTCCTTCCCATCTACTCTCAACTCACAGCAGGTTGTCTCTCTTTAGGCAAATATTGGTTTCCATATGTATCTGAGTAAAAATGTGTCTTGATATTCAGTTGGGGTACCAGCAGAGAAAACAAGACAACTGCTGAGAGATTTTCTCTCCATGGAAATCACAGTCAGCTGAAGAATTATCTTAGAGGCCTAAGGCAAAGACTAAAAAGCAGCAAATCTTGAGAGGTGTTTTGTTCTCAGCTATTTGTGCCACCAGTTCTCTTTCTTCTCCTTTATATCATTCCCTCTCCCCTGTCCCAGGAATGTTGACATTGGTTTCTGTGTAAGTGACCACCAGAAGGCTGAGAGGTCCCTGAAATGATGGGATGAATCTTACCTGTCCTTGAATTTGTGGTAGTATAGATATTGGAATGCTAGGATGCTGGCTCCAGGACTTAGAGCAGGCTTGCTAAGTTTTATACTATAGATCAGTGAGCTTAGAGGGTCCTTTGGCTTAGGACGCCTGCAGGGATCCCATTATGTAAAATTCACAGTAATTAGAGGGACATCAACTGTGTGAAAATGAAATAACAATACATTAAAGGGACCTAACAGCCAACTGGCAGGAGATAAGCTGGAATCATCAAACTGTACTCGTGGAAATAGATCTAGTGGTGGGGGCTGTGGTTGAACCTTTGATTTTTGTTTTTAAAAGAGCATTTGAGAGTCAAGTAGTGTACTGCAGTGATATTCTGCCTCTTTTG
Organism: Eidolon dupreanum; assembly: GCA_028627145.1. Classification (NCBI taxonomy): domain Eukaryota; kingdom Metazoa; phylum Chordata; class Mammalia; order Chiroptera; family Pteropodidae; genus Eidolon; species Eidolon dupreanum. The sequence continues at coordinate 78,945,195 of CM053508.1, read as the reverse complement.
CTCAATTGCAATTTACTCAGTATTGGAAAGGAAGATCTGAAATCATAGACCAAAAATATAAAGTGAAAGAAAACATAAAGTTGTTGAAAACAGGAGACTGAATGTATGACTAGTAAAATTCTTGGAGAAAAATGGTAGATAAAACAAGATATCCTGAAGCACTTTGTACTATTAAAAACTTAGAAATGTTGGATGAAGTACATCAAAAATCCTTTTAGAAGTATAGCTGAGCACACAAAAGTAAGAGAAATTCTCATATGCCAAAAAATGAAAATCAAGCATAATAGAAGAAATCTCAAGAAACAAGATAATATTAAATGATGGAGCTTAAAAATAATCAAAAGTAACTTCTAGAAATGAAAAGCTAATAATTAAAATTAACAACTCCATGGACATGTTAAACAGCTTATTAAAACTTAAGAATTAATGAACTGGTTGATAGAAGTGATGAAATTACCTAGAATACAGCAGCAAGAGAAAGATGACAAATAGGAAAGAAAGCTGAGAGATTATGGAGAAAGAATGAAAGTTTCATTGAATAAAATATCTAGTAATAAATTTAACCAAGGTGGTGAATGGTGTGTACACTGAAAACTATAAAACATTGATGAAAAAAATTTAAGAGGACACAAATGAAAAGATGTTCTAGTCTCATAGATAGAGGCACTGTTATTGTCAAAATGTCTATACTACATAAAGTGATCTGCAGATTTAATATAATCCCTATCAAAATTGCAATGACATATTTCAAAGAAATAGAACAAATAATTCTAACATTTATATGCAATTACAGACCCTGAATAGCCACAACAATGTAAGAACAAAGCTGAAACTTTCACACTTCTTGATTTCAAACTATATTACAAAACTGTAGTAACCAAACAGTGTAGTATTAGCATAAAAACAGGCAGACACAGATAAATGGAACAGAGCAGAGCGTCCAGAAATAACCCATGAATATGTGGTCAATTATTTTATGACACATGAGCCAAGAATATACAATGGGGAAAGGACAGTCTCTTCAATAAGTGGTGTTAGGAAAACTGGGCAGCCACATGCAAAGTTAAATCTGGACTTCTGTCTTGCACCATACACAAAAATTAATTTTTAATGGATTAGAGACTTGAATGAACATAAAACTGAAGCTATAACCTTCCTAGGGGAAAACATAGCGGGTAAGCGCCTAGACCTTGGTCTTGGCAATGATTTTTTTGGATTTGACTTCCAAAGCAAAGGCAACAAAAGGAAAGCTAAACAAGTGAGACTATGAAAACTTAAAAAGCATTGCAGAGCAAAGTAAACCATCAACAAAATGAAAAGGCAATCTTTAGCATGGGGAAAGATATTTATAAAATCATATTTAGTAAGAAGGTAATATCCAAGATATATAAAGAATTCATATAACTCAGTACAAAAACAATCTAATTTAAAAGTGGACAGAGGATCTGAATTTCCAAAGAAATCATGGAAATTGCTAATGGCCAATAAGTACATGAACGGGCGCTCAACATCACTAATTTTCAGGGAAAGGCAAACCAAACCAAAATGAGATATCACTTCATGCCTCTTTTAATGGCTATCATCAAAAAGACAAGACATAATAAGAAATAACAAACGCTGATGAAGATGTAGAGCTCTTGTGCACTGCTGATAGGACTATAAATTGGTGCAGCCAATATGGAAAATGGTGTGGAGTTCCCTGAAAAAATTAAAAATAGAACTGCCATTGGATTCAGCAATTCCACTTCTGTGAATGTATACAAAGGAAATGAAATCACTGTCTCAAAGAGATATATGCACCCCCAAGTTCATTATGTTATTATTAATAAACAGTCAAGACATGGAAACAACTGAAGTGTTTATTGATGAATAAATGGAGAAAGAAAATGTAGAGACTAAGGTTTCCATGTTTTGACCATTTGTAAATAATGCATTGAGCTTGGGGGTGCAGATCTTTCTCTAGATAAAGGAATATTATTCAGCTATAAAACTTAATGAAATCCTCCCATTTGTGACAACATGGGTGGACCTTGAGGGTATTATGTTAAGTAAAATAAGTTAGACACAGGAAGACAACTACTTTATGATCCCACTTACATGTGGAAACCAAAGAAACCAAACTCATAGAAACAGAACAAATAAGGTGGTTTCCAGAGGCAAGAAGTGGGGAGTGGGGGAAACGAGTGAATGTCAAAAGGTACAAGCTTTCAGTTATCAGGTAAATAAGTCCTGAGATGTAAAGTACAGCATTCTGACTTGTTAACCATATTGCACCATATATTTGAATGTTGCTAGGAGAGTAGATCTTAAAAGTTTTCATCACAAGAAAATAGATTTTGTAAATAAACGAGGTGATAGATGTTAAATTTACTTTGGTCCTCATTTTGCAATATGCACATATAAAAAAGTCATGATGTTGAACACCTTAAACTAATGCAGCATTATATGTCAGTTATACCTCAATAAAACAGAGTGGATATAAAAAGCTGAAAGGCAACTGGAATAAATGTACCACTCTCATGGGGGACGTCAGTAGTGGGGGAAGCTAAGAGCACATGGCGTACATAGGTCCCGGAGATAGATGGGAACTCTTTGTATTTTCTGCTCAATTTTGCTCTACACCTAAACTACCCTAAAAGTCAAATTGATTTAAAAGGGTTTGTGGAGGGGAGAAGATGATAGGCAAATAAGAAACCAAGAAAAATGTTTACCTGTTTGGGGCGGGGGGCTGCAAAACCAGGCGAGGAGAGGTCTGAGTTTAGTGTGAAACCTCTTTGTATCTTTTTTTATTGTCATCATTTAAAATAAAAAAAAAAAAATTTTCAATTACAGTTGACACTCATATTAGTTTCTGGTGTACAACATAGTCATTAGACATTTATATAACTTACGTAGTGATCTTCCCAATAAGTCTATACCTACCTGGCATTATACAGTTATTACAATATTATTGACTGTATTCCCTATGCTTTGTATCCTGTGACTATTTTGTAATTACCAATATGCATTTCTTAATCTCGTCACCTCTTCTACCCAGTCCTCTCTCCCATCTGGCAGCCATCAATTTGTCCTCTGTATCTGAGTTCATTTCTGTTTCATGTGTTTGTTTTTTAACCAAATAAATGTGTTACTTATTTTTAAAATTCCGTAATAAAAGCTGGTAGACCAATATTTAAATAAACCAAAATAAACTTAATGATAGAAAAGTTAGTGAGGCTAAAAAGGGGCACCAAGTTAAAATTCACCAGGAGGATAAAACAGTTTCAAACGCCTATACGCTTAACAGTGTAGGTGAGGTATAGAAGGCAAAATTGGCTAAATTTGAAAGGGAAATCATAATAATTAGAAATTTTAACATATTCTTTGTATTTTCTTGATGTTTATTTTGTATTAAATTTATTTGGGTGACATTGGTTACTAAAATTATATAGCTTTCAAGTGTACTATTAAATAATACATCATCTGTATATTATGTGTTTACCGCCAAAGTCAAATCTCCTTTTGTCACCATATATTTGACCCCCTTAACCCTTATCGACCTCCCCTGCACCCTCCTTTCCCTCTGGTGACCGTTAAACTGTTGTCTGTGTCTATCAGTGTGTGTTTGTCCTGTTCCTTTGTTGCTTCCAGTTTTATATCCTGCATATGAGTGAAATCATATGGTTCTCAGGTTTTTCTGTCTGCCTTATTTTGCTTAGCATGATATTCTCAAGATCCATTTATGTTGCTGAAAATTGCAGCATTTTATCTTTTCTTATGGCTGTGTAATATTACACTGTATATATGTACCACACCTTCTTTACCAGTCATCTATCGAAGGGCACTTCCGTTTTCATATTTAGGCCACTGTGAATAATGCTACACTGAACATCAGGGTGCATATATCTTTATGGATAAATGTTTTCAATTTTTTTTTGGTAGGTAACCAGAGAAGGATTGCTGGGTCATATGGTAATTCTATTCTTAATTTTTTGAGGAACCTCCATACTGTTTTCCATAGCGACGATACCAATTTATATTTCTACCAGCAGTGTATGGGGGTTCTTTTTTCCCTACGACCTCTCCCACACTTGTTATTACTTGTCTTGTCGATGATAGTCATTCTAATAGGTGTGAAGTGGTATCTCATTGTTGTTTTGATTTGCATTTCCCTACTGGCTAGTGAAGTTGAGCATCTTTTCATGTTTTTTGGCCATCGTATGTCTTCTTGGGAGAAGTTTTTATATTTGTAAACAGCAGTTTCAATAAAGGGCTAATATTTACAGTATACAAAGAACTCAACAACAGAAAACCAAACAGTCAAATTAAAAATGGACAGAGGACATATTATTTTTTTAAAAAGAGCAATTACAAAAAAAATTAAGCGGTATAAATTTGAACAAAAATATCCAATGACTTGATTAGCATATAGATTATTCTCAAGCACATACAAAACTGTAAAAATTGTTCAAATGAAGCCATTAAATTGTCTTTATAGATTTAAATAAATTACCATCATATAAATTACTTTTCACCCACAGTGCAATTAAACAAGAAATCAGTGATAAAAATCAAACTATGACAATGGAAATCACATATTTAAACAACTCATAAGAAGAAATTATTGTGCAAATTATAAAATAGAAGATATTGAAAATTATATATGATTGCACTCCTTAGAGTTAGCCTAAGTGGAATTGGAAACAATTTTAGCTGAAATATTTATATTAAAAAAAGAAAGGTGTTTTGCATTCCCTCCACCAACTTTTTCAATTTTATGCTGAATCTAAGGGTAGTTTAATATTAGAATATCTTTTAATGCAATCTATTTATTAACACATTAAAGAATAGCTATATAATTAAAATGGGCATAAAATTTTTTGATAAAATTTAGTGCTAATTCATCATAAAAATTCTTAGGAAGCCATAGAAATTCATTTCTTTAACCAAATAACATATAGCTGCCAAAACTTACCATAGTCCAATTTAGGAATGACATGTTAAGAGCATTCTCTTTCAATAACAACTAATGAAAGCCTGTTTCGCCACTCCTATTCAAGATGGTGTTGAATTTTGACATTTATAGTACAGTCTACCTAAAGACAGAAGAGATTTTTTCAAGTGCATATGTAGTGTTCTCCTGAATATATTATGAGGTTGAGCTATAAAACATAAAGCGAGTTTCAGTAAACTTAAAAGAATTGAGATCAAGCTCAATATGTTCTTTGACCACGACAGAATTATATTAGAAATCAGTAATAGAAAGAGATTTGGGAAGTTGCTAGATATTTGGAAAGTAAACAGTATACTTTTAAAGAACCCCTGTGTCAAAATGAAATCACAAAGAAAAAAAGAAAATAATTTAATTTGAATAAAAGCAAATCCACAATATGTAACAATTTCTTGAATCTTCATGCATTGCTCATGGGAATGTAATAAGCTCCAGCAATGTTCCAAGAGGATTTTCTTTTTTTTCTTTTTTTTAAATTAAAAACTTTTTCTCAGTCTCGAGGTGGCCTCTTCTGTGTGTCCCCAGTTGTAAGGCTTCTGTTCAGCTAGACTTCAGGTGACTCTCAATGATGGCTGTTCTGTAGTTTAGTTGTAGTTTTGATGTGGTTGTGAGAGAAGGCGAGCAAAGCATTTATCTACTCCTCCATAGTAACTGGAACCAAAAGGATTTTCCAATTTCTTTAAAAATGTAACAAAATGTAACACTATAAAACCCAGCATTTCCATGCTTGAATTTCTACCCTGGAGAAAGGACAGTGTATGTCCATACCTAGACTTATGCATGGATGTTCCAGGACCATTTTTTATAATAGCCCCAAACTGGAAAGAAGCCCAGTTTCATCGATTCGTGAATGGATAAAGTAGCTGTCCATGCAATGGAATATTATTGCACAATTAAAAGGAAACTACTGATGTACACTATAACATTAATGGGTGCTAAAACATCATTCTGAATGATAAATGGCAGATGCAAAAGACTAAATATTATACGATTACTTTTATATGAAATGTCAAGAATTCAGATTAGTGGTTATGTGAGGCTAGCAGTGGGAGTGGGGATTATCAACAAATGAGCACAAGGGATCTTTTTAAGGTGATGAAAAGGTTTTAAACTGGATAATGGTGATGATTGAGTGACTGTAAGGTTTTTAAGGGTTTTTAAGAAATCTCTGAATTATGCACTTATAAGTTGTGTGGATTTTATGTTGTGTATATTATATCTCAATAAAGCTAATAAAAATTTGAAATGCAAAATTTAATCTCTTAGAAAATGTAGGATAATGGTGTTATCACCTTGGATTAAGGAAGTGTTTCTAAAACGATAAACAAGCAATCAAAAATCATCCAGGAAAAAGTTGATAAACTTGACCATTAAAGTAAAAAATACTTTAAAAGATACAATTTCAAAAAGTAAAAAGACAAGCCACACAATAAGAGAAGATATTTACCATTTATCTGGAATGTAGTAGATTTATATTCTAATTATATGAAAAATCATGTAAACAAATAAGAAAGAAAAACCCTGAAGAGCATGAGTAATATAAACAGTGATTTCACCCAAGAGGAAACCTGAATTGGCAGTAAGCAGATGCGAAGATCCTCAACTTCAATTGCAATCAAAAAAGTGCAAATAAAAAAGTTGCATTTAGCCCTTTATGATAGTAAACTTTAAAATTTTTGATAATATCAAGTGTTGGCAAAGATGTGAATAAGGGAACCTTTCAAATCACTGGTAGAATTGTATAATTGGTACAGTCACATTGGAGAACACATAATTTCCAAAAAGGTGAAAAAGCTCATACTCTATGAGTAAGTAATTCCCTCTTTAACATAGAAAAACTATCAAGTTAACTTTCATGAATCTAACAGGAAGCAATAAGGTTAGCTGCAGAATACATAATAATGATACCATTTATTTAAACTTTCAAAATATGTTAAGAAAATTATAAATAATTTGAGAATAGATACACATATAAGTATAAATACATACGTGGAGTAAAACCCACAGAATTCATATCGTTTACCCTGAAATATACCAAAAAGAATGGAATGATGGACAATATCCAAATGTGCTTATTTTGATGCTTTTATGGTGGCTACATGAGTATTATATGATTTCCTCTCTTTTTTAAAAAATTGGGTTTTAAAAACAATGAACAGGTACGGGAAGGGATAACAAAAACAAAGCAGAAGTTTGCTGGCACTATTAAAATTGAATGGAATTTGAAAGCACATAACAGAGAGGGTGCAACTTGAAGTTAGAAGTTCAGAACAATCTAGAATGACATTATACATTGATGAAAGGCAGAGATTATCTTATGCTTATATACCCGAAAGCACCAAAGCTTGCAGTCAAGTATGTAAATCAAAACACAGTAGAGAGGCAATAAGAACTTGATAAAGTATAATAATAACATAGACGATATATCTTTTTTTCAGAATTGGACCAATTGAATAGATAATACATAATGATATAGAGAAGTTAAATATATAGTCATAGATCTTGACTCAATAGATGTATGTTCAATTTTACATCCTTTGAGAATATACTTTATGGCTATAGAACACTTACTTAAGAAAAAAGCATATCATTGGCCATAAAATGAACAAACAGTGTGGACAAAGAGATTTTATTGGCTATTCTCTGACCATAATGTAATAAAATTAGAAATCAAAAAAAGCTGAGCAAAAAAGTCTCAAGTTCTTAAAAATTAAGAAACAGTCCAAAATATCCCTTAGTGAACAGAATAAAATAAAAGGAGAATCAGAAGTTATCTAAAGAGATCTATGCATCATAGCAAAATTTGCTCAAGAATACTTCCAGTATTAAAGAATAAAAATTAAAAATTAGAAGAATGCATACTCATATTACATTAATTAAAGACAACCATTTAAACTGGTACAAATTAATAAAGATGAAAGCTAGTTATCAACAAAATAAATAATAAAAACTGTTGAAGGGATCACTAACTACAAAGGTGATTTTCTTGAAGGAACCAATAAAATGGGTAAAACTTTTTCATACTTTATTATTAAGATAAAATAGATTCAGACTGAAGAAGAGCTTTTAGAATTATAGGACAGATTATAAAAATGATAAGGAAATGTATTACTCTGTGACAACATAGAATAGGTCATCTTCTGGTTCTTAGTAATAATATCATTTTCTAGATATTTTAAAATATATTATTACATCTCTACACATATACATACTTCCATCAAATAAAAGTTGGGAAGAATAATATCAAATCATTAATGAATAGGGTGAATGTACAGAAGCCCAGAACATAATTGTTTTGTTTCACTAGTAATCATTATCTGGTATTTTGACAGACCTGTCCTTGGTTCCATAATCTATAGCTGTGTTTTGATACAGATTTCTTGTAAACACTGATAGATGCATATATTGTTGAATTCGAATAGCTTATTTATATTTAGCATCAAAGTAAAAAGTTGAGGAAATGTAGGTTAAAACCTCATAATCTTACAATTGTCCTGATAGATTGAAGGAAATTAAAAAGCATAGTAGTGTCCAGTAGTTGAATAACTAATAATTCTTGATATAGAACAATAGAGTAGTAGCGTAAAGTGTTTTTACTTTCAATTTATTAGAAAATAAATTGAAAATGTAAGTAAAATTATAAATTATTTCTTGAAAACCATGAAAAATGTTTTATAATTATAGTAAATGAAAAACTATATTATCTGCTTTAATGGAAAGACTCAATTATATAAAGGTTGAATTGTAATAAATCAATTTGTTGACATAATGTTTTGGGAAAAATTCCAGGGTTTATTTTAAAGTTTATAAAACTTCTGTAAAGCTAACTCAGATGAACAAATGAGTAAAATGTCAATGAAAGATTAAAAAATAAGAGTATGTGTATTGTGATACGTCTAATAGACTGTATACCAAGACAAGAGCTTTTAAAAAAGCGAATAAAGTGTATATGTGATAAGTCTAATAGATCTTATACTAAGACAAGAGCTAAAAAAGGTAAATGGAAACCCCACTTATTGTGATAAATCTAATAGACTTGATACCAGGGCAGGAGATAAGAAATAGGTGAATACATTCTACTTAATGTATGTATGCTTAGATACTGGGGACATGATTAAAATGTGAATTATCCAATACTGATGATGAGAAATTGTTCAATTTCTGAATTGGGCAGAGAGAAGTTCAGAACAGACCTCAAACCATGTCTCCCTTTTCTTCTCTTATGCACCCCCCCAAAAAAATCAAAAGCAAATATTAGAGTAAACATTTGAAATTGTGGACTTTTAGATCAAGTTGATGAGAGAGCAGAAAGAATTTTCCTCATTGAACCTAATGAAATAAACAGTAGGTAGTAAAATAAAGCCTTCTTTCTAAAAGAAAGAAAGAAAGAAAAAGAAAGAAAGAAGAAGAGAGGAGAGGAGAGGAGAGGAGAGGAGAGGAGGGAGGGAGGGAGGGAGGGAGGGAGGGAGGAAGGAAGGAAGGAAGGAAGGAAGGAAGGAAGGAAGAAAAAAAGAAAGAAAAAGGGAAGAAGGGAAGGAAGGAGGGAGGGAGGGAGGGAGGGAGGGAGGGAGGAAGGAAGGAAGGAAGGAAGGAAGGAAGGAAGGAAGGAAGGAAGGAAGGAAGGAAATAGGTCCAACCAAGTAAAGAAAGCTGCATTACATAAAGCAATGCACTCAAAATATTGACAGTTGGTAACATGTATTTGATAGTTATTCTGTTGAAACCATTGTCTATAATGAGATTGGTAGAGAGGATGTCTAGAAATATTCTATTCTCTGTAATAGTTATGTTAAAATTAACTTACCTTTGCATAAAACGCTTTTGTCCGACTTTGAAGACCAGTTATAATCTAGTTCAATTTTAATTTTATCATTGCTATCACAGCATATATACTATGTTCCAAGCAAGCTGATTATCCTGATACTGCCTGGAAATATCTAGCACATTTCTGGACTCCTTCCTTGCTTTCAATTTGTAGTAGTTTACCTTTCTCCTATAAAACTCACCTCCTCTAATCAAATCTTTCTCAAATGCTTCAATTTCTTCCAACTGATTGGTCATTCATTATAATGTAGTAATGTAGTAGTTACATGTACCCACTGTTGTCTCAGACTGCTAAGGTTTGAATCTCTGGGAATGTGTCTCAGTTACCTGCCCTCTGCCTCAGTTCCCCCTCGTGAAAATGAGGTAGTAGTAGAAATTACCTCATGGAAATGTTGATACACAGTAAGTGCTAAGTATCTTTTTAAAATTACAACTATTACTATCATCTGTCTCATAAAAAAAAATTTTGATAGCTAAAGAAAGAACCAGAAGATTCTGTAGTGAGTTCATAGGTATTCCTACCCCATTCCGGTGCCTGCATAGTCAGTAGAATTCTTATTTCTCCCACATTGGAACGACAGGAACTTATTAAGAATCCCTGTTTTCTTTTGACTTTGGGTGGGGGAAAATAATTGCTGGGAGAGACATGAAGAATGAACAACTAAGACTGACATGCTGTGAGGGAAGTCAAAGTTCCAGGTCTTTCCATATCAGTTGGAGGGTAGGTCCAAACCCTGAGATGATTTCTCTCTGAGAGTGAGAGATATCTATCCCCTTAAGTAGACTGAACTTCAATAGACAATTTTTTAAAATTTGTCTCAGAAGAGAGAGTGGTACTGTTGCTCTAGTAAAATCTATGCACAGCCTCAAGCTATCCTTTTTCTGTCCAATTAAAGCCTTTAGACCCGAAAAATAAAAGTAAATAAAACATGAAATGCTTGGCCCTGAAAACTATCTCAAGTGACAAAGCCAATTTCAGTGTGAATAAAGGGAGAAGATGAATAGTACACAGATTGTATAAAAAGAAAATAAATACTATAACAAAAGGCACAAGCATAACCAAGATAAAAAGATGGCAAAGAAATCACGCTAATATAACACTACAAAAGGAGAGAGACAGAAAAATGAGTGAAGGACAAGAATTTAGTCCAGAGGAAACATCTATTGAGGAAAGGAAGGTAATTATCTTTTGACTTACAGAATAAATTGCAAGAATATAAATTCAGTAAGCTGTCAAGAACAAGATAATAAAGAACAAAATGAGATGAAAGGAACTTGAAGAGTTAAGGGAACAAATTGATGACCCAAATTATATAATGATTTTAGGAAATGTATATAATATAGAGAAAATGAGATATGGAGAACAGTGTAACCTAATGATAACTGGAGTCTGTGGAGGGCAGAACTAAACAAAAGATAAAAGTACTCCATGAGATAAAGAAAGAACTCATTTGTGTATAGGGAAAACACATGATATTCTAGAAAAATGTGACAGAGTGATCAACACTGAGTCATACAGTATGTAAATTGAAGTATAAAGATAAAAAATAATTCCTATAATTAGACAAAAAAGGAAGTTGCCTTTATTTGGTTAAACATTTAGTAGCGCTCAGGGTTCTCTGCAGTTAAATTTGATGCCAAAAGAAATAAAGCAGTGTCTACAGGTTCTGAGAGAACATGTGACCCAAGAATGTCAGATCCTCATTGCCACATGTTAAGTATATAGATGCCAAGTCAAAATTCAGAAGACTGACTGTTGAGCTCTTGAATGACCTTTATCCATTGGAAAGATGAGTCAAAAGAATGAAACCAGAAATGGTTAAGACAAGGTCAAGGAACAGAATTTAAAATAGGCCAAGACCTAACAACTAAATGTTTTAAACCTTGGCGATGTTAAAATAGCAATGTAGATCACCAAAACTGAGAGGTAACATAAAAGGTGGGAGTGCTGATTACTGTTTTTAATATAAAGGAATAACTAATACTTTCCAAAACTAAAATGTTTATTCAAAATATGTATCGCTTCACTCTTTTATTCAAAATATTTATCACTTCACTTTTATTTATAATTTTCTTAACTATTATAGAGAATTTTAGAAAAGAAATAGTATCTCTCTTGATGAGGAAAGTCACCTGACTCTCACAAGGTTTTATACTTTGTAAATTAAAGAAAATTTTTTTAGTTTTATGTCCATTTCTTTCCATTTTGGTAAATATGAGTAAAATTATATTTGATGCTTTTTGTTTAAAATAACATTTAGAATGATCCCGTTAGTATGACTTTCTCCTGTTATTCCTTACTTATTCCATCTCCTTTCCCTCCTCCTTTCTCTCCTCTTCTCCATAAAGAGATTTCTAATGTTTATCATTGTTTATTATGTTACTACTTTTAGTGGAATTCTAAAACTTTCTGCTTTGTATTTCCCTGCACTGCTTTCATTTTTGTATTGTATGTCATTTAGTAAAACCAATTAAATAATTATGAAAATGAGTTAAAATAAAAATTGCTGTAGGAGAAAGAATATGGAATATCCACTGATCACTAGTCTTTGCAACATTAACAAATAAAGAAATAACAAGGTTAAAGTTTGATAGATTTCATTCATGAAAATTAAAAACCGCCTCTATTACCCTCCAAGAAAAACCCTTGAAATTCAAAACGTGGAAAATATTTGTCAATTATTTGGTAAAGGGGTAATGCCCTTAATATTACTAGAGTTCTAATCAGTAGGAAAAAGGTGGCCATAGAGAGAAAAAATGGTCAGAGAATGGCATCAAGTAGTTCTTGTAGATTATGTAAATGGTCAAAAGGCTAGTGAACATTTGTTAGCATTTCTTGTAAATTAAAATAAGATGTATTTTTGCATATCCCATTGATGATTTTTATGATTATTATATTACATAGGATTGTTGAAGCTGCTGATAAAATGCATATATACTTTGATGGTGGAAGTTGGAATCTACATTCTTTTGGAGGTCATAAACTGCAAAATTTTACAAAGTAAATATAAAAGCTTTTAGCCACATCATTTTAGTAATTATGCCCAAAGATTGACCTAAAGGCACAAAGTTTTTGGTGGAAAAAATCATAAATAACATCAATGGCTAACAGTACTGAATGGATAAATTAAGCCATATTCTTATCAATTATATTTGATGACAATGAAAATTCAAAGCATGGT
>CM053508.1:78899869-78931699 GCA_028627145.1 Eidolon dupreanum | reverse complement strand
AAATACATGCTGAATTGAGTTTCTAAATATATTTTTATAAAAACACTCATAATTCTGTATGTTACAGTTTTCAAAGCACTCTCACCTATAGGGCCTTATTTGATCTTCCGAGCAGCGTTAGTAGATGGGTAATGCAGTTATTACCCTCGTGTTAAGTGACCAGATAGGGACTGAAAAAGCACAACAGTATAAAACTGGTGATTCTTGAGATTAATTTTGTTTTCTGTGCCATAAGATTTCTTCTTTTTGGGATGAGAAAGTTTTTACTGTTCTCTATTGTGGAAGAGTATAGCCTAGCCTTTTTAAGTTTTGTATGAGAATATTTTGAATCTATTTGTAACCAGAATTCTTGGGATCTTGTCCATGAGGCTGTAGGTTCACTCCAGGGCTTTTTGGGCAAATCTATGTGAAAACTCTTTGTAAGCGTATACCTACCAACCACTGATTATTCTGTGGTATATGGTTTTCAAAGAAACTTCTATCCCATGCCTCAGCTCCATTTGATTAATAATCCATGTCCAGAGTGCTCTGTTCAGAAAATTCTGACACGCTGTTTAGTTTTAACAGCAAAGTATTTAGTTTCAACAAAAGTATGGAAGTGAAGGGAAGAGAGGTATGTTGGCCTGTATCGTTTTAGTAATAGTAGGTTAGTTTTTACTTCAAGTAAATACCTTTTTGATATACATTTCTGATGTAGCAAAGCAAATTTCATTTCTTTTTTTAAGTCTGAGCAGAAAGGTAAGAAAAATGCCACTTTGGGATGTCATGGTATTTTTCTCATAAGAATAGACCATCCCTGTCTCTTGATTAATTTACTTTGATCATCCCTAGTTTTTACAATATAGCCATGTATAGCTAGGCCTTCAGCTAACTTTTATTGTTTCCCCAGAGTTTGTGTACTTTGATACAGGTTGAAGTATTTTAAAAGGTACATTCAGAATTTAGCATGTCAAGCAAAACAGGAAATTAAATCACTAATATGAAATCTTTAGTCTCATTGGATTTTTTATATATGCAAGAATAGAAGTAAACACAAACTAAAGCCTAAAATACAGTAAACAGTCATGTATTTATTATATGTATATAATTCTACATTTTTAAATTTAACAAACATTTATTGTGTATTGGCAGCGTGTCCAGCAATACTAACTGCTAGGAACGTAGCAGTGAGATGTGTACAATCCTGCACGCAGAGACTGTGTTTTAGTGGAAAATCAGTAAATGTTTTAGAATTGTCTTTCCTTTATTTGGTCAACTTTTGTCATTTTTGTTATTTGAAAGCAGTTTTTAAAAACTCATCAGTAAGTGATAGATAATGAGCTACATTTTTAATAAAGATTTTTTTCTTATCATACTTTATTTTGAGTTAGGACCCAGGTATCAGACTTGATTTTTTTATTTACCTGTTTTCTAAGTTTTTAAAATTAATGACGGCATAGTCACATGTTTACAATTCACAACACAAAAATGTTTGCCAAAAAGGTATTTCAAACAGAATAAATTCTTGGATTTCTTAATCTTTTTTTCTGTAGATATTGACCCTGGTTTTGTCTTTATCCCTAATAAACAAAATTTGAAGATTCCAGAGTTTAGAATTGTATGAAATTCACTAGAAGATATTTTAGAAGAGATTTCTTTTGATTTGAACAGAATTGACATTTTTTGCATTTTTTTTGTATATGTAAATGTACATATGTATCGTAATTGTGTTTTAAATTATTTTCTAAATGAAATTCAAATTCTTTGTCTTTCAGATATTGACAGAGCAAGTATGTACTCAAGTTGTACACAAACCACATCCAGAGCCAGATTCTACAGTGAAAATTCAGAATCCAAGTGAGCAAGCAACAGTTCTTTATTGTAATGCAGTGGTAACATGGTAACACGAGACTAAATCAGAATTTCTTCCAACCACTTACGTCATCGTGGTGTTTACATAGTTCATGAGGCTTATAACTCACCTCCCATAGCGCTAAGCCTTTAGTTGAAAATCAGTAGACATATTGTGAAGGGAAGATTGATGTAGTTATAAATCTATAATGTATCTTTTTTCGTTGTTCTTTTACAGTGATTCTTAAGGTGGTAGCAACTTTGTTAAAAAACTCTACACCAAGCGCAGAACTGATGGAAGTTCGCCGTTTATTTTTATCTGACATGATAAAACTTTTCAGCAACAGCCGAGAAAATAGAAGGTAAGGAATTTGTATACTATAATTAAATTTGATTCCATAATTAGTTTTCTTTTCTTCATATTCAGTCTCTTTCACAGAAAATTTTTTTAACTCTTTTCCATATTGCTAAATACTTTTGTTAGAAAAGATATTGTATGTTTCTTGGTATAATCTGCATTTATTATACTTTATTTTATGTTTTTATTTGTATGGGTAGTTTAATAGAATACATGAATACATTTCCAAAAACCATTACTTAAAATATACTATTTCTTTTAGTGCTACCTGTCTGTCACCAACAGTACTTTTCATTGTAATTGTGTTGGATTTGCTCATATTCATCCATGTTTTCCCCAAGTTTGTCTGATAACTGTTGTCATGCATTTTTAAACTGATTACCTAGGACACTGAGATGTGTTTGCTGGCTGTCTTTAACGTAACATATTGATTGTCTGGTGTGTATACAGCACCTCACTGCACAGGTTGTTTCAGTATGCTGTCTTAGCACAATTTAGTGGGAAAGATGATGGAAAGCAGGGGTTACTTTATGATGTATTAAGTGCATAGTGAGTGCTACATGTGATGAGGGAGTAGAGAAATAATGAAGAAATCTGGGAGACTTAGAAAAGCAATTTTAAAAAATACTTTAGATTTTTCCAGGTAGAAAAATGGGGCGAACATCTTTTCAGGTGTAAAATACAGAATGTGCAGGACAGCTGTGTGCCTCGGTTTGCCCAGGTCATGTCACGTTTCTGCTGTTTATCTAAGTTTAAAAGTAGTAATTTCTAATGTAATTTAGGTATTTTTAATGAATTTATTTTCCCCACTAGATGTTTATTACAGTGTTCAGTGTGGCAGGATTGGATGTTTTCTCTTGGTTATATCAATCCTAAAAATTCTGAAGAACAGAAGATTACTGAGATGGTCTACAATATCTTCCGGATCCTTCTGTATCATGCAATAAAATATGAATGGGGAGGCTGGAGAGTCTGGGTGGATACACTCTCAATCGCTCATTCCAAGGTAACAGCGTTTTACAGCATCAGTTTCGGCTGTGGGTTAAAGGCCTGTGAACACTCTTCTGGTGCCATCTTGTGGGCATCATCCATGATGGCCAACTCCGTTATCCCAGTTTTCTTTGTTTTCTGTCCCGCACCCGCCCCATCCCCGACCCCCCGCTGTTCCTACACTGTTAGATCTTGAAGTATTTTGTAGATCATTTAATTGAAACTCTATAAATTAGGAATTTTAGACACCAAATGTGACCCCACATATGTTTTATAGCATATCTGAGAACTTGAGGCTGAGCCAGTTGCTCTTATAAAAATTAAAACGTATCTTCTGATACTTATAAGAATATTTCATGAAACAGACTCTGAAATATAATTTTTAAGACTTTTTTTTTTTAGGCGAGGCAACCTTGGTTGACCTCACAGATTGCAAGGACCTTGTCAGCTTACAATACCTTATTTTTTTATATTTTACTTTTTACACCTACAGCACCTGATTTTCCTAGGTGGTCTCCTATCCAGGTACTAACCAGGCCCCACCCTGCTTAGCTTCCAAGATCAAACAGGATTGGGCTTGTTCAGGGTAGCATGGCTTTAGACACTTTTTTAAGACTTTTAAAAAGTAGTCAGAAATCAATTTTATTTCTAATAAATTCATTTAAAGTGTTTAAGTTTAGTGGTATTTTAAATTGCATTATCTTTATTTTTAATCCTGAGAATCTGTATTTCTGCAATTTTAAATATTATCTACTCTTTGGTAAAAAGAGAATGTAGTTTGCCACTCTCTACTATTGGGACTTGATTTTATCTTTTGTAAAATGAAGGGGTTTTGGTATAAGAATAATCTCCAAAGGAAGGTCCCTTTCAACCCAAAATTTTGTTATCCTGTCATGTAAGTATAAATTAATATACATGTCTATAAGGACAGATTTTCAACTTTGTTTTTTTTTTAATTTTAGAAGGTTTTATTTCCACTAAAAACTTAAATGTTATTATATATTGGCACCTTTTATTGCATTAACAAATTTGAAAATAGTAGTTATAGGAAAAGACATTGCATCTTTAACATAAATTAGACATATCCTGGTTATTCTTAAATAAGCCCATATAAAGTAATAAAGTAGCCTATATATAAAGATAAAATTATGTTTTTTTAAACAATTTATAAATATATATGTTTACAGATATGTTTAATTTTTTTAATCTCAGTTGTTAAAATAGGCACACATGTGAGTAATAGATGGTGAAAACTGATCTAGTCATAGTATCTTGGATACTGTATATTATTAGCCAGTTCTCTCTTTAGCTCAAATACCTCAGATGTGTAGGAGTTCATCTGGCATATTAGGTAAGGGTAAGATTAACCTAAAAGAAAAGGTCACTTATTTAAAACTTTAATATTGTTAGTTTTCTTGTGTGTCTTTAGACATATAAGTCATACCTTACCTTTTTTGATGATTATTTGCAATTACCTGATGAAACTAAGCACTTGTCTTAGGATTATATGTGTCGTGTTTAAAATCTTAAAATTCATGGCACCATTTTACTATTATTACTATAATTTTATTTGTATCTTTTTTCTTCTTGATATATAAAAAATACTTTAACGTTTTCTTTATATGTTCCTCAGGTCACTTATGAAGCCCATAAGGAATACCTAGCCAAAATGTATGAAGAATACCAGAGACAAGAAGAGGAAAACATTAAAAAGGGAAAGAAAGGGAATGTGAGCACCATCTCTGGCCTTTCATCACAGACAACGGGAGCAAAAGGCGGGATGGAAATTCGAGAGATAGAAGATCTTTCTCAGAGCCAGAGCCCAGAAAGTGAGACGGATTACCCCGTCAGCACAGATACTAGAGACCTGCTCATGTCAACAAAAGTGTCAGATGATATTCTTGGAAATTCAGACAGACCAGGAAGTGGTGTCCACGTGGAAGTGCATGATCTCTTGGTTGATATCAAAGCAGAGAAAGTAGAAGCAACAGAGGTAAAGCTGGATGACATGGATCTATCACCGGAGACGCTGGTGGGCGGGGAGAACGGGGCGCTTGTGGAGGTCGACTCTCTGTTGGATAACGTCTACAGTGCTGCTGTGGAGAAGCTGCAGAACAATGTACATGGAAGTGTCGGTATCATTAAAAAAAATGAAGAAAAGGATAATGGTCCGTTGATAACATTAGCAGATGAGAAGGATGAACTTCCCAATAGTAGCGCATCATTTCTCTTTGATAAAATACCCAAACAAGAGGAGAAACTCCTTCCTGAACTTTCTAGCAATCACATTATTCCAAATATTCAGGACACGCAAGTACATATCGGTGTCAGTGATGATCTTGGATTGCTTGCTCACATGGCCGGTGGTGTGGACTTAACTTGTACAGCAAGTATAATGGAAGAAAAAGAGTTCAAAATCCATACGACTTCAGATGGGATGGGTAGTATTTCTGAAAGAGACTTGGCATCGTCATCTAAGGGCTTAGAGTATGCCGAAATGACTGCTACGACTCTGGAAACTGAGTCCGCTGGGAGCAAAATCGTACCAAATATTGATGCAGGAAGTATAATGTCAGATACCGAGAGATCTGACGATGGCAAAGAATCAGGAAAGGAAATCCGAAAAATCCAGACCACTACTACAACACAAGTGAGTTATCCTATATGAGTTCTAAAAATTCATCGAATATTGAGTTATTAGCACCAATTATACCATGTTTATATTTAAGTATGATATTCATGGAATTGAGTAGGGTGGTAGGACATATAAAAGAAACTTAAAATACCCAAATTATATTTCCGGCTTTGCCACATTCTGTCTGTGTAACGTTGCTCAACGTCTCTGGGCCTGAATTTTCTTATACAGGACAGCAGGTTGTACTAGATTGAAATATGATTCTAACATTTTATGACTCTGTGACCACATTTACACATTTTGGACTCGAAGTCTTCATTCTGAATACTTGATTAACCTTTTAAGCTTCAGGCCCAATCCCGTTCTGTGGATTATAGAAAAGAGGACTTGGAGCCCAGATTGAGGTGATCAGTGAGATGAAGGGAAGGGAAAAGGGAACTTGTTAATCTGTGCCTACTGTGTGCCAGGCTCTGGCTGTATGTTTTCAGATTTAATCCTCACAGCCACCCTGTGAGATAGGGAATATGGCTGAGGAAATTTGGAATTATTAGCAGTGAGAATTTTCTTTACAACCACATTGATAGGAATTCATTATGAGAAAATTAAAGGGTCTTTGGCCTATGGTAAGGACATGTTACTACTACGATTTGGCCAGGCCAGAGTCAGGCTAAAAACAGATGGATTTTAATTGCTGGGCTTTGAGTTTTAAGACTACTTCCTTGCTTTCTAGGCTAAGTGATACCCTACAGTTAAGAGTTGAAGAAAACTTTTACCCTTAATGCTTTGTTTTGTTAGTGTTCTCTGAGTTTTCCACTCAGTTTTTAATTTAACTGAAAAGAAATTTAACGTGTTCTGTTTTAAAGAATAAACCATACCTAACTGGTGTCTGTACTCTAATAAGAATCCTTAATAAATATACTCTGTGGGAAAGGTATTTTTATTTTTTCTCTGTTAACTGCCAGTTTCCATTTTTGTGGCATTTGTACTACAGAGATAATTGGCAAGGGATGGGAATACTGAATTAGGTACAGATTTAAAATCAAAGAAAGCATGGGGCATTGTTTATTGAACATAATCACTAGGCTTGTCTGGTTTTCAGTCAGAGTTCATAGGCATTTTTCTGGTATTCTAATTTATTAAATACATTTATTTTTCTAAATTGAAGTACTGTGAGTGAAGTAGACTTTGAAGTTAACTTGAATCAGTTCAAGAAGTGTTTCTTTTAATCTTGTGGTTTTAATTACAATTAGTTGATGGCGTACATCCAGCCCACTCCACTTTGAGTACATACTCAGTCTCACAGGGAAGAGATGCGGCCACGTCCAGACCTCGTACATGGATAAAGAGGGCCTGGTTTTTAATGTGAACTGTGGTGTTAAGCTGAGCTATTTGATTTCCTTGCTTAGTTCCTGGAACTGCAGAATAAAAGTAATGACAGTAGCCTTTTCAGCATTAAAAAATTCCTGAGCAGGAATCGCCAGGTAAATAATATATGTAATGTATACCGACCTCCTAAAGTCATATTCAAAAGCTTTTCTTCTCTTACTCGCTGACTTTTCATTTTGAAACCAAGTACTTCTTCCGCACTTTACAGACGTTCGCTTTTTCTCTCTCCAGGCGGTGCAGGGTCGGTCCGTCACGCAGCAGGACAGAGACCTCCGGGTGGACCTGGGCTTTCGCGGCATGCCCATGACGGAGGAGCAGCGGCGCCAGTTCAGCCCGGGCCCTCGCACCACCATGTTTCGCATTCCGGAGTTTAAATGGTCTCCGATGCACCAGCGACTGCTCACCGATCTGCTCTTTGCATTAGAAACGGATGTGCATGTTTGGAGGAGGTAGACATATTTCTTTTCTATAAATAAGATTACATTCAATTAAGAATTTTAATATTTTAAATTTCTGGCATAAATGAATTAGATCTTTAAATTTAATAAAAGTAAACTGTTTTTTTTTTTTTTTTTTTATAGAAATCTAAATATTTTCATAAAGGTTATAAGGCCTGGGGCTCATATCAGAAGGATCCAAGAACTTAGACTTAAGACAATGAAAAAGCAAAATTCTGAAATCTGGCATTGCCTGTTGGGTATAAAAAAGAGATTTAACGACAAAAAAGTTTGGTTCAGTGAAATGTCCACATTTTTATCTTTTGTTAAAATTAATAACACATACTAAACTTATTTTTCCTAGTAAGATTATAATATATATATATATATATATATATGTATATATAATAGCATATAACGTGTGATTTTAAAATAATATTTAAAATCACCTTATGATATCTATTTTTAGATCCTATACCATTTAAGTGGTTAGTGGGTAACAGCACAAATATAATCACTTAAAGAAAATGAGGTCTACATAAATTAAATCATTAGTTTGCCTCATTTTCAATTTAATTTTAATAGCAAATGTGCAACAAATTAATCATTTACGAGAGTGTGTACTTTAAATGTGCAAGCATATGAATTGGGAAGTCGGTGGCTCTGAGTAACAGACCACCCCACCATCAACGGCAGTCTTGGGACTCTGCTTCTCATAACTTTCCTTCAAAGAGTCAAGGTGGCTGCTTCAGCTCCCAGCATCAGATCGATGTAGGAAGTTCACACAGCTAGAGCACAGGGGTTCTTCTTCATCTTCCATCCCCTTCTTCCTTCCTCCTTTTCCTTGTTTCTCTCCCCTACCTCCTCTCTCTCCTCTTTCTTTTTCTCCTCCTAAAAGAAGCCACTCAGAAAATTTCCCCTGTATGTCTCACATGCCACCAGGATGATATGCTCATCTCTAAGTCAATCACCAGTAAAAAGGAAAGAGGTTATTGCAACTGGCCCAGACAGAGCAGTACTGGTTAGTGACCCAGCAGCTTTGGTGAAGCCAGCCTTTCCTATACCCGATCTAGTTCAATGATAGAACGAAATCTAGATGGTGTTAGTGGGAGAAGAGAAGTAACTATCATGGAAGAGGTCAGTGTCTGCCGTGGAGAGCTTTTACTTCTGATTTTATTTGATCATTTTGTCCGTAAGTCCACTCCTGTGTAGAAACAAAGGAGTTTCATTGCTGGAGGTGTTATATGCTAAATCATCTAGGGACAGTGAATAAGGAAACTGGAATGCTGTGAAATACATTACTAGGGACATGGATATCAGTGTATGGGAGTGTGTAGTGTAATTTACTGATTACCATATTAGTAGCCCCCACGTGACTGAGATTTCATTTTACTTCCCTTAACATACTGTGTCTTTTTTTCCCCTTTCAAGGGTTCTCATAAAATTCCCCAAATTGAATTTTATGTAATTAAAAAATTTTAAAAGGTAGCATTTTATATTTAGGACAGGGTTAAACAATGAGATCTAAAGTGTAGTAGATGGTATTTTACAGATTTCAAAAGGTGAGAATCATGGACTTAAACTTGATCATGGAGTAACTTCTTTTCTCCTGATTAGAAAATAGTTTGCATTCTTAACTGACAGCAGACTGAAGGGGTGGATTTCTCTGCGTATCTAAGTTGCATGCTTTGTGTGGGAAAGTGGCATGGCTGGCCCTCGAGGTCTTTTCTCTGTTTAATTCAATAAGTCCTTGAATTTTTACTGATTCGTGTATACTTTTCTGTCTTGTCACTTCTATGACTCACGGTATACATTTTCAGTATGGCTGGTAGAGGTAGGGGCTGCAGTCTGGTGATACAGCAAGCTAACACTGCTTAAAATGGTAGTAAAATGTCCAGTTAACTTTTCAGTTCTGACTTTCAACAACTTTGGTAAAAATAAATTTTTTTTAAGCCAAATTCATTGACCTAGTCTCATGTCTTTGAATCTTTCTAATACATTGTATTTTTAAACAGAAAAATGCTGAGTGTATACACTTAGACACAAAATAGCACTGCATAGTTGAATGCTAAATTTTTCGTAATATGATATCTCAATTGTAAATTATTTTTTTCCTAATAACTCTTTTAAATTTGCCTAGCTCTTGCATTATTTTTTACTTTAAAAATGTTATTTTAAATAAACTGCCTAAACTTCTTATTCTTAAGCCAAGGAAGTTTCATTTGTGTTTTGTTTTTCTGCTATTTTAGCCATTCCACCAAGTCTGTAATGGATTTTGTCAATAGCAATGAAAATATTATTTTTGTACATAACACAATTCACCTCATTTCCCAAATGGTAGACAACATCATCATTGCTTGTGGAGGAATTTTACCTTTGCTTTCCGCTGCTACGTCACCAACTGTAAGTACTTTGTCTCCATCTAGTGGTTGTATTTTATAATTACATGGCTAGAGCTTGTTGGTTTTCTTTTCTGTAAGCAGATGGGTTTTGACAGGACATGTTCATCTAAGGGAACTTTTAACTATATAAAGTTATAATTATATATTTATATTTATACCTATTTTGTTTCTCAGTGTTGAGTTTCGAAACCAACTATGAAAGTATTTCTCTGGTAATTCTGATGAATACTTCTTCGGAAGAGTTATAACTCAATTATTTAACTTTATTTTCTTTGTATTGTTTATCCTTTCAAATATATATTGTAATAAAATCTTTATTCTGTAAATCTTGAAGTTCTAAATAAAAGTATATGGTTGTTGTATAGTAATTAGAGTCATGAATCTAAATTTAGAAAAAAATTAGCTATGCCAAGTTTCACATGAATTACTTGAAATATTATTTCTCAACTTAATATTACTATAACCAAATGTAGGAGTTTTACTTTCCTGTTTTCTGAGATTTGCTCTTGAAGCTATCAGTTTGCTTCCAAAAGGAACCAAATTAATGAATTCTTCGAGTGTTTTTCATTTAAAACTTTAGCACCTCAGATAAAACAGGTATAAATAACACTATTTTTATGCTCTCTTAAAAATTTCATAGTTCTTAAAAATCTCAGAAACTTTATGTTAGTTCCATTGCCTCTAAAAGCATTTGTATCTGATTTTATTTACTGGCTCAACATTTATTTCATATTTTTATATTTTATTTTCTCTCTCTCTATAAAGCATCAAAATGCATTATATAAGTTTGAAAGACATTTTATACTATTTATATATGTAATTTAAGACATAATAGGTCATTGCTAACTTTATATTTTAGTTGTCATTTTAAAAAATATCTCTGATCCACATCAAAAAAACTCAACTGCATAGCTACCTGCCGAGGTGGAGAGGACAGAGGACTGTGCTTCCGTATTCCGTGTTCTTGCTACCATCTTGGAAACTCATCTGTCAACCCCAGAAGTATACTTTTTCCAAAGAGAAACCTGTTGTTTTAAGATGTCTTTTACTTGGCGAGGCAGGTTTTCCAAATGGATCTTTGGCTGTGTTTCATCATTAACAAGCTTTTTTCTACGTGGCTCTTTTTCTCGCTGCCCTTTTCTTGTGCCACCATCCCCAAAGCAGCTTTGAAACTTAATTACTAGCAGCAAAAGATTGTGTACTCAATACCCCTTTCCCCTATGGGTGCATATAGTTTGATTGCATCCATGAATTTATTCAGAAGACTGCAAGCAGCCTAGTTCAGTATGCGTGCGTCAAAACGGTCACCATTAGGATTTTAATGGAGTTAGTAGCTAACCAAGGAAATGGAGCCAGGAAGGAAAATGGTTGGTACTGTGTTCAGGGTGCCGGTATCTTCCCTTTAATCTCTGATTTATTACAAATGCCAGGAAATTGAGAATTGTATATGATTTTAAAAATGTATTCTACAATTGGGGCAGGGAGAGATTTTTTCCCCCCTTCTATTCATTAAAAACAATAAATCAATGTTTTGTTATATGGTTTGTTTCATGTCTTATAAATTATCGTTTGCTGTCAAGAACTTCTAAAAGTTTGTATTGGAATTTACTTTAAATATAACACTTTTAAAAATTTGTGCAAGACAAAAAAAATGGTCTTTGTATAAGTTAGTAGTAGGTGTCAAAATTTGTATAGGTTTGAAATATTCACATTACAGAGTAGTCTTCCAAATTGTTAAGCTGAAAGATCTCTATCAAGGTAGAGAACATATTAAATTAATAAAGTATATTGTCCATAAATATTATGAGTTATACGCTATTTCACTCTTCATATTTGCTTACTTTTTATTTTATAATGAATGTAGAATAAAGGTTCTGTCCTTTTAAGGTTTGATTTCCAAACTTAATACCTGTGCAGTTTTGATCACTATAGTTTGGAATTTGAAACTGCTTGTTGCCTGGACTGTTCTCAGTAGACTTGAGCATTTATTTAGTTTAGAAACTTTTCTTTATTGTCTTTGTCTCTGTGTTTCTATTATTTTGATCCATTATCTGATTGTCCCTATGCTTGATTATGCAACATAGTTGATTATATGTTCTTTGAATAAATTGCTTCCTTAAAAGAAACAAGCAGAACCTTTTCTCCCACAGTATACTGGTAGAAACATGATCGGTGCTGACAGCTGAGTATTGTTTTCTGTTACTTGATCGTATAATATTCTTGTTAAAAATTGTAGTATAGTAGAGGGAAACAGGAAGGAGAAGTTTGAATAAAGAAGGAAATTAGAAGTGAAGGTAGGGAGCTTTTGACTTAGATTTAAAATATAAAAAGGCAAAAAAGAACTTCGGAAAGAATAAGTGAAAGAGGAGATATTGACAGTATACAGATTACCAAAACAAAATATCGTCACGTAGACACCATTAGAATTTCAACCCTCGACATGTGAAGAGAAAGAGAAACATTTGAAACTAATGTTTGAGTGGTCTGGTAATTTTGTTTAGGTTTGTGGATTTTTTCAAAATATCCATGCCTTATATGCAGATATGCATTTAATGAAAAAATATACTATTCTTGTGCAAAATCAGCCATAGACAGTTTTTGGATTTGGATTTGATTTACTGAACAATTATCAGAGTTTAATTTTTGAAAACAATTTCACTGAATATTGTGGTCATTATGTTTTACTAGGAGGTATGAAACTTTTCACACTTAGCCATGCTAATTTTTTTTTTTTTTTTTTTTTTTTTTTTTGCATTTGACATGTCTAATGTTGAAATTCTGTTTAATTTTGAGCGGGTGAGTAGAATGCTTAGTACTTTATATAGATATCCATTTTAAAAAATGTGGCACAAAGTTCACCCAAGAATGTGTCTTCCCTGTTTCTCAGTAAATGTGGATCACAGACAATTTACTCTTTATCATCAAAAACAAACTTGTTTTCTGTTATCACTGAGACTCAGACATGATCTTTTTGAAGTTATGGTTTAATATAAGGTGTGTGGGTTTTAGCATAAGATAAAGCTTGTGTTTTAACCTGGGTTCTGCCACTTACTAGATGTCACCTCAGCCTCAGTTCCTTCATTTAGTGAAAAGTGTTGGTTATGCTTATCCCGCAAGGAGTTTGTGAAAATTACTAGGTAATATATGTAGAATCCTCTAGATAGAGAAAGCTCTTAATGAATGCTTCTTTTCTTTAGTTCCTTTTGTAGTTTTTTATTCATAATTGTGTCATGGTAGAATAATCTTCCCATTTATAAAATAAGCCTGTCATATACAGAATTCTGAAGTTTAAAATAGGATATTTGAGACAAATTTAGTTATTATGGGTTTTGATGGCAAATGGCTGAAATGGTGCAATCTTTTCGTGTGCCATTTCCATGGCATTGACACAGTGGACGTCTGTCTTCTGCTCCAGACCGTGTATGACACGCGGGGATAACATCTGTGTAATGCTCTTGCGGTATCTTCCTGTAAGAATGTTCGAGCTGTTTAGATTAATCTTAGTTGTAAGGAAATATTTTAATGAAAACTTTAAGGAAAAAGGAATATATTTATACAACATTTATATTATAGCGAACAGCTTGAGCTTAATCTTCATGGAAGAAATCAGACTTTATTGGAGCTTCAGTTTTGCCTGGGTTATTTAAAATTGTGTGTGGCATAGAAAATAAATGACAAAAATAGTTTCAAGTCTCTAAATTAGACCAATGGTTTTAACTTTAGTACCCGGGGTGAAATGTGGACTGCTAGTATGTAGTCTGACCAGTCTTTGGTCTGGGGAAGGAACATTATTTTGTTACTGTTGATTTTTTTGGTGTTAATGTTTTTGTGACTAGTTAGTCCAGTCCTCTCATTTATTCTCTATACATTGTTCAAGTTGGCCATAAAGGAAAGCAAAGAATTGGAGGAAAAAACAAAGAAGCAGTGAACATGGATGAACTACAAACTGCATAATCATTTCATGATTTTAAGTTGACCATTTTGGTCTGCCATCCACAACACCGAATATTTAGAATCAATTCAGTGTCATGTGTGGTTTTATTTTCTCTCTTATAGAAAAATAATAGAGACTGATATTGCTGACTTTCCTAATAGTTTCATAATTATAAGAAAGAAGAGCAACTTTTCCTGTCAAAAAATGATGGCAAAGTCTTGGTTTTAGTTTGTATTTTCCTACCATTAGCACAATATATGATTAATAGATTTGGAAAAGTTATTTTTTTGTTTGTTTGTTTTATCTCATTAACACCGAACATACTTTAGTATTCTCAGGAGGCTTTTATATGTTTTCCTGTACAATATACCATCAAAATAGTGTATTTTGAAATTTATGCTAACATATATTTCTTCTCAAAAATCAGAGAAGTGGAGCTGTTGGTGACTTTAATTATGAACTTAATTCTATCCAAATTTTTGAATATATTGTATACAATTCTTAGTAAGATTCTGAAACTGAGTACAGTATATGTAATTAGCTTAATTCACATTTAACTCATTTAGTGTATCGATATAATTCTTTTCTAGTAAGAATTAATTTATTCTTTTAATAACTCCTGGAGGTTTTGGTTTATAGGAAGAGCTCCAAATATTTTAGGAGATAAATTATAACACTCTTCATTAATGAAAATTCTAGAAGTTTGGTATAATTAGTTTATTTTCCTAAGTTTTTTCTGCCTAAACCAATACTGAGTTAGGGCTTTTATGGGGATGTTATATTAGTTTATTTATTAAGCTAGTTCCTTAGTCATCTGCTAGGAAAAGATATTTGCTTTGTAAAATAGAATTTGCATATATGAACTATATTTATAGATATATTATTTGGGCAGTTACTCTAATGAAAAAAATAAACAGAAATCTAAATATTTGATATTTAATCTTAATCATTATACTTTATAAAATGAATATCTCATGAGAATTTTTGCTTTTAATAAAGTAATCAAATACAATTTTTGAATATATTATTTTGTGTTTCAATTTTACATTGTATTTTTATTTAATTTTAATAATTTCCTTTTCTTGTACTTTTTTGGTCTGTTGTCTGTTTTGTCTAATGCATGTCCAGGGTCCTAAGGTTAGTATTACTTCAGTAATTTTCAGGTTTTCAGTTTAAAATTTTATTTTTGCTTATTTATGAAATTTTTGACTTGGTTATATTTTGAGTTTCCATACCATCTTTAACATTAGGCATATTTTTGGTGTATTTAAAAGATTGATTTAAAGATTGTTTTCTTAGCGCATTGATGACTTGCTATTTTATAATTCATAATAATTTTTAAACTAAACTATCATAATGAAAACAATAATTTCAGCCATATGTACAATTAGATGTTAACTAGTTCCAATGAAAGGAAATTGGATGGAATGTATGTTATTTTAAGATTTAATAATAATCATGTGTGAGTGATCTTTATTTTAACCTTGTTACGTTTATATAACATTTCATCAAAATTATAAATTACTTTTATAGATAATGTAATAAGATCTCCCTTTTAGCTTATCGTTTGTGTTAAGAATGCCTTTTATTTTCAAATTTTATTTTGTTTAGTCAAAAATTACAGTTTGGCAAATTATATGGACGATTAATAATTCTCTATAATTTCTGTATATAATTCACTCATTTAAAATGAAAGCATATTTTGAAGTTTAGGTCTTATACATCCCAAAAGACTCAAAAATAAGACCATTGACTAATAAAATGAGTGAGATTTCTAGTAATTTAATGAATTCAAAATGACGAAGTATGTGAGAACATGGATACCCTAAAATTCTAATATTTTGAAACATTATCCAGAATATTTAATTGATCTGAGTGATGGCCAGATCTTCTCTTCTATTATAAAAACTTACATTGATAACTGAGTTTTAAAAGAGGTTTTATATAAAATGGAATTTTTTACTTTTCATTATACCATATTGTGCTGTGGTCACAGATTTTTAATTCATGCTATGAAATGATGCTGTGTATCAGTGAAGTGCTAGGAAATACAGAAACTGCATCTCAGAAGCTCAGGCAACAAAGTAGCCATTTCTTTAGGCCATGGATACTGAATTGGTGTAATGTTATAAATCAGCAATTGAAAACACCTTTTTAACTATTTCCAAGCTCATTTTAGAAAGAATGATTTTACCACTCTTTTGATGTTAAATGGAAGGAAGACAAGTTGTTACATTTTATTCCTCGTTTAGAATTGAGTATGTAGTGCTCGCGGTAGCCACCTATCATTTTTAATGCCCATCTATCTTGTGCCAAGAAGCGTTTAAGAATTGTTGTTGTTGTTTTTTAAATCACCATTTTCCGCTAACATTTCTGTGTTAATGTGAACAGGAATATGTTTAAGCAGAATGATGGGTATAAGCTATGTCAGAGTGAAACAGTAAATTGGAGCAGATACCCATTGCCTTGTAGTTTAGTTTATCATTTGGTACAGAAGTAAAGTTAATATAGCTTCTATGTCTATTTTCAGAAAATTTAAACAGTACTATTTTTTATTCATAAAGCATTCCTTACTCTGCTCCTTGAGACATTGAGAAAATGAGGCCTAGTCATGGTGAACCAAAATAATTAAAATGTTATGTAATAAACAATGAAAAATAAAATAAGTGTTGCTATTGCTCATAAAACACACAGTTGTACATTTTAAGAAACAGATATATTGTAACATTCCCCTTGAAAGCAGGAAATTATGTTAAATCATAGGCAAAATTTTAGTGAAAATGCAGCTTCACCAATCTAGAATTCTGATTCTTCTTCTTGTTAATGTCTTATAAGTCACAGATTAATATCTGTAGAAGAATTAATGATCTCAGTTATTTTTATCTTAGATTTTTATTGTACATATGAGATACCTAGTGGTTTTAGTTTATTCTGAAATGGATAAAAAGTTGTTTTACATCCTAATTTGACAGTTGTCTCATTTTGTTGCCAAATGAAGGTGCCACATATCTTTTCTATTACTCACCAGACATTTACAGGAAAGAACAATTAACCTGTATCTTTTTATAAACAAGAGTGATGGTTTTAGGAAAGAAATATCAATTTTATATCTGTTAGCTAATAAAACGAAACAAATACAACTAGTATAAATATATATGTGCTATTATTTCTAAATATCTTTATGAAATGATCTTCAGTTTGTAATGAGTATTTTTACAAGTAATGAAATTTAAAGCTAATACTGATTTTAAAAATAGACTTTTCCTTTATTCAAGGATAATTTGTAGGTAAACTAAGTAAGTTTGATAACCCACTCTTATGATACATGGAATTAGATCATAATTTATAATTTGTTTATGAAATATACTAAACTGCTGTTCACCTGTAGTATGTACATGTATTACATCTCCAAATTTTAAACAAGACTTGAATCTTCTCCTTTTTTAAAGACGGAATTGGAAAACATTGAAGTGACACAAGGCATGTCAGCTGAAACAGCAGTGACTTTCCTCAGCCGATTGATGGCTATGGTTGATGTACTTGTATTTGCCAGCTCCCTAAATTTTAGTGAGATCGAAGCTGAAAAAAACATGTCTTCTGGAGGTTTAATGCGACAGTGCCTAAGGCTGGGTAAGTCTGTTAAGAATAAAGGTGCACATTATATAATTACTTCCAGATTCTTTTTTGACTCTCTGTAGTATGTAAAATATTGCTGATACAAGTTAATGATTATGTAATGTAGAGATTAGTATAGTAAATTATAGAAAGCTATAGTATCTTCACATTGGAGATTTATAGATTTGATCACCTTTCATGGATTATAATTTGAAATAGAGTTAAATATATTTTGAATTGTATCAAAATCAGTAGGTCTATAACATATTTCATTGAAGTGGTTTATGTAAATTCATTTATGATTTTTTTGGGTGAACTGATACAGAGGACATTTGTCCCGGACCCACACACATATCAGAAAATTCAGGACATAGTTTTGTACACAGAATGCTCAGGGATAAACTGCCATTCTCACGGTGTTTCTCAGAGCAAACAGTTAACTCCAGTAAACATCACTGTACTTCTGTTTATTTACGGTCTTGAGTTGTAAAGAAAACTTAGCACTGACAACTCCTAGTAAGTTTGGAACAGAACAGTCTTTAGGCAGAACCATCCTTACCTCTCTTACCATTTTTCAAGGGGAAATGTATTTATGCTGTTTGGTCTTTGCAGGAGACTGGAAAGCTACTGGTTACATACTTTCCTGAGGGCATGAGGCAGGACATAAGAAAGCAAGACATTACATAGGAAGTTCCTGACGTGTACTCTTTTTTCCATAATTTTTTAAATTATGTAAATATCGACGTGTAATTTCAGAGGAGAAGTTGTTCCTGATTTAAAGAAGGAATAAGAACTTGTTTTAAGAATGATGGGATGAAACCTTTTTTTGTTTTGTTTTGTATTTTTTTAAGATGGGCGGGTAAGGGGGATTATTTCATTTTCATTATAAGGGAGAGATTGACCATACGAAAGACCCTCTGATGAGAGGTGTGGGGTCATTTAACTGTGGGCCATTGCCTCAGATGCTTAACAACAGGTGATAGATGGAACATTGTGAGAAAGAGGAATTTTTTTTAAATGCTTCAATA
This sequence comes from Eidolon dupreanum, assembly GCA_028627145.1. Lineage (NCBI taxonomy): Eukaryota > Metazoa > Chordata > Mammalia > Chiroptera > Pteropodidae > Eidolon > Eidolon dupreanum. The sequence continues at coordinate 78,913,084 of CM053508.1, read as the reverse complement.
TCTTGAAACCAGCATTTATTTGGTTATTCTGAGATTTTTTTCTGAATATATTCCAAAGCTTTACTGCCAATGTCATTTTTATCCTAATAATTTCTACTGTCTACTGTTTATGCACTTTACACATATTAACTTAATTAATCTTCACAATGTTCCTCCAAGGAAGTATGTTTATACTCATTCCACACATGAGGAAACTGAGGCACAGATTGTAAGCAGCTGGCCCAAGATCACACAGCGCCTCAGTGACAGAGCCAGGATTCACGGGTTTCCTGTTCTAAAAGCGAAATTATCTGCTGCTATACTTTACTGCTTCTTAAAAGAATAAATAAAAGCCTGTACCTCTGGAACGCTTACTGACAAAGGCCGTAGACTTTCCTGCTGTGAAGAAGGGTGGGCGCTGGGACTGTGAGACTGGACGCCCTGCGGTTCTCGCGCATTGCCCGAAATGGGGAGTTGTGCCCAGTGCAGGCTCTGGGGTGTTCCGGTTATGGGACGAAGTCTTATTATTTAAAAGAATTTATAAAATATGATATTGTTTTTTAAAATTTTTATTGATTCATAAAATTCAGAATTTTGAGTGATGCTGGTTGGTAGTACATGGGTATTTTGTTTTCGTTTTTTAACTAAATGTATGTTTTCTATGTACTTTTTATCATTGTATTCATAATTTTCAAAAATATTGATCTAGTTGATTTTTAAAATAATGGGATAGAGGAAAGGGAAAAGAAGAAAAAAAACTTAGCAACTTTTTCAACAAGTCGGTGTCCACAGTTTCCATTAGTAATACGCTTTTGGTTTTTGAAATAGTTTGTTGTGTTGCTGTGAGAAACTGTTTAGAATGCCGGCAGAGACAGAGAGACAGGGGGAACAAATCTTCCCACGGAAGCAGCAAACCTCAGGAAGCGCCCCAGAGTGTTACTGCCACAGCAGCTTCGAAGGTAATTAAATATTTTTTTTGTTCCATATAATGTATCTTTTAGGCCTTTAAGGTTATGAAGACAAAATCCCATAGTATCGCTTAATGAAGGAGCAAGGGTCTGGTGTTTGTTTAGGCAGCTCTGGGCTCCAGGCCTGGCATCTCCTCCTTCTAATAGTCTCACTGTGTCCTTAACCTCTCCGAGACTTGCGTTTTTTGTTTTTAGTTGAAAAGATTCTAATAATTTCTACTTTATGGGGTTCTTAAAAGGATTATAACAGTACATAGCTCTGAAGAGGTCTTAATTATAACAATTTTTAATACTTACATGTATTTTCACAGAGTTTAATATATATTGAATAATGAATGAATGACAGTGAATGAAAAATGCAATAAAAACTGAATGGGTAAATAATACTTTTTTTAAATGGATATGGTTTTGATAATAGACATTCCCGTAATATTCAACAAAAAGATATTGAATGTCCAAGAAATGAATGAACAGTGTAGAGTGTTTTAAAGGGACACACCATTCTCATTCTAAATTAACTCTCTTCATCTCATGGTTAACTCACTCTGCAGCTTGTCCCTTTACTGTTGTTTTTACCATTTTAGTCACACTGTGGACTTCATTTATTTCATCAGAAGGATCTTTTTTTTTTTTTTTAACTTTAAGACTTTTACATAGGTTTCCGTTCCTTGAAGTTTCCATCCTTATTTCTCACCCTACTAAAATCTGTTTCACTCATGGTGTAGTTTAAGTGCTTCTCTGATGAGAATGTTTTCAAACACCCTCACCACAGCCCCATGTAGGGTGGGTTCCTCTGTTTGATATTTGCGTTAACACCCTGCACGTCTCTTTGCTCACTGCACTTGCTTGTAATTAGATGTTTGGTATTGACGCAATGCTTTTGTTTTTTTTTCCTCAATAAGTGAAGGCACAAAGTAGAAGTTTAATTCATTTAAAAAGTTCAATGGCTTCAAACTTCTGCAGTTTTCAAACAGAACAACCATGTCTTTAGTATATCCATATTGCAGCCTCTTTCTTTTATACTACTGTCAGAGAAACATTCCTGAAATAATTGGACCATATATATTTTACTGCTCAGAAGTCTCCACTTGGTTCTCTGTTGCTTAGAAGATTAAATAAGCACATGAGCAGTAACGCCCCGCGTTATTTGCATGGGTGTGGCTGGCTGTAGCTCCTTGCGGACAGGCCATGTCTCCTACGTCTTCGTCATTCCAGAGCTTGTGGGGCACCATGAATACTTTGCCAAAGAACACAAACTCTAGAACCAGGCAGGTCTGAGTTTGTGTCCTGGCTCTGCCACTAACTGGTCTTGTGACCTAACATAAATTCCTTAGCATCCAGTGCTTCAGTTTTCCAGTCTTTAAAATAGATGCAGATCTTAACTTACAAGGTGTTTATATGATTTAAATAAAAAGCAATAATGTGTTAAAAGTATTTAGTAATTCCTGACATGCAGTGAACATTTAATTAATACTAATTCCCTTCCTCTCTCCAGCAGTTGACCACTCATTATATAAACTCAACGAAATGAATAAATAGATTAGTGTTTTTTGAGAGCTTTGCTATAAAGCCGTCTGTACTTAATTCAGGAGGTAATGGGGCACCTTTCAAGACTGTCAAGTGAACCAACTGCTCTGACTATAGAGTATGGACAGAAAAGCCTCATGAGAGGGAAATGTGTAGTAGTTTAGTCGAGCTAGTCAAGTGTCTCTAGCAAGAACCCAGGCAGTGAAAATGGACAATAGTGATGAATATAGAAATGTTAGGGGGAAAGTTGACTTGACAAGATAACATATTTCAGGACAGAGAATCAGTGAACCTCATTGGTGAGGGTCTTATTTGTTGTTTTCTTTCTCCCTGTGTTTATGCATTTGTTTGTGTGCCACTTCACTAAGAAAACTATAGTTAACTTGGTTGTGTTACTAACCTGTGTGGACTCGCATGAGTCACACGTCTTCATTGGGTCCCATTTTTTATACTTTGTAAGAAGGTGGAATGATATAAGCTTTATAAGGATCACATTACATTATGGATATAGAAACACTCTGTTAAAGGGTGTATAAATTAAAATATTTGTAATTTTTTCACTTATGTGATAAATTGTGTACTTTTTATCTATGCTGTAAATAATGTATTTTCTTTAATTGCCTTGTGATAAATGTTACTAGCCTGTTACTTAGGTGATATAATTGAGGTTCACAGAGGTTAAGTATCTCACTTAAGGTCGCACTGCTGCTAAGTTTTGGAATTGTGATGGAAACTCTTTGCACTATCCTGTGCTGCAGAGCAATCAGGCATCTTAACGCAAGAGGGAAATATGGAAATTGAGGTCTACTGAGAATCGGGGGGCCTATTTATTTTGCATTACTTAGAGTAACGGCAAGTTATTCTATTTGCGGGAATTGTATCTGGTACTTCACATATGTTATCTAATTTAATCCACGTAATTTTTAAAATATTGTTCCCACACAATTCTTACTTATGTCATGTAAATGAAAAACTGCTAGATTGAGTTTCAGGGAACCTGACTCTCTGTTTGCTGTGTGACAGACACGTTACATAAAATTTGTGGGTTTGTGTGTCTTCAGTTATAAAAATAATTTTGATGGTGATGATCTTTAATGTCTTTAAGCTTATTATTAAGGCTATGACTGAATTTTTTAAAAAATTTACTTTAACTGCAGATCATGAAAATACTTACACATGTAAATCTCATATAATAATATAATAACCTCATATATTATGAAAGCATGATGGAAAAGTAAAACACAGTGACTCCCAGAGATGTATTAACTAGACATAGGGAAAACGAGGGTCAGAAAATTTTAGTCATAAGCCTAAGGTCACACAGCAGAGATTCGAGCCCCAATTTTCCGAAGTCCAAGATCTGTCTTTTTTCTAGCACAGTCTTGCCCACTTTTTAAGTCTATACTGGTAGCTGGGTGTCAGAGAATAAGATTACTAGCAAGGGAAACTGACAAGAACAGAGGAGAAAAGAAACAGTGTCCTATAATATTGTGGTCAGTAAGTGTTATCCAGTGATAAGGAGGTAAAGAATCTGGCCAGTTTAATGCCTAAGTTAGAGATGTTAGAAATTGTTCCTATGTGAGTTTATGTATTATGCTGTTTTTTCACAATTTCCTATCCCTTTTAAGACTCCATTAGAAAACGTTCCAGGTAACCTGTCTCCCATCAAGGACCCCGACAGACTCCTGCAGGACGTGGACATCAACCGGCTCCGCGCCGTGGTCTTCCGGGACGTGGTGAGTTACGCCCATGCGACTTCCCCGGAAAAAGCCTTCAGGTGTCCTTCATGTAAAATGATTTAAATTTTATAAGAAAGCTGCATGTTAAAATTCAATATCTCAATGTCAGGAGTCGTGGGGTTTATAACATACTTCTGATTGTAAAGTGGTTTAGCCTTAGCTTTCTCTGAAAGCTTATTAATATGTTATTTTTTAAATTATGTGAAATTTTGCTTTAAGTTTTATGTATACTAAGGATAGAGATAACCTTGGAAAATTATAATTCCCTTTATCTAGTATCACCTCCTCCTCTCTTTCATTATGCCTTGCTCCATATCTAGGTACTGAATAGTTTGTCATTAATGTTCCTGTTTTATGGATAGAAGAGATTAACTCATTATGGTGTTACTGACGAATTTTGGGGGGGGATTACTTTTGAAAGAAGAATCTTCATTTTAAATAGGAATATGTAGTAGAAAAATTGTCACTCTATATCAGTTCTTACAAATCACCAGGAAAATTATAAACATAACACAGAAGTAGACAGTGGACATAAAATTTGAAATATAAGGTAACAAACTTGATAAAAATTCAAGATCACCAGTAGTCCAAAGGATGCAAATTCAATAAAAGTGAGATATTTCACTATTAGGTAAACTAAAATTTTAAAGCAGTAATACCTAGCATTGCAGGGGTACGCTGAAATATGCTATCACATATCACTGATAGGAGTTGAAATTGGATAGACTTTTTGAATAGCTCTTTACTAGTATGTGTTAAAACTCTTACAAATATTGATGCTTTATGATCCAGTGGTCCTTCTCAGAAGTTATTTAATCTTATGTGTTGATCAGAACTGCCTACAAGAAAACTGGCAAGATTATAAATATCCAACAGTAGAATTTCAGCCCAGTGAATTATAGTATATTCATTCAACAGGTAACTGCAGCCATTAAAATCATAGTTTTGAAGGAAATTTAGTGACATGGAAAAACACTCTTATACTTTAAGGGAAAGAAGCAGCATGCAAAAGTACTCATATTACAGAAATATTGCATTCGTATGCTGAGAGCATGTAAATGCATAAGTTCATCTTTATTAAAAAAAAAAAAAAGACAAAAAGACTGGAAAAAAATACCAAAATACCACCAATGATTCTCTCTAGATAAAGAGTTTTTATTTTGTGCTTCCATCTTTCGTACTTTTTTTTTATTTTCAAATTTTCTATAATAAAGCCATGTTGCTTTTATAAGAAACACTTTTTCCCTCAGTTTTCAATAATCTGTGAAATTTCAAAATGTTTCACAAATGACATGTTTTAGAGTTAATTATAGATATTATGGTAAGAATTCTACTTGACTTTTGAAATTTTCGTGAATCAATTTTTAGTCATTTTTAGTCATTTTTAGTTTCCTTAGTTTCAAAAACAAATGGGTAAAAATTAGGTTCTTAAGGAAAAGTGTATGTACATTATATATAATATGTAATATATCTGTATATATGTGTGGAGGTATATTAATAGAATATAACCTTGGAGTGTAAAATTGTTTCGTTTTTTCTCTATCGTCTTTGTCAGCTGTTTTACCTCTTAAGTCTATAATTTCTTGGTATGAGCACACACACATATACACAGATACGCATACAAGCTCATATACCATATTCTTAAATTTAGAGATTGAGGATTTTAATGGTTTTCGAGGATTTTAATGGTTTTCAAGGATTTCTGAATTTTGCTGACACCGTAAGAAAGTACATACTAGCTGTAGTGGCAGGAGGAAAATTTGATAAAGCATCAAAGAATGGATGGATTCCTTTCTTGCTCTCATTTGTTTTCTGTGATGAAGACATTGCTGATTTAAATTCATATGAACTGTAATTTCCAGTAAAAGATTTGTGGCAAAATTTGCTATGTGGTTAAAAAAATGCGGCTTTAAAAAACAAAAACTCAAACTTTGTTTTCAGTGTTCCCCAGTAAGCCAAAATTTGAAAGGAAATTCATTACGCTTCTCTCTTTCTCGAGAGCCTGGATTATTATAGGTCACCTGTATCCAAAATTATATAAACAGAAGTAATTTTAATTCTTAGAAACTGAATTGGAAAGTTTTTCAACATCCTGGTTGAAGCATTAACATTTTTAAAGGATTTTGAAATAAATTAATTATGTTACTGGTTCAAGATTGAATAGTGGAAAGCCCCATTTCTTAAGCAGATGGGAGAAACATAATAAAGTTCTTGTTTTCATAACAATAAAATATCTAGGCAAGGCAATTAATTTGTGTAAAATTTAGTTGTTCTCCAGATGTTTAGCTTTTGTATATTGTTCGTTTTCATTTTCAAAGACAATACTGGGAACAAGCATCGCAATTAGTTTACAGATCTGGATTTGAAGAGAAAAGACAGCTGTTTTCATGCCATATATAAGGGAGATTTTAACTTGGCTAAGACAATTCACAGTGTCTATTATTTGCAGCTCTGCAGCTTTGTAGCTGGCATTCACTCATTCCACACATACTTGTTGAATGCCTTCTGACTGGTACGAAGTTTCCACTGGTGGAAGTAAAAGTGCTGTGGGGGTATTGTGGGCTGTTGCAGCGTGAGCTGTGTTTGAATTCGTTCTTGGTCAGTATCTTCTGTTAGTCTGATTGTACTCATTTCCTTTATAATAACTCATTTCCTTTATAATAACTCATTTCCTTTATAATTTGATTTTGTCCCTTCTCTCTATATTTATTCCATCAGCATTGTAAAAAGGAGTATGCATTTGAAACACTTCATAAGAAACTATCTTTAGAAAAGCTATCACCCACAGAGTATGAAATACTAAATTCATATTTCATAATATTTGTTTTCTCCATTAGCTGTACTAACTGTTTCATAGTATTAAATCATCAGTAAGTATTTCTTGTTTGCTTTCTTTTCTGACAAATGCACATAAATTCTGAACTTTGTTCACATTGTGTTTAAATGAAATAATAAATATAAAGTACACCATTAATGGAGTTACTAGACTTTAATGCATGTTTGTTTTCTTTATTTCTCTTATACTAAATTTTACCTGTTATTTGTGGGGCACAGTAATTACTTACAGTTTTGGTTTGAAGTATCACTTTTACCTATTTCCACTTGATTCCTAGATAGGGTCTAATTTGGAAGTTGTATTAGAGCTCATATAAATTTGCCTTTTTAACAGTTTTTCCCTGTAAGATGGTTATCTAGGCTTTTTGGATAGAGCTGTCATGTAATATGTAGTACATTGTATTTTTTGCAAAGCATATTTGTTATAAAGTTATCTTCTCTGGTAGACTGCAAGCTACTTTTTTAAAACTGTTATCTTTAGCCTAAGGAGGCTGATCTCTTTCAGACCTTTTACCATTTTGCTGTTTTCCTCCAAAAGAACTCCATCTGTCATTGAGCTTTTGAAATTAGGAGCCTCAAATATTGGCAGTTTTAGTGGCTATTTTCCCAGTGCAGAATATCGGGACTTGCACTTCTTAATTTGTTGAGCAGACAGAGATTGCATTGGCTTTTTCTTAAGTTACCAAATCATCCTTCTAGCTCATATTAGGCTTGTATAAAATTTATGTTTTCTGCTCTTCCATTGTTTATATCTTTCCTATTTTGTACTCATATAGAGTCCTGCTCAGGTAATAATACGTTAGAATTGTATATGTATTCCAGTTGTAATTTTATTCTATTCAGTTTTTAGTTATAACACTTAAAACTCCTATGTTTTTCTAATTGACACATTAAATTATTCTCTTCAACCTATGCCATCTGCATATGTTCAGTTATGGAAGTAATGGACAGTAATGGTGAAGGGGACAAAGAATAAAATTTTGCAGCACATTCATCGAAATTTTAACATTCTTGTTTTTTGAAATTGCATCTCATCCTATAACTCAGATGATATATTCCTGGAGTTTTGTACTTATACTTAAATGATACTTATTGAATTACAATATGTATATTTAGCAAGTTTTAATAAAAGTTAAATGTCAGATTTTGCCTCTGTAAAGAAAATGACATAGGAGTAGTTGCTTGTGCTCTACGAACTTTCACTGAACATTTTTTGAGTGTCAAAACTGCCTTTCGTTTTCCACAGGATGACAGCAAGCAGGCGCAGTTCTTAGCCCTAGCTGTCGTTTACTTCATTTCGGTTCTGATGGTTTCCAAGTATCGTGACATCTTAGAACCCCAGCGAGAGACTGCGAGAACTGGGAGCCAACCGGGGAGAAACATCAGACAAGAAATAAATTCACCAACAAGTACAGGTACTTAATACTTCTCAAATTATTTGAATTTCCATCATCATTTATTTCCTTTTTATTTCACTTTTACATACCGATTTAAACTAGTCCTATTTATGATCACCTCAAATATTTACAAGTATATGATATATACATGCCGATTTAATATTCTTTAATTCCTCAGAAATATATGAATGATATTTCCATAATAATTGTTATATTCTCTTTTATCAGTGCAGATTCAGTTTTAATGTTTTCCATCTAGTAATAAAAGTCATCTGTACTATAATTTAATATGTAAACAACTCATTTTTATATGTAATGCTTTTTAACCTTTGAAAACATGAAATTGGGAGGTCCTTATAGAGGAGGTCAAGACTAAGTATAAGTCAAAATGTAAATCTTTATAGCTAGGTTCAAAGACAGCATTCCTTTTTTTTCATTCTTTCTTTTTCTTCCCTTCCCATTCCTTTCCTTTTCTTCTACTTTCTTTCTTCTGCTGTGTAGTTATTTCAGTATCTAAGTATCAATTTCTATATTCAACATATTCTGTATTCAAAATATTCTATATGAAATACTCAGTATCAGTATTCTATCAGAAATTCATAATAAGCAAACATATATTCTAAACTTTATACTAGAGTTGCTTCAACGAAAATCAAAGACTTGTAGACAGCAATGAACCATCTTGGTCCACATTATCTTTCTTATCTACAGAAGATGTTCGTGTTGTAGGAGTTCTTGCATTATCAGTTTTGCCTACTCTGCATGAAAATGATACACACATTTTCTGGCAACTAATATTGTAATATCACGAGATGCCTTCTATCAGTTGCATTTCCTGCCAGGTGTTTATATCAAGGTTGTGAATCTGTTTTTTGCAGCGTAACCTTGATAACCCAGTGATTATTTCATGTACCACTGGACTAATTTACATTTGAAATTGCCTTTCCTAAATAAATACCTATGGTCTATAAATAAAATTGATATTTTTAAAAGTGAGTAGAAATCAGTGGTCAAATCTCTGCCTTTTGTTTTCCATAAGCATATTGTATCTCATTTAGCTTTTTGCTGTTGTGGAAATATGGATTATGTTTTAGCTATAATACTTTGCTGTTGCATGCTCTATTTACTGTGAACTCATAAACATGATAATTCGTTGTAGTATACTTTTAACTTTATTCTTCAGATTAAACATTATCCTACCATTTCAGTTTATGTCTTTTGACCATTTAAAACATGACACTAAGATTCTATTATCTTAATCAACTCTTTTTCTTCATTTTAATGCACTCATATCAGTTATATATGTATAAAATGAGCAATATTTTAGTGAATTGCCCGTTCACTAAAGCCATTTCTGACTTGTGTGTTTGTATGACTCTGTGTATGTTGCTAAAATTACTTAACAAGTATATTATTTCCTTTCTCCTAATGCATAACCACTTTCTTTCCCCAAGAGATGCAGTCTTTATTGCTAGTACTGTTTGCATGTTGCAGTGATTAGAATTGTCATGTACCTTCGGTGGACCGTGTTTCAGGTTGTTTCATGCTTGCTCAAATTTGATCCCATGATTTTCTCCACAGTTGTGGTCATACCATCTATCCCTCATCCAAGTTTGAACCATGGATTCCTTGCCAAGTTAATTCCTGAGCAGAGCTTTGCCCACTCATTTTACAAAGGTAATATCGACCTCATCTCCTGACCTGTTTGGGTATTCTTATTTCATCATGTTATACAATAAATATCCATAATGCTATTGTTCATAAACAAGTATACACCTCAGGTTTCATGGAGATATGATATGTTGTATTAATACCTGGCTAATGAGAGCAAAATGTAGCTTTTATATTTATATTCCATCACATTTCTTTATGTATCTGCAAGTTAAGTATACCTACTCACACGTGGTACTCTGCACCGTGGTCACGTGCACTAGAGCCAGCCGAAGAGTCACCCCTTCGTAGTGGGAATGAATTAGCCCAAAATGAAGGTGACTCCAGACTCATAAGAAAAACTATTAAAAACAAGCCTTGAAAGCATCAAACCAATCTATAAGTTGTATAACTTACTATCAGAACAATGTTCCACCTCTCTTTGAAGGAATGCAAAACTTTCTCTACCAAACAACCTGAAAGTCAAAATTAAGCATCCAGTAAAAAATTATTAAACATGAAAAGAAGGAGGAAAGTGTGATGCATAAGCAGAAGATAAAAATTAATCAATAGAAACTGATTCAGAAAGGACAGAGATGGCAGATGTATCGGATAAGGATGTTCAGACAGCTATTATAAATATGTACAAGATGTTTTTCAGTCTGAAAGAAAAAGGGAACATAATGAAAAATGGAAGAACCAATTGGAAGTTTTAGAGATGAAAAGTTAAATAGCTGAAGTGATGTCTCCTGGACAGTTAACAGGAGAGTAGTGTCCGCAGAACACAGGATTGTGTGGGTCAGACCCTGCATCCTCACTGCCTCCTCCCCAAAATGTCCCATGTGCATGCCCTGGAGAATTCCCGAACACTGAATGTGATGGATTTTACTCCTGTGACTAGGTTGTGTTCTATAGGGCAATTGCTTTTAAGAAAAGGTGATTATGCAGGTAGTCCTGACCCAAACACAGGAGCCCTGTGAAGGCAGAGAGTTTTCTCTGGTTGGTTGCAGAACAAAGTCAGAGAAACTGAAAGCGTGAGAGGGATTTGACATGGCCAAGATGGAGATGACCACGGGTTAAAGATCTAACATCACTCTCTAAGACCTAAGAGCAATTGCCTGGCTAACAGTTAGTGAGAAAGCTGGAACTCAGAGGCTTCACCCTACAACAGCAAAGAACAGAGTTTCGCCAGTAACTGGAGTGAGGTTGGGGAGGACCCTCAGCTCCAGATGACACCCTAGTTCCGAGTGCCCAATACACTGAGATGGAAGATCAATTATAGAACAAACAAAGCAGCAAAGGATCTTTTTTGTTACAACTTGATAAATACTCAGATATATTTTTTACAAATGTACAACCTTTGAACATCATGATAAAATGAAGGAAAAATTTCTTTCCAGCTTTATTCCTTACAAACACATCTAGCTCTGAAGTGTGTAAACTGAAGATAAGATTAAGTTAGATTAAATGCCCTTGGAGTTAGTGTTGTGTAGGTGCATGGCCCAAAGGCTTAGCTGCAGTGACTGCGGGGTAGTCTGGGGCAGTCGTCCAGGTCACGAGCCTGCGTCCGACCATCAGTGCATGACTTTCTTCATCAAGGGAGCTTTGTCAGGAAGACAGTTTTAGCTGAAGTACATGGTGGTCCTAGTAGTATGATAAAATGTTAAATTACTTTAAGGCTCTTGTGGTAAATTTACTGTTATTCTCTTCATTATGTGATAATATGGTAACGGGGGTGCAATGGTTATTTAGTGGAAAATTCTGTTGATAATTAGAAACACAAAGTCAACTCTTAGTGTTTTTACCGGATAAGAAACCAGTTGGAGTCCACTCTTTAAAGACATGGGACTAGCTTCTTTGTCAGACATGTAAAGTATTTATAAAGAATGCAGTGCTCCCAGACGCAGAAGGATTGCGATTTTTTTATTGGCAGAAAATATCAAATTACAAAAGTAAAAGAAACTTGAAAGTACACAGTTCTCGACACATTTCATTATTTAATAATTACTTAATAATAATTATCAATGAAGCATGTTGATCTTGAAGAATGAACTGGATTTTGTTCATTCCTTTCTCTCAGCTCCCTAAGCCTTTTAAAAATTTCTGAAGTAGCACTCTGACCTCTCTCTCCCTTATAGTCTTTGACAGTCCCTCAGTTCAAGGTCTGTCAAAGATCCTTCCTAGCGTATTGCCATAATTTCTTCATTGGGCTTCTTATCTCTCTAGTCATTTAATTTATTACTGATGAAAAATTTTTAAATAACATTAATATATAATATAAAAATTAATGTAATGAAATATTCACATTTAATATAATATATTCATGCAGTAAATGTTTCATAACATATATAATAACAAGTGTATGTTTTATAACAAATATAATTTTTCTTTTTAAAAATTTGTGAAGGCTTCCTATAATTTTGGCGACAAAGTTAAAATGTCTAAATTTACAGTGAGAAGACTACTAGACTTCTAATTTACTTAGAATACCACAGATGCTTCCAAAGTGCTTTTCTCACCTATTAGTGATATTTATTGTTTTTTTTTTTTTTTTGCAGTTCTTCCTAAATTTGTTTTAAAATTTAAATGAGATTGTGCCCCATTTGGACTTAAATTTTTCTAGTAGCATTTAAAGCAAACTATCACATGAGTCTCTGATAATCTGACTGCTGACTGCTTTTCCAACTTTATCTTGTATTATTTTTCCATTCGCTCACTATGCTACAAACTACCTTTTAGTTCTTTAATCATTCTAAGCAATTTCCCGTATCATGATATTTGTATTTCATTTCTGGTTTTGGCTCTCTCTTTTCCCTGTTTTTTTGTATGATTAGCGCTTACTCACTTTTCAGGTGTCTGCTTAAAGGTCACCTCCTCACAGAGGGCACCCTGACTCCTGCGGCTGAGCGGCTCCCTCCTTTACCACCCTGCTCTCTATCACAGCATTCTCTTCATTTCTTTTCTTGCACTAATGCAGTTTATCTGTTTGTTTATTAGAATGTATACTTTGAGAAGGTAGTTCCTGCTGCCTTGCATGGCACTTAAGAGTAAATACGGTAAATATTTGTAACTAAATAAATAAGCCAGTGAGAAAATCGAACAATTTTTTAAAAAGCTGAG
>CM053508.1:78851105-78899369 GCA_028627145.1 Eidolon dupreanum | reverse complement strand
CTTATTCTTTCCTGATTTTTCTGTCACAGTTGTTTCTCTTCAAAAATATATAATCTATAGATAAACACATGTATTGAATAATTTCAGTGGTATTTCTAAATAGTGGAAATAACTGCCTTAGCCATCTTATCTTCTCATTTTATATCCCTAAGGTTATTTCAAAACATCCAAAGTTTTGTTTATCACCTCAGTTTAAATAATCCCCAAATATATATGGCTATACTTATCTTGATCTACAGATACAAGTATCTCAGAGATTCTACAGACTTAATTGATTCAAAACTTAATTCATTATTTTCCTGAATAAACACACTCCTCTGTTGCTTCCTTCCTCAGTAGTGTAGCACTGTTCTTTTTTCTTAAGCTGGCTCTTCCAGAAGCATCTTGATTCATTCCCTTCCTGCTTATATTCTAAGTCTTAATCTTCTCTCACAAGGTTTTATTAAAAAGCCAAACTGTTATCTTTACCTCTTAACTTTTTCCTTTTGTACTGCTTTGCCAGTAGTAGTGAAATTGTCTTTCTAAAACTTTCATGTGGTTATTTTAGTTTTTAGTCTTGGGATCAACAAAGAATAGGTCTACTCTATTTTTCGTGTTAGTCATTCAGTGTTTGAAAATTAATATCATGTACTAAATAATCTTTCAGTTATAACAACCAAACAAGCAAAACTGAAACTTTTTAAATTAATATGCAAAAACCTACAGTATAACACTGAATTGTGAGAGATGTACGTTTTTAGTCAATTTAAATAATATGTATTAGGAATATTGAATAAGAAGATGTTATTTCTATATATCTAACATTTACTTTTGTATCTACTTTATGCAGAAACTATAAATAGTTTACATGTAGTATCTTATTCTTCAACATGACTTAAGTTAAAAGCAATTATTCCCATTATACTATAGATTAGATAAACTTTTTAAGGTCATCATTCAGAATTTGATAATATTTTATTATATGGAGAAGTTTATTATTTTAACCTTTGTATAATGAGATTTGATATGAATTTAACATTCAAAGATTTCTTTCTACTTTAATTGGTAATATGTGTATTTCATACATATATATTTTTTCAGAGTAAGTTTTCATAAATTGCAATTGATATTTATTCACAAAATTAGTATTCTAAAATAATTATTCTTAGAGAAAGACACATATTGGCTAAATTCTTGAGCATTATTCTCTTATTAAACTAATTCTCAGTTTGAATTAATCATTTGACATACTTTTTGCAATTAACTTGAGAATTTTATGTATTATGTGCAGGTAACTTTAAAATATCTTCAAATAGTTTAAATATTTCAGACATAGCATTATTGGTTATTGAAGTACCGTATAAGTTATAAAAACTGACATATTTTTAAGGACAATATTAGAGATGTACAAGAATTCTCTTATTTGATTTAGCTAACAATGAAAGGATAAAAAGGGAAGTTCATATAATAGTTATTATTGAGCTGCCATAAAAATTTTATAGGAACTATTCCTCCATGTTTTTAAGGCATCAGTTTTGAAATGCCAGATGATTTAGAAATGAAATGGGGTTCTGTTGATGGTTACTGAACAAAATGACAGGTACATATCAGTGTTTTAACCCATTTGTGCATCATACACATCCAGTTAGCAGACTTTTTGTTTATTACAGCTTTTATGTCCTTTATTCTAATATATGAGAATATTTTATTAATAATACTGAGTTTCCACTTGTTAAGCTTTTTATTTAAACCATTTTCTTTCATTACAGAAACACCTGCTGCGTTTCCAGACACTATAAAAGAAAAAGAAACAGCAGCCCCTGGTGAAGATATCCAGCTAGAAAGTTCCATTCCTCATACAGATTCAGGAATCGGAGAGGAGCAAGTGGCAAGCATCTTGAACGGGGCCGAACTGGAGCCTAGCGCAGGCCCTGATGCCATGAGTGAACTGTTATCTGCTCTGTCATCCGAAGTGAAAAAATCACAGGAAAGCTTAACTGAGAACCCCAGTGAAATATTAAAGCCTGCACCGTCCATATCTAGCATTAGTCAAACCAAAGGCATCAATGTCAAGGAAATATTGAAAAGTCTCGTGGCTGCCCCGGTTGAAATTGCAGAATGTGGCCCTGAACCTGTGCCATACCCAGATCCAGCACTGAAGAGAGAAGCGCAAGCTATTCTTCCTATGCAGTTCCATTCCTTTGACAGGTAGGTACTGAACTGGTTGTTTACAGTGCTCTCTACATGGACGGAAATTTGGGTCTCTTAATTTAAAAATGGGGGGTCTCAAAAACATTATATTTATTAATGTAGATTCTTCTCATTACAAAGAATATCTGACAGACCAACCCAGTTGATCTCCATAGTAAGGCGTTTTAATGAAACAGCTCAAAAAGGGGGTTTTAATATGACATGGAGGATAGCCCATTGAATTGGAAATCGAGAAACTCAGATTCTGATTTTAATCCATCATCAAATGACCACACTGCATTGAGGAAGTCATTTTATCTTTTTGGAACTTAATTGTTTCATGGATAAAGTGGGGGAGGGGAATAGGCTAAATTTCTTCAAGGTCTAGTCTGGCTTTGTTGTTCTAGACCAAAGAGCCTATTTTAAGTAATAAAATTCAAATTTGAGTTTTAAATGCAAGTATATGGAAACATTTTTTTTTTTTTACCTATGTGATTGTCTTCCTTATGGAATTTTCATTATCAGTGTAAAAGCCACATTTTGAGGCATGTATTTGAAAGTAAATGTTGCTGGGAGACATTTTAGGATTCTAATGATTTATCTACATTCAGATGTTAATCAAAAAAGGAAATTTTAGTTTAGAACTAACAATTTTTTTTCTGTTCCAGTATACTTTGCCATAAAAAAAGATAGTTAACAGAGCAAAATATTTTAGGATCAACGAACTTGTGCATATAATATAGCCTACTATTTAAAAACATATTAAAAAAAATACTTTAGGAAGTCACTCATTACTAACAACAGTACTTAACTTTGATACTGAGATTGATGTATATTCAAAATTATTTTTACATATTAACATATAAACTCTTTGGTTTCTGTCTTTTTTACCTTCTGAATATTTAAAATTCTTTTTCCTACAAAAAATTCGTATGTGTGAGGTGACTGGCAAACATTTATTTTGTGTTAAAGAGAAAAGACTAAGTTAAGGAATCAAATGTTTCTTAAACTGGAATGTCAAAATATATATATTGTCAAAATATAATATCTCTTTATATTGCTCTTTATAAAATAGTCAAAAACTGCATTGTCTAAATTCAAGACAATAATTTTGAGTGTTTAGGGTTAAAAGTATGGCAATAAAATCATTTTTAGTTAGGACAAACTATCATTTTTACATATAAATATAATTTAAACTTTGTACACACTTAACCATATTTCTTGAAAATGTATTCTGAAAATATAAATGGCAGTAGTCATCGTGTCAGATATATAGATGGATAAAATTACTTTTGTCTTCTTTGAGCTTAGAGTAATAAAGGAGATAAGATGTTTGCAAATAATTGTCACATAAGATAAACTGCGTTGTGTCAGAATTTTAAAAACTAATAAAGGAAGGTCTATAAATGTAGGAAAATATGTATTTTTCATAGTTTGTTACTATTCCAGTTGGATGTGTGTCCATGTAGTTCTTTGGATATTCCTTTTTCATAGTGATGTCCTCTATCTCACCAGTTTCTGTGTATCTCTGTTTATGAGTCTACATAAACATATGCGTATAAGTATCTATAATTATATAGACCTATTAATCTATATACATAAATGATATAATAATTGAATTCAGGGTCATGGAAGTTCTGTGTTCCATTTAATTTTAAATTATATATATTTAAATTTTGTTAAAATACAGAACAAGATACAGAGAATTATTGCGATTTACGTAAGAGAATGATGAAATACAGATTAAGTAAAACATTCCATTTTAATTTTGATTATATTGTTAGGACAGTTTTTTTCATTAAAACTTAACAGAGCAATCACCTGAATGTCAGTCTTCTTAGCTACTCAAAATTTATTACACTTTGGAGAATATTGCTTTTTAAAAAATAGAACTCTATTTGTTCTCGGTAGCATTTGTGCAAAATGCAATGGGAGTGAAATCATTATTCTAAATTGTATACGTAGAAATGAAATCGAGATGCACAAAGCATATTTCAATTCTTTTTAGGAAAGGGGTCTCTAGTGTAGTTAATATATGCAGCAGCTCAAGTACTATCAAATGTAAATGATGAGGTGATATTGATGAAAGGAGGGGATTGAGGTCTCAGGGGGCGCTGATGACGGATTGAACAGAAGCGGCCTTGCACTGCGCGTAACTCAAGTCTGTCGTCCTCACTGCTCAAAGCCATAATGGGAGGTGGCAGTCTGAAATGAGTTGCCACGGCAAAGAGTATTATTTTTGAAATGCTTTCACACAAATCACTAGGCCCTGCATACAACTTAGTTTCATGCTTTAATGTCATCAGGAGGCACAAATTGGTGTGTCTAATTGTTTGCCACCTGCCAGCAAAATGAGCTGCCAGCCAGCCAGACGGGTTTGATTGTCTGTCAGCCATTCAATAGATAGAGAGTGACAACATCAAAAATTTAACTTCAGACTCTGGAGCACTGAGCAGGTTTTCAGAGACATCATCCCCACAAGTGCTCCTGGACAACTGCGTTTCTCAATCATATTTCCAAAATATTGCTACCATTTGCCTTATCTGTCTTAAGGTAGCTATAATTACATTACGAAATATATAAACATATTTCTGAAGCACTAAAGTCTGGAACCCAAGTTATGACATATCTTTTAACATCAAGTTGAATTCCTTGAAAATAGGATTCAAGATGACAGGCTTTAGACACCAAGTCCTGAATACTGCCAGTTTCAAACACAGAGTTATCAGGGGTCTTACTCTACCGATAATATAGTTAACATTTTTATCTGTAGTTGAAAAATAACTACAAACTCAGTTGAGCATTTCTTTCTAATTAAATTATACTTCTTAATAATATCGTACAATCCCCATGGAAATCACCTAGGGTTTTAGTAGTTTATTGGTTCTGTTGCAAATGGGCTAACAATGTATTCTTTATACTCATTCTTTATACTCATTGTAAATTTGGAAATAACGTCCTAAAACAACTCTTATGATTTGAATTATGTTAATTTCGGTTCTGCATAGGCTGTTTCTCATCACTTAGGATAAAGGATTGATGAATTTCAGTGTTTTGAAGTTTATTTTGTATTTTTTGAAGTTCATTTTTATTAGGTAAACTGCAACATCAAATTTTAGAAACACTGAAACTTAACTGAAATAAACTTTTTTTTTTAGTATCAAATCTTTTATCAAATTGTATTATGAAATACATATACATTCTTAACTGTATATATAGAAAGTGCTGATTCTTTTTCTTTCATTTCCTCCTGTCATCTGTGCAGATTTATGTATATGTCTCTGATGAAACTGAGTGGCTCTAATGAATGTATATTTATGAAAAAAGCACTGAAAACTGTAGAGATCCTCTAGTACTGTTGTATAGTGAGAAAACACTATATGTATAGAGGAACTACAATTATAAAATTATAACAGCTTTTCTAATCCTCTGTTACTGTAAAGCAAAGACATGTCTTTATCATGGTTTTATTTCTAAGAGAAGTAGTTAATAATCTCACTATAGAACTCATAAATTAAGTTGCATATTTTCCCCAAATACTCTCTTTTGCTAGATTTCTGTGGTTTATAAAATATTCTAGCTGAGTTTTTTTTGTTAGTAACCTTGTAACATTTAGGATGGGGTAATGCTTGTCTCCTAAATTACCAATTAAGCCTTACTCTATCTTTTCTACTAAAATTTTAATGAATATATCCTCATGTTTTTAATCTTTTGAGAACTTGGTGTACACACACGCACACACACACGATTTAACACAGTCTTAATTCCCCAGGGATTTTTAAGATGCCCCTTTAGTTTCGACAAAAGATGAAAAAAAGCAGTGGACAGTATGCTTCTCCATACATTTTAACTGTTACTATGTTTAGAAAATTGTTTTAAGTCTGGAACATCACAAAAAGCTTGTAATTGTGTTGCTTCTCTGGCCAACACAGACCTTACATGATATATACTTTATCCCTTAGAATTTTGCAAACCTGCTTATACGTGAATTGCTGGGTTCAATACATTTAGGCAAAGTAGTGTGAATTTTTTTCCCTCAAATTTTAATATTTGTGCTTCTGTATCATTCTCTGAGAAAGAAGATCTCTAAAATAAAATATATTTTATAAATATTACAGGACTGAAAAAGCAACATAGATAGCTTACATATTATTAAACCTAAAATGCAAGTTTAGGCTATGTATTTTCTCTCTACGTTTTAACGTTAACATTTTTTACATAGTGCCAAGGACGACAGAGCACATAATTAAGGAAATGTTTCATAGATTTGATGGAATCCTCATGCATTGATTTCTTTAAACTTAGAATTAAGTAAGATTGTAAAAACTTTAATTACTGCTGAGGATTTCAATTTCTATTCTTGTAGTTTTCTATTTTTTTTAAATGTTTTGATCATATAGAAGGATGAACAAGTAAATGGAAGCCAAGTTAATAAAAATCTGCTAGCCTTCACATTCCAAAGTTTCTGTGATATCTAGCTGCTGAAATCCTAGCTTTTATTATACTCCAGGTGTCCTGGGTATAGTATTTTAAGGCCAGTCATCAGAAGATGCAATTTTGGTGGTACCTTAATTTTCCCAGTTTTGTTGCCTTCGTCTACCCTGGCATTTACACAGTCAGCTAAAATTATATACATATACACACACACACACACACACACACACACACATATATACTCACACACATATATGTGTGTATATATATATATACACACACATATATATGTATATATATATGTGTGTGTATATATATATATTAATATACATATCTTTAAAGGGCAGATTAATACTCAGTTATTTCTTTACACATATTTTTTTCTATGGATGTTCTAAATATTTTATGAAATAGGGACTCAGAAAACATGGAAACATCATAGCAATAACCTTGTGATTTCTCATGAGTGTCAGTGAATTGTAATGTTACCCTAAAATCAATAATGGATTGTTATTCTCCAGAGTTTCAGTTTTTTCTTTCAGGATAAATGTTTAACATCTATAAGCCTTATTAGGGGAGAGTGATAATCTGGAAATTAGGAGAACTGACAATTAATACTGAGTCTCTGTACTTAGTTGTATGACCTTTGTCGATTCTCTTTGATTCTCTGGGACTCAGATTCCCAACATTCAGAATAATGCATTATTTCTATAAAGTTCCATAAAGTTTCAAAGTTCTGTGATAACTGAAATGGCCTTGTAATTAGTCTAAAAAAAGGAATAGATGGCTAGTTTTGAACTTGGATAAAAGACCTGAATCCAGAAAAGCTGTACCATGTCCATTCCCAAAGCTGTCGCACTGGAGGTCTCAGCATCTCTAGTGGATTCCTTGTTCCCTCACTGTTTCTGGATGCTCCCTCCTTGCAAATGCATCTTCCACATTTGTGCCATTTTTCTTAAATACAAAGTGATGAAGATTCTGAAATAATTTCTTGTTATTACACAGTCAGTGATGAACTTATTAGTTGGAATGGAAAGTCGTCACCTTTCACCAGTTTTAAGGAATTATTTGCAGTTTCTTCAGTCTGCTGTATTTTTTCATATCTCTTCGCCTAAGTTTTAGGATTGCGCTTTTCTCCTCTTGCCTCATTCCTATTGATCTTTTTAGATTCAGCTCACTCTTCCTGGTAATACACGTCCTTTGTGTTCCTGTGCATAACCTTGATCAGAGCAGTTATTGGAATATATTGCACAGTTGATGTGTTTGTCTCTTGTATTTCCTTCAAGTATCTCTGAGGCATGGTTATTTCTTGGTTTTCTCTAAGCACTCCTTTGACCTGTCATTGTTCGATAAGTGTCACAGCAAAGAGGGAGGGAACAGAAAGAAGAAAGGGATTCTTACGCGGTACCATGAATAATTATGAAACTCAATTGCCTTAATGAGCCATTATTGAAAACCCTTTCTTGTCTTCAGTATCTCACTTTATACTTAGGGCAGATCTTGAGGTGTATGAATAAAGTATTATCCTTTTTACAAAATTCACAGAACTTATTAATGGAGAACCCCCTAGGCTCTCTCCTTGGACCGCCTGTCTATTTGCTCCCACTTTGATTCTGTCCAGTTTCCTAGCACTAACCAGCATATAGACTGATGGCTTCCAAACATATGTCTCAGCCCCAATTCCTCTCCTAAACTAGAGGATCATCTATCTAATTGCTTACTCAGCATTGCTACTTGGAAGATTAATAACTTGTTATTAAAAAAAAACAAAACAAAACCCTGCTCCAACCATAGTTATCTTTGTCTTAGTTAATGGCAGCTCTGCTCTTCAGTTGCTTAAGGAGAAATCTGTATTACATCATTTTTGACTTTTCTTTCACACCCATGTCCATTGTTTTACAAATCCTGTTTGCCTTCTTGATATAGTCAGAATTTGATCCAGTCTTCACCAGTTCACTTTGCCTTTCCAATCCAAATTGCCATCTTTTCTTGCCTGGATTATTGTGTTTTCCTAACCAGTCTCTCATTCTCCTTAAATTCGTCCTTAATAGGGCAGCCAGAGTGACCCCATTGTAGCCTAAGGTCATGTTCCTCCCCTGTTCACAGCTGTTAACAGCTTCTGATCCCACTCTGAGAAAAAGGCACTAGAGAACAAGGCCTTGTGATCCGAGCCTCTGATTCTCCTCTCCTCTCACCTCGTAACTCTCCACGTCACTCAGTATTCTCGAGTCACACTAGCCTTCTCCTGTTCCCTCTGCCTGTGACTATTTCCTAGATAATATCGTCATGCCTGTTGCTTCACCTCCTTCAGTGTTTCCTCAGATGCAGCCTTTTTAGTGAGTCTTCTCTTAGCCATCCTCCCATTGATACTCCTTACGCTTTATTTTTCTCATAGCACTTGTGTTTCCTGTCTCTCTCTATTGGAATTAAATTCCATGAGGGCAGAGATTTTGTCTCTTCTGTGCATTGCTATGTAAAATGACTTAGAATAGTTTCTCAAACATCATAGTGCTCCATATTTGTTAAACGAATGAGTGAATCTTAGATCACACCCCAAATCTCTGGCTTTGAGATAGAATAAATTCAGTTATGGAAGAATTTGTACTTATATAACACTGACTGTATTACAAAACATAATTAATCACTCAATGGAACATGTTGAAGTGAATTAGGAAGTGTAACTTCCTGGCTTGTCCTATTTTAATTACAACCTTTAGAACCTTGGAGTATGTGAGAGTTATGTGTATATAAGGGAAATATCCATTTCTTTATAGTTCACAGTCTTAAAGGTGTGGGACGGAAGCATGTTGTTGTGTGGGAAAACATGGAAGGACTTTTCTTAGATAGACAAATGCATTTGGTAAATTGTGTGTAGCGTAGTGGATTCTAGGATGTCATCAGTATAAACAGCGGATTGAGAAGCATGGAATATGTTCATAGTTTAGATTGGAGACTTCACTTTTGTGTGGCTATATTTGGAAATCCTGATAAAAATTACATGCTGACCCTAGAAGAAGTGTACATACTCCAGAAACTTGTGTAATGTATTCTGGGGTGTCTGTGCACCCCGCGTGGGTACCCAGACTCCTAGGTAAGTCTTCTAGGTAACCAGGTGGGGAATGCTGAGCAACAACTTGGTAGAAGATTTTGTAAGAGTTGGAAATTTTTACTTTCACCTGTAAGTAGTTGAAAATACATAATAACATTCCAAGGAAAATCAATGTGTTTTTAAGACATACCTATAATTGTAAACTTTCAAATTATTTGTAAAATAGATTACTTAGGACAGAGAACAGTTTGAGGTGTTAAGGAAGACTTAGCGTTAGTGAAGAAATGATATTAAGGACAAGAATGTGTAGTCCCTCTGGCTCTGGATAAACAATTTGGCTGTAATAATTGAAGCAGAAATAATAGTTCTTATAAATGCATGAAGCTGTAGACCGAGAAAGAATCTGAGAAATCTGTCAAATGTAGCTTCCCGCCTCTCGACACGACCCTTGTGACGCGAGCACCTCAGTCACGTGAATGTGCCATGTGGCTGGAAGCTGGAGCTCATAAAAATTATTAGCGATTTCTTCCTCTTGTTGGTCCTAATTTGATATTTGGAGATACAAGGAGGTTTCATCTTGTTTCCTTATCATATGCCTTCAGGTTTTTGAAAATTTTAATATCTTAGTCTCTCAGCCTTTCCTCAAATGACTTGTTTTCCAGATCTGCTGTCATCCTAACTGTTCCCTTATGGACGTGATGTTGTTTGTCATTATTCTTGAAATACTGTGCCTAAACCCGCACATAGGATTTTGTTTATGAGGTCTGACAATCACGAAGTGTATCAGGTTTATTGCTTCTTTCAATCTGGGTACTGATGTAAAGCCCTACTGCATCAGCACTTTCAGGAGCCATAAAAACACCATTGATATTTAAAACGTGTTGACCATTTACATTATTCCAGGTAAAGCGCTAAGCACTTTATATGCATTCTGTCTTTTAATCTTTATAACACTCTTATAAGGTACAAACTATTATGAGTCTCATTTTAAAAGTGAGGAGAATGGAGCTCAGAGAGATTTACATGCCTAACACCACACGTCTAGTAATTGTCGGAGGTGGAATTCTAACTCAAGTCTTCCCGACATTAATAATTGGGCTTTTAGTCGCTGTGCTGCTGTATTTATATACCATGGCACTCTGTCAGCCTGTGCTGACTTGGCCGTCAGTGAACAGTCTGGAGGCTTTCACATCAGTTGCTATTAAATCAGATGCTTTCAGTTCTTTAGTATATAGGCATGTAATCTTTGCATTTATTTACAAGCCATTGTTATAGGTTATTGAGATTAAAGTATTTTCTCCCATATTATTAGTGTTTCATATTATATTTCTCTTAGCCTCAACATTTGACCGAGAGTTTTTACACGAAGTGGGCAATGATCTGCTACTCAGGAATCTGTTTTTCTACCATTTTCCAATTCACCTCACAGTACTAGCAATAAGTCTTTGTTTTTTAATTTTATCCATGGATTTTAATGAGTGATGTAGAAAAAAAAATTATAGTTTCATTAATGACTTCTTTACAAGTAAGTATTGATATATATTTTTTTTTTTTCTTGCTAGATAGCCGGTGAAATAGTGCATCTCAACACTGGTTTAGAAGTTTAGAGTTTTGGTGATAAACCCAAATTTATAGTTTGTTCCTTTGTTTAATTGCTCTTTATGTTGATCACTATAACTAGATACCTTATATCTTATAGGCAGAGAAATATTTCACTTTAGGCAGTGGTCACCGTTACTAACATTTATAAGATATCTTATAATTGACCAAGCCCTTTTAAATACAGTCTCATTTAATCTTCCCACTTACATGTGAAATAAGTGGCATTCATCTTGCCATTTTTACAGGAAGAAACATTTAAGATCACACAGCTTGAGAGTGACTTAGATCTCATGACTTAGACTTTTAACTCCATATCCTTTCCATAATGTCACACTGCCTCTCAATGAAATAAATGAAACCATTGGATGAGGAATGGCTATTTAAGGGATTGAAAACATACTATGTGCTTTTGGTAATTTAATAAATAGTTGAGAGTTCAAAGTTGAGTATAATGAATTTGACTAAATCCATGAAGAGAAAAGAAGAGAGTACCCAGAGATAATGAAAAAAAAAAAATTTGGCACAAGTAAAATTATTGAGGTTATAATACCTTTTGTTAAAAAAAAATTACTTCTAAAATTGAGAATAACAATACTTACAAATTTAGATTTTTGACATTAAGGAAGTCATTGAAGATAAAATATATTAGGATTAAGGTATTTTAAACCATAGATTTATTTGAGGATGAGCCATTGATAGAGATCCCTTTAAGAAGAGCTTTTTAATGAGAAAATTATAAAATATAGATACATGTAAAGACCTAGTTTAGGTTGGATATTTTTGCATTGTTGGTTACCAGTTTTCAAGCATTACATTTGAACTTAAAATATCTCATACATCTACTTTCTAGATAGATGAGTTCAGCGATGGCTGAGCAGTGCTGGAAAGTATGCATTAAATGAAGTTGCAGTGTGTAAACTTTGAGAAGAATGGCACTTCCCTGCAGAGACATGAAGATATTTATGTTAGAGAAATGGGTTCTTTATCTTTTAAGTTGACTCATACTCATATTCATTTATTATAATTTAAGATTAACACAGTATCACAGTCAGACTTTTTAATGAAAGTCATTTAAATATGCAAAAGAACTATGGGAGAAAATACTCAATCGCTATGTTCAAAAAATCAAGGCTAAGAGCTAAATAGATTTTTCATCAAATGTCTAGTTTATCATCTTAGAAATTTGTCGAAAGTATAATGTATTACACCATTAGGTGTTATCAGTGTTCCTTTAATTTTTTGCTTTATTATGAAGAAGCTTTAGAATGTATCTTTCAAAGTTTTTATGACCATTTTATACATAGAGGCTATAATATAGATAAGATGGACATTTTATATCTGTCTTGCAAAAAAAGCCCTGTGTGCATACGAAAAATATTCTAACTTGAGTACACATTTTCCCAGTTTTCCCCAATTCATGATTATAGCCCACATACCACCTCGAGAAAGGTTTGCCAATTTCAAATTCTACATAAATGTTTACCACATGAATTACAGTAGTCAATGCACTTTACAATATATTCATAATGCTCATATTCTTTTCACTGATGAAATGGTGCTCAGGAATTAAAAAAAAAGAAAAACAGGCAGAAGAAAGAAAATTTTATGGCTACTATATGTATCTGCCATGGTAGGAGTAGAATTCATCCTCGACCTTGTGCTGCTCCTTATTTTCCATCATTTCCTTCTGTGCAGGAGTGTTGTGGTGCCTGTTAAGAAGCCACCTCCAGGTAGTTTAGCTGTAACCACTGTGGGAGCCACCGCGGCTGGGAGTGGGCTGCCGGCAGGCAGTACCTCTAATATATTTGCTGCTACTGGAGCTACACCAAAAAGTATGATTAATACAACAGGTATTGTCCTTATATATTTTTGTGATACCTCATCTTTTTCTTTCTGTTTTCTATATCTTCATTTTCCTGCTTATTTGATCTTAAATATAAAATACCCTGATCATTTAAGGTTATCTTAATCTTTAAGAAGTTTCCACTTTATGTTCCTACCTTTCAGAATTTGTCTGTAGTTCCAGGGTGTGTTTTTTAGTGGTTATTTTGGAAGACACTTAGTTTTTGTTTTGAGTCTTCTCAAAACACAGTGCTGTTTCCTTTCAGAGTGAAATCAGATTGCTGAAAAGTATTTGGGGAATAAAACCAAAGATAATTTGAATGCCGAAGTTTGTAAAAATTAGTATACTAATGTGTTAGTGATGGAAAATAGATTTAGTGACATTTTCTGGTTGAATCCTAATGTGTATCCTCTAAGGGAAGGCAGAGCTCCCCTAAGAAACTTGATGATATGTGAGAGCTACAATGAATAAAAAATGCATGTGAATAAGAGCCATTGTTTGACATTGAATTAATTTATGTACGTAGATTACAGTTGTCTCCAATTCATTGTCCAACATTTTTCTAATGATTCTAGGAACAGAAAATTCCAGTCACTACAAATTTTAAAAGCCTGCCTAAAATAGCCTTTTTTTTTTTTTTTTTTTTTTTTTGTAAATTTCCAGAAATGTTCCTGTTGATTAATAGCTAAATAAATCCTTACCCAAATCTTTGTGATTCCATTTTAGGTATTTATACAACGCAAGATGATCCCTGACTTTTCTTCCCTGACTATAGTAGTCTTCTCTTCTCCAAACTGTATAGCCTTGAACTTTTCCATCTATTATCATTACTTAGATTCTTCCCATCTTTATTAATTTCATAGCTCTTCGTGCTTTCTGTATCTATCTTGTTTATCATACCACTGAGTCTGACATATCATGAACAACACATTTATGGGGTTGTAGTAAGTAGAATGTATTTTTATCAAGCATATTTTTGTGAGCAAATAAAATTAATTAATGGCATTGTGTTAAAGAACATATAACATCTTTGATTTATCTATATTATAAATAAATATTTATATTTGACTTTTCTGAAGACTTTATGTAAAGTTTTTGTATCCACTTTACAAGCTTACTCTTTATACTCATTTTGCTTTCTAGAAGTAGGAACATAAATGCTTTTTTTTTTTTTACCAAAGTATATACCAGAGAAAATATTAAGGTTTTTAAAATATGCAAATGCAGTAGGAAAAAAATCTGCATTGGCATTTATTGAATAAATCTTTATTTTTAAAAGATAGGTAAATGAAAAGTTAAATCACCTCTTTTTTATCTCTATGTGAAATAAGTTATTTTTTTCTAATTTCCATTTTTATGAATTAATAATAGACATAGGAAATGATAGTAGCAGTTCTAGTGACATAAAGTATATAATGTTACAGTGAAAAATAAAATGTAAGTAATAAACCTCCTCAGAAGTATGTACATACACGTGCGCATACAGACGTACAGACATACACACAAACACACGTGTTGTGGGCCAACATCTAAACTGGCCTTTTTTCCAGTTTAGATTTTGGCACATGGATGCTGTGTGTTAAATTGGAAATCCTAGTAATCAATTCAGTTTTGTGGGAATTAGTTAAGATAAGATTACATTTCGGAACACTAGATGTCTCTCAACTCCACAGCTGTTTCATATACTTACATGGTGTATTATAGAAAAGTCTGTTCTAAAATGCATCTTCATGTCGTTGAGGAGAACTCATAATTTTGAAATCAGGTACAATTATATTCATTATAGCCCTTCTTAAGCAATCATTTTATCAAAATAAGCATTTGATGCTGCAGTGCCATAAATGCTCAATTTATTGTAAATTATATCTGAAGTGATGAAAACTAAAAATATTGCAGCATAGCAATAAAACAAATTTTTCACATCTAAATTTGCATTGTTTTATCAGCTTCATTTTATCTAAAATTATTTTCATTTGTTGATGTCTTTTATTTATACTCCATTTGTAATATGTAGCTTTCTTAGATTAATATGTTAATCAACTAGATTTTATGCAGCACTTACTATTAATAATTATAAAGAGTTATTAGTACTAATGGCCAGATGATTTTTTAATTGTTAAATTTTGTTTTGAAATTCAGATGAGTAATTCTTCAAAATCAGATAGTAATGTAATGAAAATTTTGTTAAATAAATTTATGTTTAAGGCTAAAAATTATTATTTTGGAAACAGGTGCCGTGGATTCAGGGTCCTCCTCCTCTTCCTCCTCTTCTAGTTTTGTGAATGGTGCTACCAGCAAAAACCTTCCAGCCGTGCAAACTGTGGCTCCCATGCCAGAAGACTCGGCTGAAAACATGAGGTATACATTATTGTTTGTTTTGTTTTTTTACTCAGCTTACTTCCTCCTGCCCTCTCAAACATAGTGAAACAGTACACAGTGAACACAAAGATAATGTTAAGAATTCTTGAGAATGGTTAATTATGTATTTACTGTTTTAATATTTTAGCTAGTTATTCATTATATAAAAATCTGTTATATTTTAAAGTCTAAACAGGCATCTTCAGTGATTTTCAGACATTGACTCTGCTGAAGTTATAATCCATTGTCATATAGCATACGTTACTTCCTTCCAATAAAGTAAAAAAACATGCACAGATGGTAACATGACAAAATTGGGCATCTTTGAGGCAGTGATGAAAAGTTTAAAATACAGACTTTCAAAGTAAATAAAAGCTATGTGTAACATATGTCATTGGAACTTGAATAACGGAACATTATCTTTTTTACTGTAATTAATAGATAAAAATGGTTTTTAGTAGCATATAAGAGCATTCCTAGAAGAGATTGGCCCTCATTCTTGGAGTTAAATTGACACACATGTACCCACACATATATATGTTTGTAAGTATCACAGGCAGGATGTAAATGAAAAAAAAAAAAACACACTCATGTCACACAAGTCAAGAAGCTGAATGTTACAAGTGCCCCAGAAGCCCCCACACTGTGCTCTTTTTCCTTGCTTCTCTTCAAGTTCACCACCTTGACTTTTAACACCTTGACTTTTGACTTTTTTGAATTTTGTATAAATTGAATTGCATAGTATGTATTCTTTTGTCTCTGACTTTTTTTGTTCACCATTATATTCATGAGATTTATATATGTGTTGCAATCGTAATAGTTTATTTTATTTCAATTTTATTTCTTTCTGGGTATACATTACAGTTTATTAATCTGTCTTACTGATGGTGGTCATTGGAATTTTCCAGTTTGGGGCTGTTACAAATAATGCTGCCTTTTACATAGTAATGCTGCTTGTACATTACTCTTGAGGGTACTGCACATTGCTATGCATATCTGTTGGTAAATAACCTGGAGTAGAATTACCTATTCATAGTGTTTATCTAAGTTTACTTTTACTAGATAATGCTAATTGGTTTGTCAAAGTGGTTATGTAAGTTTACTAACTCAGCAGCAGCATATGATAGTTACTATTTCTTCGTATCTTTAGCAGTACCTAGCGTTGTCATTCTTACATTTTAGCTGTTTCGGTAGAAGTATGGTGTGTTCAGTTGTGTTTTTAGTTTGCATTTTCCTGATGAGTAATGAAGTTGATCACATTTAAAATACTTTATCGGTCTTTTGCTTTTCCTCTTTTGTGATTTGCTTGTTGAAATCTCCTACCCATTTAAAAACATTTAGTTGTTTGTCTTCTTATTAATTTGTAAAGATTCTTTATGCATTTTGAAATCGAGCTCTCTGATGATTATAAGTTGTATATGTATATATATATCTTCTCCCATTCTTCGCTTTTTTTATCATTGTCTGGATGATCTTTTGATCAATAGGAGTTATAAATTTTAATGAAACTCTGTTTATCAAGTTTTATTTTTGCTTCTTCAGTGGTAGGCGATATCTTTGCCTACATTTTTTCTTCCTTATCTTCTACTTGCTTTATTCTTTGCTTTTTATATTTAGGGGTATTATTCATCTGGAATTGAGTTTTGTGAATTTAATGAGGTAGAATGTAATAATGGATGTCAAGATGACTCAGCATCATTTATTTGAAAAACTCTCTTTCCCCCATGCTCTGCCACGTTTGTCCCAGATCAAGTGTTCGTATATACTGCGTTCATTTGTTTGACTGTCCTTGTGCCATACTGTCATAATTAGCTTTAGTGTTTAATAAAGATCAGTATCTTGTTGAGTGAGGTCTTTCCACCTTGTCCTTTTTTGCAAGAAAATCTAAGCCATTCTTGATTCTTTGCATTTTCATTTAGATTTTAGAATTACTTTGACAATATCCGAAGGAAAAACAACTTTGCTGGGGTTTTGGCAAGGAATGGAATATATAGATCTATTGCAAATGGAGTTATATTGCATCAGTTAACCTCTTAAGATGGTGACTTCCAAACTATGAACATCGTATAATCTTTGCATTTCTTTAGTTTTTCTTAAAAGTTTCCCAGTAACAATTTTTAGATTTTTTTATGTAGAAGTTTTACATGTTTCGTTTTTGATTTTAATTTTTTAAATATTTTGTACTTGTATGTTTTTTCCTGTAGTTTTTGAATCGACTTTATTGAGACTATTTATATTGTTTAAATGCAATAAAAATACTTATTTTGAGTGTATATTTTAATGACTTTTGATTAATTTTTATGTCCATATAACCATCACCACAATCAAGACACAGAATATACCCATTGCCCCAGTTAATTCCCATGTGCCCATATGTGATTCATCCCACCCTGCCCAAGGCACTTAAGAAATTTTTAACATTCTAACTTAAATTCGTCTTTTCTAGGGTCCCATGCAGATGAAATTATACAGAATATACTTTCTTGTTTCTACCTTCTTTCACTCAGCTTTTGAGATTTTGAGATTCGTCCATGTCTTTTTGTTTATATGAGTGGTCAATTCCTTTTTTATCCTGAGTAGTATTATGTTGCTGTCCCACAATTTATCTGTCCACTTGTTGGTAGACATCTGTTTTTTTTGTTTTTTGTTTTGTTTTTTTTTTTGTTTTTTTTCAGTTTGGTGCTGTTATAGTTAAAGAGTAAATATCCTAGACTTACAATGGTTAGACTTAGATTTTCGACTTTACCATGGTGAGAAAGCAGTATACATAATAAATTACCTGAAATATTCAACACTTTATCATAAAATAGGCTTTGTATTAGATGATTTTGCCAACCGTAGGATAAGGTAAGTGTTCTGAGTACGTTTAAGGTAGGTTAGGCTAAGCTTTGATACTTGGTGGGTTAGGTGTATGAAGTGCATTTTCACCTTATGATATTTTCAGCTTAAAATGGATTATCAGGATGTGACCCCGCTGTAAGTGGAGGAGGGTTCGTAGGTGCTTGTCTTCCTAAGAAACTTCGGAGCCATTTTGCAGTGTGATTGTATCATTTTATATTTCTGTCAACGATGTGTAAAAATTCCATTTGTTTCATATTCTTGTCAATACTTGGTATTGACAGTCTTTTTAAGACTTTATAATGGCTGGGTAATCATATCTCATTTGGTTTTGTTTTTCATTTTCCTAATGATTAATGATAAGGTTTTTTTTTCTCATGTGATTATGGGCTCTTGAAATGTGCTATTTTTTAAAATGGTGCTATTTTTATTATTGAAATGTAGGAGTCCTTTATTCTGAATATGTATCACTTGTCACTATATATATATATATATATATATATATATGTATGTATATATATGTATATGTATATATATAGTGAAAAAAATGTTTTTCTATTCTGTGGCTTATATTTCCATTCTGTTAAATGTCTTAAGAACAAGAAGTTTCTAACTTTGATAAAGTCCGTTGTTTTAAGAAATCTTTACCTACCTCACAGTTATGAGATATTCTTTGATACTTTCTTCTAAAAGTTTGTAGTTGTAGCTTTTATGATTAGCTATATGATCCATTTTCACTAACTTCTGTGTGACAATTTAAAAGTCAGCTTTTTTTTTTTAATCATCCATATATATATCAATGTTTCGGTACCACTGAATTACCTTGGCATATTGGTTTAAAATTAGTTAACGACATATATCTGGATCTATTTCTGGAATCCATACTATTCTGTCACCTATATGGTTATTCTTATGTCAGTATCTTACTGTCTTCATTACAGTAGCTAAAGTAAATCTGGAAATCAGATAGTGTAAATTTTTTTTTTATGATTTGACTTTTTTTGGTTATTTGTATTTTCCTGTAACTTTTAAAATTGGCTTGCCAATTTTTTAAAAAAAATTCTGCTGAAATTTTAATTAGGATTTTTTTCAATTTTTAATTAAATTTAGGGAGAATTGTTATCGTAATAATATGAGTTTTTCAGTCTATGATCTTTTCTATAATGCCATTCCTTGATTAATTTCTCTCAGCAACTTGTTGTAGTTTTTCATTATAAAGTTTTTATACTTATTTTTATCTTTTTAATTGTTTTTCATGTCTTTGATGATATTCTAAATTAAATTTTTTACTTTAAACTTCCAATTTTTAGTTAGAAGCCGAACAAAAAATAACAAATACTATGTGTTTCCCTTTAAAAATTATAGAAAATGCAAATAACCTATCTAATAGAGAGCAAATTGATGATTAACTATGTTCGTTATACCTCAATAGAGCTGAGATAAAAGGGAAGAAAATTTTAATCGTGTGTCAGTCTTATATAGAAAGATCACTTATTTTTAAATATTGACTTTGTATCCTGCAAATTTGCTTAATCCACTTAATTTTAGTATCCTTTGGTAGAACGTTTAGACTTTTTCAACTCGTTTAGTATTTCTAATACTATTTGTAGTTTCTTTATTATTTTCTATGTGTAAAACAATGTCACCTGTAGTTTTAGTGTTATTTATACTAATAGCCAATGTCTGAGAGTTCACCAGTCCTGCTATCTTTACCTTGAATTATTTTCTGAGAAAGTTTTAAATTACAAATTTAATATCTTTAATGGAGAAGTAACTATTCAGAATTTCTGGGTGTTTTTTTGTTTCATTTTGTGTATCAGTTTTGGTCATTTGTTACTTTCAGGAATTTAGCCATTTTATCTAAGTTGTTTGATTTATTCAAATAGAGTTTTTAACAACTTTGAAAATTATTTTGCTACTTTTAAATATTTGTGGGATCTCTAATGACATTCCCTCTTTCATTCCTGATATTCTTAATTTTAGTTTTTTTGACCATTTTAGAATAGCTGTTGATTTTTTAACATTGTGATTTCCCCCCTAGAAATTAGCTATTAGATTCATTTTTTTCTATTTTATATTACATTGAATTTCACTCTTATTACTTCCTTTTAGTTATTGCAGGTTTACTTACATTGTTTTTTTCTAGATTCTTAGAATGGAAACTTAGATCAGGAGTATACAAACTACAGCCCATGTGCCCAATCTGCTTGCCACCAGTTTTTGTAAATCCACTTTTATTGGAATATAGTCGCATTTGTTTATGTATTGCCTGTGACAGCTTCACATTACAGTGGTAGAGTTAATAGTTGCAACAAAGATAGTATGCCCTAAAAGCTTAAAATATTTACTGTCTTAACCTTTAATGAAAATATTTGCTGACCCCTTGCTTATATTTTTTATTTTAGATAATTATTCTTTTCTAATATGAGCCTTTAAAGCCTTACCTTTTCCTCTAGGCACTGATTTAGCTGTATTTCACAAATTTCTTTATGTAGTTTTCATTTTTATTCTATATTTTTTTCTGACTTTATGATTTCTTCTTTGACTTATACAAATTTCAGAGGTGCATTTTGAGATTGACCTTTGCTCACTCAACATAATTCTGTGAGATCCGTCCAAGCTGTGTGTATTAATAGGTCATTACTTTGTATTTCTGAATAGTATTTTATGATATGTTTGTATGACAGTTTTTTTTTTTAACTATTCACCCACTAAAGGACATTTAGGTTTTTCCCATTTGGGGCTCTTGTGAAAAAAGTTGAAATGAACATTTGTGTGTTTTTTTTTGTGGACATAAGTTTTCATTTCTCTGGGGATAAGTCCCCAAGGGTGAGATTACTGGGTGCATGATTAGTCTCACCAACAAAGTCCAGTTTATTTTCATTAGCATTTTGGTGTTGCCTTTTTTTTTAGTCATTCTTTTAGGTATGTAGTGATAGCTTATCGTGGTCTTAATTTGCATTTTCCTAATGGATGATTTGAACATATTTCCACGTGCTTGTTTGCCACTGGTATGTCCTCTTCAGTGAAATGTCTGTGCGTGTCTTTTGCCCATTTGGTAATTGGATTGTTTTTTTACTTTTGAGCTTTTAGAGTTCTTTTTTATTTTCAGTACAAGTCCTTTTTCAGAAATGTGGTTTGCAAGTATTTTTTCCCAGACTGTAGCTTGTTGTTTCATTCTTTTAATAGGATCTTTGGCAGAAGAAAACTTTGCATTTTTGTTGTAGTCTAACTTATCATGGTGTTGTGTCTAAGAGCTCTTCACTTAGCGCTAAGCACTGAATATTTTCTCATATGTTTTCCATAAAGTTTTGTGGTTTTATAAATAGTTTTAGTTTTGAGTCCATGATCCGTTTTGAGCAAAGTTTGTGTAGGGTGTGAGGTTTATGTCAAGGTTTACATTTTTGCCTAACAATGGCCAGCATTTGTTCAAAAGGCTTTCTTTCCTCATATAGCCTGTTTTTTAGGATCTTTTAAGGCAGAGCTGGGCTGGGGTGGCCGTTAGTCCTGGGCTAATAGTGCCACACACAGATCGTGCGCTGGGATTTCTCCTTAGCACTCAGTGTATTTAATGAGGCACCTTGTTTCCGGCCAGAGGGAACACAGGCAACTCTCATCCTTCTGTGAGATGTTTGTATTGCAGCTCCTTTGTAATTGTTCTTTCCTCAGAAGCTGTTCTAACCTTGAGAACTTTAGGTGTTATTCAGCCAAAGACTCACATTACTGCAGTTATTTCTGTTTATAACTCCTGCCTTTTGGGTACTCTGTGCTCCAGATTCTAGTCACCTTGGCCTTCCTGAAATGCGGTTTTAGTCTTGTCACCTTGGCTTGCTGGGTTCTGGATATGCTCTAATGTGGGAAATACCGCTGTGCAGGAAACCTGGATAGTGGTGGGACTCACTTCACTTGTTTCTCTTTCCTCTAGATTTATGGTTTTGTGAAAATAGTTGTTCTCTGTATTTTGTACAATTTCTAGTTAGTATGGGAGGTAATTCTAGACCATCTTATTCCTTCAAGGTGAAAAATGAAATTTGATTTTTTATGTTTTAATTATTTCTTTAATGTTGTTTTAGTTTGCTTGTGTATAATCCATTTCAGGGTATTGAACTAGTATCCCGAAACCTTCACTTATTATTCCTAATTATTTATTTATAATTCTTTTTAAATAAATACATATTGACAGTCATTTTGTGAGTATTGGCAGCTTATCCCAACTTATAGTCCTTACACCTTTTTGCTTTTCTTGATTTACAGCACCACCTAGTACTGTTACCGAACTAAAGGGGTTTGTTTGCACACATCAAAGCCCAATAAGACACAAATAGGGGTTTTCAACAAAGAAAGTAAGGGTTTATTTAAGGAAATGGTGCCAAGCCCGGAGACACAGGTGAGCTAGCACTTAAACACCTGGCTCCCCGATGGTGATATAAGGAAAAAGTCAGTCATGGTAGATAAGGGAGTTGGGGTCCTGGGCTCTAGTGATTGACCAAGGCTAGCAGAGGAGGCAGGTAATCATTCCATCAGGCCCTCATGTCAGTCATGGCATTGTTTTGTCTGGTTTTAAGGGGATGTGGCCAGTAGGGTCTTTCTGTCTCCATGGGTTCCAGGCTGAAATGCAACAGAGGTCAAGATGTTACTTTTAGTTTTACTGAAACTCTGCTATATTCATGGCCTATAGACCTCAGGCTTTATTCCTTGGAGACTCTGATGTTGAATAGAACCCGATGTCCTAAGGGCTTAATGATTACGGGAGTGGATGTGCCATATACCTGAAGGTGGAAGAATCTAGTTGAAAGAAAGCAAGTCATAGCCCTATTAGACTGAACAAAGGTAGCGTAAGTCAGGGAAAAAGTCTTGCTAAAGAAAAGCAGTTCCTGTGCGGTTGCAGTACTTTCAGTGCAGTTTTCTATGGAACTGGTTAGAGCCGGCATTCTCAGAAAGAAAGCTTTGAACATGTCATCATTAATTTTGATGTGTCCTCTCTATTTATGATATATACTTTTAATCAAATATAAGAAGTCTTTTATGTTTATAGTTAACCAAGAGTTGCTGTCATTATGTGTACTGAATTTTATTTTATGATTTATTTCTTTTTTTTGCATACCCTGAGATGACCATGTAGTTTTTCTCCTTTTTCAGCTAATACAATCTCTTATATTGATTTATTTTTTAAATGTTAAACAGATCTTGAATTCTCAATTTGTCTAAGTTCTCTTCCCAGACAATGCATCTTAGTATAACTTTATTTGCCCCAGGTTTTTCTAATACACTTCAACATGTATATATATGTATGTGTGTATGCATCTGTTTAGATTTACCCAAATGTTTATCATTTTTTGTTGCTTATCATTCCTTTCTGAATGCTTGACTTCCTCTGGCTTCATTTTTCTCCTTCTTGAAGAATACTCCACCTCCTTAGTATTTCATTTAGTGCAGGCCTGCCGCTCATGAATTCTCTCAGTTCTTATTTGACTAAATATCTTTGAAATCAACCTCCTTTTTTTAAAGGCTATTTTGGACCATCATAGATTCTAGGTTGGCAGGCTTTTTTTGTTTTGTTAGTTTGTTTTTTGAGTGCTTTGATGATATTATTCAACTGTCTACTGGTTTTCATTTCTTTGTTTTCTTTCCTCTTTAGCCTTTTTTTTTTTTTTAAAGGTTAACTTTCAGTCTTACTGCTGTTTCTCTGCTCATGTCCTTACTCTTTCTCACCCCTGCTGTCTGCTTTTAAGGTTTTCTCTTTCTTCGATATGTAGCACTTTTACTATGATATACTCAGGCTCTGTGTGATTTCTTTGTATTTATCCAGCTTGGGATAAATATAGCTTATAGTGCTCCTCAAATCTGAAATTTGGTGACTTTCATCAGTGGCTGGAAAATTCTTAGCCACTACATCTTTAAATATGCCTCACACTCAATATCTTTCCGAGACTTAAATTATATATATACTAGACATTTTCTTTACTTATTATCTGTGTATATTCTCATTCCCTTCTTCTCCCCCACTCCATTATTCTGAGTTTTTTCTTCGGCCCTTAATGCATTTTACTAATTCTCTCTTTAGTTGTTTCTAATCTTCTGAGTTCTTAATTTCATTTTTTTGTATTAGAATTTTCATTTTATTTTTATAGTTTAATATTCTCTTTCAATTGTCTGGCTTTAATTCATTGATATATAAAAAATAGATACTTCAAAGTCTTTGTTTCATTATTTGGCTTCTCCTGGAACTTTCTCTATGACTTTGTGTTTCTCCTGCTATTCAACAATATCTTCTTGTCTACTTTAATGTCTTTTGTTTTCATTATATTGTGAAGAAGCTAGTATATATATGAAAGATTGTAAAGAGAAGATAGGAAAGTACAAAATGGTGGGGTTTGTTTTTCTTCCAGAGAAAAAGGTTACATTTGCTTTTGATAGGCACCAGCAATCCTACATGACATAATACAGACTAGGTGATGGGACTAGTCATTTCCTGTCTGCTATGACTCTAGGGTATAGTTTACAGAGTCCCCTTTGAATCATAGCGTTCTTCTAAGGGCTTCCTCCCTTTTGGTAGGCCCTGAACTTCAGTTTTACCCCATACACTTGCTAAAAATTTTATTCAACTGCTGAGCTATTGAACAGCTTGTTCCAAAAACATGTACATGTGAAAAAAGTGGCTCAGATACCAAAATTACCACTGTGGGATTTCTTCTTTTTAGGATCATGGTCAAATAATGGGTCCCCATCTTAACTTTCCATTGCCCTCAAAGAGTTTGTTTGGTTTTGTTTTGGTTTTTATGCAGCTTTCCTAGTCACTCTAAGCGGGAGGATCAGATTGTTACTAAAGGTGGAAATTCAAATTATTTTCATGTAGCTAGTTTGTTTATCATTACAACTTAGATTGAGTATAAACATTGAATGGCTTAGTTTTTTTTGTCACTTCTTTCCACTGGGTTATGTTAGATCCATTTATTCTATTCCTTAATTATATCATATGAAAATTAAATTTTCTTGTAGTTTTTAACTTATAAAAAAATTAGTCAAGTATGATGTAAGTTTAATATTTCATTTAATTAAACCTTTCAACTCCTTAACTTGGCTTTCTTTGTATTAGGCTTTAATGGCAATTTTTTTGCTTCATTTTCTTTAAACTTATCTATATTTTTATTTTTTATTTTTTATTTTTCAGTTACAGTTTACATACAATATTATATTAGTTTCATAGTGATTAGACATTTATATAACTTGTGAAGTGATCACCTTGAAAAATCTGCTACTCATCTGACACCATAGTTATTACAGTATTATTGACTATGTTTCTTATGCTAAATCCTATGTCCACATGACTATTTTGTAACTACCAATTTGACTTTATATATGATTTACTCCACTAAGTATATACCCTCTAGGACCCCATGTTGTTGCAGATGGAAAGATTTCATCCTTTTTTATGGCAGAGTAATATTCCATTGTGTGTGTGTCTTCCTCCCTCCCCCCCGTCTCTCTCTCTCTTTCTCCATATATGTACACACACACACACACACACACACACACACACACACACACACGTGTGTGTGTGTGTATAATTTCTTCTTTATTGTAAATAATACTTGACCGTATAGATGCACATGTCCCTTGGAAGTAGTGTTCTAGATTTCTTTGGATAAATATCCAGAAGTGGTATTACTGGGTTCTTCTTTGTCTCTTATTATAGTCTTTGGTTTCTTTTTTTAATTTTTGTTTTTTCAATTAGAGTTGACATTCAGTCCTGCAATTAGTCTAGTACCCACCTGGTACTATCCATAGTTATTACAGTGTTACTGACTATATTCTCTATGTTGTACTTCACATCCCTGTTATTATTTTGTAATTACCAATTTATAATTCTTAATCCCTTTCCCTTTTTCACCCGCCTCCCAGACCCCCTCCCATATGGCAATCATCAGTTTGTTCTTTGTATCTATAAGTCTGTTTCTCTTTTGTTTGCTCATTTATTTTGTTTTTGTAGATTTCATATGTAAGTGAGATCATATGATATTTGTCTTTCCTTGACTTATTTCACTTATCATAATACTCTCTAGGTCCGTGCATGTTGTTACAAATGGTAATATTTTGTTTTTTTATGACCAAGTAATATTGTATTGCATATATGT
Source organism: Eidolon dupreanum (assembly GCA_028627145.1). NCBI lineage: Eukaryota > Metazoa > Chordata > Mammalia > Chiroptera > Pteropodidae > Eidolon > Eidolon dupreanum. The sequence continues at coordinate 78,872,941 of CM053508.1, read as the reverse complement.
ACCACTTCTTCTTTATCAGTCGTTTACTGATGGGCATTTAGATTACTTCCATATCTTCACTGTTGTAAATTGCACTGCAGTGAACAATATGGGTGTATATATTTCTTCAAATTAGTGTTTTGGGTTTCTGTGGATAAATATCCAGAAATGGCATTAATGAACCCTTTTTTGTCTCTTTGATAGCCTTTATTTCAGTGTCTATTTTGTCTGGTATAAGTATTGCTACCCTAGGTTTTTTGTTTCCATTTTCATGAAATATCTTTATCAGTCTGTGTGTGTCTTTATGATCTGAAATGAGTCTGTGGTAGGCAGCATATATAATGGTCTTGTTTTCTTATCAATTCAGCTACCCTCTGTCTTTAGATTGGAGCATTTCATCTATTTACATGTAAAGTAATTGTTGATAGACATGTAGTTATTATTATTTTATTATTCATATTTTTTATCTTTTTTTTTTTCTGTTTTTCTTCTTCTTGAAGATAAATATCCAGAAGAGGAATTGGTAGATCAATTTCTAACTTTTTTGAGGAATCTCCATTCTTTTTCCCATGGCTGCAGCAATTCAAAGATCCACTAACACTGCACAAATGGTTCTCTTTTCTCCACATGTTGTTTCTTGACTTTTTGATAACAACTATCCTGTGGTTTTGATTTGCATTTCTTTGTTGATTAGTGATGAACATTTTTCATGTGTCTGTTGGCCATCTATATGTCTTCTTTGGAGAAATTTATTCTACCCATTATTTGATTGAATTGTTTATATTTTTGTTATTGAGTCATTAGTTTCTTTTATATTTTGGATAGTAGCCCCTTATTTTATATATCATTTGCAAATATATTCTCTCATTTAGTAGGTTGTCTTTTTGCTTTTTTATCAGGACGTTTTTAGTTTGATGAAGACCCATTTGTTTATTCTTGCCTTTGTTTTCCTTGATGGAGGAAACAACCAAAAAGATACTACTGAGAATGATGTCAAATAATTTACTACCCATATTTTCTTCTAGGAGTTACATGGTTTCAGATCTTATGGTTTAAGTCTTTAGTCATTTTTTAGTTTATTTCTATGCAGTGTAAGGGTGTGGTCTAGTTTCTCTTTTTTCACGTGTTATCTGTCTGGTTTTCTCCACACCTTTTATTAAAGAGACTGTCCTTTCTCCATTGCATATTTTTGCCTTCTTTTTCATAGATTAATTAACCATGTAAGTAAGGGTTTATTTCTGGCTCTATTCTGTTCCATTGCTTTATTCCATCTGTTTTTGTGCCAGTACCATACTGTTTTAATTATTATAGCTTTGTAGTATAGTTTGAAATCAGGGAGTGTGATACCTTCAACTTTGTTCTTTCTCGGGATTGTTTTGACTATTTGTGTTCTTTTGTGATTCTATATAAATTTTAGGATTATTTGTTCTAGAATGAAAATAAAGACTGGTGTTTGAATCTGTAGATTGATTTTGGTAATATGGTCATTTTAAAGATATTAATCCTTCTAGTCCATGAGCATGGTATATCCTTCCATTTATTTGTGTCTTCTTCAGTTTCTTTTTTCAATGTCTTACAGTTTTCAGAATATAGGTCTTTCACCTCCTTGGTTAAATTTATTTCTGCATATTTTATTATTTTTTTTTGATGCAGTCATAAATTGGATTGTTTTCATAATTTCTCCTTATCATTCTAAATGTAATGGATTTCTTTACATTAATTTTGTATTCTGCTGCTTTCTTTTACTAATTCTATTAATTTCTGGGTGGATTCTTTAGGGTTATTTTAAAAATGTGTTATCATGCCATCTGGAAATAGTGACAGTTTTACTTCTTCCCTTCCAGTATGGATACCTTTATATTTTTCTTGTCTTATTGCTGTGGCTAGGTCTTCCAAAACTATATTGAATAATAGTGGTAAGAGTAGCCACTGTTGTCTTGTTCCTGATCTTAAAGGAAAAGCTTTCGGCTTTTCGGCATTGAATATGGTGTTAGCTGTGAGGTTTTTTTTGTAGAGCCTTTATCTCGTAAGTTTTTTCTATAACCACTTTATTTACAGTTTTTATCATAAATGGATGTTGAATTGTGTTAAATGATTTTTCTATATCTATTGAAATGATCTTTTGATTTTAATCCTTGGTTTTGCTGATGTGATGAATCACATTAATTCTTTTGTGGATATTTGAATCATCTTTGCTTCTTTGGTATAAATCTCACTTGATCATGTTGTATAATCCTATTAATTAATTATTGTTGAATTTGGTTTGCTAGTATTTTGTTGAGAATTTCTGCATCTGTGTTCATTAGAATATTGATCTGTAATTACCTCCTTTTTTGCAGTGCCTTTGTCTGGTTTTGGTATCAGGGTAATTTTTTGTAGAATGAGTTTGGAAGTGTTCCTTGTCTTCAGTTTTCTGAAATAGTTTGAGAAGAATAGGTACTAATTCTTTAACTGTCTGGTAGAATTCAGCTGTTAAACTATGGAGTCCTCTATTTTTATTTGGGGGGAGGTTTTTGATTACTGCTTCAATTTCTTTGCAAGTAATCATCTGTACAGATTCTCTGTTTCTTTCTGGTTTAATCTTGGAAAGTTGTGTGTTTCTAGTAATTTATCCATTTCTTCTTAATTGTTGAATTTGTTAACATAGAGCTGTTCATAGTATTCTTTAATGATCTTTTGTATTTATATAGTACCAGTCATAACCTCTCCTCTTTCATTTCCAATTTTATCTATTTTGGCTTTTTTTTTTTCTTGAAGGTCTTGCTAGAGGTTTGCCAAATTCATTTATCCTTTCAAAGAACCAGTTCTTAGCTTCAATTATCTTTTCTGTTACATTTCATTTATTTTAGTCTCTATTTCATTTATTTTCACTCTGATCTTTAATACTTTTTCTACTTACTTTGAGATTTATTCTTCTTTCGTTCTTTAGTTGTAAAGTTAGATTATTCATTTGCAATTTTTCTTGCTTCTTGAGGTAGAACTGTATAGTTACAAACTTTCTTATAACTACTTGTCTTGTAGCCCATAAATTTTGTTAAGTTGTGTTTTCATTTTCATTTGTCTTAAGGTAGTTTTTGGTTTCTTGTTTGATTTCCTCTTTGATCCATTTGTTGTTTAGTAGCATGTTGTTTAATCTCCATGTATTTGTATGTATTTGTGTGTATATGTGTGTTTTTTCCAGTTTCTGCAGTTTTAGATTTCTAGTTTCATGCATTTGTAGTCAGGAAATATTCTTGATATAATTTTAGTCTTTTTGAATTTTTTTGAGGCTTGTATTTTGACCCAATATGTGGTGTATTCTGGAAAATAGTCTATGTACACTTGAGAAAAATGTGTCATTTGCAGTTGGGGGATGAAGTATTCCATAAGTGTTTATTAAATTGATCTGGCCTAAGATGGCACTTAAGGCCATTATTTCCTTATTAATTTTCTTTCTAGATGATCTACCCATTGAGTTAAGTGGGGTATTGAAATCCCCAACTATTATTGTATGACTGTTCCTTTCTGACTTTATGTCCATTAAAATTTGTTTTATATGCTTGGGTGCTCCTATATTGGTTGCATAGATATTTATAGTTGTTATATACTTTTCTTGGATTGACCCCTTCATCACTATATAATGTACATTTTGTTCTCTTTTTACATTCTTTGTTTAAAAGTCTATTTTGTCTGATCTGAGTATCGTTGCCTGAGATTTTTTTGTTTGTTTCTATTTGCATGGAATATCTTTTTCCATCCCTTCACTTTCAATCTGTGCGTGTCTTTTGATTAAAAGTCAGACCCTTGTAGGCAGCATGTAGATGGGTTTTGTTTTTTTTACCCATTCTGCCACCCTGTGTCTTTTGATTGGAGCATTTAGTCTATTACATATAAAGTAATTATTGCCATTTTCTTCATTGTTTTTGGTTAGTGGTTGTTCTCTGTTCCTTTCTTATTCTCTTGATCTATTTCTTTTTTATTTACTGGTTTTTTTTAGTGCCTTGATTGAGTTCCTATCTTTATTTTTCTGTAGTTTTGGTAGATTTTGGTTTGTGGTTACCATCAGGTTCATACATATCCATCTATATCTATAACAATCTGTTTTAAGCTGATAGTCAGATAATTTCCAATGCATTTATGAAGCGTTATACTTTTATCCCCCCACATTTTTTTTTCATGTTATGTTTTATATCTCTTAGTTTTGTGTATCCCTTCCTTTATTTTAGTCACAGTCAATTTTGCTACTTCTGTCTTTTTAAACCTCATATTAGTTTTTAAGTGGTCAGTTCACTGTGTTTATTATATATTTGAATTTACAAGTGAGTTTTTTACTTTTCTGTATTTTATTTCTGATTATGACCTTTTCTCTGTGTAAAGAAGACCCTTGAACATTTCTTGTGAATTAGTTTAGTGTGACAAACTCCTTTAGTTTTTGCTTGTCTTGGAAGCTACCTGTCCTCCAATTCTGAATGATAACCTTGTAGGCTATCGTATTCTAGGCTGTAGATTGCTTTCTTTCAGCACCTTAAATATTTCCTGCCTGTCCCTTCTGGCTTGTAAATTTGCTGCTGAGAAATAAGCTGATAGCCTCGTGGGGTTTCACTTGTACATGACTTGTTTCGTTCTTGCTGTTTTCAAGATTATCTCTTTAACTCTTGCCACATCAGTTACAGTATGTCTTGGTGTGAGTCTCTTTGGGTTCATCTTGGTTGGAACTCTGTGCTTCCTGGACCCGGTTGTCATTTCCTTCCCCCAGATTCAGAAAGTCTTCAGTCATCATTTCTTCAAATATACTTTCTGCCAGATGGTTTTAGCAGGCCAGTTGTAGTTGGAGCAGGGATGTGTATTGCCTGGTATGCAACCTGGCCAGCAGGAGTGGGTTCTAGGTGGAGCAGCCTGGTGTTTGAGTGCTTCCTTGTCCTTTTGATCCAGGTGGGGCTGCCATTGTGGATTGGGCTGCCTGGTATGCATGAGGTGTGTCTTATTGCTTTAATTGTCTGCTACCTGAGCTGGGTCTGGACTGGGCCTCTTTGTGCTCTTTGCAGTGTCCTACTAGCTTTGTAGTCTCTCTGGATGGGGCAGCCCTGTGTACCGCCACACTTTGCTAGTTCCACACCCTTTCCAGGTGGGCAGTCCCATGTGTGCACACAGAAGCGTCCCACTGTTTTCATACATTTTCTCTTTTTGTTTCAATGTCTTTTTTTCTTTGGCTTATCATCTAATTCAATGATTCTTTCCTTGATGCTAGTAAGTCTGTTGATAAGCCCATCGAAGGTATTATTGTCTCCACTGTATTTTTCATTTGTAGCATTGTTTCTTTTTTGCAGTTTCTTAGTTTGTGCTGAAATTCCCCATCTGTTTATGTATGTTGACTGTCTTTTCAACTATTAATTAACTCTTAACATGTAATCATAGTTATTTTAAAATCTGTGTCTGATAGTTCCAACATCTGGTTTATCTGTGATTCTGATTCGGTTCGGTTTGTGATTCTGATTACATTGATTTTTCTGATTTGTTTGTCTTTTTTTTTTTTTGGATGAAAACTGAATATCATATATAGGACAGTAGTGGTTGACATTTATAATGTTTATTCTGGATATGCATCTGCCTCTTCTTATGCTGAGCCTCTACCGTTGGGAGTTCAATCATTCTACTCAGGAGTTAAGCTAGGTTTGTGTTTTCTTTTTAGCTACTCTCACTGATTTTAGTTTATCTACCTTTTCCTGCGGTAATCTGGGGGCTCGTTTGTCAGAATGTTTTACTCAGTGTTCCTATTTTACTCTCATCTTTAGGCTTTCCTTTGATCCTGCACTTCAAAGGGGTTCTCTACACTGTGGCCCCCTCTGCGACAGTAGTCTGCTGTTATTTGTTATTGGATACTTGCAGGTCTGCTGTTTGGGGGATACGCGGTTGTTTTATGTTATTCTGGTTCAGACTCGGTTTCAGGCAGGTGCTGCTCAGGGTCTTGGAAGTCAGGCTTTCCCACTGATCCCACCCATTCCCAAGTGGTTGCAGAATTTCTAAATATCAGGACTCAGGATGAACTCCTGCCCTTCTCACAGGAGCTTTGTTTTTTATTCTCTTTCTCAGCTTCAGTAGGCTCTCCCGTACCCTGCAAATGAATGGCTTTGCTGTTCTTTTCAAAGATGTAAAAGACTTCATTTCATAGAGGATGTAGGGATGAGATGGGCTTCATGTCTTTTCTGCAACAGTTACTGCTTCCCTCCCTCAGTCTCCAGCAGCGAGGGACTTCCTCATGCTCCATGACATCCCAGCCTTCCTCAGGATTAATGGCGAAGTTTGAGCAGAAGAGCCTGCAAATTACTGCCAACTCCCTCTGTGTCTGCAGCTCTGACAGTTTCATTCTCTTGCATTAGCTCACACTTGGACTTTAGCAATTTATTAAAAGTTTTAGCTGACTTCTTACCAGCTTATATGGCACCCAAGCAAGTTTTTGCATCCCTCCCATGTCTTCTTCAAGGCTCCTGTCTTTAGCTTTCAAGGCTAGTTGGTTGGCCTGAAACCTCAGCTCTCATCGGTTCTAACAGCCACATCTAAGAGCCTGTAGATTGTCTGGCTTTCTCTTGTCATCGGTGTGACAGCGACCCTTTCCTGCTTCCTACAGCTAAATGGAAGTTCTCGACATCTCTTTAAAAGTTCCTATTCCTAATCGATGATTTTTCAATATATATGTTCAAAAAATATTATGTGAACCAGGTACTATGCTAAAAAAATACTCATGAACTGAACTCTACCCCAGGAAACTAATTCATAGATAGAGCATCATGCACAGGTGGATTAGCGAGTATGCTTTTGATCACACCCCCTGTAAGGAAGAGGGAAGGGAGGGTTAGCCAGGAAGAAGGAGATGCCATTGTAAGGGAGGCCCAAGGCCATTCCATGGGAAAGTTCTGAAGGTGGAATGACTCTTAAGGATGTCCTCTACTGAGTCAAGGGACCTGGGCCTTTTGTCGCCCTTACCACTAGCATTTGAATGCAGCTTGCTCTCGATGAGGAAACTTAACTCTGGGTAAGACAAGTTCCTTCTGGGAGGGATTCACTGTGAACCTTTGAACTTTCCAGAGAGTGAGGATCTCTGTCCTAAAGGGTTTGCTGATCCACTGCAGTATCTACTACTCTGAAATCTCTTTTATAATATATCAACATTGTTATTTAGTAAGAAAAGTTTTATTACTTCGGTTGTACATCACTTTTATAAAGCACAATTAGCCTTACTCTTTATATTATTAGGTTTGTTCTTTTGTCTCTGTTACATAACGTATTCTGGACTTTATATTTTTATTTTAGTACAGTTAATTTTTATGCTGTTTTATTTGACTAGCAACTAGAAATGAAGGAATTATTCTCTTTCAGTTATTTTTTTCATTTTCTTTCTGCCTACAAAACATGGGTTTAACAGTTTCCAAAACTGCACTCCAAAGAAGCTTTTATAATTATGTAAAGACATTCCAGCATTACATTTCTTGAAACTTGAAAAATGTGTACTTCAAATTTAGTTTACCACATAAAGAAGTGAACTTCTTGCATACAAAAGAATTCTAGTTGGGTTCAATTTTTTTGGTGTCCTTGTAATTTTATCTACTTTCTTAATCAGTACATCATGCATTTGAAAATGTATATGATTATGTTAAGGAAGAATGAGAAGAAGATGCCAGTTTTCAATTTAAAAGATCATGGGAAAATGAAATGTGCTAGAGTTTTTTTCAGCTTCATGTTTTGCTTAGTGGCTGCAGCCCTAAAAAGCTATAGTTTAAAAAAACTGTTTTTCAGTAGCTTACAGTGTCACAGTTTCTGAGATCTAGGAAGTATTTTACTCATCAGCTATCTACTCTGTTTATATTTCATACTAGAAGATTAGTGAAATATAGACAAAATACTTAAAGTCAGTGCTTGTCAATTACTAGTCATAATGTGTAGCTGATTAAGAATTTAACTTGGCAGTATATAATATTTTGTTGTCATTAATACTCCTAATTTTACACCTAATTTTACTTAAGGAAATCGGTTCACTTAGCCCCTACCTGCATTTTCTAATTTACATAGGAATATTTGATAAAATCTACTGTGGAATTTACTTAAATAATAATTTTCTTTATATTTGGCCTATATCTTTTAAGTACATTGCTGAAGGGTACATAATTATTTTCATTCTTGATTTATTATTATACATATCCATTTTATGTATTTTAAGAAATGAATAAAGAAGTTTAAGAACTTTAATATACCAAATTAAAATATTAAGTGTTTATTGTATTTCTGATATTATGCTAAGGACCTAGGAGAATACAAAAAATTAAAAACAAAAGTAAGTGAAAATTATAACTTTATAAATTGGCACAACAAACACAAGGTAGTTTATTAAAATAGAACTCACAATGTAAGCAATGTCCTAAATAAAAGTAGCATTATGTTTTTCTAGAATTCTAAAACATACAACATTTGAAAATAATCAACACTTTGTTGTACAACATATTTATAAAGGGGATTTATTTAGCAACAGATGCTTATTTTGCTGATTTTTTTTTTTTTTTTTTTTTTTTTTTTTGCTGATTCATGTATTTACAGTTACCTTGGCCTTGGATGTGTTTCCAGGTCAGTTACATTTGGTAAGATTTGATAATTTGCAGCCACGGGTTTCCTAACCTTTTTTCTCCCATGAGTTAATTATATTTTCATTCAAATAAATTTCTCAGAATTTATAAACCTCTGTAAACAAGATTTCCTAATTCAGGTAAAGACCAATACATAATTGTGGTTTTTAAAACTGTAATAATAATCTCAATGTTTTAAATCATAGTGTTTTAATCCAGGCTATAGAATTTCATGTAAAGCATTATTATTTTCTTTGAATGTTTTGTTTTCCTATAGTTGGGGTAATTTTGTTAGAGTAGTTGATAAATTACATTTTAAATGAAGGGAATAAAACATTTATTTTTATAGAACACATGGCCAAGGAGTTCCACCTCATAAAAATGTTTTTTTTTTTAATTTCTTTTTTTACATGTTAATGGATACATTTTTCATATATGCTTTGTAGTTGGGAAAAAGTTTTTCGTTGTGTGTTTCTCTTAGATGAAAATTCAGATAAGAATAGAAGCACAATATATTTTTTGTTTTTCTTTATAATGGGTGATTATTTGCCAGGTGATAGAGGAAGGTATAAAGCTGAGATTCATGTTTATACCATTTTCTTTGAGAATTTAAATTATATAAGGATGAAGATCCCATACAGTGTTTACTTTCCTTTAAAGTACGTTGTGAGGAATCTTTAAATATTAACAACAAAAAACCATCCATTTTCTTTACTATGAAAAGGTGATGATGAAACTTTTCCATTTGGATTTTGTTGTTGTTCAATAGAGAAATCTGGCAGTATTATTTGATAATGATTTTTCTGTGTTTAAAAGCTTTGATCTCTTGCTGGGTAAATCATTACATTGTTTGGCCCCTAATAGAAAATTAAAATTATGGTTGCAGGGTGATATGTATAAGCATCATATAGTGTTCTATTAAATTTTATAAGAAATAGTTGCAAAATATTTTATAGGGATTCATTCACTGAGAAATGTCTGTTTTTATCCATTACCCTTAAACCAAGGTAATTACTATATTAATATATAAGAATATATTATTACACACACATGTATTAAGTAGTTTAGTTTCCATTTGATATTTAACTTAATCACCAATAACAGTATTTTTGCAATGCCAATGCCTCTAAATCACACAAAAATCTGTAAAATTTGGGAAAAAAGTCTTAAACTAGGGACTAAAACTGTTCCAGGCTTTAATGAGAAAGTCATATATTATGATCCAATAATATAACTTTGATGTCAACCTCTGTAAATCTAGAATTTTTCTGAAGTAATTTTACTGTCATAAATTAATCTTAAGTAAAAATAAGTATTCATGCTTCACTCAGAATTCAGCTGCAGAAACAAAGAACGATAATTATATCTAGATTTTTCTCCTCTTCGCAGGTTCACACTTCTCATTCCTACTTAGCTTTCCTTAGTAGTGTGATCGCTTTAGCTGGGAACAGTCATAGGTCATGATTCTGGAGATTCAACTGAATGAATGAAATAGTAGAGCCCAAAAGAAAGTGCTGCCTACAAAAAGTCAGAAATAGCTTGTTATTATTATCATTCTGTTAGGTAGCGTTCCTTTGCTAGCTGTTTTATTACCACTTACTAGTAGCAAATACTCTCATCAAAAGTTATCCTCAAAGTGTGCTTCCTGGATCAGCGGTCTTAGGCCACCTAGGAATTTGTTAGGAGTGCCGATTCTCAGCACACCCAGAGGCCTGCCCGATCAGAAACTGGGGTGGGGTTCTGGGAGCCCGTGTCCAAACAGGCCTTGCAGGTGGTTCTGATGCACACCGAAGCCTGAGAGCCAGCATCGTGGAGAGGTGCTTGCATTGGGAAGAACAGAGTAGGGAGAACACCGAAGACTTTATCTTCGGCAAGTTTGGGAAGTCTCACTCATGTCTTTTTTCCTGCCTAAAGTTGTTCCTCTAGAATAGTCTCTTGAAGTGTTTGTGGAAGTGCCCAGATCTGAGGTCCCTCCTGAGTTCTCCTTTCTCTAAAGCCGTTGACCCACATAAGAGGAGACAAAGGCAGATAGCAAAGTCAGCGTGCTAACGGTGAGGTTTGTGGATACAAAGGATTCAGGAGAGAAGGCATCCTAGGTTACTCTCTAGTTAATAATATACTTGCTTAAAAATGTAATAATTTAGTTTTAAATATTAGTAATATACTGCAAATTAGTCTGTGATTAATTACCTTTTTGTCACCATGTTTTCCTCATAGGTAACAGAAACGTTACTTAGCATTGTGGCAGAACTTTTATGATTTTGAAGCATTGTTTAATTCCTTCCTGTACATGTCTTCTGTGTAGAATGAGCTGTCATCCAACATTATGTTATTAAACAGGTTTTTAAAAAATATGTCAGTCACATTTTATAAGAGTAAATAAAGATGTATTTTATTCAGAGTAGCAGTCAGTCACAAGAACTACCGTTACTGACCTCTCACTGTGTCCAGGCACTTTTCTGTGCACTTCACATGGCTGGGCTCACTTAATCCTCAAGGGACAGGTACTGTGATCATTTTCGTTTTGCAGGCACGGGAAATCTAATGTCCCAAGGTTGCCTAGGTAGCATGGGATAGAACCAGCGCTGCAGGCTGAGCAGTCACACTCCAAAGCACTTTTTTTATTCTCCCGAGCAGAGTTATTTCTTTTCCCATGTTTTTTTTTCTTTGCACGTACTATTCAGGGTGTTTTCAAGAATGTCAAACAGTTCTTACGTATGGCCATTTAACTTATAACTTAATAGTGAAGAATATAAATAATATTGCAGGGACTGGTAAATAAAACTAAGTGGGCTTATGAAAGGTAACTTGCCTACTCTGGCAAAGCAATTCAACTGTATTACACTGAGTTCCAGTTATTCTCTTATTTGTTTAGCTTTTCAGAGAATTTCCAGGGGACTCTTAAGATCAAGAGTTCATTCTTTATAATAGGCACAGTGATCCAGTGTTCAAAATCGTTTTTCCTTGATGGATAGAAGGATAGACAAAGAAGACATTCAAGAATTTCTTTCTTGAAGCCCCTTATGAAGAGGGTCTCTGGCCCTTGCTGGTTCCAGAACCCCGATTCCTTTCACCATGCAGTCATTCTACTTCAGCTGCAGTCTTTCGAGTGGCCTTATGACTAATGTGAAATGGCGCAGCGTGTCCCTTCTACATGAAGCTGTTATTATTCAGTGGGTTAGAATTGGACTTTTATGATTTTCAAAGATTTTAATTTAGAAGTAAAGTTTATTTCACTTTTTATTTTGAATTATATTTACTAGTCTTTATGTCTTAATTTCAACAGCATCACTGCAAAACTTGAAAGAGCTTTAGAAAAAGTTGCTCCTCTTCTTCGTGAAATTTTTGTAGACTTTGCCCCATTCCTATCTCGTACACTTCTTGGCAGTCATGGACAAGAGCTATTGATAGAAGGTATGATTTCTCTCTATATTCTAATTATTTTAGTTTCCTGTAATGTGTCTGTTAATCATGGCATAATTTGTAATTCTGGAGAAATATTTATTGCCAAAAGAATATAAAGACGTTGTTTCCACAAACTTTAATATATTCATATATGCTTTCTCCTTATTCCTGTTTTTAAAATAGCATGTTTACACAGTCAGTGTTATTGCACAGCTAATAACACAGTGAAGAACTGAGACAAAGTGTGGGAATGAGAGATTCTGGTTTGCATGATCCCAGTCTCTCGGGACCGCTGTATATCTGTCACGAGGATGGCGTGTTTACTAAGCAAAGGTCTCTAAAAATTCCTCCTCACTCTAAGAGCCAGGCTTCGTTAAGCGACTTCTTATTCATGTAACATGTGATATGACCATACTTAACTGAGGAAACGAAAAGAAATACTTAACGGGGAGTCGATGAAGCTGTTGTCTTTTACTCAGCAGCAGCTTCAATGGAGTGAGGAGGCAAAGAAGGTAAATTAACTGTCATGAAGGTTTTGTTTTAGACACCTGTAACAGGAGAGCAGCTTTCAAAAAAAATGTTATCTGGAGCCTTATTTATTTTGTAAAAAGTTTTGTTTTATAACTGTTAGCAAACGTCGGCAAGGGCAGTCAAACTCCAGATGGCCCTGCGGGTGCATGATGGCTTCAGCTGCCGCTCTGTGGCTTTCGCAGCCGCAAACCTTTCTGCTTTTCACCTCCTGTTTACTGTAGAAGTTTTCCTGCGCCTGTTCCTTCACTGTTTCTGCTGCTTTCACACAATCTGTTTCTGCTCGGGGCACAGTAATAGTTCATAACTGGACCGAGTTGAAGTCTTGCTCCACTGCTTCCTCAGCTCTGTGACCTTTGAGACTTACCTGACCGTGTCATAGCTGAGTTCCTCTCTGTAAGATGCAGTCGGTGACAGTGCCTCTCTCACCAGGCTCCTGGGAGGGGTAAATTCCACCATGCAGATAAAGCTCTCAAAACAGTGACACGTGGCAGGCTGTCCATTTTTTAAAAACAAAATATTGAGTTCTTGCTCTAGTTTAAGCACTTGGAATATATTAGTAAATAACGGACAAAGACCCCTGCCTTGTGGAGCCTACGTTCTAGCAAGGAGAGACAATAAATAAGCATTAAACATAAATAATTACATTATATAGAATGTTAGAAGCTAGTAAATGCTATGTAAGTGGATAAGTACAACACAAAGGTTTGGGATTACAGAAATGGCAGGTTAGATTGCAGTTTTAAAGAGGGTGACTGATTTTAAGTAGGCCAGTGGTAAGTTACCTTTGAGCAAAGCCTTAAAAGAGGCGAGCAGTACAGTTTACCAGAACAGTGTTGTGGTAGGCAGAGAGAATATCAGTGCAGTGACTGTAGTGTGTGTAACTTTTACAATAAGAAAAAGATTCAGTAATTATTGCTGAAGAAAATAAATCTTAAATGTTTCCTCATTCCTTTACAAGTCTTATTTTTTTATATATGTATATCTTTTACTAAAACGATTTGATAAAATTTGCAGAATAAATTTGTAGTGATCAAAAACATATTAAAATAAACAGAATAAATTTAGTAACGTAGCAATGTTAGTAATGGGTCCTGTACTGTTATTAAAAGTGGGACACAAATTCAGCACCAGGTTTGAAGGATTTAAGTTGTAAGACTCACATTACTGGTTCCTAAGTGACAGTTTGCGATAATTTTAAAATGTAAGAAATTGTTATCAGATAACTTTTAACTGCTCTATGTTGGTCAGTCAGGACCCCACATATTATTAGTCCCCTCTCCAGAAATTTTTATGGCCAGATATCTCGACTTTTTACTTCCCAGCACTATAAAGAGAAAGTAAGAGAAATGACTGGGTAATTGAAAGGTTTTTTTCTTGGGCTTCCATAAGTTTACCTCAAATGTTCTGAACTGAGTTGAAAGAGCATTAAGAATATGCCTCTTGGATTTTTAAAAAAGTGACTATGTTGAAAATGAGACATTGGAACAAGTTACATATTGAAAGTTCACTTTTTGGTCATCTGGAAGAATACAATTTTATAACTTTCCTGCAACCAAAGAATTTTAATATATCCTGTATTTAAGACTGTGGAGATAATGTTGATATCCGTCTTTTTGTTGTTGTTGTTGTTAAAATGATTTTTCTTAATAGAATGATAGCAAATGGTAGATTTTAGGTTTTGAGTTTTGGTTTTTAAATGCCATTACTTGGCAAAATATAAAATTGACAACTGTTAAGATATGGTCCTTCAAATTTCTGCCAGTTTATATAATCCAAAAATCTAGAAACCTCTGCTGTGTAACAGAACTACATTTGGTATCCCTTACAATTCAGTTATAATCTTCTCAGACTCATCTCCATGCTCTTGCTGTAGAACACATTCCTTAAACCTGCAAACTGGTTATGCATTATCACATTTCCCTGTTTTCATACAACTCTTCCTTCTGCATTGGATCTTTTCCCTTTTTTCTCTCCCCCAAATTATTCTTCTTCTTTGAGTCCTGCTTCAGGTTTCTTATGCCAAATTAATGCCTTCTCTTCTGTGGTCCTGTGCCATTTTTTTGATACAGTATTAATTAAAATAGGAAGTATCATATTGTTTATATTAACATTGCCCAACTTAGATTCTAGTACATAATATTCAGTATTTTTTCTTGTATTTGAATAGAACATTATTTTTGTTAGTGATATTTTTTGGTAGAGAAAAGTTTTGAAAATAAGAGAAGATAGGTAAAATTGTGTTGTGTGTGAGGATTCCCAGTATTGATCATTCACACCCACGAGCTGGCTGCTGTAGTCACCCGAGGTTAATTCTTGCTCTCCACCTCAGCCTACAGAAATACGTATCCTTTCATATTCTCATTCTTGAATGTACACTCTTCATCATTCTTTCTTTTCCTCTCTCTTCCATTTCCCTTTTTATTTCCAATTTGATGTATAATTCTCTTCCGCTGAGAAAACAATGTTAAACTGTTGTGAAGAACTCATTAGATTTACATGATAAAAATATCTTTACCCCAGCTATTGAATAGCTCTGTTTAAAAAAATAGTACTTGTGATGAGTAAATTTCATTGCTTTTGACTTTATCATATATACATATGATAGGAACAAAGGTGGATTTAGGTTACTGAAGGTATTTTAATGTCTTACAAAAATAAAAGTGATCATAAAATATAATTGATTTGCATTTTTATGTGTTATTTTATACTTAGATTTTCTTAACCATGTATGTATTCATTTAAATTTTTTCTTATATAATAGTCATTGATAGTTTATATTGTTATGTCACTTAAAGACTAAAAAATTCTTTTATTTTTTAAATTTCTCACTTTTATTAGGCAACCTGACTTAAATTTATTCTTGTATAATTCAGGAGTAGTCAATGTAGTTCACATTTTTTAAGGTCACTCATTAACAGTTGCTGTTTTCCCATATCTTTTGGTGCATGTATATTTTTCTTGGCAATAATTAAGGATTTTTGAAGACTAGTTATTTGGAATTTACTGAATTGTCCCTAAGAAATTTCTAGCTTTTAAATTTGTAAATCAATAAATACATAAAAATTAGAGTAGGTATGTATGCAAGTATCAGTCCCTCCCAGCACGAGATGACAAAACAACCTTTGTTGCAAAATGGTTCTGTTTATTTGGCGCGTTGCAGTAATAGAGAAGGTACTTTAGGGGACTGTGGAGCTTATCTTAAAGGAGCTGAGAGGTGCCTATTTTAAAATTTGGATTTAAGTAAGTAGGGCCAGTTGCAGATGGGTTGCCAACTATGAGGAAGTGGGTTAGAGCTTGATAATTTTTATGAAGGAAGCCGAAGAACTGCAGTGGGCCTAGAGTTATAATTAGTAATAAAGAAGCAGTAGTCACCAAGTTAATTAGAAGAGGAGATGTTTAGGGGTGTGTGAGTGTTTGTGTGTGACAGCAGTGTCTTTTGCTCTGCCTGTTTTCACCATGGCACAGAGTGGCCCTGTGAATCACTGTTCATATTCTGTGAGCATTTTATGTTTGAGAAATCACAAGAATATTAAAGGTAACTTAATTATCATGATAGTACAGCAGAAAGCCTCATAAGCATCTAAGGGCAGAAAATGAAATGTAGTTAGACATGGGCAGCCTGGAAATGGGCGAGGGTAGTCAATAGCCAGGGCTACTCCCTTTGACTCTCAAGGCAACTTCATATTCTCCTACTTTTGCTTCTCTGTGTATCAGCTCATTTTTTCCCAGACTAATGTCTCTTTCCTAGTCATTAGCATGGCATTCCATTCATGACTCCGGATGTGCTTTTAATATAAACATCTTTTATCATTTGACTATAGTTACTACCTAACAAAAGAAAATCTGAGGGGCTTAGCCTTGGGTAAGGTGTCTATCCCTTTTATATTAGTTCAGATTGATGTGGGTGGGAGGGGTGAGGTTGAGCGTAACATGGAGGCTGCCCCTTAAAGAAGTTACATATAAGTTGAAACATATTAGAGAAGGATGGTAGCAGTATAAGTGTCACTAAGTTGTCTACTATACTTTTAGTGACATTAATATATATTTTATTAAAATCATATAGTCAGTATCATTTCCAAGACAAACATGTTTTTTAAAGTGTATAAATATTGCATGAAATTTCTACCTTCACCAAAAGAGAGCATCACTGAAAAATATACCTAGTGAAGCTCTTATCACATTTGGGTTATTTGTAGTAATATGGCCATCTAGTTATAAAAACTTTTGTATGTTTATTTTAAATTAAAAAATACCTTAAGTATAATTTCAGAAGTTATTTTAAAATTGCAATAATATGAAAAACTGTACATGACAGATTCTGGGTTGATAGCAGTGGGGGCAGGGCAGAGTTTTTAAATATCCCTGAATTCCTCCATTAAAAACAGGCAGAACAATAAGTGAAATAATAACTACAATAACAACAAATAGATACTAACAATAAAAGTAGGTGACAGAGTGTCCCATTGACCCTCAAAATGTGATCCAGTTACAGGGTTAAGATATACATAGTATCAGCAGACGCATGGAAGAAATGGTGGGACACAGGAGAGCATCTGGGTATCCTGGTCTATAATTACAACCTGGAAAACCTAGGGGGCTAAAACAAGGAAGCTTTTACACACTATAAAAGCAGATGAGTCCGAGGGTTCCACAGTAAGGTTGTCAGAGGCTAGAGCCATCTAAGCCCATGAAAAATTAAACCAAAGTTCCCTTCCAGGACAAAGTCCCATGCTGGGGTGAAACTACTATAAATACAATCCAAACTGAGCAACAAAAGGGCAAGAGACACAAAAAGAAAGTCCAAATAAAACTGAGGAAGACAGAGCTAGTAGATCTCAGAAAATAGCCTGTCATATTTTTCAAAATTACATGAAAAGAAACAAAAGACATCTCTAGAACCTGAAGAAAGAGAAAAAATATATATATCTAAAAGTTATCTAAAAGTTTAGGTAAACTGATCAAACAGAACTAATAACCAGCAATAAAAAGATGTTAATCCCATATATTGCAATAAGAAAAATGAGAGTGAGTAGAAAAACACCCCCCAGACCATAAAAACAAGCTAGAAAAAAGGTGAAAGGTTTTTAAATTAGCTAAGTGACATTAGAAAATGATACAGGATATTAAAGAACAATTTAAATAAGAATTTAGAGAATCTTGCAAATACAGTAGTAGAAATTAGGAAAGAATTGGAAATAAAAGGAAAAATAATTTTAGAAATGAAGGATAAATTAGAAGAAATAAAGAAAATAAACTTTATAGTTAAGGCATAAGAGAAATATAAGATAAAAAGAAATTCTAAATATAAAAAAAAATAATGACTAAAAGGACTAGAAAAGATGAGGGCCAAATTTAGAATTCCAACATACATGTGAATTTCCAAAGAAGAAAATCAAAGCACAGAACAGAAAAATAATGGGATCAGTTATTCAAAGAAACTCCTAGAATTAAAAGATTTTGAAAATTCTATTTAAAAGGTACACTGAATATCTGAGAAAGTACGCTAGATGACCAACATTGAGACATATTCTAGTAAAATAAATGGAATTTAAAAAGAATAAAAAACATTTCATGCATCTAGATAAAAATACAGATTATCTTATAATTGAAAGAAAATCACATTGCCATCATACTTTTTGAGAGACATATTTTCTACCACAAAAAAAAAAAATGGAGTAGGAAAGGATGAAATGTCAGTCAAACTGACTTTCACGTATAGAGACTAATGATAAACTCTTAACAAGTGAGAATTCAGTGACTATTATTCCCATACACGTCTCCTGCGGAATCTGCTACACAGCAAGCATCAGGCACCTAAACTTACTGGAAAGATATAAACATACGGACCCATGTTGACCATCAGCATGGATACATTTGGAAAACTAACTAAATGGTGGTTATATGAGAGAGAGTATAGAATAGAATGACTGTATTTTTTGAAAACTGAAAAAAGTAGGGGACAGTAATTCTATTTCTAATGGCATTATTGGTATTTATATGAAAGTCTTCCATGTTGGATAAAACTAATTAGTATTTATTGACATTCTAATTATTTTATTCCATGTGCTTGAAAATCAGGATTCTTATTAAATAAAGGAATGTAGATGTAAAATAGAAGAGTTTAAGTGAAAGCATTTACTTCTGAATTTGAATTGGACGTTACAAATGCTAAATTATCATGTACTTGCACACGCACATGCTACCTCCCCCCGCCCCCACACACACTCACTTACATACTCTACCCTGTCTCCTGCTTGGCCGAGACTCGATGACCAAGTCAGTAGCAGTGAGCACACCTAAAGTCCAGATTATAAGTCTGAAAATATCATTTGACATTCTGAAAGAAACCAGAGCATCTTGGAGGAATGGGTGATCTCAAGGCCAGGCAAGGAAATGTTCATGATTCGCCTGCAACATTTGGTGATACCAAAAACCAAGGAAGATCTCAAAGACTGTCAAAAGGGCTCAGGGACTTGAAGACACTCTTACTGGCCAAAGATAGAGAATTTTGAGCATCAGTAAGTATAATTACTGCAGTGCATTAACATGTGCATGTGTTAGAATCTGTGAATTATAAGAATGACTTTTAAATGATTTGTGAAATTTGTAGGATGATAGGGAACCAACACATTATTTTGAAAACTGATAAAGGGAAAGAAGTATCCTGTCATTTGTAAATTATGTCATTTGTGTTATCAATTCATTAATGAGGGAAGCTTTACCTTTATATGAATATAGTGATAAATGAAGGAATGATATTTATGTTAGATTATTACCATTTAGCATCCCCTCAGGAATTAATAGATCTTAGCATCAATTGCTGCTAACATCACAGAAAGAGAGATAACTAGATAACCAGATGGGTAAAATACCATCACCCATCAAGCCTGACTGACAAAATGATTAAATGAATGAATGAATGAATTCAGATAAAGCTGAATAAAGCCTATATACCTAGCATTTTAAACTCTACCATGGGATTTTCATCATTAAAATTAACATTGGTGGAAATTCTATGGTACAGCTGACTTGGTTTCTTCAGAATAAACAGGAAAGAAAAGATAGGGGAAAAACTGTAAATTAACATAGCTTTAAAAGATATGTCAAAAAATTGTTAAGTTGTTTATAGATTTAAATATCAGTTAGGTGATAAACTTTAAAGAAAACCAAAGTGATTATCATAAAAGTTAGAATGATGGTATGCTACAAGAATGGAGAAGGTTGTAATTAGGACAGGACATGTGGAGGGCTCCTGGGCTACTTTGCAAAAGTCCATTTCTTAGGCTATGTAGTAGTTACAAGGTGTTCACTATAAAAAAAAATTATTAACCTATATTTTATACATTTTACTTATTTGTGTTATATTTTTACACAGTAACTCTAATGTCCTCTATGGAGAGAGTTATAAAAAGGTAATGACGTTAAAGACATAAGTAATGGTGACCTATATCATGTTAATGGTAAGAAGATGATATCACAAAGAAGTAATCTATGTCCATAATAATCCATCAGTTTCAATAAAAATTTTATTTAAAAAATCTTAAATTATAGTCCTAGAATTTGATGAGCTTTCTCTTAAATTTCTATAGTTTAATGAATGGTTGAAAAGAACCAGGATAATTTTAAAGATAAAGAAGCTATTATAATTTAAAGAATGTGGTAGTGGCCCATAGATCAATGTGTCAGAATAAATATCCAGAACTAGGTCCTATCCATACAGTTACATTATATGAGGGAACTGCCTTTGCAGAAAGAGATCAACGATTCAATATGCAGCTAGAGTAATTGGATATCCTTTGTTAATTAAAAAAGAAAGAAATTGAATCCCTTCCTCACTGAATACACAAAAGTCACCACTGAAATGGTTGAAAATGAAAAACTTCAGTTGTTATAGACAAGAAAATATAGAAAAAATCCGTATTGCCAAAGGCAGGAAATATTTCTTTAATTAAATGCCAGTAGCATAAAATGTAGAAATTGAAAATTTCAACCATATCAAAATGATTTGGGTTTATCAAAAAACACCATTAAAAACTTAAAAGGTGTAGAGTGACATCAGGAAGATGGTGAACTAGCAAGTGTCAGATCTTCATTCCCCCGAAGGAACACCAAATACACAATAATATGGAGACTAGAATAGCTGTAGTAAAGCTCAAGGAACCATTTAAGAAGCTGCAGCAAACAAAAAAAAATGCTCAAAATAGTTGAAAGCGTCATATTTTGCCCTTATCCTGTCTTCTCCCTAGTGCAGTATGACCTACACGGTCAGATGGAAGTTACCCAATTCCCAGCTACTCCCTTGGGATGGAAGGGAAAGAGTGGAACTCCCTTATGACATTCAGGCTTATCTGGTGACTTAACAAGGGACTGATTTCTGTCTCACGTGCTTTTGAGCACTGATGGGAATGCAGGCACAGTTTGGATAGTAGGTTAAAGGCTACTACTGAAAGCGGTGGTGGGCATCACAGCATGTTGGAGATGCAGGAGATTTGCAGACTGTGGTGCAATTGGGGACGAGAGATTATACAAACAGGATATGATGAAAATGAAGGGCTTCTGAGAAGCAGCAGATTGAGACCCTTAGGGAAATTAAGATATTTAAAAGTAGTGACATATACAGGGAACAGGAATAAAAGCACATAAACAGGCTCAGGGAGTGCTCATTTCCCAAAAAGGTTTGAGAAGACCCTGATCCTTTAAGCCGGGCGAGTGAGTGACGATCTTCCCTTACTTGAAGGAAGTCCATAAAGACTGACAGAGGTGATTTTTTCAGATGCCCACATACCAGCAAAAATTGCATAAGTCATACAAAGAACAGGAAAATCTGTTTTATTTAAAGAAACAGTGTCCACAAAGTGACCCTAAAGAAATGCAGTCCTCTGTCTTATTTGATGATTTTTTAAAAATGTGTCTTGAATATGCTTACTGAGTTAAAAGGAGAACACAGGCTGACAGCTAAGCAAATTCAGAAAAATATTTTTGAATACAAGGAGAATATCAACAAGAGAAATTATACAAAAGAACCAAACAAATTCTGGAGCTAAAAAATACAGTAGGTCAATTGAAAAATTTACTAGAAAGATTCAAGAACCAACTTGACCAGTCAGTGAATTTAAAGACAGGTTATTTGGAATTAATAAGTTAGAGGAGCAAAAGAAAACAAACAAACAAACAAAAAACAAAAAGGGAAGAAAAGTGAACAAAGCTTAAGGAACTTATGGCACTTCATTAAGCATGTGGAAGTCCTCCCAAAAAAGAAGAAAGAAGGGCAGAGAACATATGTGAAGAAATAATGGCTGAAAACTTCTCAAATTTGAGTACAAAAAGAGA
>CM053508.1:78801588-78850605 GCA_028627145.1 Eidolon dupreanum | reverse complement strand
ATTCTATTTCCTTTAATATTTATCTCTCTCTGGATTTTACCTTAGTCCTTCAGTCCACTTTCAGGCACCCCCTGCCCTCTTCAGTCGCTCATTTTCCAAGTGATACAAGCATTCCAAATCTCTGTCATCGTCATTCTCTGCTTCCTCTGTACTTTGTGCTTAAGACAGTGCTTTTTGCCCCCATGACTGACCAACGTATGCTACTTTCTCCAAGAAAACTGTCAAAATCATCCGAGTTGAAATTAAGTATTATGACCTTTCTCATAGTCGCATATTACCATCCTATTAATATCAAATTATTTGTGTAGCTCCACAGCAAACATGAAATGAACTTTCAATTTAGATGACTTGAATGCAAGTCCCAGTATCACCACTTACTGCGTGAAACACCGTTGGGCTAGTCACTAAATCTCTTCATTTTTTAAATCTATGACATGAGAATAATAATCACTGATTCAAAGAGTTGTTAGGGGAACCGATTGAGACAGTATATATGAGTTTGTAAATGATAAGGTTCTATGTAAATGTTAGATAATCTTAGATTTGAATTAATATATAGAGCACTTGAGAAGGTGTAGATAATGTCTTACTTATTATTGTAAATTCCTGAGTTCTAATACTGCACTTTGCAGATATGAAGAGATATCAGATTAGCTGATTATGAAATTCTTGCCAGACAAAAAGGAAAAACTCAACCTGTTTGATGCATACACTTGTAAAATATTTACCTTAAATGTATACAACCTGAGTTATTTATGGCACCATTAGACAAATTGGGCTACCTTGAGCTTATGATTCAAGTTATACTAAGCCATGTTTATAATTACATCTTAAATTTTCAAATGGGATGCTTTTTTATTTAGAAAGTGTGTAAGGATAGAGTGTCATCAGACAATGCTTGTATTTTCAATATCCCTTTAGAAAAACATTAGAGAATACCTATTTGTCTTAATGCTTAGAAATAGTTCCAACAAAAATGGTTACATAGTTTTTGAAGATTGATATGTCTTCCAAAACTGTTTCTACTTGTTTTCTCATTGTGGAGGTTAGGGTTTTTTGTTGTTGTTGTTGTTTTAAATCTTTTGAAGAGAATTTGTTAGTTCATTGTATTCAAAACTAATTAGAAAAAGCGCATTAGTAAAGGAGTTTATGGAGTTGAAGTCACAGCGGCCTTTTTTGAAGTACTGAGAGTACTGTTGACAAACAGCAATTTTCCTGTCCTATCAATTTGTTGTCATTTTCTTTGAACAAGGCATTAATGAAGCATTTGTTTATATATTTCTTATGATGGAATGATAGTATTTGTAAAAATTATGAATGTTCTTGTTACATAGGGTTTTTTTTTGAATGTTCATGAAAAATAGTCTTTGAGAAATGAAAGTAATTGCATGTTTTTCTCATTTTTACTGCAAGTTGTTATGTATTTTTAAAACTCTAATACACAGAATATATGGTGAATGATTCTTTATATAGTCATTATGTATAGCTGTATAGTCTAATCATTCTTATATAGCCTTACAGTTTAAAATCTAAATTGATATAGAGTACATATCTTAATGATGATCCTTCTGCTATGCATAGTCCTTTCATTTTGGCTCTTAGTTTTTCTTTGCAGAATTTCAAACAGCTGTGTAGCCAACAGGTGATAAATGTCCCATTTAGCTTTCTGACTCTCTAGCTCCAGAGCAAAAGAATTGCTGATCAATTACAGCAATTGTCTCTTAAATGAGCTTTTCACATCTGCCTCTTATTTCATTAGTTAACTGTCTGCCCAAAGATCTGATAAGATGGAATGCTAGTGCCTTTTTTTGGCTTGTTCTGTCCGTCTCTTAGGTTGTTAGCAGAGTGGGCACAGAAGGGTATTTATCCACTACCTACAACAAATATACATTCTTGTGTCTAGAAGGCAGTTGAGGCTATTTATTGAAATCACCTTAAGAAGAAAAAAAAGTAAGTGGTTTCTTTTCAGGTCTCCACTTACCAACAACTAATGTAAGACAATGGCATTTCTCACTATACGAAGCTTTTACTGATAACGTTTGCTCTCATATAAACATAAAACTCTAGTCTATTAAGTTGATTTAAAAGTGTCAAACTTTTAAAAGTATTTTTAAATTAGCAAACATTATGATTAATAACAGATCATTATGATTAAATCCAGCAATTATTATTAATTCTTGGTTATATCCCTCCGTGTTGCCGCTTTAAAATAGTAGCATTTGTGATCTGCTGTCTTATATATCAGACAGCAGTCATCCTTTTAACTGGAAAAAGAAAAGTCTTTATGATTTATTAGTGTTTAAACTGCTCATAGGACAATTTCCTTACCTGTAGAATGGAAATAATAATAATATGTCACAGTATAAATGAAGATTAAATGAGACCATGTACAAAAGTCATTTAACATTGTGCCCAGCACATAGTAAATGATCAATGAATAATAGCCATTATTATGTAAATAGTGTCACATTTAGTTAGTATTTCTTCTAATGTCTGTTCATAGACTTTGGAAGCATAACACAGCAAGATTTTATAAACATTGCTTAATAGGTTAATTTTGTGAAATTCAAATTTAAATATTTTAAAAACTGATGATCTATTCGTAAGTTATTTTAATTTTGTTTTTTGGAAGAAAATTTAGATAGCTCTTCAGTGATCGATCATTGATTGGTCTGTGATCCAGGATATAACCCCATAACAAATGTCATTGTGATAACAGCAGCTCTAACTAGCTCATCAATTTCAATAACTACCCCCCACCTTGTTTAAGTCTAAGAAATGCCTTGACCAAATAACCCAAGGTAAAGTCAGTTTTTTAGTATATTGCACATCTTCTCAACTATCTGAATATTTCTTAATTAATGTTATAAAAATATGTCAGTGAACGTGCCATTCAGGTTATTTTAGGAATTCTATTCTGAAGAAAGTTTTTATAAATGAAAACTATATAATGGATGAACTTGGAATGATGTTGTCTACTACTGCAATTTCATTTCGTTTTAACCTTTCTTTGTCGTAGGCCTTGTTTGTATGAAGTCCAGCACTTCCGTGGTTGAGCTTGTTATGCTGCTTTGTTCTCAGGTACGAAATCTTATTCTTGATTACATTAAACTACATGAGGGGATTTTTTTTCTCTCTAACAATAGAATGTCTGCACACATATATGAATATGTTTATATATATTTTAAACTTCCATCTATTATCCCATAGATGAAGAAAATAACTTATAGTAATAAGTACTTTTATGTAGATGATCTTACCATGCAAATATTGATTTGGTTTCCTCCTTTCTTCCATTCTATAGCTGTCTCTCTGTTTCCAACCCTCCCTATCCTTCCTTTGTTCCCTATCTTTTTATCTCTGAAAAAATATATATACATATATAAAAATTGTTGTTGATCTTTTGATACCCTTCTTTATTTCCCACCTTTTAAAGATGATACATTAATAGAAGTTATAATTTTGATATTTATTGTTAATTACATGGTTTCTTTTCTATTAAATTTGAAATAATGAAAACTAATTTTTTCATGCAATAGTCAAAGTATCAAATGCAATTCATTACCGAGTGGTCTTTGTCATGATCCCTTTCTGCTTTCCTTTCCCTTTTTTAATGGAATTTGTATATTTCAATGTAAATTCTAAAAATCTACTTATCTTATTTTTCTTTAGTAATCAAAATTAAATATAGAATTATAATTGTTGGATATTGTTTCTTCTTAGCAATAATAAGAACCTAAATGTGTGTGTGTGTGTGTGTGTGTGTTTTACTTTTTCCTGGTAACTAAAATAGGCACCTAATAATCTTCTCATCAGCTCTTTTGAGTCTCCTAGTTATCCTGATTTTCATTTAAATATAAATGTTCTGTAATATGAGAATAAAAAAAATGATTGCATGTTTGTAATAGGTAGTCATTACATTTACCCATAGTTTCTTCAATAGAAAGAAAAGTACATTTAAACTGTTTCTAGTTAGTTACCTGAGGTCTGCCTAAAAGCACAGCTAACTCTCAAATAAAAAACAATATGGCTTCAACTGGTCCTTTAAAACATCAGCAAAAACAAAGCAACCAAAGACTTACCTATTGATTTCCAGTCTCCAGGTTTACATTCTTCAGGAATATGTTCATAGGGAAGTCATTAGGTCCATTTCCCTCTTTTCAGCCAGGAAGAATATTAATAACACGTTAAAGAAAACAGCATCCCTAGCAGGAGTTCATCTTCAAGGCATTTGAAATTGTGACCTACTGCTATAGAGTTCTGAGTGCGAGAGACATTCCGAGAGATCTCTCTGGACCTTTTTGGATCTTGATGATGCACATTTAAAGAAAACTCTTTTATGAAAAAAAAAAAAAAAAGCTTAAAATGTCTTCTTCCTTAGCTCTGGGTTTCACTGCAGTTCAGAGAAATAAAGAGGAATGTAGCATTAGGGTCTAGTGTCTTTGATGGCCTCATCATCTAATCATAGGTTTAACATTACTCATTTGCTGGCTCCAGGAATTCCTGCCATTAAGGGCCCTAGAGATGAAACTTTGCCTCAGATATTGATTGAAAGGAAGAGTGAGAAATTCAAGCTCTCTGTGCAGTGCACTTTATTTCAGTGTTTCAGCAAAGCAATATTATAAACATGTCTCTTGGTTTGATTTTTAAGTTGATTTTTTTAAATAATTCAGAGTGCGTTTAAATATTTCAGGTGGTTAATTGATTAAATATACCTCCCAGCAGTGACTTAAAAATGTATGTTCAAAAAAGCTCCACTACTTTTATTATTTCTGTTAAACTGAAATGTCGCTTTTCAGAAAATATTTTTAAAGTAGCAACTAAGTAATCTTCAGTACAAGTCAGGTGGGAGGAATTTATATTCTACTTTGAAATTATTTTATAAGACCATCTTTATAGATTATTAATTGTTCCATGGATGTCTAAAAGCTTGGTTTCAAGGACACACACAAAAAAGGATGTGTCTTCAAAGTTTCTAAAAATAATCTACTATTTTTCTCTATTGCCCAAATTCAACATGATTTATATCCTATTTTCACTCATTAGCGGAGCATCCACAGCAGTAGCAGACTACTGATCAAGAGAAAGAAATACAGTTAGTGCTTCTGTGGAGATTGCTTGGCATAGCACTCACAAAGCTGGGTTCTCTCCTATAGGCCATAATGCATCTCTTCAACAGTGGAGCTGGTCCCTGTAGAATTAGCACAGTTCTAGAGGCTGTCTTTGCCTAGACAGAAGGCAGTCCTAAGGAATCTTTGATGCTGCAGAGTTCTGAGTTGTCTTTCTTTTTTTTTTTTTTTTTTTATAGTCAGCCTCTTGTAAGTATTGGTAGCTCCATGTTATTATGATAAACAGTTATTAGTACTAACTAGATAGTTGAAAATCTGAATGCGTAACTACTGTCTTGATGTGTGTGGATGTATTCATATATATGTATGTATGTATGTATGTATGTATGTATTCCCCCCCGCAACAAAGTGGAAATTACAACTAAGATATTATCCACGCTGTGATTTAATTCTTAGTTAAAATAAGTTTTCGATGCAAATGGAATTTTCCACTTTATTCATTTGCTTAAAATGTGCTTTTCTCTTTCCAAATTCACGTAAACCATATAAGGATAAGGTTTTGTTTTTAGAGAATAGGTAGCTAACGGTTAAAGAAGAAGAGGAAAATGCAACATTTCTTGCAGCATGTTTTGTTTTTTTTTCCCCCATTTGCTACAATACATTAGATGCTTTAATTTTTATGCTTTTCATTTTGGAAATTTCATGTTAACTTCTCTATATTATTAAGGATATCAGCTTTTCTTATTATCTGTGCTCCTGATTAAACTTACTATTGCCAGTGGTTTATGTGCAAAATATGGTCTAAATTTACATGAGATCGTATTACAGATGTCTGAAGGTACTTGTCAAGGATAATTCAGTTCATATGCACAGCCTTTTAAACTCCAAGGGACATGCCATCCAGTCTACCCGCCCCGCCCCCCCCCCATTCCATGGAATTTTTGGTCTCTGTAGAAAACATATTTTAAGCTTTAAGACACGATTAGTATTATCATTATATTGCATTTATTTTTTCCCACAACACTTTTACTGTATGTTGGGAACTTTTTCATGTGGAACTTATGACTCTAAAGTAAATATTAATAATTGACTATTCTTTTTCCCTTTCAATTTGTATTAAAGTTGCACTTAATGGCATCTTTAAAAGATGGTTTTCTGTCACTTGGAAGTAAAGTGAACTGAAGTAAAAAATAATGTATTGTTTTGACAAAATTGATGTTTAATCAGTTAAATACAATGTTTTCTACAGAGTTCTTCAGTATCACAGGTCTAATACTGTTCTCCAAACTTATTTTATATTTTCACAATCAGATGTGGTCGAGGTGCTTATATTATTCTATATGTGTACCTTATTTTCCCATTACAGTATTCTGAGTGTATTGTGTTCTTTGATGAATAGCAGATTTAGTTTTCAAGTAAACTTTTTTAGGTACTATAATAGTTTCTAATTATTTCCAGATTTTTTTTTAGGAAGTCTCCATCAGAGGTACTTCAGGAAAAATTGAGTGATGTTATCCCATAGGATTTCTTTAAGTTTTCATAAGTAAAGCTTAGCAGATGTCACTTACATTTTTCTGTGCCTTATCTGTCAGTAGAAAACATTTTATAAATTGAGAAACTTTTATGTAAAAAATAATGTCTCTTGCTTTTTAAGTACTTGGTGACTTGAAGCACCGATTAAGCAAATGCATGCTTAATAAATCATTTTTATTCTCATTAAAAGCCCAAGCATGTATAAGTGACATAAAGTAGAAGTCAGCCTTGCAAGTCTCCTTAGGATCTGTGTATGAAGTTACTAACATGAATTATTTTGTGGTTTTGTTTGCCTTTCTTCTTTTCTAAATATTTTATATACTTAAATAAAAAAAGGACTTTAGTGACTTCACTGATGCGATCAAGGCCTTTTAAACACAGTGCTTACAAAAGAACCACAACTGAAGAACACTCTTCCTTTTTCAAATGACTGGGTCTTTGAACATTAAAATTTTCATTTTTCTTCAGTATGATACAGTTTAGTCAGATGATACAAAGCAAAAAGACATGCTTTTCTTCTAACTATAATAAAGCTAAGATTGAGATACAAAGACATAGATAAAATGAATATAGTAGCCTACTAAAGAATATTCACTCACGAGTACTCAGTATTGAAAGGATTTTTGGTATATGCAATATGAAGATTATAAGTGAAAGACAGCTAGAGATAGACTAGATGTTTTTTCATCATCTTTAGAAATATGAAATCTTAATTATAATGAAATTATA
Source organism: Eidolon dupreanum (assembly GCA_028627145.1). NCBI lineage: Eukaryota > Metazoa > Chordata > Mammalia > Chiroptera > Pteropodidae > Eidolon > Eidolon dupreanum. The sequence continues at coordinate 78,843,274 of CM053508.1, read as the reverse complement.
TCACATTTATTTATTTAATTGTTTAGCGATTGCTTTTTTAGCATTAAGATGGTTACTACAGATTCATTACTATATTTTGTCTATTTTTTAAAGAGTCGAATGTTCATCTATGAAAATTGACCATTCTGTAGCTTAATTTGAAATCAGTAAAGAATAAAAAATTGTGGCATGATATTTTAAATTGACTATAATCAAATACCATGAACCAAGAATAAGATTTCATGTAAGGCTTTGTTGAGATGGACCGAAGATGAGCCCCTTAAAGCCAACAGGCTTGCCATAAGCATTAGCAGGAAAGGAGATGCAGGCCCAGGAAAGAGATCCAGAGGGGCATGGCCACAATGGGAGCTCAGGACAGTGACCAACCTCCCTGGGAACACATCTGAAATTAAGTGGCCAGACTGTATTTATTTGAAGTTGTTTGGTTATGGAAGAGAATTACCCATTTTCAGGCACTACATGAAACAATACTCCCCTCGAGGGTATTTTTTATATATATATAAAATATTGAAGTGTGTAAATAGAACAGAAGTGAAATTGATAAGAAATAACTTACTCGTGAATAGTATTGGCTATTTCACGGTTTTTGCCTTTACAGGTTCTGCCTCTATTTTTAGAAGGAATAAAGCTACTGTTTCGTTCTGCGTATTTAACAGAGCTCTGCCTTTTTCTCTGGACCCCAACTCTCATCTGCGGTGTTGCATCATAGGAAAGTTAAAGGGGCAAATTGGGCATTTAAAATTTTTTGAATCACTATGATTATATCATCTGTCTAGCCAAAGGTTTATAGTATGTCCTAACTATAAATAAAAGTTAAGCAGGAGATTGAAAATGTGACGATGAATAAAGATTATTATCAACTTGGGTCATTATAAAGATTTTACATTATTAGGAAATATGGAGGAAATTATATAGTAAAAACAGACATTTTGAGGGAAAAAGAAAGAATATAAATATTAAGTAATCAGAAAATGTCCATTTATTATATTTTGGGGAAAATGCTTACTGAAAATGCAGTGGGAGGGCAGATTCAACTATCATTTATCGACCCAATTATTCATAGCATCTCTCTATGAAAATGTAATCAAAGATTTAAATAACATGTAATTCGAATTACTTTTTATCATTTATGTGAGAACTTTTATTTCAACTCCTAGAGAAATTAGGAGGTATAATACATTTGAGTCAATCACTTTTATGTTATATTTTTTTCCTAAGCTACCTATAATGATACTCACACGTGATATTGCACTTTCATACTTGTATATTCACCATGGCGAAGAGGAACGTAGTATGTTCTGGATTCTGACAGGCTGCCCCCCCCACAAACACACACAACTGGAGCCCCTTTTTGTGCTTGGCCACGACATCCACCCCTTTCCTTTCTTCCCTGCTATTTTGGTTTGTTTGTCTTCCCCTTCTTTTTTTTTTTTTTTTCTCCATGTTTACATTACATACATCTCACGCACATTACAACAACTTTGAAAAATAGTGAAAACAATGCTTATATTTTTCATAGTCCTACTGTTATACATTCTCCTTTTTGGTGGATTCTTTCCCTTTTTGTTATTTATTTCGACATGCTTTATTTTTATTAGCTATCATGTAATAAGAAATTTTCTGTGTCCTCTTTTTATTTTAGTGCACATTTTCTTGTCATTTTTTCTGTGGGGTTTTTTTTTTTTTTTTGGTTTGTTGTTGTTCTTTAAATAATTATATACTCACAAGAAATGCCACATAGTACATGAGTCCCATGTATCCTCCCCCTAGTTTCCTCCAGTAGTGCCATCTCATATAAATGTGACACAGTATCAAAACCAGGAAATTCATGTTGGTACAATACTGTTACCATACAGACACTTAACTTTCACAATTTTTTTCATGCATTTATTTGTGTGTATATATAGTTCAATGCAATTTCATCCCTTATGTTGATGTAACCACCACCACTATTGAAATACAGAATTATTACTGTTACTTCATGTCTTCCCAGTTATTTCAAACTCTTTTCTTTTATGAAGCTTTTCTGGTTTGTTATTACATGGTTCTAATTACTCCATCATTCCCCTTAGTATTTGAAGTACGTGTAACTAGATAGTAAATATATATACCACCAGTTTACATATTTTAATTGGATGCTGTTATAGGTGATAAAGGCATGGTTTTCTCTCTTCATAACATTAGAATTGCTTTTAGAATAAGCATTATGTCCAGTATTTCCTCTCTTTTTGAAGCATTCCTTTCCACCACATTGAGAAAATAAGTATTGTTTAGTCTTATTAATATAATTATTTAACATTTATTGAGAGCAATTTACATTATAGAATGTTTATTTAAAACTATTTGAAAGGAGAAACTACTTACGGCTGACACAGTCTTAGGTTTTCCAAGGTCACTTTATGGATGTTATTTCAATTATGCTACAAATTAACAGCATAACAAAGTTTACTATATTTTTCTGTTGCCAATAGTCTTCAGTTTTGCTCACTACTATGCCATCCATACCTAGCACAGTGTCCAGAACATAGCATAGATATTTATTTATTACTTATTGAGTTAATTCACGAATAAAAGGAAAACAGAATCCCTAATAAGATTTGATTAATTTATTTTATTTTGTAAAATACATATAAAATGTACAATTTTAACCATTTCAGGAGTACAATTCAGTGGCAGTAATTACATTTACAATGTCGTATAACCATCATCATTATTTATTTCCAAAGTTTTCAACACCCCAAACAAAAACTCTGTACCAACTCAGCAGATATTCCACATATCTCTCCCTGAGACTCTGGTACCTCTAATCCACTTTTCGTCTCTATGATTTGCCTACTCTCAATATTTTATATGAATGGAATCATACAATATCTGTCTTTTATGTCTGGTGTCTTTTGCTTAACATAATGTTTTCAAGGTAATAAATGTAACATGTATCAGAACTTCATTCTTTTTTATCGTTGAATGACACTGCATTCTCTGTATAGAACCACATTTTATTTATGTTAATCTTTTGATGGGCACTTGGATTATTTCGACTTTTTGACTATTGTGAATGCTGCTATTAACATTAGCCTACAAGGATCTTTTTGAGTCTCTATTTTCAGTTCTTTTAGGCATATTCCTAGGAGTGGAATTGCTGAGTCATGTGGTAATTCTATGTTTAACGTTTCAAGGGACTTCCAAACATTTTTCCTCAATGGCTACACCATTTTCCATTTTCATGAGGAATGAGCAAGGGTTCCAGTTTCTCCATATCCTCTCCAGTAGTTCTTTTTTGTTTGTCGATTTGTTTTTATTTGTTGTTGTTGTTTTAATTTTAGCCATCCTATAAGTGTGAAGTGACATCTTGTTGTGGTTTTGATTTGCATTTTCCTAATGACTAATGATGCATCTTTTCATGCACCAAATTGCCATTTGTATGTTCTCTTTGGAGAAATGTCTATTCAGATCTTTCCCATTTTTTAATTGAGTTTTTTATTGTTGAGTTATAGGTGTTTTTTAATTTATTCTGGATAGTAAACCCTTATCAAGTATATGATATGCAGAGAGTATCTCCCATTCTGTGGATGATTTTCATTCTCTTTATGGTATCCTTTGATCCACAAAAAGTCTTTAATTTGAATGATGTCCGGTTTATCTATGTTGTAAATTTGACTGCTTTTGGTATCCTATTCATTAATTCATGGCCAAATCCAAGCTTATGGAGACCTTTCCCTATTTTTTTTTTTTGTAGTAGTTTTATAGTCCTAGTTCCTAAATTTAGATATTTGATCCATGTTAAGTTTTATATATGGTGTGACCATCTAGTTTTTCCAGTGCCATTTGTCAGAGACTGTTCTCCCATTGAATGGTCATTGTGCCCTTGTTGAAAATCAGTTGAGCATAGATGCTCAAGATGATTTCTAATGAAAAAGTAGTTCCAGTATATTAAAAGAAAAACAATTTTTAAATATTATAAAGTTAAATAAAATTTCTTGTACCCTCGGAAATTTTCAGTACTTATGAGTAATCACTTAATATGTATCCATTCAAACTATATTTTTATACTTAAATGCAAAAAATTGATTTTCTCTATCCATAACTGTTGTAACACAATAGTTTACAAATTGCTTTTTACTGAATGATACTCTAGAGCAGTGCTGTCCAGTGAAAATATAATATGAGCCACATATAATGTAAAATTTTTAATAACCATATATAATAAGAGGTACAAAAGAAACAGGTGAGATTAATCTTACTACTATATTTTATTTGACCTAAATATAATGTCAGTCTGTAATCAGTGTAAAAACTAATTAATGAGACATTTTATATCCCTTTTTTGTACTAAGTCTTTCAAACCAGGTGTATATTTTATACTTAGAATGCATATCAGTTCATACTAGCCACATTTCAGGTGCTTGTAATAGCCACTTGTGACTAATAGATGCTGTATTGGTTAGCACAACTCTTTCCTACATATGTGAATATCTATGCTTTCTTTCTTTTAATGTTCATATAGTCCAAAGTAGAACAAGCAGTTCCAGAAGCCCAGAATATTGTACATGTTTAAACAAAGATCAATTAATTCTGTGTCAGAGATTCTTGCACTAGATTTAAAGGGATGATGTCTAAATTTCATACAATACTAGCATTCATATGCAGGATTATACACCTATTGCTACGTGATTATTCATGAATAAATATGAAATAATTAATATAACCATCCATAATTCTGCTTCATGATACTGAAGCTCAACAGGGTATTAGCATTCAAGATTTAAAACTGGAAGTCCCTTCTCCTCAAGTAGTGACATAGGTTGGCGGCTTAGAGTAATTTATTATTTTGCCTAGCAATGAAGAATTGAAGTAATGTATCCTACAAGTTACATATGTAGGAGTGAATAAGACAAGCAGATAACAGAGCTTCAATAGCTCAGTGCAGTTGTTGTTCCCTATTTATTTTTAATTTTTTTTTCGATTGTAGTTGACATACAATATTATATTAGTTTCAGAGGTACAACATGGCGGTTAGACGTATATATACACCTTACAAGGTAATCACCCCAAAAAGTCTAGTACCCTCTGATACCATACATAAACAGTAGGTTTTCTGAGGGAAGGGACTATGTCCCACATTTTTTTTTCCTCTTGATTCCTGGTCTAATATAGGATGCATAATAATTTGCTTAGTAAATTTGAATTGATTATTAATTTTTTATCTGATTATATTTAATATTAATTTTGGAAAATTTGAAAAAACTACAAAGAATCTAAATAGGTTATGACATTGTAACTAGAGGTAATTGCTATTACCATTTGTTGTGTTTTCTACCAGTGCATTTTATAATATACATATATAGATATAATTTTTTAAATAGTTGAGAGCACACTCTCTATGATCTGTTTTTTTCATGTTATACTAAATTATAATTACTTCTCTGGATCTCTGAATGGATCTTGATAAATATTAAAATCTTAAATTTTAATTTTTAAAACTTAAAATTTTTATTAGTTTGACTTAAACAGTAATACCTGTTGACTGTCAAAAAACCTTGAAAGGTACATAAAGATATGGAATGAAAAGTCAACATAATTTCTTCCCTCACCTACTTACTTCCTTACTTCTTATTACCCCCTTTTTTAAATTCATTTCTTTCCGATTACAGTTGACACTACAATATTAATTTCAGGTATACAACAGCGATTAGACATTTATATAACTTGTGAAGTGATCCTTCCAATAAGTCTAGCACCCACTTGCCACCATACATGATTATTATAGTATTATTGACTCTCTTTCCTATGGAGTACTTTATATCCCCATGATTATTTTTGTAACTAGTAATTTGGGTTTCTTAATCCCTTTCACCTTTTTCATCCATCCCCCCATCCTCCTCCCATCTGGTGACCATCAATTTGTTCTCTATGATTTTGTTTCTATTTTGTTTGTTTTTTAAATTCCATTTATAAATGAAATCATATGGTATTTGTCTTTCTCTCTCTGACTTATTTCACTTAGCATAATGTCATCTAGGTCCATCCATGTCAGAAATGGCAAAATTTCATTCTTTTTTATGGCTGAGTAATACTGCATTGTATATATGTAGCAGATCTTCTTTATTCATTTGTCTGTCGATGGACACTTAGGTTGTTTCCATATCTTGGCTATTATAAATAATGCTGCGATGAACATAAGGGTGCGTATATCTTTTCAAATTAATGTTTTAGATTTCTTCTGTTAAATACCCAGAAGTGGAATTGCTGAGTCATATGATAGTTCTGTTTTTAATTTTTATAGGAAACTCCATACTGTTTTCCATAGTGGCACACCAATTTACATTCCCACCAGCAGTGCAGGAGGGTTCCTTTTTTTTCACATCCTTGCCAACACTAGTTTGTTGATTTATTGCTGATAGCCATTATGACAGGTATGAGGTTTTACAAATCTCATTGTGGTTTTTATAATGGTCTTTTGCTGTGGGATATAGTATAAGCCTAGGTGGTAGCCACAAAATATAAGTATGTACAAAGGTCTTGAGAAATATTATATCTGTATTGTATCTTTTTTTATGAACATGTTTTGAGAATAGTAGCTTCATAATACTGGGCACTTTTATGACATATTTGAATACAAGCTAGAGCTCAGGATGCTAATGCTATAATTTCCTTTATATTTATATTTTACTGTATCTTTTTTTTTAAGTTAGTGTTTGAGGATCGCTCCACTGATATCCCTATTCTTAGCTCAAAGACCATCACCAAAAGAGTAATATCAACAGTACAATATAACTTAAGACAAAACAGTAATGCATTTGTCATGACACAGACATGTAGCAAGCTCTTAAAAAATGTGTTCTGTTGAACAAATGTAAATTATCTTTTTCATGATAAATCATAGAAATTAGAGATAGACAGTCATTGTTATTTCACTGATTACAGACCACTCTAGGATTTTGGTTTAAGTTTTAAAAGTTCTTGTTCTATCCAATTTTAATTTCAAGAGCTAAAGATTTTCAAAACCACATAATAATTAAATCTTAAACTGCATACTTGAATAAAACAAGTGCTCACTTTTTAAAAATATTGCATATTTTTATTTTTTAATTTAAATTTTTTAATCTTGAAAATTTATTTTAAAAATGCTATTCTAGATTTTGTTGTTTTCCTGCCCAAATGAATCATAAAATCTAAAACAGCCTGTTTCTTATTTAATAAAATTAGCATTTCTGATCATTTCTAGTAGCACGTTTTCTGAACAAGGAAAAAAGCATTTTCAGCAACTCAACTTAGCATATAAATATGCTTATCTGTAATATATAGTCACAGATATAAAAAATGCTGTTTAAAAAGTAGTATAATACAATCTAGGTTATTTTTCATTATTAATACAAACAAAAGTGTGTGTGTGTGTGTGTGTATATATACACACATAAGTGTTTGTAATAAAAAGCTATTAAATTTATTTATATAATTTAGTAATATACTAAGATCCTGGAAAACCTACTTATATTTATTTTTATATGATGCACCAACTTTTCTTTTACTAACCAGTTAGACACATTTTACATTTCCTAACGGTGTTTATTGTTGATCTTTATATCAACAGTCTCTTTGAACTGATCATTGATTATTCATTTCTTACATTCATTTTTTTCTAAAATGCTTTTAGTAAGATGTTCATAAAAATAAACAAAATGAAAAAGATACTTTGGGTACTTGCATATGTTCTCTTAGTTTGTGTACACTGAAAACGTTACCTACCCATAGAGCAGTCTTCTCTCTCTCTACGTAATGATTTTACTTCATTCCTTGTACTTGTTAACTTTCTAACTTATCACACGCAGTTTATATGTGTGACAGTGATGAGCTTTCATTATGAAACTGATTGAGGAACATGCCTACTTTTTTTTTTTTTTTTTTTTTTTTTGGTAGTAGTGGTAGTTGATGATAAGTAGACATGAGGATATAAGAAGTGAAAAATCAATTCTGGAGTTACCAAAGACTTAAGATCTCAATTTAACCTCTTATTTTTACCTTGAAATATTTTCCATATTTTGAAAGATTTTGAGATGGATTGAGTCTCTAGGAACATTAAATTGGTTTCTTAATTTTATTTAAAGCAAAATGAGAATGAGAAATGTGCATTGAGCTGACATAGGGGAGAAAAAACTGGTGAGGGGAAAAAAAAAATATCCTAAGTCTGAGATTTCTACTAGGTCATCTAACTACCATAAAGTGATTGTGAAGAGAACATGGGGATTTCATTGTCATCCTTCTGGAACCTATTTGTCTTCAAAGTGTTTAGTTTCAAAGGATCTTTAACTTGATATCCAATTTTCTGAAAAAGTTTTTCATCTTTAGGAAATTTTATGCATCCATGTAGAAGAGTTAAAAAATTGTGACAAAACTGTCTACAGGCATTCAAACCCAGTTTAGTATGTTTCCCCATCAAGATAAAAGTTTGATGCCTATGTTTAATTTCTGCCTTTTCTTATGACTTCATTTTCTTCAGCAGTGAAGTGCATTTGTGTGTGTGTGTGTGTGTGTGTGTGTATGTGTGTTTTCTGAAATGGCAGAAGACTTTCTGAAATGATTTGTAGATAAGATTTTAAAGTATAATTTTCCCTGTCATTGCTAAGAGATTATCTTTTTGAAATGACCATAAGTTACTGTTATCCTGTTGTATACATTCTCGTGTATGCATTTCCATTGTTTTAAGCAATTTCTCTAAGTCTGCATGTAAGAAGGAATTGTTAGAGAGCCAGGACGCTGATGTGAGTGTTCATTCCCTATCCAGCTATATCCCATTTGTTAACTCTCGTGGTAATTTATACCTCGGAAACCACAGCCTTTTTCTTGTCACACAGTTGTGCATATCTATCTCTCCTTTCAGTATTTTTCCTATTTTTTGAAGCTCTTAGAATCAGTTACAAAATGTGTATTTAAGAAATAGTTGTTGAAATTCAAAAACGAATGTGCATCTGCGTAAAAGAATATAATCATTGTCTAACATTCATCACTCACATTTTTAACACGTTTATTATAAGCTAACACTTTCAGTCTTACAAAAATTCCATTTATGGGAATGAAATGCCATGTCAGAGCTTCAAAGGGCTTATTTTAGAGATGTGGATACTTTTATAATTATGATATAAATTACGATGTAATTATGATGCAGTACTATACTATTTTACAAACGAATAGAAGGAAGTTTAAATAATTGAATGATTTGAAGGAAAATATATGCATCATGTTATGATAGCTAACACTCTCCACACCAACACATTAGGTGCTCAGAAGTTTGTATGCGTACAGTCTTGTTAAGGGGACGAAATGACCTAAGCTAGTAGATGTCAGCATTGCCTTCACCTCAGAATCATTTGGGAAGCGTTAAAGTGGTACTGATTCCTGAGCCCTACTCTGAGATATTTTTCCAATATGATTGGTACTTTTTAATAACTCTCCTATCAGTTCTTTTGTTCAGCCAAAATTGAGAACAGCAGATTTAAGTAATACCATAGATTTTGGAGAATTAAATCAGTTCGACAACAAAAATACATTGAGTACGTACAACATGCCAGTCACTTGCTACTTGTTGGTATGCATAGTTAAATTAGAAAAAGATATTTTCTTTTATTATGATCCAGTGGGAAGATATAGATCAGTACAAAATATTAATAATTATCTTTCAGAGGGAATGTTCTCTGATTAATAAAAATACAAAATATTAAGCATAGAGAAAATGATGATTTAGGTTTGATCCCATTTCCAAAGTTTTAAAATTATTTCCTTTACACACTAAGATTTGTTACTTTGCCAGCATAAACTTTTATTAGAGTGTTGTCCTTTTCCGTAGAAATAAGTTCTAAAATTTCATCTGTAACTTGGGATAACCAAAGGAGGATGTGCGTTTGTTACACTTTCTCTATAGGGTACTTTTTCTTCACATCCCATTTCTTCCTTTACACTTGGGCACTTTTGTTTGCTACTCAATTCTGTGTACCATATTTTACCAAAGATATAAAGAGATTGAACTTTTCATCTACAGGTGCCCCAAATTGATTATCTGTGCTACTTTCCCAGCTGTGATTCAGAAATAATTAAACAAGCTTTAAAAAACATTCAATCCTGACATTTTTCTCAAGAGGAAAATATATTTTTATCTTGTGAGGAATGTTTTGTCCTCTCTTTTTCTCTCATTGAGTATTTTTAAAAACATAATTAAAAGACATAAACTGTGTTTTCCTCATTGCCTAACAAGGTTCATTTATTTAAAATTCACCAAAACAATGAGAGGCTAAAATGAATAAGTTTCATGCTGAATCCCTGAAAATTTATGTTTAGAATGTTCAGTTTCAGCGCTGTTTGTGTGGCGTAGGTGATACTTCTCTGGCTTCTCCACTGAGGCAGCTGCAGGGCTCACGGTGAACAGCGGGAAGGAGTCATAGGGCTGCCACCGACTGCATCCCACCCATTCACCATAAGTGCAAGCATTGTATGCGCCTATGTTTTAAATTCATATTTTACTGTATTATTATTATGTCGCTTATAATTTCAAACCAAATCACTTGAAATTTTTGTTTGTTCATTTCTTCTCAGAAGCTCTGGAGATGAATATGTATATCCAGGGGCTTAGTATCATCCCCTTCTGGGACTTTTGTATCTCATACCACAATTTAAAAAAAACAAAAGGTTTAAGCAGTCTTTCTTAAGGAAAGGCAATTGGTAACACTTTTGCGACCTTACAAATTGTTAATATTAGTTATTGTGGTTAACAGAGATGGCCTTGATGAAATGAAATCATGCAAATTGGTTGTTATAATTGATGAGGAAATTTGAAACCTTCAAAAATGGTACTATACTCTTGAATTACGCGGCATCCACTTTCGCCCTTACTTAGATCAAGGCTTCCAGAACTTGTCTTGTACTCCCAGCCATGTCACGCTAACGCATAACTCAGTAGGCTTCTCTGGCAGAGAAGAAAATAATTCGTGTTTGGCGAGCAATAACCAATAGAACCTAAGAAAAAAGATACCAGGGAATATAGTACTTCTTGAATTTTACATGTAAGATTTTTTTTCTCTGTTTTCCATCTAGTGTCATCAAATTTCTATAATTAAAGGGTTTTTTTGTTTGTTTGTTTGTTTGTTTTTCCCTTAATGCTGTAGTATAGTCACAATGAATATTATGTCATCTGTTTCTTCTGGCCTTACAGTTACTACAGGTGAATAAAATATGACTTTTCCTTCTAAGAGACAGTACCTAAAATTTAATCATATAATGCACACATGAGTCAGATAAGAGAGTGAACTGAGGTTGCAGTCCCATATGGAAAATACTATTAAACAAGTTAGCCTTAAGCTCTTACAATGGAAAATGGGTATTTCAGCTTACATTGTTTTAAAATCCTGTGTCTAATAAGTACTTGATATTACTCATGTCTCAGGACAGAAGATCAGGACAATCAGTGGCAGCAGCAGAGCAAGATAGAGAACAGAAAATACCTTCTTTTCTGATTAGATAGATAGATGATAGATGATTGATAGACAGACAGACAGACCCTTTCTTCTTTTTGTGATTAGCTTTGCTCTTTCATTTCTTCACTACAAAAGAACCCAGTGTGGGTATGTTTCCACAGGTGAAGAGAAACTCTGTTCAGTTAGTTATGAGCGTCCCTAACAGGAACATTTTAAAACGTTTTATTACCTGTCACGTAGCCTTATATCTCTGATAATAACAAGTGGGGCATTACATGTGAATTGCAGCTTACCTGGTAAATCACTAATTAATAATACTTATTGAGTATTACTTATGTGATTCAATTCTGGCAGGTGCTAAGTATTAAAATTATAATCGGATTTAAAACATTTCACTTCTAAAGCACTAAGACAAATAAGAGCAAAGAGTTTATACTCTTCTAGAAAGAATGATAGTAATGTTTACAGTAATATTGTGCACTAATCTGGACTATTTTTTACGTGAACTAGAAAAAGTTCATTACTTCTTTTTACTCTTTCTCTGAAGAAATAACGTCCGTTATTCCTTCCCAAGACACCCATTTTCTAATGCCTTCTTCAAGATTTCCTGTTACCATTTCTCTCTTACAATTCATGTTTCTGTATCTCTCACATATTCTGGCCTACAACAAATTTTTAAGTCTCTTCATCATAAAAACTATGAAGCTTTTTCTCAGCCTCCTATTCTGTTTTTTCTTAGCTTTTACTGCAAAAAAAAAAAAAAAAAAAAATTGAGAGAGTATATTTCCCTTACCACCTTCTCTTCCTGAATTCCCTTTCCTTCATCAACCCAGTGCAGTCAGGCTCTCAGCCACCACCTCTGACCGCTGAATCCGGGACCCCTCCTGCGTCTTCGTCATGCCCGACCTTTCTGATGTGTGGAGAAATTGACAGTGTACAAACAAATAAAATGGTAGATGTTTGATGCCTGTATTTAAAAATATCTGAAATACTTAGAGCGTAAATGGGAAAGTGACACAGTCCCACCATCACAAAAAGGTTCGAGAAAATTCTCTTGGGCGAGACTTCAGCCCTCCTCTCTTTTGTGAACACTCTTTTGGGTAGGAAACAGAGAAGAGCGACTGTAACTTTAGGCCTCGAGGAGGAGTTGAACTCAAATACAAAGCCTGTCAGTAGCATTGTTATTAAACAAATTCAAGAATTACATTGACTGCTTAGTCACAAAAACAGTTCTAGAGGGGAAAAAATATTTATAGATATGTGTACGTGTATATATATACATACATACACATTGCAATGATAAATTTTTATTTAGAATTTTTTAACGTGTCTTCTATATTGGAAACCTCTCTGAAATTTGATAAAATTAACTTTTTTTCTTAACATTCTGTTAGTTTTCATGCAGTATAAGTCTCCTCATTCTTCACAGAAACTCTCTGTGTTACATTTATAATAGATTTATAAATCTAATACTGTTATAAAAGAAAAAGTTTATTTTAATAGAATCTAAAAATTGTATTTATAGTTTAAAGACTTAAAACAAAACAAAAAACAAAAATCAGACCTGTGCTTCACCCCTGAGACCCACCTAGTTTAGGCAACCACTATGTTATTAGCCCTTTCCTATGTTATTAACCAGTATTTTCTAAATAACATAGTTGGACCAATGTTCTTAGTTTTCCAATTTTTTTTACATTTCGACTTTATTATAGCACTTTATCCTTATGTTGTTGCCACTCTCCCCTACTAAAAATTATAGAGAGTGACCTGAAGCTGTACTGTGAGATATTCTGTCCTAATCATAAAGCTTTGGCTTTATTCATTGAAAAAGAATTTTTGTCTAACTCTGTAATCCAACTAAAGAGATCAAGCAAAAACAAAACAAAACAAAACAAAAAAAACAAAACAAACAAACAAAAAAAACCCAGAAGGGTTGGGGGGGAATCCATTTTCTCAGCATTTGCCCTCTGTTGTTAAGTTGCACTTTCAAGTAGTCAGTATTGCTTGTAAATATCATTTGTAAATGAACTGTCTACCAGTTTCTTCTTTAAACAACTCTTTTTTTCTTGAAATTAATGGGCTCTTTGCTCTTTGTTCTTTGCCTAAGTTTTCTATGTCCATATCACTAAATTTCTCCCAAACTTCCCAATTTTACTAAAAACCTACTCTAAATATAATGCATAGCAGATATTCTCTGAAATCCTGCCCAGGAGGACTCAGTGTTGGTACTTCCATTCACCATTATTTGAAGAATTCCCACAGCCTCGCTCTTGGGCCAGATCCACCGTTTCTTAGATCTGATTCCTTCCCTTGCAGTACTATTCAGGTTGTTCACATGTATTTGGCTCTTTCCTGCCCCTTGAGCATTTGGGTTTGCACACCCTGGCTCCCGTGGGCTTAGGCTTGGTGATGTGACTTTGACTGATGAAATGTGAGAAGTGACACGTTTTACTTCTGGGCAGAAGCTACAGGAGCCAGCTATGCTTAAACTCACTCTTTTCCCTCCACCTTGGTTGCTGACAGCAGTCCAGACGGTGGCCACGTGGCCTCTCTCTCTCGCTCCCTGAGCGAGGGTGATTGACAATGATGCAGCACAGAACATAAGCAACAGGCATGGTACCTGAGGAAGAAATGACCTTTACTTTTTAAGCCCCCGAGTCTTGGCTACTGTCACAGCATAGTCTGGTCTCTCTTTTTTAACACACTCCCTCGTTTTGGCCGTGCACACCATGTTTTTGAAAGAAGTCAGTGAAAAAGAAATGTTTATGCATGTCTGAAAGTAAGTAAAACTCTCCTGTCCCCATATTTATCGATAGTTTGCCTAGATATCCTGTTTCAGTATCACATTCCTCATAATTTCAAAGGTGTTTTCTCCTATCTTCTACTTTGGTGTGGTAAAGTCTAGTGTCATTCTGATTTTAGATTCTTTATATAAACTTTTTTTTCCTGTTGCCTTTTCTTTAACCATGGTGTTCTAAAATTGTGTAATGGTGTGCTTGCCTGGGATTTTGTGTAGTATATTTAATTCCTAGGGAAATTTTTGAATTTCTTTGATAATTTCCTTTTGTCCGTGTTCCCTGTCCACTCTGCCTAAAATTCCTGCTCAGTGGAAACTGACCTTTCAACAGATCTACCCCTTTCCTTATCTCTTTATCTCTTTTGTTTTTCTTGTATCTCATCATTTCTATTATCTGGGACATATTTTTAGCTTTGTTTTTTTTTAAGCCTTCTGTTTTTTTCTTTTTGTTCTGTCTTCGCCTTTCAACTGTATAATTACAGTCTTATTTTTCCTATTGCTTCACTGTCTTTAATTTTTAAATTTTCTTTTCCGTTTTATTTTTGTTGTCGTTATCGCTGATCTGCCTTTTCTCCTCTTAATGTGTCGTTCATGCCAGGTTGCCATGAACTCTTAAGGAATGACTGCAAAAGTGGTGTTGGTGCCTCCGACACCAGCTCCAGCACCTGTACAGCTGGGGCCAGCTCTCACACAAGCTGGAGCTTCCTACAGCTCTGGGACCTGCTCTGGCTGGAGAGCTAAAGCCAGTGCCAGCTGCAGAACTAGAGCCTGCCCCAGAGATAGAGGCAGATTCATCCTTAACTGGCATCAGCTCCTACAGCTTGTAGAGCTGAAACTTGTCATTCCAGAACCAGCCCCAGTGCCAACTCCAGCTCCAGCGTCAGTATCAGCTCTAGACCTAGAGTCGTCCCGTCACCAATTCTCACACTAGGTTTGGCACCAGTGCCAGAGTTCAGGTCAGCCCTGGAACTGGAGCCAATTCCATAACCAGTTCTGGCACTTCTCCCCTGAGCTGGAGCCAGCTTTGGGCAGTAGAGAGAGGAGTAGGGCCAGCCACTCACCTAGTGCCAACTCCAGCACCATATCCGGCACCAGCACAAGAAACAGAGTCTGTTCCCCAGTGGAGCCAGCCCAGGCGCCAGCTCCCGTGCGGGTGCCAGCTGGTGTGGTAGCAGCTCCCGCACCAGCCTCTGAGCCGGAGCAGCCGTCACCGCCCGCGCCACCTCCGCACCCGCACTCCCCACCCTCCCCTTGGAATGGTGTCTTCTTTGTTTTTGTGTTTGTTTGTTTGTTTGTTTTTTGTAGTTTTGTTTTTATGTTTAGTATTCTTTGTGGTTTACTATATTTTAATTTTGTAGTTTATATATAAGAATTTAACATCTTGATCATTAAAAAAAATGGTATTAGTGATTAAAGGGTCATATCTATTTTTTATCCTAAGCCAGTCTATTTACTGGATTATTTTCTTTTGAATACTGCTAGAGTATTTTGCTTCATTTCTTAAATTTTGGTAGATTTTTTTTCCTACACTTTGCAACTGCTTCTTTTTCTAATCTTAAAAATGTGAATAGTTCTCAAGAATAAGCCAAACCCTTTTGATCCTCTTTCTGTTTATTCTTCTTTGGAAACTTGCCTAATGCTATGCCTTAATATTTCTAAATAAATAATTTAAAATTCTGCATTCCTTTTTGATATGCGATCATTGCTGTAAATCCAACAAATGTAAACTAAAGACAACTTTATGATTTTCCCCACATGTGTACCCTTCTTTAGTATTTTCAGACTGATATTACCATTCTCCTTGTCATCCATGTTTAAAACTTAATAACCTTATTTGACTCCACGCTCTACTTTAGCTTTTAAATCCACTTTCCCATCCAGTCCTAGCATCTTTGCAATGTCTCTTAATTTTTGTGATCGTATTCAAAACACTGATTTAGGTCCCTGTTGTCTCTCCTGAAAGGATACATAAAACAATCTCCTATTATCTCCTCTTGCTCAAAAATGACAAATTACTCTTCCAAAACAGTATTTCTTGAACGAAGTCATGCAGTCATACACTTTCAATGGCTTTGTTACCCTATACACTCCAATATCCTTAGCTTAGCTAAGACTTATTTCTACTGTTCCTCCATCAGAGATTGCAAGTAAGCATCGCATGGGCTGAAGGCACCTTACAGATGCTTTTTGTTTGTTCTGAACAGTTTTTTAAAACATTTGTGTCTTTGATCTTTTAGACACAGCATAACTTGGGATGTGTATGTAATACCTGAATATGTACGTTGTGAATATCTTGCTTAAAAAATCCTTTTCACATTAGAAGTTTATCCTGATAAAGAGCTATAGTGTACAAACGGCATCATAAAGACAATCACATTTAAGAAATTGTAATAATCTCTTCTTCAGAGTGACGTGGTTCTTAGTATGTAAGAATTAGTTTTTTCTTTAAGCTAATATTACAATAAATGTCAAGTATCCCTGATAAATTGTCACATTTTATGGGATATTAGTTTGCAGGAAATATAGGATATATAATGGTAATATGCAAAATAGAGGAGGATGGTCATAAGTCATTTTGTTAAAATGTGGGAAAAAGAGTTCCCTATAATTGTTTTCAACGAAAATGATTTGAAAGTTTTAATAAGCTCTGCAAAATGCAATAGCAGTCTTGTCATTTTGACAAATTTTAGTTAAACATTGTGGTGGTGAAAACACAATGACTTTGCTAAAAATGGAGTCATTTAGGCCTTTATAAGATCATTTCTGTCCCCAGGCTACCACATCTCTTTTCCCAAGTTGTTGACTCTTTCTCCTGGGGAAATGTAGATTCATGATTTGTTCTTCTATAATTCTTCACAAATTTATTTAGAACAGAGAATATTTATATGCCAACACGGAGGACCACGTTTATGCCCAGCACGTGTGCAAAGCGTTAGAGGGGAATGTGACCGGGAGCAAAGGGCTGACACAGAGGTTATGCTTTCTGGGAAGCCGAATTCACGGCCAGGAAGCTGACCGCTCTGAGTGGCCAGCACTATAACAGTAAAGTCCCAGAGAAAGAATCTGTAGATGAGTGGCTTGAGCTGTCAATAAGAACTTTTTATAGAAAAGTATCAGGGAAGTATTTATTTATAGTGCTATTGAAAGGGATATAGTTTTTAATCCAAAAAATGTAATTTACCAGCTATATTTAAAGAGACCAAAAAAAAATTTGAAATCACTAGGATAAGCCTGTAACTGAAAAATTGTTTTAAAGCATATTCTAAATACTTCATAAGAAGAATATAAAATAAGCGATATACTCTCATAATCCAAAACAGGATATAAGAATCACTTATATTTATATTGTTCAAACTGGAACTGCCAGATTATCACAAATGTATTTTCATCTAAATCAGCAAAGAAAGACTACATTTGAATATAGTTTTAATAAGTATTTTATTTTTTTAATTTTCTTTTAAATTTTAAAAGAACTTATTAAAATACATTTTCTATGTACTGTTCAATCATTTGACTGCACATATAACTAGACTGTTTCATTTCTAAGTCAACCTAAATATATTGTTTATATTTTTAATTTTCATTTTACAGTCTCAGTGAAAAAAATTTATATCAGAGACTAAAGTTTTTTACGTTGTTTCCAGTTCTCACATGGCTAGCCATTTGGTCTCTGTGGAAAGGAAGGAAGCTTTGTGCTGAGAACTCTCTGTGCCTCTCTGTCTCAGTCAGGGAATTCAAAAGCACCTTTCTACACTGAGTAACACAGTGAAATTTGTTAAAAACCTTTTTTTTTTAAGATATAGAAATAGCATCACATGGAAGTTATTAACAGCATCAACATGATCCTTAAACCAGATGTTCCCTCCGTTTACATGCTCGTTTTTCTGACACTTGGTTTGGTTTCTTTTTTAGGAATGGCAGAATTCTATTCAGAAGAATGCAGGGCTTGCATTTATTGAACTCATCAATGAAGGAAGGTAATTAATTTTACAATTTTTAGACAACTTGTCTGTACGTTTTATTCTACTGGGCAACTGCTCTTTCCTACCATCTGTTCCAAAAATGTGTAAGAAAATACATTTTAATTAAATAATTTACTACACAGGTACAGAAATTAAATTTAAAATGTTAAACATGTTTTGAGTAAGAAACATGTAATGAATAAAGGGAAAAACTTCAGAAGGTTCTGTGAGATTCGAGCCACATCTCACCGAGTGGTGAAGTTGTTTTACACAGATCGCGCGAACCCGGTCTGCAGCCCCATCTGCCGCTCCATCTGCGCTCAGAACCAGGCTCCGCGTGCATTCCCCCTGCCCGTCCTAGCTCATGTGAAACAGTTTTATCCGAACATGTCCTGCTATCTGGTATCCAGCTGAAAATGTGAAGGACGTTAAATGTAGGAAGTAGAACAGTCTGCTTAGGACTTTATGTATACCATTGATAAAATGGTGCATGTAGTTAAGCTGTGTTGGAGCCCATTACTGTATTTTTCACTCTATTATAAGCAGTTGTTCTCTGTGATTTTTCTGATACTTTATTGGCAGTGGATACATTAAGACAGATGTAACTGTCATCATTTGACGTGTGCAGCTTCCATTAGCCAGAGACCTGCATCCTCTGCCACTTGAGTTTCTTCTCTAATATAGTGTATGCTTTGAAAATAATGACTCAATATTTAGCATAATCTGTTTTTTTTTATTTGAAACCAGATTTAATTGAGTTGATAAGGGAATAATGCTCACTATATTTAAAATTAACTTTTATCAAAGAAGGTGTCATGAAAGTATGTTTAACAACAGAGTCTTTAAAAATTAGTTTATATATGGTATAAAAACCCATTTAAAAAAAAGTAACAAATACAGTTTAGTATTAGTGTTTTTTTCCCATCAATATATTATAGTCTCAGAAATAGCCTCTGTTTTTATAATAGTTCATCTTATTATATATTTCTCATTTAGCTATTCCATGATTGAATTATTTTTAGTCATGATAATATAACTCTAAAAATTAAAATAAATTTTGCATTCACTACAAAGCAAAAGGCGCAGGGAAATATTAGTTTTCTTCTATAATGTAATAATTTTACATAATTATAATGGCACACTCTAGTTCTTATAATGCTTTATTATCATAAGAGTTGATAATTATTACTCATCTTCAGGTGATGAAAAATAGAAGGAAATTTTTCCCAGGCTACTTATTATCACATCAGTTATAAAATTTGTCAGTTCACATACATGCTAATTTTGCTACTTTGTTTCAACTGTGAAAATAAAAAATAAAAATTTTGTCATCAGTAACCCTATGAAGTTAACAGAATTGAACCTCCAACATTTAGGATTATAGTTATTGTCCTAGAAAAGAAGAAGGGTGGGAAATTTGCTAATATCAAAAGTTTTTAGCTTTTGATAGTTTTATTGTTCAGTGGTATTATTGAGGTTTATTTTGTTTTGTTTTAGAAAAGGGGTTAAAATTATGGAAAGTAGTTATAATTTAATTTTCTTTGAATTTAAATCCATGAAAACCTCTAAAATGCTCACCATAATGTTTTTTGTGCCATTCTAGATTTGTGTTTCTATTTTTACTATCAGTTTTTTTCCCGGTAAAGATGATTTGGGACAAAAGTTGAAACACGATTAGCTATAAATATCATGTATACAAAATAATAGCAATTGCCTATTCAGCACCTACTACATCCAAAACACTGTTATAGGAGCTGGAGATAGAAAAGTGAATGATACAAACATTAGACTGGCAATAAAGTAATACGAGGGTGCTATGGTAGACATGGTGTAGGTATTAGTGTAAGCATAAGACAGGGCACTTAATCTAGTCTGTAGTGGTACATTCTCTGGGCGATGGTGCTATCAGGGTTTTTAGAAGATGTATCCAAGCAAAGCTTATACACTGGAGCAAAGTCGACAGTGCTAGAACAACTGGACGTCCACATGTTAAAGATAAATCTAAACATAGACTTTATACCGTCACAAAAATTAACTGAAAGTGGATCCTAGACCTAAATGTAAAATGCAAAACTATAAAACTCCTAGAAGATAATGTAGGAGAAACTCTAGATGACCTTGTTTAGTGATGATTTTTTAGATACAATACCAAAGGCATGATCCATGAAAGAAAGAATTGATAGGCTGGACTTCATTAAAATTAAAAACTTATGCTTTATGAAAGGTAATGTCAAGAGAATGAGAAGACATACCACAGACTGTGAGAAAGTTTTTGCAAAAGACACAGCTAAGAAAGGACTGTTATCTAAAATATGCGAAGAACTCTTAAAGCTCAACAATAAGAAAACGAACAACCTGGTTAAAAATGAGCCAAAGACCTTCACAGACACCTCACCAAAAAAGTTACACAGGAAAAGATGCTCCACATCATATGTCATCAGGAAAACGCTAATTAAAACAGCAATGAGATACCACTGCACACCTATTAGAATGGCCAGAATCCGTACACTGACAACACCAAATGCTGGTGAGGATGTGGCGCAACAGGAACTCTCATCCATTCCTGGTACAGCCAATATGAAAGATAAGTTGGCGGTTTCTTACAAAACTAAGTGTATTCTTACCATACAATGTACTATCCAAATGACACGCTTATCTATTCAAAAGAGTTTAAAACATGTCCAAATAAAAACCTGCACATATGGAGTCCCTTTATTCATAATTGTCAAAACTTGGACACAACCAAGATGTCCTTCAGTAGGTAAATGAATAATTAAATACCCATTCATTCATGTGGCACGTCCAGAAAATGGAACGCTTATTATTTAGTGGTAAAAATAAATGCGCTATCAAGTCATGAAAAGACAAGGAGGAACCTTAATTGCACTGACTAAATGAAAGAAGCCAATCTGAAAAAGCTACATACTCTACAATTTCAACTATGTAACTTCTGGAAAAGGTGAAACCATGGAGACAGTAAATAGATCAGTGGTTGCCCCAGGGGCTTAGGGGGAGGAAGGATGAATAGGCAGAGCATAGGTGTTTAGAGCAGTGAATCTACTCTGTGTGATACTATAGTAGTAGATACATGTTATTATACGTTTGTCCAAACCATAGAATATACAACACCAAGAGTGAACCCTATGTACACTGAGGACTTTGGATGATAATGCTGGGTTATCATTTCTAACGAATATACTACTCTGGTGACAGCTGGGTTATCATTTCTAACGAATATACTACTCTGGTGACAGATGGTGATAATGGGGATGGTGGGGGAGGAAGAAGGGAGTATTTGGAAATCTCTGTCTTCTGCTCAAGTTTTCTGGTGAACTTTAGTTTAGTCTGCTTTAAAAAAAAATAGTCTACTAAAAAAATGGAAGGAATTCGTTAAAAAAGAGTATATTTAAATATAATGCCATCATAGTTGAGAACTGAGAGAGATGATCAGGACATAGCTTTCTGAAATTAAAAAAGAAAAAATAGAGGAATAAAATTCTGGGCCGAGGGAATAGTGTGGTACAGAAACCTGGAGGCAGAAGGTAGGTAGCAAGACATGTTGCTGGAGATCTGTTTTCGGTCAGCCAACAGCTATTTAATTGCATGTTGCGTGCTGGCCACGTAGAGGCGAGGGTCACCCTCACGGCAGGGATCATCGGCAAGGGCCGTGCCGGAAGGGCTGTGTAAGCCCAGTGAGGCTGCTGGGTGGAGTGAAGAGGTTGGCGTAACCTGTGGCGCGGCAAGTGGATTTCAGGGCTTGAGACTGGAACGGAGACACCAGTTTGAAGTTTCAGTGATCCTGTTGTCAGAAACTGACGAATAGTGGCAGTGAGGGCAGAAGAAGAAGTGAACAAATTTGAAGAATCTTTTGAAAATTAAATCAGTACAACTGCTGATAGTTTGGACGAGGGGAAAGAAGGAACCAAAGAAACTGGATTTCTAGCTGTAGTAGCTGGATGGCTTATAGTATAAACACAGTTTACTTAGAACAGTTCGGAAGGAGGAGCATGGCGTGGGTGAGAGATGTTTTCACTTTTGGTTACACTGAATTTGTAACTTCTGTGCAGTGTCCAGGTGGAATCACTGAATAGGCGTTTTGGAATTTGAGTCTCCAGCTCTCCAAAGATACAGCTAGAATGGGGATTCAGTTTTAGGAGTTACTTGCTTGCATGTGTAAGTGGTAGGTAGGAATACAGGTGTGATGCTCAGGGAGAGTGTGTAGGGTGAGCAGAGAACCTTCTGCTGGATTTCTGCTGAGAATCTTTTTCCCCACGTCTTCACACAGTTGGCTTTTGACTGTCATTCAAGCAGCAGCTTAAATGTCACTTCTCAGAGAGGCTCCCTTGACCATCTTACTGAGTAATCACACTTCCGTGACGTGACTCTGTTTTAACATTTAATAATGCTATCTCGAATTATCTTATGTTGATCTTCCTCACTAAAATGTACTTTCCTTAAGAATAATACCTAGCACACAGTTCTCAGTCACAAATATTTATTGAAGGAATGAAGAACGGGTAGTAGAATGTTTGAGGAGGGATGAATAGTCAACAAGAGTGTTTGTAAGTGAGAATTAAAGGAACCACTGAATTCAGTGACAGGACGGTCATGTTGATGTCATGCAGACTTCTGCTGGCGAGCCCCAGTGTGTCAGAGGTGCTGGGTATAGACCCCGACCCCATTCTGCCAGAGTCTAGTGGGAACAACAGTCTTTTGTGAAGTACTTATCGATGTAATGAATGTCCTAGGGGACAAGTAGAGGGTGCTATGGGAGCAGATAAATGAAGGAAGTCATGTGTAGAAAGTAGTGATGGGGACAGAGCTAAGTTGGTTTGGGTTGAAGAGTGGGGGATGAGAATAGGCAGCAAATATGTACTACAAGTCTGAACAAGAAGGGGAAACAGGGTAGCTGCTGGAGGTGGATAGGGTTTTTAACTAGAGGGGTTGGTATTTTTTAGTAGGAAGGACTTGAGCATTTTTAAATGCTGGTGGAAATACGCCAATATGGTAGGCAGGAAAGAAGTAAAATTTCTGTTCCATTGAGTCTCTGAGGAGGCTGAGACCGAGGGCTGGCCATTGTAGAAGAGCGTTGAGAGGAGGATACGCACAGTACGGTTTGGACAGGATTCAGAGGGGTTCTTTTGCGATGTCTTCTGTGTTCTCTGACCTGTCAGTAGGACCATTTACTGAGAATGAAGGAATTTTTTTTGGGGGGTGGGGGGAAAGTGTCATATTTGAGAAGATAGGAGAATACTGGAAATAGCCAGTGTAGAAAAATGAGAGAGAAATGACTAAGGAAACCTAGGAGGCTTGCCAGAACGGTTGGGGGACCCGACTGAGTTGTTGTCTCTGATACCATGATGCTCACTCGCCTCAGCAGTCCAAGCGCGAAGAAGATGAACATTACCTTAGGACATCCACTTCTCCCACTTTAGTGAAAAGAATCTCTTCACTGAGCACCTTCCCCCTGGCCCCCCGCCATCCGTAATCCAGGTGGGCTGCCTGCCCGTGTCCTCACAGACTTTCCATTTTCCCTGGTTTGTACATTTCATGCCATAGTATTAGTGCCCATTTATTTATAGCGTATTTTTCTGGCTGTTTCCATAGTGCGTATTATAATACAATGCATATGTATATTATGTATACCGAATTCAAATGCCAGTTATCCTATTGATAACCTGTTAGACTCTAGGCTTGGAATATAATTTCCTTCTGACATTGTTTTGTATCTGTAGAATAGTGTAAACACCTTTCTTGCCCAGTTGAAGGTTGGAAATAATATATATGATATTTATTACAACTGATGCAATATAGGAATTAAAAATGGAAGTTTTTTTATTTATTACATATAAGAGGTATTCAGAATTTTGCTGACTCCCACCTTTAATTTGGTTCATTTCCTTTCAATTTAACCCTTTCTCTTTCATAAATTTGAACTGGGAGTTCTAGATCAAAAAAATACCGTATTTAGATAATTGGGATGCAGTTACAATAAAGACATATTGCTCTGTTTATCTGGCTTCTATTTGTCGCTGCCTATTATGTGCTAGGTGAAGATTAGATTCTTTCCTCATGCTTGTATGTTATTTATCTGGACATAAAGTATTTTTCTTAAATTTTTATAATAGTTTAAAATGAAACAAAAAATACTTTCTCATGGTTGTTAGAAAATGTCTTTAATTTGTCCTTGTGGGAATGAAGATAAAAATCTTTTAAGTGGAAATTGTTATAAATGTTTATCCTACTTAACAGCTACACTCGTGAGTATAATTCATCAATCATAGCTGGAGAAAGCAATTGTGCAGTTGTCTACAATTAACAGGACAAAAACATTGGATGAATGTGCAGCTGAGTTAAAATACTCCCTAGGACAGGCTAAAATTATAAACTGGATCATTTAAAAGAATCTAACAAAGGCTCTTTATAATTAAAACAAAGCAAGGTTAATGGGATGTAAAATTGCCTATAATATCTTGGCAATAATAATTGGATTTTAAATTATTAAAATATGAATTGAACTATAAAGCAAATAAAAAAAGACTTTTCAAATTACGTATTTGAGTGCTCTTTTGAGGTAAATGAATGATTTGCCTAAAATAAACCTTTATCGCTCTTTTGAAAGCGTAGAGGATATACTTAATAGATATTCATAAAAAGTCAGGATATATTTTAGTTTGTTTAATGTCTTTGATTTGGTAAAAACAGTATTTTAAAAAAAAAACAGTTTCATATTTCAAAACTTAAGAAACTCTTTCTCAGCATTGAGATTCTGGTTTAATGTTGAATCCCAGATCCCTGGAAACTACTGAAAACAGGAATTCCCTCTATTTTTTCCATGTAGAACCTAATCTGTACCTTTTTCTTATTACTCTGTTATTCATTTTACACATGTAGTAAGTTATTAAACATACTGAGTTTTGTAAATGGATGAAGTTTCAAAAAATCTTGTGTGATAAATAATATTGCTAATTTGTAGACTTTAGACATTAATGATAACTATTATTTGCCTAAAACTGAGATAAACAAGTCCCATTTAATAATGACTAGATTTCCAATAATAGGAAAATATATTTCAGAATTTAGTAATCCCAAATTTCATTTGAATTACTTTTTTTTTACACTCTAAACCATGTTTAAAATATATGTGCATATGCATGTGTTTTGAGATATTTTTCTCTTCTATGAATTACTTGAAATATACTTTTATCTAGGCAGCTTTATTTTATCTTTGGTGAAAGTTAAGCAATATTTCACAAAATTCATGTTTCTTTATATATAAAAAAAACATAAAAAGAGCACAGTTTCCTATTTGGGGTATATTCATTTCTGTGCCATATTTCCCTGTTTTTGTTTTGTTTTGTTTTGTTTTTATTTCTTAGGGACATACATTTTTTGTTGTTGTTCTTAGCTTACTTACAGCAAGTGGATACTTGTCAAGATTCAGATGATCTATGTCTTTATTAGAAAACACTGATTTAGTTTCTGTACCATTCTGACATAACTAGAATCACCTTGTCAACAGGATGCTAGAGGTGGCCTTTGCGTTTGTAGCTGGTACATTGTTTAAATAGCAGATACAGGGAGAAGTGAACTAACAGTTCATGGGAGGGATGATGCCAACATGGTGGTATAGTGTGTGTGTCCAGTCCAAGGATACCCTAAGGATGAGAAGTAAAGAAACAGTTAAGCAAGCCAGGTAAGACAGGAATGAATGTAGCCATGGCCTGCACCATAGATTTTAGTCTAGGTACCCTTCTCAAGGTGCCAGGGAAATTGAAGCATTGAGTTATAGGCTGATTAGTTCCTTTTTTGGTGAGGTAAGAACACATGGACAATTTACATTCCTCAGTTGTGTTGTACAGAGCAGCATTCAGAAAAACAGCATACTTTTATAGCATATCTGTCTTAAAGAGTCACAGTCCAATGCTAGACAAAGATTAAGAAAAAGTTGTTATTATTTTCTAATTACAAAGTAGTATAACACCTATACAGATATTCTTGAACTTTTTAATATCTACATAGTTACATTCCACTTGAAAAAATAGACCTGAATGTAAAATACTCAGCAAGTAGTTTAATTTTAGTAGTGATACAAATACACTTTACATGTGATTCTCATCTCCAAGTACTTTATAATTGATCAGTTAGGATTTACATACTAAAAAAAAATATATACAGTTTAAAATGTCATAGACAGTATATAATAAACAGTTCAAACATGCAAATAGATTATATAAAAATTGCAGTAGCTTTAGAAAGAGTAACTATTCCTGTGGACAGTAATGATTAGAGAAGGCTTTTTTTGGGAGACAGAACCTAAGCAAGTGTAGGCATACCGCATGGGATGAAAAAAACACCAAGTCCTTGCTTTATTTGTAAAATTAAGATTTGGAACAACAGAAAATAACTTTAAGTTCTTCATTATCTAATAAAACAAATGTACATAATCTTATTTGCAAAAGCCATAATCTGTCTTTGAGCTTTGTATTATTTAGATAGTCAAAGTTTTCCCAACTTTGAAGTAAGGACCAGTACTTTACTTAATTATTAATACTGATAGAGTATATAATATTTATTTCTACATCATAAAGAGTATGGATCTTTTACATATATTTTTAAAACGCATTAGTCACACTTATGAAACAAACTTCTAAATAATCCATTATACCAAAGCCTAGATATTTTAAATTATTTCCAGCAAAGTGTAAGAGAACAACGGATTTAACTTAGGAGCAGAGTTATGTTAAAATTTTTAAATATTACTACCAAACATTTAAGGGAGAAATAATACCGATTATGCTCAACATATTCCAGAAATAGGATAAGTAGTACTTTACAGCTCATTATGTGAGACCTCATCACCCTGATAATAACACCAAAGATATTACAAGAAATGAAATTACAGACCAATATCCACCATAAGCATTGGCAAAATTATTCTTAGTAATATTTGGCAAATCAAATTGAGCAATCAATATGTGAAAAGGACTGCATCATAAGCAAAAGGTATTTATTTCAAGAATTCACAGTTGGTTTAATATTCAAAAATATTTATCAATGAAATACACCATATCAACACTCCAAAAAATAAATATGTATATATGGCTATTTCAATAGATATAGTCAAAGCATTTAAAAACTTGACATCTATTTATGATATAAACCCTCAGTAAATTAGAAATGAAACTCCCATGGTGTGATAAATGGTTTTTACAAACACACGGAGCTACATTCTTCTTAACGGTTAAAGACTAAATGCTTCCTGGATCTAAAAAATGGTGAGGTTGACCTCACTCACTACTTTTATTCAACACTGGACTGGGCTGGACGTCTTAGCCAGTTCAATTAGGAAAGTAGAAAATTCTAAGAAATCTGATAAAAGATATTAAAACTAATAAGTGAATTTAGCAAAGTCATAGGATATACGATCAGTACTCAAAAATTATAGTAATATGTTTATAATATATGTGAAATACTGGAAATTTAAATAAAAAACAAAATCATTATAATAGTATCAAAAATATGAACTCCTTATGGATATACTAAATCAAATACGTGAAAGACTTGTATAATAAAATCTTTTAAATGTTCCCATGAAAAATTTTAAAATAAATAAACTCAGAAATATATTGTGTTTGGGAATCAGAAGACCCGACATGATTAAGTTTTTAGTTCTCCCCAAACCAGTTTATAAACTCAAATCTAATCAAAATTCCAACAGGTTTTTTTTTGTTTTTGGTAGAAATTAAAGAGCTGATTTTTAAACTTCTGTGACAGTACAAAGGACCTGTGATAACCAAAGCAAATTGAAAAAGAACGGAGTTGGAGAATTGTGAACAAAGACAAATAGATCAATGGAAGGGAGGAAAAAAGATTTCACAAGTCAATTATAAAAGGATAAACTACGCAATACAAACTGGGCAAATGATTTGAACAGACACTGCACCAAAGAAGTTATACAGACGACCAATCAGCACATGAAAAGATGCTCCATATCATTATTCATTTGGGAAATTCAATTTTAAACCACAAATAGCATTATGCTCTTACTGTAATAGATATAATTAAATATATTGGCAATACTGAGTATTAGGGAGGATGTGGAGCCACTGGAATACTGGTAACTTACTTCTGAGTACAAAATGGTACATCCTTTTGGAAAACAATTTCTCAGCATCTTATAAAGCTAAACATACAGTTAACATTTGACACAGTAATCCCAAGTCTAGATATTTTCCCAAGAGAAATAAATGTAGGTAAATATTAAGACCTATATGTGAATGTTCATAGCAGCTTTTTTATAAGAGCTAAAGACTGGAAATAACCTAAATCTTCATCAGCAGGTAAATAGATAAAATAATTATGCTGTATCATTATATAGAATACCACTCAGCAGTAAGAAGGTATGAGCTACGATATACACGACATCTATGGAACTTAAGAGGGTTATATGAAGCTAAAGAAGTGAGACAGTAAAGACATACTATATGATTCCATTTGTGTGACATTGAATTTTAATAAAATTCCTAGAAGGAAACATAGGCAGTAAGCTCTTTGACATAGGTCTTGGCAACGATTTTTTGAATCTGACACTAAAAGCGAGAATAAAAATATACAAGTGGGATTACATCATGGTAAAAAGCTTCTGCACTGCCAACAAAACCATCAACGAAACGAAAAGACAACCTACTGAATGGGAGAAAACATTTGCAAATTATCTGATAAGGGATAATACCCAAAATACATAAAGAATTCATGTAACTCAAGAGCCAAAAAAAAAAAAAAAAAGTAAGAATTTGATTAAAAATGGACAGAGGTCTGAATAGACATTTTTTTTCCAAAGAAGACATGTAGCTATCCAGCATGTACCTAAGAAAGGTGCTCAACATCACAGTGACTATCTGGGAAATGCAAATCAAAACCATGGGAAGATACCACCACTCACCTGTTGGAATAGCTGTTATCAAAAATAGAAGAGGTAACATGTTGGTGAGGATGTAGAGAAGAGGGAAACCTATGCACTGTTGGTGGGAATGTAAATTGGTGCAGCCACTATGGGAAACAGTACGGAAGTTCCTCAAAAAATTTATGAAAAGAACTACCATATGATTCCGCAATTTAACTTCTGGATATTTATCTGAAGAAAACAAAAACACTAACTCAAAAAGATATTTGCACCCCCATATTCATTGCAGCATTATTTGCAATAGCCAAGATGTGGAAACAGCCTAAGTGTCCATTGATGGATGGATGGATGGATGAAGATTCTGTGACACACACACAAACACATATATACACAGGAATATTATTCAGCAATAAAAAGAGTGAGATCTTGCCATTTGCAACAATATGGATTGACCACCAGGGCATTATACTAAGTGAGATAAGTCAGACAGAGAAAGATAAATACTTCATCATCTCTCTTATAAGTGGAATCTAAAAAAATTAAAAGGGGAGGGGAGAAAAAATCAAAGCTCATAGAGATACAGAGAGCAGATTGGTGTTTGCCAGAGGTGCAGGGTGAGTGTAGATGAAGAGGGTCAAAAAGTAAAAATATTTTTAAAAGTGTTTATGAAACATGTAGATGTTGTGGTCTCACCTGAGACCTATGGAATCAGAATCTCTAGGTGGGACTTGGAAGTCACCATTTGTAATATGCCTCACAAGTGATCAGGGTCTTCACTGTACCCCAGAATTTGAGAACTATCACGCTTAATTTATTCATCTTAACAGCCATGTAAAATTATCACCATCTTTACCCATAACTCTCAATGGAAACATGGTCGTAAACTAAGTAAGTTTTTTTTACTCTGTTCTCAGAAGATTAACTATTTAGGTTCTTGGTAGATTAATGTAACAGTCTGCTTTATGTATTTGAAATTATAAGATTTATTTTAAGACATAAATAAATGTGATAAGAAATTGAAAAATGCTAATGTATGGGTTCTTGTTTTCATCCAACACAATTAATTCCCAGAGCTTTCTCATAACACAGATGGGGGAAAGGGTGGTTTTTAACCAATACCAATTTTTTCTCTTCATCCCACCTTTTCTTTTTAACACCTCTCTCTCTTCCACATAAAGTCCTTAGATACCAATTTGAAGCCCCAACATTACCCTTTAGATTTGTCTACCATCTGTCTGCTTCTGCCCAGTCAAAACCCCAGTTTCTGTAGATCCTGAGATGAGTATAGGTCTGATTATATTTTTATGTAGTAGATTTTAATGTATTCAGTTGATGTGAATACAAGAATAATTGATTTTATTATCTGGGAAATATTTAGTATTTTAAGAGATTAATTAATTTTTCTATATAATTTTTTTTTTCCTAACAGCCCTATATGTAGATTTTTCAGGACTTAGGCGACTATTTTTCTACCTTTCTTTTTTCTGTGCAAATACAGTCAGAAAAGCCTGCTACATACACCACACTTTGCCTAAGTTTTTTTAATCTTTGTATTTCACAATTCATAGAATTGAGTAAATTGGGTCATGCTTCAAAAAAGTTTGATTACTACTATTGCAGTTTAAACCTAATACACCAGATTATAAATCTAAGTTCTGAGTATGCAGAAACACTTTGAAGTCCCACCACACCCTGATGTGGAGCTCCAAATAGCTAAATATTATTTTTTGTCATCTGTTTTTTCCTTTTAATGAATATAAATATAACCAGTGTCTCAATGTGTACCTTGTAGAAAAGTGAACTGCTATTTTTGTGTGCTTAGTATGTGTCAAAGATTTCACAAATAATCACTCACTTGCCCCTAACAACCATATAAGGTAAGTGTTTTCCCTTAAAGAAAATGCAGTTTGGGGGAATGTAGGAAAGTTAGAGCCAGTTCTCAGGACAACAGGTCATTTGTTCTGCTATTTTCATCGGGTGAAGTCTTGTTGGCATTAAATTGATTCATGAGCTAGTAGAGCGCAAAGCTTGTAAACATTTTCCACAATAAAAATGTTTTAAATGAAAAAGAAAAATTATAAGTTTTTTCAGATTTTTAAATTATCTATTAAAGAACTATAGTTTTGGAAGAAACTGAGGTTCTCTAATCTGGCTAGACCCTCTCTTGCAGTGTCAGCAGAAACTCTATGCCTTCCTTTTCAGTGACACTGAGGTATTACATCTGCTCCGGCACTGTGAAACCACTTCACTTCCAATTAGAGTCAGTCTCCTTGACTAAATAATTGGGATCTTAAAATATAATCTTACAGTTTGGGCATTTACTCTTTCCTCCAATTTATATCTGAAACGACACAGAGAAAATTATTTGTCCAAGTTCTTAATGCTATTAAAAGGCAGAACTTAAATGCAAACTAAGTCTGCCTTTTGTCCCCTCCTTCATCTGTTGACGAAGGAAGACTAATTCGTCTGACCTCTCATTATGCTTTTTTTATTGATTTTTTTCTTTCATCAAATTACAGAAGTTATTTATATTTAAAATGTAGGCTCTCAGAGTCTCAGGTCAGAGACAAGCAATTTAAATTACAACAAACAAAAAATTAGATACTTCCTAGAACATCCATACTTGCCTTGCTGAGATCTATTCCATTGGAAATAGAACACTTTTTTTTTGTCTCCTGACGTCTTTCCTACGTCCTTAACGCTCTGTTTTAGAATGGGAATGAATGTGAAAAATAAACTTATAGTAGAAAAGGAAGACCATAGGAAGTTAAATGAGTGTGGTAAAGTGGCTGCAGATAAGGTTGGAGAGTAGACAGATATCTATCTATAATGTTTGACCATTATCTCGTGTAGTGTAAGTATTCACTGAAGAAATTCAACCATAAATAACACTAATGGTGAAGTAAAAAATGTATTGAAAGGATGGAAGATTCGAAGGAAGCAGAAAAATTAAGGGCTATTGTAACCCAAATGAGAGATGATTAAGGCTTAAATTAAAGCAATGTTAGTGGAATGAATAAATATATTAAAATATATTAAGGAGGTGAAACAGCCAAAACTTGATGATTAATTTAGTGTAAAATTATTAAAATCCATATTTCAGTGAATTGAAAGTGAACAGGGACTAAAGAGGTGTGAGTCACTCAGCCGTCCAAGGCTACCTTCCACTGCAGAGGGTTCAGCTACAACACAGGACACCTCCACTGAGGCAGCATGGGTCCTGTACATGGTTTTGGGGTTCTCCAGGGCCCCCTACATCCTGTAAATTGGTCCTTCAGGGGCAGGAATGCCCCGGGGTCATATGCCTAAGGCAGCAGTGCTGTTGGGATTTTAAACCTTTGTCCAGAAATTGAGTAGAGAATCTAACCTGGAACTTTCAAGGTAAGCCAACAGGCTCAAGAGATGCTGATACAGTTCCAGTGGGATCTCTGATATCAGCAGAAATAAAAGCAAACACGTACCCACATTAGGTCTGCTGGACTCCTGTGAGTTAAAACCACAAGTGAAGTAACAATCAAAAATGATCAAGTCTGTGAGACCGAAGCCATTTTCAATGAGGGAAAAACAAAAAGTTAGACCAAGGACTGGCAAGGTTGCAGTCATGAAATAAAGGAAATAAAATGGCATGAAGTTGAATGAATAAAAAGAGGCCATCAAAATGAGCAAGAAGGTTTTTAAAAATGAAACTTGTTAAATTTAAAAATATAATTTTGAAAAAATTCATATATTGATTAATCAGATTAAACAAAGTTGGTGGGAATTAGTGACTTGTAACATTAATTTTTAAAATTTTGCCCAGAATGCAGAGAGAGAGAGAGAGAGAGAGAGAGAGAGAGAGAGAGATGAAAAATGAAAGCAGTGTTCAGAGATATAGAAATGGAATGAGAAAGTTTAATTTACAGGTCATCAGAATTGAAAAAGCAGAGAATACAGGGTATATGAAATATTTTAAAAGATGATTGTTGTGAATTTTTAGGAACCGATTAAAAACATGAACATAGAAGTAAAGGAATCACAATGTGCTTCAGGTAGAATAAATGAAAAGAAACCCATGCTAGATGCACAGTGCTGACACTGAAGAACACCAAAGATAAGAAGATAAAAGCACCCGTAAAGAAATAACAGGTATCCACAAAAAGAAAGAATAGAAAAAGAGCAACAATGTAAGCTAGAAAAAAGTGACATATACTTTCAAAGTGTTGAGAAAAAAATAATTCCAGGTAATTGTATATGCAACAAAAATATTTTCAAAAGTTATGGATGGGAGGTAATGGAATAATAACTTTGGGAAATTTTAATTTACCGCAGTCCCATCCATTCTTTGCTCCCTAGTTCAATAGAAGCTATTAAAAAAATAGGTCACATTATAAGTACTGTATCAGAGGGAGCAAAATGGACTACATTAGCAAAGAATTTTCATCAGTTTTCTTTTTGGCCTGTCTACTATGCATAAAGCTACTTCCTTGAGGGCTTTTGTTGAAAACATCTATAGCCTAATGTCTTAGGTTGACACTGCCTAAGGAGATAGATAATGGGGCAAATGATAGACTAACCAAAAAGCTTAGGTGGAACAGTTAGGGATTGAAATGTGCATAAGGACTTGAAATACCCTGACGGTATTCCTGCAAACAAGGCTACACATGTTTAGGGCTGTGTGCATGCTCTGAAAAGGCCTGAACTCACCTCTGCTGGCATTGAGACGCTGTGGAGGCAGGAAGTGGATGCTAAGGTAGAGTTGAAATGTGCCTGGCTGAGAGTTGAAGGGCTGTCCAGATACATACATACAGCTTCCTGAGAAAGTGTGGGAACTTTTTTTTAGATCTAGGCATTTAAGGAAATCTCTGTCTAGCCATTAGCTAACTCTAGGTAATAGAGCAAAGGCATCATTGGCCACCCATGAAAAGGAATGCGGACTTAACAAAATTAGTTCAGAAAAGTCACTCAACAGACAGCAAACAGTCCAGAGTTAAATCCATACATTTATGGTCAGTTAATTTTAATGAATGCCAAAAACAATTCAATGGGGGAAAGAACAGTCTTTTCAACAAATGATACTACAACAACTAGATATCTATATGCAAAAGCATAAATCTGGACCCCAGCCTTACACCACATACAAACATTAACTCAAAATGTACTTAAGACCTACATGTAAGAGCTAAAATTATAAAACTCTTAGAAGGAAACATAGGTTAAAGTATACATAGCCTTGGATTAGACAAGTTTTTTTGATATGACACCAAAAGTACAACCAAAATAAAATTAAAAGATAGGTAATGAAAAATATGATACAATAGGATTAACAAAGGCAATACTTTGTTCTTTAAAAAAACAATAATAATATAGGCAAACTCTCCCAAGATTGATCAAGAACCAAATAGAAAGATACAATTAATATAAGGGATAAAAAGAGAATATAATTATGGATAAAATGTTGTACCATTAAAACTAAAAATTCAAATGAAGCAGGAATATTTCTAGAAAATGCATAACTTTCCAAAACTAAGAAAAAACATAATCCTAAATAGTACTTTAAGTATGAAAAAAAATTAATCAGTAAATATTCTTTCTGTAGAAATGGCTTACAGGTATAGATACCAAATGTTCAAGTAGAATATTTCAACCTTATACTAACTTCTGGAGAATAGAGAGAATGATCTTGACCCTTTCTTTAGGCCTCTATAATCTTGACTACGAAAGCAAAGAAGATGTGTGGGAGAGAGGGAGTCACAGACAAGTCTCCATCATGAATGCAGATATGTAAATCCTAGTTAAGTAGAAACAGAACCTAGTCCTGCCATGTGAAATAATATGCTGTGTCTGTAGAGGGTTGAGTTTGGAAGAGGGATATGAGGGAAAGTTATCCCAGGGACACAGAAGTTGTTAATCATGTCAAAATTCCTAAAAATGTCATTCATTTATCGTATTACAGGTGAAAATCTTCATGCTCATGTTAGTAGGTACAGATGGATAAAATGAAATGTAACATTCACTGTTTTAAAATAAATATTCTCAGCAAACTTTTCTTATTCTGAAAAGAACACAGAACACCTCTAGTTTTGTTTCTAAAACTCATAAAGAAGCAAATCTCAACATGTGGCTTATATACAGAAATAAGATTTTAAAATGTTAAAGAAGCAAAGAATGATAAACAGTGTAGCAAAGTGGTTAATATATATGTATACAAACATTAAGACAAACCTGCTCCGTTCTGATTGAAATTTATGACAACTTGAGCAAGAAAAAAATGATTCATTTCAACAGTAAGCAATGAAAAGAAAGAATAGCAAACTTGAAAATAGCACTTGTTTAAAATCTAGGGAGAGAAAAACTAGATAATATGAACATTAGAACTAAATTTTTAAAAGATGTCGGTAAAGTAATTGAAATTACTTCATAATTTTACCCTTTCAGAAAACCCCAGAAGGACTTAAAGTTAAATTTCAAATATCCTTTGTTTTTTTTTAACACAGTAATTGTTTATTACAAAAGAATATATTGTAATTGACATGAAAAGGACTTATTGTTTTCAACTGACCAAATGAAAAGAATTAATGTTAGAATGTCCACAGGAGGATGACAGAAGTAAACACAATTAAAAGGTTTACTTTAAAAAATATTGTTGATTAATGAAGATGCAGTGCAAAATATAAAATTACAAAAATTATTTTAAAACTTATGATCTGGAGCAAGGAACTTAATTTTTCTGAGCTGCGGTTTCTTATGTTTAAAATGAAAATAATGATGTATATATTTGAAGATTCTTGAGCATATTAAGTATTGTGTTATCCAAAAAATGGTTTGGTTATAGTTTTTATCATCATCATCAGCAGCAGCAGCATGTGGCTTAAACCAACTGCTATATTTTTTTTTAACCTTTCACCAATCTCATTGACTGGGCTCAGCCAAGCAGTTCTTTAGTGCCATGGAGAATTAATTGTCTGGGGCTGCAGCTACCCGGGAGGCTGGCTTTGGGCTGGAGATCCTCTAGGCCTGGAAGGCTGAGCTTCTTCTGCTCTCTCTGAGGCTCTCTACATGCTACGAACTTCTCTTAGAATTACAGCAAATTCTAGAAGAGAGAGCTCCACGAAAGAAGGGCAAGAGCTGCAAGGCATTTTGTACCCTAGCCTCAGAAGTACATGGCATCACTTCTGTTGTATTCTATTGGTCACTGGAAGTCATCTGGCCCTAAGAGGAGTGGAAAAAGACTTCCCTTTGACAAAATCGCACCGCAAAGGGCATGTGGGGTGGGGGCATTACTGCAGCCATCTTTGGAAGTACCCTCTGCCCGTGCTGTAGAAGGTTAAAGAGCTCACTATGTAGACGTGGAAGGGTGTCTTAAGATACACTGCTAAGTGAGAAAAGCTAGGTAGAGAAAAGACTGAATAATACTCTAGTAGAGGGAAGTGGTGAAAATACTGTTTAAAAAAATTTGCCCCATGTTTACATTTTTAAATTTCACTGTAGCTTCATCTTAGAATTTAGAATCTTAGCATTTAAATGAATTTTAAATGACATTTAGTCCTGTCATCTGTGTTAATTAAAGTAAGAATCCAGTCTATAGATTTCCTAATATAATGTCACCTAGCTTTTGTGTGAAAATTTATTTCTAAGGTAATGAATTGTTTAACCATTTTAAATCACTCTATCAGAAATCCTCTATTTTTATTGCATTAAATTTTATTAAATTAAGTGAATGAATTGTTCACAAGATGCACTGTATTTAACAGAGGCATTGCTGTACCAGTTTTATGTCATATTTCTATATTTCAGATATCACCAAATTATAATTTCAGCTATGTTAATTATATAATGTGGCTTTGTCTGAAATTTATGCATAATTCACATTTGTAATACTGAAGTTTAATTATTGAAAAATTTGGACCAACCAAAGCTATCAAGAATAAGAATTCCAAAGGTATTTTTTATTTTCAGATTACTGTGCCATGCTATGAAGGACCACATAGTTCGTGTTGCAAATGAAGCTGAGTTTATTTTGAACAGACAGAGAGCTGAGGACGTACATAAACACGCAGAGTTTGAGGTAAGCCTTTGGGAGCAAATGAGAGTCTGCTTTTCTACGAAAAGCCCGCCGTCACCAGTAATGACATTACAGTAAGAAGGGTGTTTGTAAGAGGAAAATTTCAACGAGGGCAGGCATTTTAGTTCTTCAGTAAGTGTCAAACACAGCACTAGTTTATTTTCACCTCATTTACAACATGCCTGTGACTAACCACTTGGTAGACTGAAGTTCTTTTAACTTACTCTTAAAAGCAAGTAAAATTTTATGATGCAATTACTTTAATAATTTTTAAGATAGCAGAATTTACAGACCATTAGATATGGATATAACAAGTAGTTATATGAAGTCGGTTTCACCAAACGTTTAATAATTTATTATTTATTAATGTATCCTTCTTTAAAGTGGCCATAGGTCATTTTAGTTCATATTTCATTTTTTTTTTTTTTTGTAATTGACATTTTGACAGTTGAAGCATTGCTATTCTATGATATATATGTAGCTCCATATGTATAGACAGAAGTATAATAGTTTAAAAATCCTCATATGTACCTTGAATAAAGAACAAATTAATGCTCATTTCTATTGCAAAAACTAAAGGATGTTGAAGTACTATACATTCCATAGTAATCGTATTTTAATTTAAAATATTATTTTTATGTTTTTAGCATGTCAGTGATTTTTTGCCATTATTTATATTTCCTCAGTTCAACAAATATCCCGATTTTAATGTTTTAAATATAACAATTACTTCTGTTCAAACAAAATTGGTTTCATTAATATTTAGGTAATCTGGTATTTGGCTTAAGTTGGACTGTCAGTGGCCTTGAAAATAATAAATAACTCATCAGTTTATTCTCCTGATGGAACACGCGAACAAGTGTGGTGTGGCTGGAAATCAGAGCACAAGATTTCAGTTTTGATGAGGTTTTTATCTCAGTAAACCAGCTCCCTTAGTTATGCAAGTTGATGTCCTGGGTCCAGTGATCTCTGACCCAGCTGCTGAAAAGCATGGGACTGAGAAATAGCCTTTGGCACTTCAGTACCAGTAACCTCTGCTTCATTTGTCAGATGAGACAGCGCATAGTTGTCGTATGGGATTGCAACAATCTATTTTGCAAAGGATACCAAATATTTTAAACTTTGAATAAAGTAAATTGACAATTAAGTGTTTGTAAAAGTGACATTTCATATCATCTCAACAATAAGTAACATTTGGATATTTATCAGGGTTTCTGGATGACAAGATTGAATTATCTGTTCTTTGAAGAATATGTTTAGGTTTAAGATGTGTCAGAACTCAAATTTTTGACTTGTTTCACACCTTATGAAAATTAAAATTTAGACTAATAACTGAATTCTCTGCAGGACCACTTCTGACTCAATCATATTTCTACTAAAAAAAATCAAGATATTTTCATGGGATATAAGCAGATAAAATATTTGTCATGTGAAAACATTTAAAATAAGTTTTTAAGTAGCTAGGTATTAGTGACCAGCTTCAATGCATATTTAAGCAAGATGATATCAAGCTAATGTCAGCTTTTGAACTTCTTTTTCATTATTGTCTCCCTAAAAAATCTTTTTTATACAGTTTTTGTCCTAACTGTTCCCCAGTAAAATTTTATTACCACCAATATGATGTATATCTTTCTGTCTGTGTACTGTATGTACATTTTGTACTTTATACATAAAAAGAGTAAGATTTTTTTCACATACCCCCAACACCAATTTTCACCCCCTTGGGGATGAGATTACTACTATTGAGGCTGTGTGGCCAACGGTGATAAAAAGCTATGAAGGGAGACGTGAAGATTCAGTGATTTTTAGGTTATATGTTCATTAAATGTATATAATAGAAATCTATTTTGAGAGTATTATCATTGTTACTTAATGAATGTACATTTTTTTTTAACCCAAATGTTTGAGTGTGTGCTTTTTAGGTTAGAGCTATATTAATAAATGATTGTGTGTGTGTGTGTGTGTGTGTGTGTGTGTGTGTGTGTGTGTGTAGTTCACCAAACACTTATCATTTTTCAATTATAGAAGATTTTATAAAAGTCATTACATTTTACTAAGACTTTTTGAGAATTTTCTCTTATACAAGCTTGATATTAGGAAAGAAAAGTGTATTTAATTTGAGATGGGTACTTCACAGTTAAGATTTTTTTTTAAGTTAACCACTGTAATTGTTAAGGAAGAAAAATGAAAATTTAATTTTACTCTCCAATGAGCTAATGAAATATTAACCTCATTATGGAGGCAGATCATTGTACTAATTGGTGATTCCCTGTACAAAAAGATAAATTGGAAAATGAATTAATCCTTCTTAGATTACTATAGGTTATTTCTCTGAAAGAGGTAAGTTGTGGTAGTACCCTCTATCAGTAGTTGGACAGAGGGCTGTGTTCAGATACTCCATGAAACAGTTTTACATAGTAATGATGAATGTGAATGAGTTAGATGTATTTCTTTTAGATATTTGAAATTTTTCCCTTCCTATTAATATGACTCATATTACATTCTTGGTAATGTTAAAATTTATAGTCAGTCCAACCTATACAAAAATTATCATACAAACAAAGTCAAATACAATTAAAAGTTTCATGTTCATATTGAACCTTTCGTTACACAATAAGATTGATTAGCTATGTTACTAACACCAGGGAGCATGAAAACAGAGCTGACAAGAGAGCTGATTATTAGAAAAGATAAGGATAAGATAGTACTTATCCTGAGGAGCTTGGAACACATTAAATTCTAGAGTTGGGAGAGATTATAGAGAAATCCATGTCTTGTCGCCTCATTTTATAAATATAAAACTGAATACAATGGGAAAAAATAATTTTCATAAAGTACGAAATAAAATCCAGGTCTAGTTACCTAAACCATTGCTTTTTCTTCTACACAATATTGACATTTATGAAATAGAAAACTTTAAATAGCAAGTTTTTTTATCAGGACCATAACTCTTATTTTAAGTGAGATATATACTATATTGGTTAAAGGTCTATTTACATTTTTAATAAGCTGATTTTGTTTCTAAAATGATTATTTTTGGAACATATTAAAATCAGAATTTAAGAATTGGAAGAAACCTTAAAAGCTATTACTTTATATAACATTATCTAAATTATTTTACGTAGACTTTATGTATAAATACATAGAACACATTTTTACAAATTTGAAAGGCGACTATATGTATTCTTGAGAATAAGCTTTCAAAAGATTACATTATCTGAGTTTTGAAATTGAATTATCATGTAACCTAAGGTTAGTTATCATTCCTTATGCATAGCGGAAGTTCTACATCAATCGTTATGCATTGTTTTTCTATTCCTTTGTAGTCGCAGTGTGCCCAGTATGCTGCTGATAGAAGAGAGGAGGAGAAGATGTGCGACCACCTTATTAGTGCTGCTAAACATCGAGATCACGTTACAGCAAATCAGCTGAAACAGAAGATCCTTAATATTCTCACGAATAAGCATGGGGCTTGGGGTGCAGTTTCTCATAGGTGAGTTATATCAAATTACAAGTAAATAATAACTCATAAGTTAATTATAAGTGTTAAAATTTAAAAAAGGACTGTACATTTTTAATTATTTAGAAAATATGATTTAAAGTATAAAAAATTACTAGAATTATTTCCTGATATGATTTAGGAGATGCCTCTTTAGAATGATTTAGGAGACAATATAAACTTTTAAAAGTAATTCCAATGGAAGTTATTTCTAATTTGTACTTACACGTAACATAATAAAATTTGTTTAGGCAACTATTTTAATCTTGAAAGTTAAATCTTCTTACTTATTAAATTTATATCATTCCTAGTTTTCTTAATTATCAGTAATAATATAAGCATTTACTACGAATAAGTAA
This sequence comes from Eidolon dupreanum, assembly GCA_028627145.1. Classification (NCBI taxonomy): domain Eukaryota; kingdom Metazoa; phylum Chordata; class Mammalia; order Chiroptera; family Pteropodidae; genus Eidolon; species Eidolon dupreanum. Next base: position 78,802,248 of record CM053508.1, on the reverse strand, counting down.
TACATTAAAAAATTTTTTCTTCCATATTTTTCTATTCAGTGTTTCTTAGGAAAAGTTTCATCTCAGTTTAGGGCATTTATGATATTACATACAGTTCAATTAAAATCAAAATTGTTTATTTAGAAATTACAGATGTTCTCCTTTGTACAGTTTGCTGGTTATGATTTTTTCCCTCTGCACAATGAAGTTTTCTAGGAAAATGGCTAGCAATGGAGGATGTCACTATATTTAGATTGCTAATGTTATTTATTTTTATATCTTCATTTTATTTGATCCCATTAAATGTTTTTATTAAGTCTTTGGCAGAGTTTTGGGGTTGGTTGGTTCATGTGGACAGGATGCTACTCAGAAGAATTGAGGTAGAAGAGATTCAGTTAGTTGGGGAAGAACATTTGAATATGACCAGGGTAGTAATCGACCAACTGTCCTTGGATTTCAAATATCAGGTTGATTTAAGAAAACTTTTTATTTTTAATTAAAAGTAAAATTATAATATATTATCTTTAAAAATAGTTAATACTCAATATTTGCTTCTTTTAATAACAGTAGTACCGTGACATCTAACATTTGTCAAATATTTATTGTGTACCAGGTACAACACTAAGAACTTTACATAAATTATTTTGTTTAACCTTCCAAATATCTCTATTAAGGTCGATA
>CM053508.1:78730443-78801088 GCA_028627145.1 Eidolon dupreanum | reverse complement strand
AAAAAAAAAAGAGGAGAAAGAGATTGGTACAGAAAATTTATTTAAAGAAAAAATTGGCTGAAAACATCACATTTGGTGAAAGATGTCAAGTCAGTGACTCAAGAAAATCAGAGACCCAAAACAGGATAAACTCAGTAAAAACTAATAAATCTTCTAAAAACCAAAGATGCAGAAAAACAATATTTTTTCCTCCAGATTTTATTATTTTTTTCCAATTACAGTTGACATTCAGTATTATTTTATATTAGTTTCAGATGTACCATGTAGTAGTCAGACATTTATATAATTTATGAAGTGATCCCCTTAATACATCTAGTACCCACCTGCCACTATACATAGTTATTACAATGATATTGAGTATATTTTCTATGCTGTACTTTACATCCCCATGACTGTTTTGCAATTACAAAGGGATTCCTTCACCTTTTTCATCCATTATCTAAAGAAATCTAAAACACTAATTTGAAAAGGTATATGTACCACTATGTTCACTGCAGCACTACTTACAAGAAAAAAGTTTTGACAAAAGCCAGAGGTAAAAAAAAAATACTTTCTATATAAAGGAACAGTTCAAATAATTATAGCTTTCTCAGAAATCATGGTGGCCAGCAAAAGAATTATCAACCAAAAATTCTACATTTAACAAAAATATCCCCCCGAAATGAAAGCAAATTAAAAATGTTTTCAAATGTTGGAAAATTAAGAGAATGCCTCACTAGCAGATATTTTCTTAAAGAAGTGCTTTTTAGGCAGAAAGAGGAAAGGATCATTGAGAAACTTGGAAATTAGAAATGAAGTAGAAGTTGTTTTCTATTGTTTTGGTTTTTTCTCATAAAAATGCAGTGGCAAGTTAATGGAAAATGGTAGTCTTTTCAACAAATATTGCTCAAACAATTGAACATTCATATGCAAAACTTGGCCCCTGACCTATGACTCAAAGCTTATGCTAAATTTATCTTAATGGATAATAGAAATATACAATATAAACCTTTAAAATTTCCGGAAGAAAACACAGGAAAAAATTTTCGTGACCTTACTTGAGTTGGACAAAGAGTTTTTAGATACAGCAGCAAAAGCCTGATAGATAAAAGAAAAAAAAATCCACAATGAACTTTATCTTGGTTCGTCCAGGCCACTATAATAAAAATACCATAGACAGGATGACTAATAAAGAGCACATATTCATTTCTCACAGTTCCGGAAGCTGGGAAGTCTGAAATCAAAGCAGCGACACTTTCAGTGTCTGGCGAGAGCCCACTTCCTGGTTCGTAGAGGGCTGTCTTCTCGCTGTATCTACACAAACTAAGAGTAAAAGGGTTTCTCTGGGTCCCTTTTACAAGGGCACTAATCCCATTCACAAGGACTCCACCTTTATGACCTAAACACTCCCTAAAGTCCCCACTTCCAGACTCTATCGCATTGGGGATGAGGTTTCAACATATGAATTTTGGGAGAACATAAACATTCAGTCTGCAGTGGATATTCTCGAATTAAAAATTTTTTTGTGTGTGTAAGAAGACTTTTAAGAGAATGCCACATTTTCTCAGACTGAGAAAAGTGCAGACTCAGAAAAAATGTTCGCAGATTACATTATCTTCCAAAAGACATGTTAGTATAAAGGTCTGCAAGTATAAGTATGTGTATGTACATATACTTACATACTTAAACGAGTATAAAACTAAACAAAGACAAGTGTATATATATGTGTATATATATATATATATATATATATATATGTATGTATGTGTGTATATATGTGTGTGTATGTACATATATATATATATATATGTATGTGCAAAGTACTTTCAAAACTTAATAAGAAAACAAACATTGCAGTATAAAAGTAAGCAAAAGATTGGAACAAATGCTTCACCACAGGCAATATACAGATGGCAAATAAGCACATGGAAAGATATTTAAAATCCTTAACTATTAAGGAAATTCAAATTAAAACAGCAATCATTCATCTATTAGATGGCCAAAATTAAAACTAAACAAAAGCCTGACAATTCAAGAACTGACGAAGATGTGAAATACCTGGAACTCATACACATTGCTGTAGAAAATACAAAATGGTACAGTCTCTGGAAAGCAGTTTGGCCATTTCTTATATAGTGAAACATGTACTCACCACATGACACAGCAATCCTCCTAATCCTTACACCAAGAGAAACGAAAACTTACATTCACACGAAAACTTATGCATCAATGTTTCTAGCCACTCTATTAATAATTGCTAAAAATTAAAAACAGTCCAGTGTTCTTCAGCTGGTGAATGAATGGCACAACCATGCAGTGGAGTACTACTCAGCCATGAGAAGGGACGCACTGAGACACGTGCCCAACCTGCACCAATCTCAGGTGCACTCTGCTACATAAGAGAAGCCAGGCTAAAAGAACTCATGTTGTCTAATTCTGCTGATGACGTGATAGAAGAAGCAAAACCTTAGGCAAATAAAACAGATCAGTGGCTTCCAGGGGTTAACAGAGGAGGGAGGATTTGACTAGAACGGGGCAACATGAGCTAGCTTTTGGGGATGAGTGAGGTGTTCTGTATCTTGATTATGGTAGTTTTTTCACAACTCGGTGCTTTTGTCAGATTTATAGAGCTGTACACCAAAAAGTGAATTTTACTTTATATAAATTGGTAAATATTTAAAAACTTAAAAAATTCTTTATACATGGCTCTTCAGTTGTAAATACTAATATTTATCAAACTATGTTACATTTTTAATATAGAAAATTGCAAATATTTATTTACTGTTTTAAAATTAAGTAAATTATAACTCAGATTATCTCAATTATTTCCATGCCACCACAAGTATATCGGTCATAAAATCTAAAAAAAACATAAATTGGATTTTCCTACAAATAATACTTGTAAGTAAATTAATTTTCACCACATGTATTTTAAAAAGTTAAATAGTTTTTAAAATAATAAAGTAAATGTACTAATATATTATTCTATAATAAAGATTAGGAAGTATTCAGAGGGGAAAAAATATCTCTTTTCCAGCAATTTCAAGTAGTTTAAAGCAGGGATCTTGAACCCCTGGGCCGCGGATCGGTACTGGTCCATGGCCTATTAGGAACCGGGCTGCACGGCAGGTGAGCAAGCTAAGCTTCATCTATATCTGCAGCCGCTCCCCAGTGCCAACATCCCCTCCTCGCCTCCGCCTCAAATCAGGCATTAGATTCTCATAGGAGCACCAGTCCCTGGTGCCAGAAAAGTTGGAGAGAGAAATAAGGTTGTATTGCCGGATTCAGCAGGAGCCTTAAAGGCGTCTCATAGGTCATCTTTCCGAAAAAAAATATGCAGTGCGAATCCACATAAATAAAATAGGAAATATACAGGGTGATAGAACTCTACGAGCCTGTCCTATCATTTTCCCTGTTAGAATTCTCATGCAGATCACATAGTAAGAACAATGATTTGAAAGGACTGGGTGATAGGGACCAGTAGTGATTGTATGGGTCAGGACAATAATGTCTGTTATATGCATGTAAATGTGATCAAGCTGAATCCTGTGACCCAGTCGATTGCCACCATTATTTCTGCTGCTTTTTTCCCCTAAAATCTGTAGATTTTTTAAAATTAGTATCTTTATTTTAGTAAGTCCGAAATAAGACACTTTATAAAAGTGCTTACAAACATAAAATTAGGATTACGTAAACATACAAATGATAATGAAGAAAATTAGTAAGCAGAAACAAAATAATAAAGCTCATAAATATTAGATACAGCCATGTAAGTCACTAATTTTAAAATAAAAATGAGTGTTTCAGTTAGCCACATTAATGAAACTTCCCCGACTTATAAATGGCATAAAGTTTAAAATTTTGACCATTTGCAACAAGTGTCTGGATTTAAAATGAGATGTAATAGAGTCCCTCAGTCCTTTATTTGGCTGCTAATTAAAACATGCATATACCAAATTGTAGAAAATATTTTCCAAGTAGTAATTTCTATTTCTTGGCAGATGGCATTTTTGTAGGAATCATTAAAGATGGTACATGATCAGGTTGTTGAGAAAAATCTCTGGACTCCTTAGATATGATTATTTTTATAAGTTTGCTTTTTATATGTTAAATACCACTTAATTATCACTTCATTAAATGTTACTTAAATATCACTACATTCCCTAAAATAATATGTCCAACTCATCGACTTTTTGAAAATCATAAATAGACATGTTAAAACACTTAGGAATTTAAATTTAAACAGTATTTTTCTCTGTAAATATCTTCATTTTATAACTACATATATATTTGTTTTTATAAATGAAATGAGTAAATTAGTTTACAGCAATATTGTTGTATATTATATGCACACTAAACTTTTATGCATTAAATTGGGAGTATTTCTGATATTTGTGTTCACAAGTAGTTTAATGTCTTTTGTCAATAAGGGTTGCCTATTTAGTTAGAAAGTTCCATTGCCCTAGAGTGCTGTGTTTTGAAGTCATCTGTCATGGATACGTTGTAGAGAGAAAAGACTATTTATGTTTATGGGATTTTAAGTAACTGAGTTAAACTGTTTGGAATATAGAGAAATGGCTTGTTTACTGTCATCACTGTTCACTTAATCTTGTGACCCTGACATGAGAGCATTCCCATAAATCTCCCTCTGGGTAGTTCAGTCAAAAAGATGGACATCAGAATGTAATGATTGTTTTAGCTTTAGGAATTAACTATCTGATGGAATAAATATGGCCCAGATAGTAATATTACAGAAGCATTTTACCCCTCCTGTTTTCTAATCCTAGAAAATAATTATTATAATTTGTATTCTATTTTTTAACACTTTATAGAATCTGTCATTATATAGATATATATAATGACATATATAGACATATAGATATAGAAATAGATATAATTTATATGTATACAGTTTAAATTTTTTGACATACTTAAAATTATTAACAAAATTGGTTTTTATAAGGATATTTTAATATAGCTTTATTTTATATTATATTACATATCTGTTGTTCTATATGGACTCTTTAATATTATGATTATATATATATATAATTCCTTGAATTTCAGTATTCAGAATACTTGAATTTCAGTATTTTTTCGTACTCTTTTTATAAACAATTATTGAGGAATTCAGGAAAAAAATAACAAACCTAAAGCATTGAGCCATTCAAGAAAATAATAAATTAACATGTGCAAAGTACTAGGATAAATTAATGGAAGAAAATTAAAGGATTTAACAACACTCAGTTCTCACTATACTACTATATTCCAGAGGTCCTGTCCACAAACTGGAAGAAAGTCCAACTTTGGTTCAATATCCTTTGAAAAAATAAATGTTACTAATACTCTCATTGCTTAGATAACAGATCTGTAGTATAAAATGATCTTAAAACAAGTTACATTTGTCACCCATTAATTTCCACATGTAAAAACTTTTTGTCAGTTTAGTTTGGTGTGGAAAAATCGCTAATTCTTCTTTTCCAAAAGGATTTTATACTTTGGCAATAATTAATTCAATTTGTATGATAATAATAAATTCTAAACACCTAAAGTGATGTAAAATCTGTGGAAAAATCATAGAATTTATATTTTTTTACAAAGATTATTATAGAAATATATATAGGACAGTTCTGTAAAGACCCTTGTAAGCACTTTCAGTAGCATTCCAGGCAGAAAACCCAGAAAACAAATGCTCTGAAGCTTGTCAGAAAAGAAAGTCAGTTACTAATATGATACAAGTACTCAGAAAAATAAGATGAATCAAATATCTTTACTAATTAAATCTTAGACCAGTAGCATCAAGGTGGAAAAAAATTATTCCAGGAAGAGAAGCTTCTATATCATTAAATTAATGGTCAACTCCTTTACTTTAGCTTTAGACAATCAAGCCCTAAGAAGAATACTTTCATCTATTTTAACAGCCTTTCAAGCCGATGTAAACCCTAAAAATTTGATTCATATGATTCATCTAGAGGCTACAAATCATAATATATTCTTGTGGACAGTGTTAAGGCAGAAATTGTTGTCTTTTAAGTCAGGTTCTTTTCTGTTATTATTTAGTAAATAAGTTAGAAGATTGTAGTCAAACACTCTATGATGAAGTTACTTTCAAAGATAGGGATTGGGGTGTAACATAAAGGGGATTTTTATGCCTTTTGAGTCTTACCATTTTAAAAATTATATATGACTGGCTTTTGGACAAAGGAAGGCTTTTGAGGGCCAGGCAACAAAATATGCCAAATATAAACTATCACATAGGCATTTTTAAAGCTTGTAAATTGGATTTATCCAACTGAATAAGCTAAGTGTTTTGGGGGCACTTTAACATACATTATTAAGCAATAAGTTAACGAACATATGAAAAAGACACCTAGCAAAACACTTATTAACTTTCTTAGGAGCAGTCATTAAGTTTATGATAATTAAGTGGATAATTAAAATTTTCACCTTTCAATAAATTTGATGGTGTCCTGGTCAGAGTTATGTGAGTATTGATTCCAAGTGTTAATAGTTCAAGGGCACTTAGATGATGAGGACCTTGTAATTGTTCCTTGAAGAGCACCATGTCTGTTGATACTTGATTTAGTTTAAAATAAAGTTGATAAATCAATTGGTCCATATGTAATTCTGTATCACATATAAGTCCTTTTCATCTATATCAATCATCAGTAAGGCTCTCTTCTTTGTTCAATCCTGGCTACTTCTTATTTAACATCTTATTTACATTAAACTTCAACTTTGGTCAACCTGAACTCAATCTATAACATGATAGTTATCTCACAACCATACACATGTCCCTGACTCAGACTATGACTGCTCTCTACTCTTCTAATCCTGGTGTGTAATACAGGACCTAGAGGATCTGTCACTTTGCATTTCTTGAATTTCTTCAATATCTATCTCTATTCTGTTCCACTGGAAACCATACCATTAAAATGGTTTTCATTTCGAAATTATACTTTTGGGTTACACTGCAACCCAAAATTACTTGTTTTTACTCTGGCTATTTCTGATAAATCCCTTTACCATTATTAACACTACTATTGTTTGTTTCATTTTTTTTTTAAATAGTCTGCACTCCAGATATTTTAAAGTAGTTCCCTGATCAATATTTAACTTTTACATTTTTATTAACACACAGAACATGCCTCTTAAGGAGGCTGTAAAGATTAAAAACATAGTAAGTACAAATGTTATGATGATGATTATGTCTCTTCTTGCTACATAGTTCCCAAAAGAGGTCAATTCTTAAATTTATGAAACTCCAAAGATATCTAAATTATACCTGAAACGTAATATGTTAACTTAGTTCAGCGTGTTTTGGGTTTCAGATGCTGGGGCTAGAAAGTTTTGTTAAGAAAGGTCCATTATTCTAGCCACTGCTTGTAGACAATTGTACCCAAACCATTCAAGGTGCCTACTTGCTAACACCAAACTGTGCCATCTTTTGGGTCCAAGTATTTTTATGGTAGCCTTCAAGTTTAGTTGAATACCAGCAAATCTTACTTAATCATCCCAAGAAAAAAGAACACAAGAAAAACAAAACAAACAAAAAACACTGACCAACTTTTGTTAAAAATCTCATCTGGTCAGATCAGAATTTTCAGCTGTCCACTGGACATCTTTTAACTAGGTGCCCTGTGAAGTCTTAAGGTTAATTAAACGTTTTAAGTAGTGCCACTTTTGGTTTAGTTTCTTCCTTCTCTCTGCTTCTATAACACTTTGTTACTTAGTTTATATCTCTGCCATGTTGTATATTTATTTTTGAACTTTACTGCCAAAACTCCGTGTTTCTAGGGAGTTGAAGTTCTTGGTGTATGTCTGAGCGCCTGGCACATAAGAAGTGATCTGTAAATGAGGAAGTAAATGAACGTACCCAAATAATATTACTGTGGTATATTTGCTAATATTTCAGAAATTATTAAGATTGGATAAGTAATTGAATAATAATACATTTTGTTTGTGTCTCTACCTCTTTCTCCTTTATCTTGAAATATGGGGAAAATGAATAATACTGTTATTCAGGATATTTTGAATAATTTACAATATTTTACATATTTGGTAAAAATTCTAATTTTCAGTGTATTTTTGGTAAATTTTGAACATAAGAAAAGTAAACTAAATTGTTAAATTTAGTGTAAAATTTGTTATTAAAGTAATTTATAAGTAAAAATTAATTATATGGACAGCATTTTACTTTGGAACTTTGGACTAGGACAGACTTGAATTCAGTTTTCATCTCCAGTGTTTCAGATCAGCTTCGGCAATTCCCTACCCTTTTCAAGCTTCGGTATTTTTCATTTGTAAAAGGCAGCATTATGGAACATAAATTAGAAAACAAAATCTTGCAGTTATCAAAGATTTATTAAATAAATGAATATTTCAAGTTGGTAGTAACTTAAAAAAGAAACATAAATAATAACCTATTGGCATTTTAACTTTTTTTTTAATTTAAATATGTACAGTATTATATTTAATCATCAGAATATTTATTAGCATATTTCAAACCCCAAACATTTCAGGGCTTAAAAATTACTGTTCTGATTTCTAATTTATCTTATGGTTTTCTTTTATACTTCTTAACTATTATCTCAATGAAAAAATTTATTAATTGGCATCGCATTCTTACAAATACATAGTAATACATGGCTAGACTATTTAATAGAACTAACTTACCTAAAAAAAAAAAAAACTGTGGAAGAGTATTGTTCATTAGTAAAGCTTTTCCAAGAGAAGCAGTATTACCCACAATGCTGTAATGTCAGAACTTTAACCTGTGGTTTTAAAAGTTTGAGACAGCTTTTAAAAAATTATTAAAGTTAAAATGTGTACAAATTTATTATTTCATTTCTGGGTAATTAACTATTATTAATCACCTTGGCCTTTTTGAAAAGTACATCCATGACTGGACACATCTACTAGATTGTCTTTATTTATCTAGTTAAAATCTGATTTAAAACTCATGCTACATGTTAATTGCTTTTGAGTTTTGAATTAGAACCTAAGACACGTATTTTGAGTCAAGAGCTTTTGGTCATGCCATCTCGACTTTAGGCTGTCTCATGTTCCAGATTTGGGCGCTCTTTTACTTGGTCAGCAAGTTTTTGTTACATTTGCCAAATGAAATATAAAAGTTAGGATATTTTTGTGGAATTGTTTTAAAATATAAAACCCTCACCAATTTGCTCAAAGAGTAAGATTATTCCAAGCCTTATCCCCTTGACTGACCTCTGTTTTTTCTTCCTTCACCTTTAAGGAGTCATGGTTAAACGTGACATCTACATGTTTTATTCTTCCCTTCCACTGCATAAAAGACATGGTCAGCAGTATTTGTATACAACATAAACAAGGATCCACTTATTATGTCATTGTTTTGCAGATATTTATCAAAGTGTCAAGTTAACTTATGTTTCCAGAAACTATGCATAAAATCATAGCATCCGGGAGGTTAAAATTTACAATAAATAACATGTTCGGCTTTGTAATAACACATTATCTTGAATATGTTAAGTAGGAAAAATTAAGGAATTTAGGAAAACATTAGGCATGTTTCCTTAGTTCTTTTTTTTTTAATTCATAGTTACCTGAATTAATATGAATTCATAAGACTTTAGTTTACAATTAATAAATTCTTGCTTCTTGAGTATTTGGAAAATAACGATTCTGTGTTAAATAGTTTTACCTTAAAAGTATTTTTGAGGAGAATATGTCTAAGTAGGATCCAGTTTGTCAGGGACTAATTGGATGATATAAACCATGAGCCTGATTTTTGTTGTTGCTATTCCTTTTTTTAATTCCTTTCTTTTTTTAACTTTTGGTTTTGGTCAAGAATAGGGAGAGAAAAATGATCCATTAATTCCATGATCTAAAGGTTTTACTGCAGCGGCTGAGCATCTCACTTTTATTCAATGCTACATTAACTTTTCCATTAAGAGAACTGTTATAAAGCGCCAGGCCTTTCAGCATTACCAAGTTGCTCTGTGGTATTGTTCATTGATAATGCTGTTGTAGTTAAATGTTAAAATCATTTCAGCGAAAGCCTTGATTGCTTTTTAAGAATGTTATTTCTTTCCTTTTAAATTTAGTTAAAATTTAATTGCACTGCTGTGGTTTAACTGTCTGTAAACTTTTTATAACTACAATATAATTATACTGTTACTATTTTTCACAAAACCCAGATTTGGTAAGTAACAAATCTTTTAGGCAGAAGGTAAATGCTTTGGTGTCAAGCATGTCCTTTAGTTCATTTTTCTTCTTTTCCTCTTTTCCTTCATTCTATAAGTTACCCCAGTTGTCTAGAATTGTGCAAGACCTGAAAAATAGTCTCCGGGAAGCTGGAGTCTTCAGGCAAGTTTGTTGCTAGACTAGGATGTCCTCCCTTCCAGATCGTTAAGACCGCTGAGGGAAGGGAGCAAGGCTGCAGAATGGTTAGGAGCAGAGATTGCATTTGTGGGCACAGACTCCAACAGAGGCAGCCTACAGAAGAGTTGCCGTAAGCCTGCGTACGGTTAAAGGCCTCTGCACCCCATCAGCAGGTTGGGGAGCTCAGGTACTGAGGAACCCTCCCTGCTCTTCTTCCTAGCAAATTTTCAAGCCTCATTCCATCCTGGTGACAGGGTAAATTCTATGGTAATGAAGAGGCTATAACAATCAGATACCCTTGTTTTCATATTTCCTCGAAGAGCTAAGAAATAGGGGAAAGGCTGATAAGAACCAAGAACCAAGTTTGCGCTCAGATGTTTTTGTTGCTGTTGTTCTTGTTGTTGTTGTGTTGCATTTTTACCAAACAGAGATTAGGAGACAGACTTCCCTACTCCCCTCCCAGCTGTGCGGCCAGCTGTCCTGGTGGTGGCGGGATCACTGACGTGGATCACAGGCAGAGTGGGACTAAGGAGCAGCATGGGCCTGCTGCAGAGATGGTGCATCACTGGTGGAGGAGGAAGCTAATTTAAAGATGGCCCGTGACTGTAGACAGAGACCCCTGGCAGAACCCAGTCCCCTGCCATCGAAGGGCGAAGTCCATTTAGGTTGGACTTGAAGCTGGCAGTGAGAAGGAGCTATCCCTTGGGGATTACGATTTGACAGGATATCCCTTTCTTGTAGAGCAGAACTATTCTCCGTAGTTTTTGATGGTTTATTTCCCCCCCAATACAAATGCTTCTAGACTTTTACATCTGAAATATAAAATTGTTGTGAAGCAGCAAGGTGCTCTCTCTTCATAAACTGGTAAAAATATACCTCTTCCAATGAAGAAGCCTCTCGCTTAGAGCCCACTAATCTTTACCTATCCATCTCAGACATTTAGCCTCCCAGTTGCCTCTGACTGATTTTAAATTGTTTCTCGGTTCAGTGCCTTACCATAAATATCATCTTGGAAACCATTGACTGGTGCCTTCGCAGTTCTTTAACAGTAAATTCTAGTGCTTTCTACTGCTACAGTCCTGTCTTTATGACCTGTTATACCTCTCTTTTATTTACCCAATCAAACCAAGTAATTAAAACACAAACATAAACACAAGTAGACAAATTCACTCCCTGCCCAAACAAAAACACTGATTTGGGTCTTTTCATTAAAATTTCATATTCTTACTCTGGTCTTTACAAGCTCGTCACTAATCACTTTAAAACAGCAGGGAAGAAGAGAGTAGAGTGACCATAGTATCTTTCCAAAGACCCATCACAGTCACTGATTAGTGCAGCTCTTCCGGGTTAGAAGAACAAAATCAAGTACAGAAAGGTTCCAAACTCTTAGGAATGAATGTCTGCCATCAGATTCCAGAAAATACATTGGTCGTTCTAAACGTATTTGGAAGATTTCCTGGTATATGTAAACTGTATCATAACACTGTCTGGCCATTTAATATCCCCTGCTTATAACGTTAGCTTTGTAATTTTCCTTTGTGTGTTGGTAAAGAATGCAAATAAAATCAGAGATTTTTGGGTCTTGGGTAGATTTTATTTTATAAGTAAGTTAAAGTGATAGATTTGAATTTCAAATAAGCAGTGAAATGGATCATAAATTACCACAGGGTGAAAAGAGGCAAACAATGAAGTAAGAGTTTTTTTTTTTTTTTTAATTTTAAAGTGTGACACATACAGAAAAGTGCATGTGTTATAATTAAACAGCTCAATGAATTTTCAAAAACTGAAAATATCTATGCATTATCATCCCAGATAAAGAAATAGACATTAACACCTTAGAAACTTCACTTTGTGCTCTCCACACCCCACCCCCGAAGGTAACCACTATCCAGAATTCTAAGAGCAGATTTTTTTGCCTATGTTTATATTTATGTAAATGGAATCATATAGTATGACCTCTTTTGTTAGGTTAATTTTACTCAATAGAACATATCCAAGACTCATCCATATCACTGCATATAGTTACAGATTATTTATCCTCATTGCTATATAGTAGTCCATTTTGTGAACATACCCAAGCTTACTTATCCATTATATAGATTTAACTGAATAGTGTTGCTATGGACATTTTAGTACATGTTTGTTTTTGTTTTTGTTATATTTTTAATGAACAAATATTTCTTTTAGGCATATACTGAGATTGAAATTGCTAAGTGTTAATGTAGTCTTATGTTTAAGTTTACTGCTTTTTCCAAAATATTCAGTTGTTTTGCATCCTCAGGAACACTTGGCATTTTCTTTCTTTTTTATTTTAGTCAGTCAGGTGGAAGTAAATGTATTCTGTTACAGTCTTAATCTGAATTTTCCTGATCACTAATAAAGTTGAGTTTTTTTTAGGGCGGGGGAATCATATTAACTTTATTATTTTTTTAATTTATTTTTCAGTTGCAGTTGACATAAAATATTATATTAGTGTTAGGTGTACAACATAGTGATTACACATTTATAAAACTTAGGAAGTGAGCACCCCAATAAGTCTAGTACCCAACTGATACTGTACATAGTTACTACAGCATTATTGACTAGTTGAATACCTTTATAATGCCCAGTAAAGATTTGCCTATTCTCTTTTGTCTAATGTCTCTGTAAGTCTTTTGCCCATTCATTCTTATTGATTCATAAGACTTCATTAAATATTCTGGATCTGTGACTCACTCTGTGGGTTGCTTTCTGCTTTATTTCTAGTCCAAATTATCATTTATTTTATGGTTAGTGATTTTGTTTCTAGTTTAAGATACCTTTATCTCCTTGAATATCACAGAGATGTCCTCCTAGGATTTTTACAAAAGTTTTATTGATTTGCCTTTTATAATCATATTCAAAATCCATCTGGAATTGTGTATGGCAGGCGGTAGAAGTCAGGATTAATGTTTACCATATGAATATTCGTTTGACTCAGCACTGTTTCTTGAAAAAACATTCTCTTCCCCACTAGACAAGATGCCTTTTTCTGGGTCTGTTTCTGGGCTTTCTGAACTTTTTGTCAGTTCTTTTGATCAGTTTGTCTATTCTTGCAACAGGCCCATGCTGTCTTTTTAATCATTTTTTTTTTATTTTTTTTTTTTAGGCGAGGCAACCCTTAGTTGACCTCACAGATTATAAGGACCTTGTCAGCTTACAATCCTTTATTTATTTATTTATTTTAATTTTTTACACCTACAGCACCTGGTCTTCCTAGGTGATCTCCCATCCAAGTAATAAAAAGGCCTGAGCCTGCTTAACTTCCGAGGTCAGACGGGATCAGGCTTGTTCAGGGTAGCATGGACGTAGACCGCTGTCTTAACTGTTATTGTTCGACAAGTAAGTCCTGATACCTGGTGATGGAAGTCCTTTTGCTTTGTGGTTCTCACAGATCGACTTGGCTACTCTTGGCCTTTGCATTTCCATGTTCATTTTTTGAATCAGGTTGCCTATTTCTGCAATAAATAAGTGTTGAAAATGTGATTAGGATTGTGTTAACTCTATGGAACAAGTTGGAGAGCAGTGACATCTTTAAAACACTGCAATATAAATGGTATCATTTAATGATAAACGACTCTATGTAGGTCTTCTTTCTTTAATTTCTCTCATAATAATTTTGTAGTTTTCAATGTAGAGGTGTTGTGCATCCTTTATAGAACTTACTCCTAGGTATTTAATGTTTTTGTGAAACTGCTATAAATAGTATTATTTTTAAATTTTAATTATACGCATAAGATTGATATATAGGTTATTTACTTGCATAGACTTTTATTCAATAACCTTGTCATATTCACTTATTAATTATAATAGTTTGTATATTTATTAGATTTCCTGTGAACATAATATTATCATCTGCAAATACTGATAGTTTTAGTTCTTTTTCAACTTGCATACCTTTGTTTATTTATTTTTCTTACTTTACTGTAATGACTAACACCTCCAATACAAGGCCAAATTGAAGTGTTATAGCAAGCATCCTTGTTTTCTTCCTAATGGTAAGACAGGAGTTTTAAATATTTGCCATAATTGTAATATTTGCCATAGGGTTGTTTGCCTGGTTTTTGATAGATATTCTTTATGAAAGGAAATTGCCTTCCCTTCACATCCTAGTTTGTTAGAAGTTTCCGTCCTGAATGAGTATATGATTTTGTCATATGTTTTTCTTTATTTATCATAGTGGTCATTTGATTTTTCTTCTTTTTATACTAATGTAATAATTCAATTGATTTGTGTTATTAATCTATCAAAGGCTGATTATTAATAAGTTTTCAGACTGAAAACTTCTCAAGAGCTTTTTTAGGCATATAACAAAGGATTAGAATTGCCTGACTTCTTAGAAATGTGTTTGGCACATTTCGTTAGCTAACTGATAGTTCAATTAATATGTCATTTGGGGAAATATACCATTTTTCATTCAAATTAATACGCTTTTAACAACTATTCTATGACATAACACACAGCAGGCCCTTGCTACACACTGTGTAGAGCACAAAGATATGTAAAATAAGTCTCAGCCCCAAAGAATTATAGTCTTGTTTGTGAGATCATACAGCTTTTTAGGCAGTTATAATATTGATATGAAGCAATATTTAATAATATTTGAGTGAAGCATTAACTACACTGTATGCTTTATAAAGAAACAGATGAATATTTAGACTTCCCAGTCCCAAGGAATTGCACGGTCATTGCCACACTCATTATATTAAATTATCCAGAATAAAGTATGATAATGATAGCAGTTAAAGATAAGACTGCAAAATAGAGTTCAAATTCAATCCAGAAAGATCTTGAATGCCCAGCCAAAGATTAAACCTGGTTTTGTAGCAACTCAATTTTACAGATAAGAAAATAAGCCCTGAGAGGTCATGACCTGCCTATGGTGATACCAAATCAGAGTTGGGAGTTCATAAGAAAAAGAATATTACCTTCTTGATCCTTAATGAAATTTTCCACCCCCTCCAAGCTTGCTCACCTATTTATTGTTTTACTTTATATTTAGAAAAATAGTTTGAGTCTTATTTTTTTTAATTATATTTTTCTATGTCTAATTATATTTAATACTCAGTGGTAAAACTAAATTGATGAGGAGTGGGGGGAAAGCAATTATTCTTTTCCCATGACAGATATAATAGGCATTCATGTCATATGATACTGAATGTTAAAACGAGGTCACAGGGCACTATAGAAGAGGAAACAAGCCATATAGTACCTCTGGGTGATGAATGTGATGGGAAGCGTCTTATATAAAGTACTAGCCAGGATATTTATCTTTTAGTGCTAAAACTGATGACGTGATAACAAGGCTTTTCTATAGCAGTCATGATACCAGAATCCCATGGAATCTCTTCATAACTTCTTTATTCTGTTAGCTCAGTGTTTAAACAAGATGATCACAGGTTTCATAAGGAATGATGAAATGTCATTAACTATTCCCTTTTTGGTGCTGCCCTTGTTTACCTTAATGTTCAGAATAAACCTTTTAATTTTATTCTGTTTAACATATATTTAAGTGCCACGAAGGTTAGCCTTTACTTTACAAGTACTAAGTGAATTTGGAGTTAAGAATTTTATTGTTATTTTTATGTAGCATAATGCCTCTTGGGTAGTAAACGATATGTTTTAGAAAATATTAATGCCTGTAAAATGGTCAATAATAAAATAGGTTTACATTTTCAGAATATTATAGTTATTTATAATGCTATGCACTTTAATGATAATAAAAATACATAATTTTTAATATGAACTAAAAATTCACAAGCTAAGTGAATTGGAAGTGAAAATGCTTAACATTGCCAACAATGGAAACTAATTCAGTTTAGTTCTTCATTCAGACTTTTATGGGCTGTATTTCAAATTACAGAGTTTACTAGAAACACATGAGTAATCAGCCCAGTATTAACTCTGCCACCTTAGCACATGATCCCCTCATGCCATCAGCCTTTATAGAATCTGTGGACTAGTGGGAATAACTCATAATACGGTAGTTTGTTCTTTGTCCTCAAGCACATTTATACCAGTGGGATATGAATGTCATTATACAGTGATCATACATAGAGTACTTTACAGATTTGGGGAAATTTGAATCATAAAAGAACTCAGAGGAAGAAAAATTTAGACATTTTCTTCGTAAGAGATAAGCAAAGCATTCCCAAAATTGCCCATCTAGGAAGACCCTCTGAATTAGGTGGATTTAGTGGCCTTAAAATGAGGGAGGTTAGATGACTGGTAAAAATTTTTAAGAGTAATCAGAGTTGAGAATAGGAGAAAGTATATTGTTTAAAGTAAAAAAATAAAGTCAGCCAGGAATAAGTTATGCCTATCATGGCATGAACTATAAATAGCATTATTCAGGGAGAATGAGGAGATAAAATAGAGACCGTTCCATAAAGCTCATATAAAGAACTTGAGTCTGATTCAGAGAATTACAGGGCTCTGCATGCTCAGGAGAACTGTCATCAAAGTGTGTGGCTGGGAGGACTGCTTTTAAGGGAACTTTTAGACTGACCAGAGGAAGAGACAGAGAAGAGCATTGAGAGACTGTTTAGGACGAGCAGGTGAGGGCATGGCCAGGAGGTACAGCTTGTCCTAGCACAAGCATTCTCCTAGCCCAGAGACGACAGTCAGTAAACAGGATAGATTTTACGTAGCTCTATTGCTGAGGAAGACATAGAAAGAGATAGTAAATACATAAAAGGTAGAGAAATGGAAAATGGCTAGAATTATTCATAAAATATGACCTTGATTACAAAATAATGTCAATACAATTTCCATCAATATTTTTAAAGATGAATAGGGAAAAGCATTTCAGGAAGAGCTGCAAATTTGTGTTTGTGCACGTTTAAACATTCCTACATGTTGGAGCTAAATGACCTTTTCTTCTCTGCTGGAGGTAGTGATGAAGCAGCCAGGGGGATAGAGATTGGCCTGAAGGGCTGGCCATATGAGACTCCCATGTAGAAAGGTAAATAGCAAAGAGCTCCACATGGTTCTGGAAGTAAGATAAAGATTGAAAAGAAAGGAGCTTCTAGTACCCAGGCCCATCACAGACACACCTATTGGAACATCAGTGGCTTACTGAGACTGGGACACCAAAGGAAAGGCCAGCACATTGAAGACCAACTATGAACATTATAAGGATCCATTTTAAATGTTAGTATTATATTAGTACTTTAGTTTTGAATTTTCATGTTCTAAGGCAAGGATCCCTAACCCCCTCAGGCCACAGAGTGGTATAGGTCCGTGGCCTGTTAGGAATGGGACCACAGAGCAGGAGGTAAGCAGCAGGCGAGAGAGAGAGAGAGAGAGAGAGAGAGAGAGAGAGAGAGAAGCTTCATCTGTATTTGCGGCTGCTTTTCAGCGCGGGCATCACCGCCTCAGCTTCGCCTCAGATCATCAGGTGTTAGAGTTTCATAGGAGCAACGGTCCCTGGTGCCAAAAAGGTTGGGGACCTTTATTCTGCAGAGTATTTACTTATCCTAAAATTGTAGACCTAAATAGATTCTCTCTATCTTTAGTAAAAATTGCAAAGTGGTGAATTATATGTCTGAGGCATGAAGTAGTACCCTTGAAGTATGTAAGAGTAATATATCTCCTAATGTATTAGGGTCTGATATATAATTGAAAAAACATTAATTTAATCATTCAGCAGGTTATAGTATCTTTGTTGATACTGTCTTTCTTAACGCTTTTTTTTACCAATCGATATTTTAGATACATCCAGTAACACCTACAACCCAGAATTGTAAATTTTTTTTCAATTATTCATTTTCAGTCGTGTCCATTTCGCAAGTAGACTACATTTTCTAGAGAGATGAGAATATAATATTGCACCTTTCCCAAAGTTAACTATGAGCTCATTTCAGGATCAGCAAGCAGAATTCAGATTGAAGAGTTTCATTTTTTCACATTACCATTCTCTTTTGAAAGTATAATACTCTGGCCCCTGTTGGATCACATAGCCTTTGTTTGAATGCCGACATTACTTGTATTACATTTTCTTCTTTTGGCACTATTTTTGTTATTCAGGTAAATCTTTTTAGTCTTTGCTGTATTAAAAATTTTAGTAAGTTGTATAGTAGCTCAACTTTATTAATTTAGACTCTGGCAAATTAAGGTTGGTATGAGTGTATGTATGTATTATCTACAGAGTACTTCTTTTTGATTATAATGTAAATTTAAAAAATTTTATTGTAACTTCACAACTTTTATATAGTAACTGATTTTTGTCTTGCTCTTCTTTTGTTTAACCATTTTACTTCTTTGTGCCTGGTTAAAGAATACAAGTCATATGTTTCTAGGTTTGCAACATTAAGAAATTAATATTTTCTTTTGCTTATTAATATGTTAGTTGGAAATATTTTATCTGTGATATGTAACTAATCAATAAAACCTCTTGATCTCTTTTTTGTAGTAACAGGCAGGGACTGAATTCACTTATCTGGCTTTGTACAGGGCTCACCACCATGCCTCGCATATGCGAAAAGGGGATCTTAGTAAATAACAGCGAACATGTATGATTTACATCATTTCCCCATCCTTTGCACTTTCTTGTAATATTTTATATAATTTTCTATAGAGATCCACAGTAAATATGACATTTCATGTTTGCATAAGTACTTAAATTAATAGGACAAGTTTTTTAATATAAATACATATTTTTTAAATATAGCAGAAAATATATATTACTAAATTTAAAATAAATATATTTATAAAATATATGATATAACTTGAACTTAAATGATGTCATTTGGAAAATTTTTTAAAGACAGGATTGTTCCATAAAAGCATTTCCTCTGCTGATTTCCTCTAGATTCTTAATTAAAAAAAAAAGGACCTTATAATAAAATACTAATGGTGTGACAACAAATACAAAGCATATCGATTTTTGCTTTTTTTTACTTTTTTGAATCTCCCAGAACAGGATGGATGACTTTCAGCAAAACTCCTATTTTAATAGCAGGATTTTCATTCATATGTTTGTGAACAAGAAATATTTAAGTCCTTTCTGCCCCCAAAATATTTCAACTACATAGTCTGAAATTCTTTTAAAATGTTTTCGGTCATTCTCTGCTCCTACTTTTGGCTGTTTATTAATAAAAAGCATTTTGTGTATTAAATAATAATTTACTCTAATTTTTTCTCTTTTTCATTGAGAATGCATAGAATAACTTAGAATAAAATAACTCTAGGAAAACCTGATACAAGAGCTAAATAACTGAGACACTTAGGAGATAACACTGGACTAGTTAAAATAGAGAACAAAGCGAAAAATAGTAGTTATTACCCAAAATATAAAAACTTTAACTCAATTTCTTGATGAACTAGGTTAAACATTTTTTTATGACAATGATTAACCAACAAGGCAAGTAAACCTGAATTTTATTTGATCATTTTATTTTCTGAACCTTTGTTTAAAAATAAATTGAGGTTTTTTTTTTTTTTTATGACCTTTGATAAATGTGGCTGCACTAAGCTTATAGCAGAAGATCAATGTTTTAAAAATTGAAACAGTATAGGTTTGTATTGATTATTGTGGCTAAATCAAAATGAGAGATTTTGTAACGGCTTTCTTAGACAGGCTACTCCCCAGTAATGGCAACCTATCAATTTTAGCTTTCTGCTGATAAATCAGCTTGAAAATTGGATGTCAAATTTTTTTTCACTGAAGGAGTGATTTTTTCATGCCCTTTAACCTCTTCTGATATATTAGATTGGTTTATAAGACTAAGCTCTGTCTTACAGAAAGCAGTTGTCAAATTGACATTTGGATATATTTTCAAATGATTGTAACACCTATTTATATACAGTAAGCATATGTATCATCATCTCTGATCTACCTCCCTAACTACAAGGTTTGTTTATTTTGAGAAAAATTCAGTTGTACATTATAGAATTGTAGATTGTTCTGTTTTTGGATCTCAGAAGTTCAAAGAAGGTCAGAGCCTCAACCAGAAGATGAGGAAACAGGCTTCCAGAAGTATTTCAGGTTTCACAGAGTGGAGACATTGATTGTTTTTCCCTCGTTAATTGATTTTTGCTCTTTTTTTTTCTTTTTATTTCCTTGAAAAACACTAATGGGTTAATTAATGGTAACTCTCCTATGTTGTTTTATGGTCAGTAGTAACTTGTTATCCTTTAGTAACAAAAGACAAAACAAAAGCAAAATGTGGCAATACTTTATTTCTGAGGAACCAATATTGAGGACTTGAAATAACACTAGGAAAGATTTGATTAACAGCACAGAAAAACAGGCTTAATTTGGACTTAACGGGGTAGATTTCTGTGACAGGTGACAGTGCCATACTTTCACACCTATATAGCTGACTTTAAGTTAGCCTGAAAAGGTATTGATTGTGAAGTTTCTGTTGTGTAATTACTTTTTGCTAAGGAAAAAAAAAGCACACACACAGAGTGTATTGATCTAGAAAGGAGCATTTGAGTAGCAGTTTCCCTTGGCTAACAGTGAGTGTCATCTTTCAGCCATGATAAATGGTAACGTTCGGGCTCAGCGTAATTGCTTTGTGGTGAAATGAACCTCCTCTCCCCTTCTCCTTCCCATCAAGGAGATACAGTAATCATCTTTATCTCACAGCCATGATTTACTGAACTAATGGTGCTCTTAATACAAGAAAATCCCCCCACCCCCACAGTATGTCCAGTTTTTGCTAACCAAAACAGAAATGCATTGTGAAACAATGGAATTTTTAAAAATTTAGAATCCATAAATGCATACCTTTTAATAAACTATCAGTTATTTCTGACCTAAGCTTTTATCTCTCCCTCCATTCCTAGTCATATTAGGTAGCCTTTGATCTTACCTTGAATGTAAATTTAAAAAGAAAAGATAGAGGTGGTCAAATTTTATACACTTATTTTGAAATAGGAAGAATCATTTAATAAATAAATCTATTTTCTGAAATTTATGACATTTGGTAAATATAAAATTTTATTTAGTTAAAATATGTTTTGGGAACCATTCTCTGACTATAACTTTTTTGTTTTTTTTTTACAATTTATATATTAAACAACATTTCTATTCTTTAGCAATTTTAAGTATTAAACAACATTTCTATTGTTTAGATTCTTTTTCTGTGATGCTTTTCTCCACTAAGAGCAAATGAAATGCCTTGGATATGAAAACCATACGTCCCCTACCTATTTTGAAAACCTAAGATAATTTGTATTATTTGTTAGCTTTCTGACAAAGATGTTTAATGTGTTATCAATTTTTCATTAAGCCATTGTTATATTTTGCTGAAAATAGATCTGTATTTACTTGCCAGTACTTTAATATTGCCCCTGGGTAATGACTTTTAGTTAAGTAATGTTATTTAAAGAATATCTGGCAGTCATTTTAGATCATTTTAAGACCGCTGTGAGGGGTTTGGATAAAGGTCATTTTCAATGATTGTGCTTAGTTAAATAAATGTGAAAGATTTCACAAAGGGAACATTGGTTTTCAGTGTGCTGTCAAAAATTTCCTCTTAGCACATCTGGGAATGCCAAGTAAAATGTAGTTGTTTCTGCCTTGACGGCAATATATTTTATATTTTCCTTCTCGTTGTTTGTTTTCTCCTCCTAATTCTGTTTATTGCCACAACCGAGCACAAAGGTTTCATTTTGTCATAAATTAGACCCATCACTTTTGATAGCTTATGGAAACCCCTCTATATTTCTTCGAAACGTTTAGAATGTGTAGGGTTCTTGCTATGACTTATTAAAAAGTATTACTTTTTTTTTTTCCCAAGCATTGCCCCCTCTAGTGTCACCCTGGTTCACGGTTTTCTCTCACTCTGGCCACAGCTGGCCTCTTGCTGTTCACAGTTGAAAAGTGAAATCAATGCTTGGTCTAACAAAATGCAGATGAAAGCCATTCTGATCCTATATAGTCACTTCCCGTAACTTTATCAGCCTTCAGTTACTTATGTGATCTCTGGAAATCATGGTTTATTCAAGTAAGTACAGCCTAACTTCTGTGTTGAGATATGCTGTCTGCTAGGAAAATAATACTTCCTTAAAGCCATAGCTCATCGTTACAGTGTTCTAAAATAACTATTGCTTTTGTTCCCCTGAAGGAAATATTATGTCTCTAATCAAGTCATTTATCATGTGAATTCTAGAAACTTAAACTCTAAGCAAAAATTTATACTCTAAATAAGGATGTTTCTTAATTCTAATGTTCATACAATTTAAAATTCTGGAACAGAGAATGCTAGAATACCTCAATCTAAATTATCATCGATCATGTATTTTCTTAAATATTTCTTTGAACAAAATTAGATAGAAAGCTATATTGTAGCTGAATGCTTCAAAGGTCACGGAACTACAATGAGTTTGATGGAAAACAGCCTTTCTCCTTTCTATTTTAAATGGTTTCTACTTTGATTACAAGCATTTATTATAATTATCAAGAGATTAGACTGTTGTTATAGAATCCTTGTAATGGAACCATTTAGAAGGAATATAGTGGCAGTTTATTGGATTCTGAAAAGAAAAGAGTACAGATAAAGTGGTCTTATTTTGTAAATGGTTCGACTGCTAGCTAATTAAACTAATTTTATTATTCTGTCTTAGTTCATTTGCTATGGTAGTTTTTGTGACTAAGAGTACATTTTTATTCTAATAAATAACCTGTCTTCTGCTGTTTTCTGTGGCTTCTGTCTGTGGTGTGTGTGTGTGTCTGTGTGTGTGCTTTCTGAATAAGTAGCACTCAGTACTCTGATATGTAGTCTTCATTTTAAAATTTACATTCGTACAATATTTTTCCTAATATGGCTTTTTAATATTAACTTACATTTTGATTTTTAAAATTTATTGGCATGTAAGATGAATCCATTTATTTATTACTTCAAAGTCACGTGTACTTATTCTTCTAGCTGCAGTAAAACAGTCCCAGGGATATAAATACTCGGGAAGTTAGCCGACGTAAGGCTCTCCAGTGCTAATATCTTTTCCTCAAAATCAATACCGTTGGCACTCAATGTAGATGTATTTCGGATCTTTTCTAATTCCTCAAAGGTACAATATGGTTCTTAACAGCAGTCTTTCTTTCGAGACTTTGAGCCATTTGAAGCCAGACGCAATAAAATGCAAGATACAATATTTTGAAAGATACTAAATTCTGTAAAGTAGATTTTCCTGTCCTTTCCCAGACCTGCATCTAATGCTAAAATATGAGAGTAAACAAGCAATTGGGACTCTCCACCCGCAGAGAAAAGGAGTTAAAGCACAAACTGTCATCTGTACGCGGTCCCGGGATGGGGAGGAGGCTGAAGTTCAGGAAAATCGGTTCTTGGGAAGTGGGGGGACTGACGTGGGGGCCCTGCTATTTTAGAGATGACAGACTTCCCAAAATCACAGGTCACTTGGCACTGATGCATTATCTTGAGGATATTTTTAGAAAATCGTTTTTTTTTTTATCAAACAAAGAAACCACCACTTTTTAAATTTGAATTTTACTTCTTTGAAGAATTTCAAACCATATTATCTTTACTTTTTTACATTCCGTGGTGTCAGTGTTCATATCATGATTTTATTAATACCGTTGCTATACAAAAGTATCTAGTCGAGAGGAGTGATGGTTTTATTCCTGAAGCTTATTACCTACAAGGCCGCAAAGCACTTGTCATCCACCACAAGAAAGCTTTACATGTAGCTTAAAGGTTTCTAGAGATAATAACTCAGCTTAAGGATGTACCTAGCCTTCCTTTCTTCATTACTGACTTTCGTGTATGTTGTACATATGGGGATTTGAAATTGCAGTTATATGCCAGTTAACACAGATGTAAAGAGTGTAATGTAAAAAAGGAGAGACATAATTTAGAAAGACTTTGTGAAAAATGAAGATAGTTAAAAATGTACAAATTCATTATACATGCTACGAGTTTACCCTGTTTTGTTATTTAGCTCCATATTAATTTAATATTAAGCTTTGCTTGAAAGAATATGACATTTATGTATATGTGTGTATGTATGCTAATAGTTTACATAGCTGTATATTGATAAATAAGAATTGCAGGTGCACAGGGTATATAGATAAATAAATGAGAATTGTGGAGGCATGGAATATGAAGGGACTTCAAAAGGGATATTTCTGTTCTCTACGTAATTCTTGTAGGAACTACACTTAAAACATCCAGAAGAGTAAAATCAAGAAATTTACACATATCAGTTGAAAACTTTCTTGTCGTTGGTTGCAAACTCGTCTGTCAGTTTATGAAGTTCTTGCTAAGTCTTCAGATATAATTACATATATGTTAATTTTGTAAATTAATTTTCTCTGTGACTGAATTTAGTTTTCCCTTGGATCTCAGTGTATGCATATGACATATAATGCCACTTTTGTTACTATGACTCTAGTCAGTGTTGGTGCTAGAGCCTGTCTCCTGGAGAGGCAGACTGATTGGTAAGGAGGCATCACAAGCATACTGTTTCTCTTGGGTTTTATATAATGAATCAATAAAAATAAACTTGCCTACAAAGCCATCATTCATGTTTTTATATGTGATATTTTTTATTAATCTTACTTAGCCTCAAGGAGGCTAATATTATTATATCATTGATTATGAAAATGAAAGCACACAAAAAGACTTATGTTTACTTACTAGGACCATAATATTAACAACTAAATAACATTATTGGAAAATAAAAGAAATTAATGAAACTTTGCACTCATGTGCTTATGGAAAATGTATCTGGTGACAAAACTTAATTTAAACCAATATGTGGCTATTTGTTGTCTTTATTCCACTTAGTGTGAATATTTATACATTTTTTGCAAAAATATTAATTTCGGTAATTATGACATACTAACCAAAATGCTACCAGAGTGACACATGACACAGAGCAGCTGCATTACAGCAATTCTCTAACGTTGGAAAAACTTTGATTTGAAAACATATTCAATCCCAAGGGTTTTGGATAAGAACCATAGTAACAATGAAAATAGCAAATCAAGTTGCCAAGAGACCTGGAGCGATCAGAAGGGAAATAAGAAACTCAGGTGTTTAGATAAATGGAACTTTCTTTTCCTTAGGTAATTTCAAATTAAAGATGGTGATCTTGCCCAGAACCAAAGGTGTTTTGAAGCACAGAAGATAAAGACTGAGTAGAGTCAACAGTATTCAGAAGGGAGGTTCCAGGAGGACACACTGTGATTGTTGATGGCCTTCTAGGTCACAGCTGGATGTTCCATGGGGAAGTATTTTCTGTGATCATTTTACCTGTTGGCTTTCTAGAGCTAGCACCTCTAGCTCGCTGGGACTCCTAGCTGAGTCCTATTCAGAAATTATATTCCACCTTCTTTCTCAGAAGCTACTCTTTTCACAGCTTGCCTAGACTAGACTACCCCTACTACTATGGCTGATTGGTTTTAAAATTGTATTTCATCCATATAATTTGTCTAGTTATCCTAAAGTTGAAGAACAGTAAATGCGCTGGAGGATAGAGCCCTATATAGTTGCCTAGAGTTTTCCTGGAGCAGCAGTGGAGGCTTCCTCTCAAAACACATTTTTAGCACATAGACAAGATTCTGAAAATTCTCGTTGTAGCCTACCAAACTTAAAATTGAACAGTTCTCACTGGATTTTACTTTCATTCTAATGAAGCAAATTATAAATGCAGTACTCCAAAAATTAGGATAATTACATGTCATGGAATATGTAGTATGAAATCAGTTTTCAAACTTCTAAAGTAATATCCTTTAATATGATTTTTTCTTTGACTTTTTTTGGGGGGGCTTGGTAAACTTTGGAATCTAAAGCATCATTGGAATATTCGTTTATTCCAGAAAATGTTCTGATTATTATATTTAGATCATTTAAATTTAGAGGCCCTTTTGTATTTAGTTTCAAGCATTTATGGAAAATTTAAGTACCACTAAAATATACTTTTCTTATTTGAAATTTTTACATATAAATATTATCAAGAGTATACTGATTTGGAACTGTAAAGTAAAACACTGAGACAATTGGAAATATTATTTCAGTTCCTTTTTTTTTTCAAGTTAAAGGAAATAGTTATACAAATACCTTGTTTAATCTTGAATTCTCCCTCCCTTCCATTTATATTTGTATTTTATTAGACACAGCGAACCTAAACTCAAGTTCTCTAATTGACTTATTTTCCCTGTGGATATTTGTTAAAAATTGCAGCTACCACTTTTGCTGCCAGATTCATCTTACAGACTAAGAGCCCATTGTAGGTATTCAAATATAATATGTAGCATATCATGGTAACTAAGGCTTGCCTTCCTATTTCAGCTATTTTATATCATACCTAGACAGATATAGAGAAACAGTACTTCATGCCCTTTCAAAAGGGATGTTTGTTTAACATAACGTACACCTCTTTATGTAGTCAAGGACCAGATGAATAGACTTCAGAAAATGTCTTAACTGATTATTAAGCATTTCCTGTCTTACTCCCATCACTCATGGATTGGTCCACCTCCACCATACAAAGGAACACTGGACAGATATGAAAGCATTGCTCTGGGATCAGGAACTTACTTATTTCTTTACCTTTGAAAAAAAGGACTGTCTCCCCAGGACACAAGGGGAGATGTAATTCTCTCCTTCTTCCCTCCCTCCCTCACTTTCCTTCCTTCTGTTTGGTCTTCCAGAAGAGCTTAGTATGTTTATGATCATTGATGAAAATGTATGTATCACAGGAAAGCTGTAATGTGTCCAAAATCTGAGCTTTTCTTTAGTCATTATTGTAAAGATTTTTCAAATCAAAAGTAGTTCAATTCCAGTCGACCAACAAATTCATGTGAACGTATTTTTCTTGCTACATGAGCAAGAACTCCAATTGATCGAACTTGTAAAACCAAGCATTTTCTAAATCATTCTAGATCCTGCTATCTCCTTCAAAAAACATATGCATGTGTATCAATGCAGAACAGAGAGCCAGCTCTTGGGTGATCTCCAAACCTGTCCTGGATACGGGACAAGCTAGATTAACAGATTCTCTGCCAGATAATCACGTGTGATTTCTGCTCTCTCCTTTATTATTGTCTTTATTTTGTTTATATATTAATCTTACTTTACATTCTTTTTCTAATTCTTTGAGATGCAACTTTAGGTCATTGCTTTTGAACCTTCTTTTTTACTCTAAGTATTTAAGGCTATAAATTTCCTTCTATGCACTTTATTAGCTGCATCTCACATCTATTTAACTATTTTTTTTTTTTACACCTACAGCACCTGGTCTTCCTAGGTGGTCTCCCGTCCAAGTACTAATCAGGCGTAACCCTGCTTAGCTTCTGAGATCAGACGAGATTGGGCATATTCAGGGTGGCATGGCCGTAGACACATCCATTTAACTTTCATTAGCAAATTTGAAATATTTCCTATTTATAATTTCCGTTATGACCAATATATTATTTATAAGTGGGTTTAATTTGTGACTACATCTTATTATTTCATTATAGCCAAAGAATATATTCTATATAATTTCAGTTATATAAAGTTGTAAGATTAGTTTGTGACTCGGTATATATGGGCATATCTTGGCAAATGTACTGTGTACACTTGAAAATAACGTGCATTCTTCAGTCATCGAATAATTATTCTACAAATTTAAATTAGGTCAAAGTAATTGATAGTGTGGTTCAGATGGTCTACATCTTTACTGAATTTTTTGTCTACTTGTTCTGTATATTCAGAGAGGGGTGTTATAAAATTTCCTTCATTCTGAAGGATATTTTTCACTGAATATGGAATTCTGGGCTTATAGTATATCATTTTTCTTTCAGTACTTTAAAGATGTTTTCTCACTGTCTTCTGGGCTCCATGTTTTTCTCTTCTATGTACTGTATCTTTTTTTTTTCTCCTGAGGCTTGAAGATTTTGTCTTTCTCTTTGGTTTTCAACAATTCAACTATGATGTTCCGGGGGGGGGGGTGTATCTGTATTTTCTAAGAGATCACTCAGCTTCTTAAATCTGTAAATTTACATCATTCCAAATGTGGTAAGGTTTGACCATTATTTCTTCAAATATTTACTGCTGCCCTCTTTTTGTTTTGGGGACTTTAATTGCATGTATGATAGACCTTCTGATATTTTACTTCAGATATCTAAAGCTCTATTAATTTTTTCCATCTTTTTTTCTTTCTTCCTCAATTAAATAATTTCTGTTGATCTGTCTTCAAGTTCACCGACTTTCTCTGTATTTCCATTCGGCTATTGAATCTATCTCATGAATTATTTCAGATACTTACCTTGGCATTCTAAAATTTCCATTTGATTCTATTTTACAATTTCTATTTGCTGAGATTTCCTATCTTTCTTTCATCATGATTGTATTTTTCCTTTACTTCATTAGAGTAGCTATTTTAAAGCCCTTGTCTAATAATCCCAACACCTGATCATCTTGTGGTTGATATTCATTGATTATCTTTTTTTCTTGAAAATGGGTCATATTTTTATGGTTCTTTGTAGCTATTTATTGTATCCCAGAAACTATAAATGTTACATGCAGAACCTCTGAATTCTGTTACATTCTTCTGAGGAGTGTTGACATTATTGTTTTAACAGGCAGTTAACTGTGTTAGACTCAGACCCTATACTTTGTCACATCTGCAGTGGGTTGTGGCACAGATTTTGGTTCAGACTGCTTTTGTGTGTCCTCCTCATCATGGTTCAAGTGCCAGCAAGAGACCTGAACATAATTTAGGCATGCGATTTGGCGTTCCCCTTCCCAGGCATTCTCTTTTCCATGGTTCCCACTTCACTCTGCTATCTCCAGGAGATTCAATTTGTTAGGACCTTATTCCTCCAAACTAGAAGCAGACCCCAATGGGAAGTGCTTTTTTCATTCCTGTCTTTTCCTCACCATTCCTCTAATCCCCCTCCCTCTGTCTCTGTATTATATCAGCTAGTCCCATTGGCTCTGTCTATAAAATATATCCAAAATCTGACCTCTCTTCTCCAGTTCCCATGCTGTCTACCACAACTCTCTCCATCCTGACAGCCCCAATATTTATCTAACCTGATTTTCAGCTTCCACTTTGATCCTGTATGATTTTTCCGCACACAGCAGCCAGAATGAGATAAAGTATAAATCAATCTTATTATTACTCTTTTTAAAATCTTACAAAGACTTCTTCGAGACCTTTTGTGATCCTGTCACTGTCTAATTTAAGAATATATTTGGTCTTCTTTTTTTCCAAGCTTAAGCCACACACTAACATTCCTCCTGTTACTTAAATACACCAAGCTCATATTCAACATAATGCCTTCTCAGCTAGCTCTCTCTACTGTCCAGTATACTTTTACCTTTTTTCTCGGATGCCTAGATCCTTCTCATTGCTGAAATATCAGCTCGTATGTTACCTTCTCATAGCGGCTTTCCCTAACTATATAATTTTCCTAGTCATTCTCTATTCCATAAGTAAGCTTTATTTTCTTTGTAAATCTTATCATATAGCCTTTATTTTTTTTTCTTTTTAACATACTTATTTTCTGTTTCACTACATGAGAATTGTAAACTCCTTGAGGGTACAGACCATTGCAGTCTTGATCATCACTATATTCCTAGTTCCTAGAAATAGTGCCTTTTCTAGAATAGAGATTAAATAAGCATGTGTTTATTAAATACTAAACCTGCTGGCTGAGCTTGATAAAAGACTTCTTGAGCCTCTCTTTTCTTATCTATGAAATTGGAGGTTAATATATATTTTGTAGAACATTTTAAAGGTCAGATGATAGGTTTAAAGAATATAGTATGGTGTCTGATTCATATTTCTTGCTCAAAATACACTAGCTCAATGAGAGCCATAAAGGAAAAAAGAAATCTAGTATGCCCTATTTTTTTCTCAGCAAGAAATATAATATAGTTTAAAGGATTATAACACAACCTTGAGAAAGACAATGAGAGGAAAGAACTATAGAGTTCAGAATATCAGAGATGATCGAAAGCTTTCTGCAGACCCAAGGCTCTGTGCCGTGGGGCCCCATCCCTCCTCCTCCTACTGCCTCAGTCCTCGGTAGCCTTCCTCTTTCTGTATTTCACCATTTCTTGTCTGGAATTTGTAATCTACAAAGTTCCTTGGGAATGTTTGAATGGGATTCCAACTGGGATGATTGAGGCAATCACAAATCTCACTGAACCAAAATTCTTGTATTTATTCACTTATTTATTCAAACATCAGTTACCCCATTATATTGTAATTGTTTATATTGTTTATATCTTTATCCTTCTCTCCACAAGACTGTAAGCTTCTCAGGTAGAAAATACTCCCTGTTAATCTTTGTTAGCTTATCTTCTAACACAGGTACTAGAGCCAGGTCGTCACTCTAAACAGGCACTACAGCAAGCACTGTTTCTAACCTCTGGGGACACAGCAATGACTAGGAAAAGGTCTCTGCCTTCATGAACAGGTGAGAAGTGGCATGAATGACCTAACATACTGACAGGCTCCTGGCTCATTGTACATAATGTTTTTAAAGGAAGAATCACATATCACTGTCAGCATATTCCAAAATAAGATCAAAGGGCTGTCAATAAGTGTTACTTGAGTAAAGTATTACACGGTCAAATAAGTTTGAGTGTTGAGTCGGGATGTTGAATTAAAGAAAGTGAAATAGTTTTGTTTAATGCAGATTTTCACGTAAGTAGAAAACTCTACCAGAGCCTTAAACATCTCAGTTAATTGAGTCTATGTGGACAGTATTCTAAAACATTTGTTTGTCTCTATCTTATATTGTCAATTGCAAGAGAAAAGGTTCTTAGGATTTTGCAAAGGGTTTTTGCCGTCTTTAAATAGTTCATTAATCAATCATCTCTGTCTATTGCCTTAGAAAGAATATGCCTTTAGGGAAGACAGAGGTCATATATTATCAGCTAAATTGTACATAATTTTATACTCATTATTTATGTTTAGATTCAAATAAACTTCCTTTGAAGGCAAAATCAATGGATATGGATTGGTGAATTGTGCTGAGTTTTCTAGTCATGTTTTTATGTGTATTTTAAGCATATAAGCTGCCTTTATATAAAAAAGGAAATATGAAATTTATTAAATGCTAAGTAGCAACTGTTTACCTGTATTTCTAGGATGTGTATATGTGTATAGCAAATCTTTTTTAGCATATGCTCCTTATTAAATTTCTGTGAACTATTTAAATTTTGAAGATTGAGTTAAAATAAATGAAAGTAAAATTTTATGCAGGAAACGAATCTAAATTGGGACAATAGTTTAAAACCACTACAAAAGTAAACAAAATTTTTGAAATATTAAATTTTAATAGAAAATTTAATTTAAATATAATTTTAATAACTGAGGCAGAATATTGAGGTGAATGTTTAAATTTATTTAAATTATGTAAGTACAAGTATGCTATTATTTAGAAAAACATTTTATACTTGAACACTAAAAATGAATTCAAAATTAAATGTTATATTTAACTACATTTTTAAAATAATTATAAAATTGTTAATTTGTGAATACGGTTTTAAAAATATTTATCTATTTAATTAGATAGGAGGTAAAAAGATAATGAAAAGTTTGCTGGGTGCTCAGCTACTAGGTGCTTTTCTTTCTTGTCTATTATGAGAGAAAATTACTTTCAAAGATGGTTTTATAAAAGTAGGAAGGGAGTAGGATTTGGTGGTTTCTAGATGGACAAAATGAAAAGCACCCACAAAGTTGAGAGCTTTTGTAAATAGAAAGTTAATCGTAAAACTAATAAGCATACTATTTTAGTTTAAAGGCAAATGTATTAGATAACTTTTTTAAATGGAAACATTTTTCTTTGGTGTGCCTCATAAATATCAGAAAGAATCAAACACTAATGGGCCAGTTTGCATTTGATTACTTAAATGATTGTATAGCCTAAAGCAGACTTCACAAAGGCAGGCTAAATTATTACCATGTTCTTAATTTACTATATTGTATTTTTCTATTTGGGTTAAATATGTTGTCACTGGCAAATCATTCTCTTCTACAAAGGAATGGTAGCTACTAAGAAAGTAGTAACTTTTGGTTCTAGTACCAGAAGTTTGATAACTGCTTTCTCCCCATGTAGTGTGTATCAGTGGAAAAGCCAAATAGGCCAAGCAAGCTATAGGTGGATTTGTTAAAATGCATAAGCGTGTTTAATAATTAATAGTTTTGCTCTGCCTTTCAAAAGTTGTCTCTAGCATAATTTTGTTTTAAAAGTTAAATCTAATTTTATTACATGGAAACACCATGAGAGAACAATCCAATTAACAAATATTATCACATACCTGTTATTTGTAAATGCTGTTCTAAGTTCTATGATGCAGTGCAAAGCTGCATAAGACAAACATCCTGATCTCTTGTTGCTTACAGTCTGGGGAGAGAGTCAAATATAAATGCATGAAGTGGTAAATGAAAAGTTTAGATCCACTGTATTACAGTAAAATGTTTAATTGCCAAATTTACAGGCAAGGATATTTTAGAGGAAGAATGGTATGTGATATCAAGTAAGCATAGAAACGTAGCAGAGAATAGTGTACCATTAAATGCTCTTTAGAAAAGCACGAACATTCCAGTGAGAAGAATAGCATGAAAGTAGGAAAGAACAGCACAAGCTTAGAGGACAGTAGAGGGAAGTAGAGATTCTAAATAGTGCTGAAGGAGTGATGAAATTGGTAAGAGGGTGACACTGTAGACCCTGCAAAGTAGGATAAAAGATTTACTTCTGCATATATATGTATATATATGTATATATCATCACAGTTAAGTGTTGCATTAAAAACTGTTAGGCCTTTAAAAACCATATCTGAGTTTCTGGAAAATTTATTGTTTTGGTTTGATAGAAATGCAACTGTATGCGTGTTACTTTGTAAAACAGCTGATATAATTACTATTTATTAGTGGACTTGTAGCAAGCGCTAGGAAAAGAGCATTAATCAGAACTCTTACTCTCATATTGATAAGAAAATTAATACTCAGATAAGTTGTCATTTACCTAGCGAGTGTCAGGGCTGGGACTTGAACCAATTTCCAGCTGTCTGTCGCTCCTGGCTGCTGCCTACTTACATGGACCATACACTGGGCTGAGCGCTTTGCATGCATTCCTTAAGATAAGTTATGAAAGGGGTTCTGTTTATCCCCATTTTCTAAATGAAAGAACTGAGGTTTATATAATGCAATAGCGGATTTCATAAACTTAATAATTTTAAATAATATAACACTTGTAAACGTTATATAACTAAGACACCTTTTGTATAAAATATTTAATGGGACTTAAAACCATTTATTTTACAGCAGTGGATGAAATTTTAAAGAATTAAAAATTTTACAATTTAACATAAAAATATTCCTCAAAATTAAGTAAATCCTTTTCTGTGTGATTTCTTATAGTGATCAATTCTTAAGTCTTGTGGGAAATAATTTTTAATTATAATTTCTAGATATTTAAGCTTATTCACCACAATGGTAATTATTAGGATAAAAGAATAGTCTGCTTCCTTCAAATAGAATAATTACTATATAGAATTAAATGCTTCACAAGTAATTTTACAATCTTCTTAATTGAGATTGAAGTAATTATTTCTGCTCTAAAATTGCTTTAAATTGAGAGCCTAGCGCTACTGGAAGTGAAAAAAATAGTGTCTACAAGCTCTAAAAAGCTTTGTACGCTGTTGTCAATTTTTTTAAATAAAAAAGAAATGGTTGAGTAAGAAAAATAGTTAAAGTGAAAATGCAATTCAATATTTACTAATCATAGGTAACAGAGAGCTCATTGAATAAAGGGTTTTTCGTTTGTTTTTGTATTTAGAAACCTCGGTACTACCTTGTTTAATTGTTCATAATGTTGGAGACACTTTTTTTTTTTGCAAGCATTAATTAAGTGAAAAAGTACATTAAATTGTCCCTTAAATTGTTTCACCATTAAAACTTTTATGTGTACTCTAACCAGATCTTCTGTGGAGGCTTATACCTGGCGACCTCTTTAAGAAACAACCATTACAGGAAATGAGTTGACAGTGTTTCCCAATGGGGTGACTCTCCTTAGAATAAGGAACATTCTTACAGAATAAGGAACGCTCGAGAACCAACCATACTACTCTGTCTGGATACTCCGCTCCTAACTGTATTCTTTTAGTCGAGATTCAGAATTTATAGATACTGTAAATAAATATTTTGTGAGAATTGAGCCCAATTTCCTGGACCACACACTAAAATCACTGATCTTATGTCCTATAGTAGCACATAGAACCTCACCAGATGTTTATGGGCTTATTTTTCTCATCTATCACTTTCACATTGAAAACTATTCTTGAAAGACTATAAAACAAGTTTGTTTCTTACAAAACCAAGAAACCAGATAATAGGGAGTAGTGGTGTACCCAAGAGGCAAAGGGAGTCACCTAAATATTTTTCATGCTCAGAAAACTGCTTTCTATGAAGAAAATAATGTAGACTAAAAGGCAAATTAAAGAATCGAATAATACTCTATCAGGAAACATTTCTTTCCACAACATTCAAAAAAAGTAATATCAGCCCTTCAATATGATTAATTATTTTATGGATAGAAAAAAGGCTTTGTTTCTTGAATGGTCTAATCTACCTTTTATCAAACAGACATGCATCTGCCTCAAACGTACAGAATAAATATAACTCCCTTTAAAATAAATATATAACAGTGTGGTTTTTCAAAGCTCACTGTGAATAAACTAGGAGGTTTTTTTTTTTTTTTTGTAGTATATTTTATGTGAAAAGATTTTGCTTTTCGTGTTATGTGACTAAGATTATACTATCATACTTCAACCAAATAATACTACCTTTTCCTCTTTCTGATAAAAAGTAAATAAGGCACAAAAATGATACAAGTGCAATGCAGGGGAAAAGGAAGGCAGAAGCTACAAACGGGGTGGTCCAGAGAGAGCAGCAACAAGCAAAAAAGTGAGATCATAACTCAGGTCAAAATAAGAAACCCATGCAGGAAACATAATTTTAGACAAAAAAAGTTTACTTTCCTACCCACTTTCTTTTTATGCCTTTATTATTT
This sequence comes from Eidolon dupreanum, assembly GCA_028627145.1. Taxonomy (NCBI): domain Eukaryota; kingdom Metazoa; phylum Chordata; class Mammalia; order Chiroptera; family Pteropodidae; genus Eidolon; species Eidolon dupreanum. The sequence goes on along the minus strand of CM053508.1, from coordinate 78,765,744 downwards.
ATTTACTTATTTTTTTCTTTTAATCTTTCAGTTAGAGTTGACATTATTTTATATTACTTTCAGCTGTATAGCATAGTCGGTAGACATTTATATAATTTATGAAGTGATTCCCCCCAATTAGCCTAGTACCTATCTGACATCATACATAGTTATTATAGTATCATGGGCTGTATTCGCTATGCTGTGCTTTACATCCTGTGACTATTTTGTAACTACTAATTTGTACTTCTTAATTCCTTCACATTTTCCCCCAGGGTCCCTAACCCCACATCTGGCAATCACCAGTTTGTTCTCTGTATCTACGAGTCTGTTTTTGTTTTTTGTTTTTTTTTCTTTTTTGTTCTTTAGAATCCACATATAAGTGAAATCATAAGGCATTTATCTTTCTCTGTTTGAATATTTCACTCAGCATATTACACTCTAAGTCCATCCATGTCACTGCAGATGATAAGGTTTCATTTTTTTTTTTTATGGCCGAGTATTATTCTATTGTATATATGGACTACAACTTCTTTATCCAGTTGACTATTGATGGGCACATACGTTGCTTTCATATCTTGACAATTGTAAATAGTACTGCAGTGAACATAGAGTTGCATAGAACTGTTCAAATCGGTGTGTTAGTTTTCTTCAGGTAACCTCAAGACTGTTTTCCATAGTGGCTGTACAAATTTGCAATCCCACCAACAGTGCACAAAGATTTTCTTTTCTTCACATCTATACCAACATTTGTTGTTCTTTGATTTATTTATTGATGACAGCCATTCTGACAGGTGTAAGGTGATATCTCATTGTGGTTCTAACTTGCATTTGTCTGATGATTAGTGACATTGAGCATCTTTTCATATGTCTACTGGCCATCTGGTTGTTCTCTGTGGAAAAAGGCCTATTCAAGTCTGTTGTCCATTTTTAATGGGATTTAGGGTTTGTTTGTTTGTTTGTTTGTTTGTTTGTTTGTTTGTTTGCTGTTGAGTTGTGTAAATTCTTTATAAATTTTGGACATTAACCCCTTATCAAATGTAGATAGGCAGATGTCTTCTCCCATTCTGTAGGTTGATTTTTCGTTTTGGTGATGGCTTCCATTGCTATGAAAAACTTGTTAGTTTGATATAGTTTTATTTATTTTTTCTTTTCTTTTCCTTGCCCAAGAAGATGTATCAGAAAAAAAATATATTACTAAGAGCAATGTCTGAGAATTTACTGCTTGTGTTTTCTTGTAGTTTTATGGTTTCAGGTCTCGCATTTAAGTCTTTAATCTATTTCAAGTTTGTCCTTTCATATGGTGTAAGAAGGTAGTCCAGTTTTATTTTTTACTTTGCATGTCTGTCCAGTTTTTCCAGCACCATTTATTGAATAGACAGTCTTTACCCTGTTGTATATTCTTGCCTCCTTTGTCTTATATTAAATGACTATGTAGGCATGGATTTATTTCTGGACTCTCTATTCTGTTCCATTGACCTATGTATCTGTTTTTGTGCCACTACCATGCTGTTTTGATTACTATAGCCTTGTAGTATATAGTTCAATATCAGATAACATGATACTTCCATCTTTTTTTTTTTTTTCTTCAAAGTTGATCTAGTTATTTGGGCTCTTTTATAGTTCCACATACATTTTAGGATTATTCGTTCCAGTTCTGTGAAAAATACCATTAGTATTTTAATAGGGATTGCATTGAATCTATAGATTGCTTTGGGTAGTACAAATATTTTAATGCTGTTAATTATTCCTATCCATGTACATGATACATTCTTTCATTTGTTTGTATTTTCTTCAGTTTCTTTCTTCAATAATTTTGCAGGTACAGGTCTTTTATCTTCTTGGTTTAATTTATTCCTATTTTATTGTTTTTAATATACTTATAAATGAGATTGTTTTCATAATTTCTCTTTCTGTTAGTTCATCATTGGCATATAAAGATGGAACTGACTTCTGAATATTAATTTTGTATCCTGCTACTTTATTTAATTTGTTTTTCAGTTCTAACAGTTTTTTGGTAGAATCTTTAGGGTTCTTTATACAGTTTCATGTAATCTACAAATAATGAAAGTTTTACATCTTCCTTTCCAATCTGGGTGCCTCTTATTTCTTTTTCTTGTTTGATTGCTATAGCTAGGACTCCCAATACTGTGTTGAATAATAGTGGTGAAAGTGGACATTCTATATCATTCCTGATCTTAAATAAAAAACTTTTTAGCTTTTCCTCATTGAGTATAATGTTAGCTGTGGTTTTGTCATATATAGCCTTTATTATGTTGAGATATGTTCTCTCTGTTCCCACTTTGTTGAGAATTTTTAACATAAATCCATGCTAGATTTTTTAAATGATTTTTCTACATCTATTGATAGGACCAGATGATTTTTATTTTTTCAATTTGTTAAGAGGGTGTGTCACATTAATTGGTTTGTAGATATCAAACCAGACTTGCAACCCAGCAATAAATCCCACTTGATCATGGTGAATGATCTTTGTAATATATTGCTGAAGTTGATGTGCTGATATTTTGTTGAAGATTTTTGCATCCATGTTCATCAGGGATATCGGCATATGATTTTGTTTTCTTATAATGTCTTTGTCTGGTTTTAGAATTAGGGTAATAGTAGCCTTATGAAGTGAGCTTGGGAGCCTTTCCTTCTCTTGAATTTTTTGGTATAGTTTCAGAATAGGTGTTAATTCTTTGAATGTTTCATAAAATTCACCTGTGAATCCATCTGGCCCAAGACTTTTGTTTATTGGGAGTTTTTGATTACTTATTTGATTTCATTAGTCAGTCAGTTTAGATTTTTTGTTTCTTCTTTACTCAGTCTTGGAAGATGATATGTTTCCAAGAACTTTTTCATTTCTTTCAGATTGTTTAATTTGTTGGCACACAATTGCTCATAGTATTTTTTTTATAATCTTTTGTATTTCTGTAGTGACAGTTGTAATTTCTCCTCTTTCATTTCTAATTTTATTTATTTGAGTTTTCTCTCTTTTTTTCTTGCTGAATCTGATTAAGGTTTATCAATTTTGTTTATCTTTTCAAAGAACCAGCTCTTGGTTTCATTGATATTTTATATTTTTTATACTTTATTTCATTTATTTCCACTCTGATCTTTATTTCCTTTCTTCTGTTCACTTTTGAGCTTTGTTTTCTATTCTTTTTCTAGTTCCTTTAAGTGTAAGGTTACATTGTTTATTTGAATTTTTTCTTATTTCTTGAGGTGGGCCTATATTGCTATGAATTTCTCTTTTAGGACTGCTTTCACTGTGTCCCATAGATTTTGAATCGTGATTTCATTTTCATTTGTCTCCAAGTATCTTTTGATTTCCTCCTCGATCTCATTGTTAACCTATTTATTGTTTAGTAGCATGTTATTTAGCCTCCATGTGTTTGTATATTTTCAGTTTTTTTTCTTGTAATCGATTTCTACTTTCATGCCATTGTGGTCAGAGGAGATGCTTAATGTGGTTTTAGTCTTCTTATATTTATTGAGACTCATTTTATGGCCTAACCTGTGGTCTGTCTTGGAAAATATTTCATGTGCACTTGAGAAGAATGTATATTCTGCTGCTTTGGGGTAAAATGCTCTAAAAATGTCAATTAAATGTATCTTGTCTGTTGTGTCTTTTAAGGCTGCTGTTTCTTTCTCGTTTTTACTTGTTGATCTTCCTTGTCTGGAAGATTTGTCCATTGGCGTCAATGGGGTTAATACCCCCTACTGTGACTCTATTATTGTCGGTCTCTCCCTTTATGATGGTCAATATTTGCTTTAAGTATATTTAGATGCACCTATGCTGGGAGCATGAATATTTACTAGAAGTGTGTCCTCTTATTTGATTTATCCCCTCATCATTATGTAGTGTTGTTCTTTGCCTCTCATGATAGCTTTTGTTTTAAAGTCTTATTTTGTCTGATATTGATATTGCTACTCCAGCTTTTTTTCATTTCCATTTGCATGAAATATCTTTTTTCATCCTTTTTCAGTCTGTGTGTGTCTTTTGATCTGAACTGGGTCTGTTGCATATAGCATATGTATGGGTCTTCTTCTTTTAATCCATTCAGCTACCCTGCATCTTTTGATTGGAGCATTTACATTTGAAGTGATTATTGATAGGTACCTAGTTATTGCCATTTTATTATTCATATTTATGGGTTCCTTTTCCCCCCTTTTTACAGAAGCCCCTTTAACATTTCTTATATAACTGGCTTGTTGTTGATGAATTCCTTAAGCTTTTTCTTGTCTAAGAAGCTCTTTATCTCACCTTCAATTTTAATTGCTAGCCTTTCTGAGTAGAGTAGTCTTGGTAGTAGGTCATTATGTTTCATCAGCTTGAATATTTCATGCCAATCCTTTCTGGCCTGCAGAGTTTCTGCTGTGACATCAGTGACAGCCTTATGGGAGCTCCCTTGTAAGTAGCTACCTTTCTCTTACTGCTTTTAAATTTTTTCCTTTGTCTTAAACCTTTGGCATTTTAATTGATGTGTCTTGGTGTGGACCTCTTTGTGTTCATCTTGTTTGGGACTCTCGGCGCTTCCTGGAGTTGTATGTCTATTTCTTTAACCAGATTAGGGAAATTTTTCATCATTATTGCTTCAAATAGGTTCTCAGTCCTGCACATTCTCTTTTCTCTTTCTGGTACTGCTATGATGAGAATGTTAGTATGCTTGATATTGTCCCATAGGTCCCTTTAACTTTCTTTTTTTTTTTTTCTGTTCCAATTGGATGTTTTCTGTTACCTAGTCTTCCAACTGGTTCAGTCTTCTGCTTTACCTAATCTACTGTTGATTTCTTCTAGTGTATTCTCAGTTATCGTATTCTTCATTTCCGACTGGTTCTTTTTTATGGTTTCTATGTCCTTTTTTGTCCTTACTATCTCTTTGTTGAAGTTCTTACTGAGATCATCTATTCTCCCCCTTAGTTCATTGAGTATCTTTATAATCATTGTTTCAAACTCTGTATGTCTTAGGTTGTTTGCCTCCATTTCATTTAGTTCTTTTTCTGGATTTATTTCCTTTTCTTTTCTTTGAGGCATGTTTCTTTGTTTTCTCATTTTGTCTACCTCTCTGTGTTAGTTTCTATGTGTTAGGTTTGCTACATTTTCCAGTCTTGGTCAGGTGGCCTTATGCAGCAGGTGCCCTATATGGCCCAGTGGCATAGTATCCCTAATCACCTGCACCAGGTACTCCTGCATTCTCCCTTGTGTGAGTTGTATGTGCCCTCCTGTTGTAGTTATGCCTTGATTACTGTTAGCACATTAGTGGATGAGATAGACTCTCAGGCTGACTGGCTTTGAGGTTGGCCAGGCCCATAGGATCTGGGCTCCTGTGTGGGAGCTCACCCCATGGAGTGAGATTCACTCCAGCAGGCTTGTTTCTGTTGAGATCACCCTTTGGCTGTTCCGCCTTGGGAGGGACTCCATGTGGGCCAAGGTCAGCTGCTGCCTGTGACCTGCCCAGGGTTACCTGGTAGGAGCTGCAGAGCTATCCACTTTGGTCTCAGTGCTGGAGCTAGAGGCATGTGGTAGAGGCCACATTTTGAACTGAAGGCAGCTGCCACCAGTACTCGGTCTGGGACAGCTAGCTAAAGGCTCAGGGCTCCCCAAGACCTGAGGCTCCCTGCCTGTTACCTGTAAGGCTCAGCAGCTGAAAGATCCTCAGGCGTTATACAAGTTGGGTGAGACAGGGTCCCAAGAAGTCACCAGGTTGGGGTGAATTGTGTTCCCCAGGTTAGTTCCAGTTCAGATTGCATGCCATTGCTGAGCCTATGGCCCCTTGTAAAAGTCTCAGAATACACCAAGGCCAGCCACCGCCCTCCTCAGGCCCGCAGACCCCCAAGATTTATTTAAAAACTATTGCAGCTCAGGCCAGGGCTGGTTGCCTGTCACGAGAGTCCTGTTGATTATTGTTGAAAGAGTCTTCTGCCCAAATGGCAGAATGGAGCTGGTAGCCTAGCCACGAATATGCTTTCAGTAATTTGCGAGTTAGGTGGAGCGGGGTCTCGGGGAGTCACTGGGACAGAGTGAGTGGATCTCACCAGGCCAGTACAGATTCAGAATTGGCGTGTAGGGGGAGGGCTCAACACAGGTGAGATGGTGCCCACCTGTAGGCTGCACAGGAGGAGGGTCAACATAGGGACAGTGGTGGCTGTTCTTCCAGCCTTCTCCCTGAAGCCACACAAACTCTTTCCTTGTATGTCTCTGGCACCTCCTGAGCTACTCTCCCTCCCTTGGAGCCTAGGGTGATTGCCTGTGTTGTGAATGAGCATGTGTGCAGGCCTTTTAAGGGGACATCTGGATTTCCGTTTGCCTTCCTTCTCACTCATATGCTAGGAATTCGCACTGATTTTCACAGCCAAATTTTGTGAGGATTCCTCTTCCCAGCACTGGAACCCTGGGCTGGGGAGCCCAGTGTGGGGCTGGGACCCCTCGCTCTTCTGGGGGGACCTCCACAGCCAAGACATCCTTCCTGATACTCAACCACCACGTACAGCTACAGAAGCCAGCCCATTTTACGTCTCTGCCTCTCCTACCAGTGTTGATGTGGCCTCTTCTTTATAGCCTCAATTATAGGAGTTATTTATGTTGAGCTAGTCTTCAGATGGTTCTCCAGGTTGACCATTCTATAATTTAGTTGTAATTTTAATGTGGTCATGGGAGGAAGGAAGCACAGCATTCACCTACTGCTCCTCCTTGACCAGACTCCTTATTTTTCATGTCATTAGCTGTTTCATTTGGTTATTAACAAAACTTTTCTCATTATTAAGTGTATCTTTTGCAGTCTGACATACACTTAGTAATATTTGCTGTTGTTTGGATTTTTTATTTTAATCTAAATTTTCGTTTTAGCTAATTGGGAACCTACTTCAATTCATATACATTCATCAATCACTATTTCCCTCTACTGTGAATCCAAAATGTTTCAGAGAGTTTAGCAAAAATCGTCATTAATAGTACCTACTCACCATAATATGCATGAGAATAAATGATATAGCCAGAAGGTAGGGATGCATCTCCAGTGCTGTATTTGGAATCCTGATTATGGAATCCTATCTTTCCTTGCAAGTTTAGTAATAGTGTGAAGAGAAAGAAAACTAGCCTGGCTTAAAAATACTCTGCTGAAGACTAGGATTTGACTTTGTGAACTGTGACTTTACTATGTCACAGTGTGAGTGTACATGTTTCAAAGATAGAAGGATGTATTTTTCAGGAGCTCCACCAATCAGTTTGTAATTTAAATTACCAGGTAGCATACACAGCCTCAGGTTAGAGTATTAGGGAGTCAGTGAAAGAAGACCTTGAAAGAAGTACTCAGTAATACACAGGAAAGAGAGCTAGAATGGTACTAATGGCTTAAGATATATCAAATGCATACATGTAGATACAGTATGGATAAAAGTGCATACACAAACACACACACACACACACACACACACACACGCACGCACGCATGCACACATGCCAGAGCATCCAGGTAATATAAATATCACTAGGTATTGACTAAATAGGACATAATACATGTTAAATAAAAGGCTGATGGCTTTTTTATAGAGAAGACCTAAGAGTGCCAATAAATACAGAATTTGTTTTGTCAGCATATTTTGTAATCGTGTCATTGGCACACTCACATCTGTGTACTTGTATCTTCACCTATTCAGTAAGTGGGTCCCGCCGTTTTATTACTGTATCTCATTTCCTTCCTTAACATTTATAAAAAATGTAATTGTTTTGTGAACCAGCTGTGTATGCAGAGGGACCCCCAAATGCCAAAGGAGCTGAAAGGCCAAAGAATGATGTCTAGATTGTCGTTTTAAAAGGAAACTTACAGAGATGGCAACAGGACAAACATGGATCTCCACGCTGTTTACTCACCCAGACCACCAGTTTATATGCCCCTAAGACATACTAGGAAAGGAAGGCACAGGTGATCCAGGGGAACAGAGGGACTGGATTCGGGGGGCTCTGGCCCTAGGGTGAGTTAAAAGATAACTCACAGTGAGCATCGCCCCAGAAGAAGGACTAAATGATGGAGGAATGATTAATAGTAGTTTGTGAACAACCCGCAGCCTCTGTGCACATTGTAGTCCACCCAAGGAAAAGGGAGGTGGGTTCAGGGTTCAGGCAGATTAGTTCTAAAATGCAGCCAGCTTTATCTGCACATTAATTTTAAATTAATTTGTTTATTCCCATTAGGAAATAAATAGCTGCACAAATGCAGGAATCATGTTGGTTATTCATCTATGCATACCTAGCATTTAGCCTATGGCCTGGCTCATAGTAGGTGTTAAATAAATATTTGGTAAAAAAATGAATGAACATACACAGTACACACAAAGTACTCTACATATAGCTTTTTTCATTCAGAGTAATTAGTTCTGGTTATAGAGAAGCAGGAAACGTGTGGTGCTTTCAATGTAATATCCTCAAGATAGTCCATTTTCTTGGTTGCTTTCTTTGCAGACAGAGGCAGTATAGCATGAGCTAGGAAATCAGACTACCTGAGGATGAATACTTATTCTGCCACCCACTGGTTGCTTAATCTTGGTCAGATTCTTAACCTCTCTGTGCCTCCCTTCCTTCATGTATAAATGGGTTAATAACAGTATTTATCCCGTAGGGAATTTATGAAGAATTAACCAGTTCCTACGTGCTTAGAAAGTACGTGTGTCACACTAAGCTTTCAGTTAATATTGGCCCTTCTATAAGTATTACTATTCTAGAAACTTATTCAATTCTTAGGTTCGATTATACTATAATTGATATACAACCTTCAAATCTCAGAGATTCAATATAAGACGTTTCTTTCTCACTCATATCCATGTCCAGCATAGGTCTGTAGATCAGCTCATTGAAATGTCTCAGGGATGCAAAGTGCTGGAGACTCCATATCAAGGCATATTTTCTTGAGTCCTACAAAGAAGGAAGGGAATGTGGCAAATTGTTTATTGGTTCTTACAGCTTTTATCTGCAAGTGACTCACTTCTGCTCACATTTTGCTGGCTGAGAGAAGTCACGTAGGCATGCCTAATTTCAAAAAAGATGGAGAAGTACAACCTACAATGTGTCCAGAGGTGGAGAACATAATAGTTTTTAACTATTAGTCTGTCAATTAGTATCTGTGTTTTTGTTAACTCTTGATAGGGTTAGAAGCCATGCACAGATGTCCTGACCTCAGTGATTACCACCAATTCTTTAGCCAAATAGATATTTAAGTTGTCAGTGTATCTTATGTCTGTCTGTAGCAAAATATTTCTTCCTTTCATTTATTTCTATGTTCTTTCAGGTAGTTTTTATTACTGAAAAACTAGTAACTACTTAGCAGTTCAGTCATGCTTTACCAAGTAAATTCAGTTTTTCCTCTAGCTTATGAAGGTGATCCATTCCGGGGAGGGGAAGGGGTGATCCCCTTTAAGAAAATTGAGCACATTCTCATACACCTAAAATGTAATTAATAATTTCATACAGAAAATTATGATTTCCTGAACCCTATTTATGTGAAAATAACACCAGATTCCATTTAATGAACACTATTGCATCAAGAGTAACATTATCGCGATACAACTGGGAATCTTCCCTTCATTAATTACTGTCTATTTACCTACTCTTTCCCAGCAATTATACACTGTACTTGTAAAACCACACTCATGAACAAAACACATATGGCCTCGACGTTTCTATAATTCAATCATGAAAGGAAAAAACAAAGCTATAAAGATACATGATAGATATGTGCATACATGCATACAGATGCACATGTTATCACATTCACCCCCCTAATTGACACAGTTAGAGGTATTGCATGAGATTATAGCAGCTATAAACTAGCAAAGCTAAGCAGACATCAGTGCAGCATGTCTACCTGTACAGCCATGGAGACGAGAGCCCTGTAGTTTGTTTATTGCTTACCTGGCTGCTGTCCAGATGCCACAAATCTATGTTAGCCCTCCTTCATGAAAAGATGTGCTTGAAAAAATAACTTAGGGTACTAGGTGAAACTCTCAGAGCAATCAACATATACTGACCTAAAGAGGCATATCACAGAGTAGATTTTTTTGGTCGGGCTTATAAATTATTAATAACAATCATATCTATAGTTACTCTTAAAAACTTGTTAGAGCAGTCTCTATTATTGTTTTTTTTCCCAGAGTGCCTCATCGGTTGCAGAAGAATCTGACAAAGTATATTTTATACTGAAATATTAAATAGGAGGTGTGATAGAGGAACAGTTTAGTTAAAGAATTTCAGTGGCAAAACAGTGAAGAACGTGTGAGTGAGGATGAAGGAAAGGAAATGCATGCTATCATGGTGTTGCTAGAATATGTCTTCAGCGCCGAGAACATTGTCTGACACAGGACAGGTGCTCAGTAAATATCTTTTTGACTGGGAACATTGAAGGAAGGAGACAAGGAAATTAGTTTGAAGAAAAAAACAGAATAATGATTTTCTAGATTGGTAACCTGGCACAGATACCAGATATAATGGCGTTGGAACATAATCCTTCTGTAGACATATCATCCTGCCAACAGAAGAACTAGTAAATAGTAAAATCTATTAGAAAAATAGGGACACATGAGAGAATTATTTATATACTCTCTACCAATACTTTTAAACTTTTTTGGATCAGAAACTGTTTTGAGAAAAATTTTATTAAAACAGTGGCTCCCCCCCCAAAAAAAAATATGTATATACCCCATAAAATTTTACATACCGTTTCAGGAACTTCATGGGCCCATAAAACTCATCTGTGGATTAGTTATCACTAAATACCACATATCTCTCTTTAATAATGGGAATACTAGATATATAATGTAGAAAAGCAGATTTCAGAAATTTCAGGAAAGAGTATAAGTCACATGACCAGAAATTCAACAAAGAAATAACTTGCAGTATTTATGAGAGATTTTAAAACCATAATTGTGAAAATACAACAGAAAAATAATGCCATTAAAAAAGAAACCATTATGAGAGACAAACGTAACAAAAAAATGAGAGGAGGAACAGGAGCACATAAGTGCAAAGGAATAATGCAAACAATGAAATTGATGTCAGAAAAAAACAAAATCTAGAGTAAGCTAAAGTATAGTCTGCAAAACTAGTATAGCTCCTTCGTCACGTGCCACAGTGGTGAAAGGCATAGCCATTTGCCAGAGGAAAGGCAGGCTCCCTGCCTTCATCCAGGAGTCTACAGTGGGTACAAAATGTTGCTTTACTTATACTACAAAGTATTCCGTTAGCCCCAATAATCAGGCTCTAATGAACTTCCTCTAGGCCCATCTGCTCTAGCCTTTGTCCTCTCTCCTACCTGTCTTCCCCACCCTCCAGGAACATGGCTGCTCTTAGATTATACAAGGTCAGGGCCACAGAGATGCTTATATTGGCCTCTCGTGGAATTTTCTTGGATCAGTATAATCTCTACATTTCTAGTTACCACGTTAGGGTTTTCAGACTCATCAAAATGAAGCATCTATAAAACAAACTCGTATTTTTCTTACTAGCATTGACTATCTCTCAGGAAGAGAGGGAGGCAGGGAGGGAGGGAGGTAAGGAAGGAAAGCCTCCCTTTCTACTGGGGTTTGAGAAGGGAAAGAAAAAGGGAAAGAGTGGCCAAAAAGGCTAGAAAACCACTTTCTGCCACACTAGTAGATTTGAGAGGACAGCAAGGAAGGTACAGCTGGCACACCTTGTAAGTTCAGAGTTCACTTTAGGTAAATGATACCCACGGGATTGATTTGTTGCTTGAGGACTAGCAGTAATCTTAGATGATCCAAACAAAGCACAACTTTCACTACCTATTGTTAATTCATTTATACTCAGTCCCACAATCTTTAAACTAAAAACACTAAAACAAGCATGGTTCAGAAGGAACAGAAGCTTTTTAGAGAGTTTATGATTGTTCAAATATTGAAAACCCCCAATATGATCAAAGACTGACTCTCAGCAACCTAAGATAATTCACACATAGGTAATGGGAAAAATACCAGAAGAGCAAATATCCAAATATTCCCAAAACCTATTCCCCCCAAAAAGGAGAGGATGGATTTTGGACTTTAAAAACTACAGATGAATAGTTTTCTTTGTTATTTGTACTTAAGTTTAATTTCATATTATGAACCAAGAAGTATATTATTTACCTGTTTAACTTGTATCAGGATATTTTTCAATCTAAAAAGGTAAAGGAGAAACAATTTAAAATAGAACAAAATACAGAAAAGACATTTGAAATAAAGAGGATTGGTAGATTTTAACAACAGTGATTTTTTTTTTAAGTAGACATGACAGAATCCAATTTTTCCAAACTACAATTTAAACTGTTGTTTGTGATACTAGGGGAAGGAATGACTTTCATTGAGATGTGTCATTTACTCTGTCATTTATTCATGGAACTTAGTTAATAGCTGTTAGATATTTATATGTCTCACCAGCACGGGGAATAAGTTGGTGGTCAACACCAGACAACAGCTCCCCTATGCATTCTCCCTCCTCCACCAAAAAAAAAAAAAAAACCACAGAGAAGTGAAGCATTCCTTATCATTTTTCTCTTCTAATACGTCTTTGACCTCAGTTGTCTCAGAGGCAATATGCTCTATCATAGGTGTCCATAAATATTGCTGGTGGCTGAGTATTTTCTGATAACCCAAATTAAGATTGGGATTAACTCTGAGTAAGGATCCAAGGTTATTTTTTACACAGAGTTGTTCAGGGAATCAGAGGTAGTGGAGGAAAAGTTTGTTTATTATCATTAAAAGAAAATGAATATCACAGAAGCATAGAGTGAATTTGGAAATAAAAAAATTAATTCGTATAACTTCATTATATGTGTGAGTATAGGAAAATTTACATATATATCGAAGTCTTGATATGGGTGAGGACATTTTTTAAGTTGAACATTATTTTGAGATAATTGTAGATTCACATGCAATTTAAGAAATAAGACAGATCCCATGTGCCTTTTATCTAGTTTCTACTCATGGTAACATTTACAGAACCATAGTACAGTGTTATAATGGGATATTGACAGTGTCAAGATGCGGAACACTTTCATTATCACAAGGGTCTCTCATGTTGCTCTTGTGCGGCGACACCTGTCTCTCTGACTTCACCTTTTCCTCCACCCCTGGCAGACACTAATCTGTTCTTCATTTCTATGCTTTTGTCATTTCAAGAGTGTTATGTAAGTGGAATCACATGTAACTTCTGTGGATTGGTTTTCTTCACTCAGCATAATTCTGCAGAGACTCATCTAAGTGGTTGAGTATTTCATTGTTCATTCCATTTTATTGTTGAGTAGTATTCCAAAAGGTGTGAATATACCTTTATTTAACCATTTACCTTCTTTGGGACAGTTGGGTTGTTTCCAATTTGAGGGTATAACAAATAAAGCGGCTATAAACATTTCTGTACATGTTTTTGTGTGAGCACAGTTTTAGTTTTTCTAGGATAAAGTTCCATGAGTACAATTACTGGGTCAAATAGTTACATATGTAGGTTTTTAAGAAACTACCAAATTGTTTTCCAGAGTGACTGTATGATTTTATACTCCACCAGCACTGAATGACTGATCCAGTTTCTCCACATCCTTGACAGCATTTCATTTGATGTTGTCACTATCTTTTATTTGAGCAATTCTGACAGAAGCATAGTGATATCTCATTGTGATTTAAATTTGCCTATCCCTAAAATGGCTAATAATGTTGAACATCTTTTCTTGTGTGTATTTGCTATCTTTATATCTTCTTTAGTGAAATGTATCTTCATGTCTTTTGTCCATCTTCTAATTGAACAGTTTGCTTTTTCATTGTTGGGTTTGAGAATTCTTTATATATGCTAGATACTAATCCTTTGTCAGGTATCTGGTTTACAGATATTTCCACCCATTCATTTCATCGTTAACATGTTTTTTTTTAAAGCAAATATTTTTAATTTCTCTGAAGTTCAGTTATCAATTTTTATCTCAATGGTTTGTGCTTTTGGTGTCAAGTCTAAGAACTCTTTACTTACCCCTATCCCAAAGATTCTCTTTTTTTCCTAAAATTTATATAGTTTTTAAATTCTATTTCTTATTCATTTTGAGTTAAATTTTGTATAAGATGTGAGATTTAAGTCAGGGTTTACTTTATTGCCTATAGATGTTCAGTTGTTCCAGCACAATTCATTAAAAAGCTATCCCTTCTTCTGTTGCATTGGTTTTCCACCTTTTTCAATATCAGTTAAGCATATTTGGGCCCATTTCTCTTGGTTCTCTATTCTGTTTCATTAATCTATGAATCTGTCTTTTGGCATTCTTGATTGCTGTGACTATATGGTAAGTTTTACAATCAAGTAGACTGATGATTCTTCCTGCTTTTTTCCTTCTATTTTATAAATTTGACAATAATTTTGTTTGTACTTACTGAAACTCTTGCTGAAATTTTGATAGGAATTATATTAAACATGTATTTATTTGGAGAGAATTGATATCTTTATTATGTTATGTCTTTCAATCCATGAACATGGTATGCCTTCTCATTTTATTTAGATATTATTTAATTTCATTAATACTGTGTAATTTTCATTACACAAGTTTTGTACATGTCTTCTTAGATTTATACCTAAATATTTCTCTGTTTTTTCAGTGCTTTTAAATTATATTTTTCATTTCAGTTTCCAGCTAGCATATAGAAACACAATTGATATTTGTGTGTTTGGATAGATTTTTGTGATTTTCTACATAGACAATGATGTCATCCTCAAACAGGGATGGTTTTATTTCTCCATTTTCTATCTATATTCCTTTTATTTCACTTTTTTGCCTCATTGCATTGGCTTAGAAATTTTAATACTCTGTTGAAAAAGAGTGGTAAGAGCAAACATGTTTGCCTTGTTCCCAGTTTTAGAGGAAAGTATCCAAATTTTCACCTTTACATATAATTTTAGCTCTGGGCTTTGTAGATGCTTTTATTTGGTTGAGGAAGTCACTCTTTATTCTTTTTTTTTATTCCTGAAGATTTTTTTCATCATGAATGGCATTTTAAATTTGTCAAACCTTTATTGATTAATATGATCTTATGTTTTTTCTTCTCTAGCTGTTAATATGGCAGATTGTGCTGATTAATTTTCAAATTTTGAACCAGACATCCATCCCTAGAATAAACTCCACTTGGTCATCATGTATAATTTTTATTATATATTCTTATATTTTATTTGTAAATATTTTGTTAAAAATTTTCATGTCTATATTTATAAAGATTAGTCTGTAGTTTTTTTCTCTGTACCGTCCTTAACGTTTTTATTGGTATGATCCTAGCTATAAAATTAATTAGGAAAGTAATGTTTTCTCCTCTTCTGTTTTCTAGAACTCTTATATAATTGGGGTTAATTCTTCTTTAAATATTTGATGGACTTTTACAGTGAAACCATCTTGACCTGGAGATTCTTCTTTGGGAGTTTTAAATAATATTTTAAATTTTCTTAATATTTATAGAGCTGTTCATATTATCTGTTTCATATTGAGTGACTTGTGGTAGTTTATACTTTGTGAGGAATTAGTCCATTTTGTCTAAGCTGTCAAATTTATATTAATTCCTCATGATGCTTTTGATGTCTTCAGGGTCTATAGTATTTCCCTGTTTCACTCCTAACATTGGTCATCTGTGTCTTCTTTTTCCTATGTCAGTTCTATTGACCTTTCCAAAGAACCAGCTCTTTGTTTATTGATTTTCTCTATTTTTTTCTGTTTAATTTCATTGATTTCTACTTTTATCTTTATTATTTTCTTCTTCTTGCTATGTTCTTCTTTCTCTATATTCTTAAACTGGGATTTAGATGGTGAATTTGAGACATTTCATCTTTTCTAATATGTGCATTTAGTACTATAACTATCTTAGTACAGTTTTAGCTGTGTGCCACAGATTCTGATATTTTTATTGTATTTCTCCTTCAGTTCAGTATATTGTTTGTTTTCCTTTGAAAATTATTTTACGACTCATGGCTAATTTAGAAATGTTTTACTTTAATTTCCAAGCGTTTGGAGATTTTCCTGTTGTCTTTCTATTATCGATTTCTATTTTTATTACATTTTTATAGGAGAGTGCACTATAGGATATCGCTTCTTTTAAATTTTTTAGATTTGTATTATGGCCCAGGATATGATCTGTCTTGGTATATATTCCATAGGCACTTGAAAACACTGTATGTTCTGCTATTGTTCGCTATAATGTTCTACAAATGTTGGTGCCATGTCCTTCTATATCCTTGCTTATTTTCCTTCTATGTATCCTATCAGGGGTTGAAAAGAGGAGATTTTACACATACATACACACACACACACACACACACACACACACACACACACACACTATAGTTGTGTATTTGTCTGTTTCTTCTTTCAATTCTTACAGATTTTGCATAACATAATTTACTACAGCTCTCTTGTTCAGTGCATACACATTTGGGATTGGTATCTTCTTGATAGATTGACCCTTCTATTACTAGATAAGGTCTGTCTTTGTCGCTAGTAATTTTTTTCCCTCCAATGTATATGTTCATCTGAGATTAATATAGCAACTCCTACTTTCCTTTGATTAATTTTTGAATTATTTTATCCTTTTACTTTCGACATGCCTATATTATTATATTTGACATGTATTTCTTATAGAAAGCATTCTGATGTATTATTTTTCTTTTCTGTTTGATCTCACTTTTTGTTTCATTTTGTTTTTTCTTGTCTTCCTATGGGTTAGTTGGACATTTTTTAAAATTCCATTTTGATTTAGCCATCATGATTTTTTTATTCATTTTGTTTTGTTTTAGCATTATAATGTGTTTATTTGAGTATTCTATAAAGAAAGCAGGAGTTAAAGTGATATTTTTGTAAAACTTAGTTGGTATTTACATTGAAATACTTATTGTTTTAATTATAATTAAGTCATTTTTCTAGTTTGAAAAAATAAATTGAACACATTTTTCTACCTACAATGGCTACATACTACTGATACACAATTAAATGGAGATACATAACTTAGTACAATTCCTGGGACAGTTACAAAAAGAAGAAACTGTATTACAGGCTTCACCACAAACGGCAATTGCAATTTTCTGTGGCAGAGGAAATCAGGAGTCTATTGTTGCTTAAAACGAATTTTAAAAATAATAAAGTGGAGCCACAGGGCCTTTGCAAACACTGTCCTCTCTACTGGGAATGCCCCAGTCAGTTTTTCTTCATGCTTTAGATCGTAAATGAAGTGTTTACAGTCCATTGGCTATCTTCATAATTCTTAACATTTTAATCAATATTTAATTGTCCAGTTAATCTATTAATATTATCTCTGTCTAACTTCCCCATTAGAATAGATATTTCATGAGAACTGGTAGAGTGTCTACTATACTGCCCGTTTCTATTCCTAATATAAACAAAGCTAATGTTCAGTAAATAATCATTGACTAAGTGAAAAAAATAAAAAGTGATAAAGTGAATAATATCAACAGAAATTTTTAGCAAATTCATTATTTTGGCAAGTTGCTTTTCAAGAGGCAAAAAATAATCAGTGAAATTATTCATCTTAAATAAAAATTAAATGTTAAACAAAGTTTTTGTAAATGATTTGATTTACTTCTTTACTATATAATTGACATATATTAGCTTCAGATGTGCAGTAAGATGATTCAATATTTCTATATATTGCAAAATGATCACCACGATAAGTCTAGTTAACATCCATCCCCACACAGTTACAAAAATATTATTTTCTTGTAATGAGACCTTTTAAGATTTCCTCTCTTAGCAACCTTCAAATATATAATACAGTCCAACTAACCATATTCACCATGCTGTACATTATGTCCCTGTGATTTATTTATTTTATAACTGGAAGTTGTACTTTTTGACCCCCTTCACCCATTTTGCCCACCTTACACCCCCAAGCCGTTTTCTGTATCTATAAATTCTGTTTTTTGGTTTTGGGGTTTTTTTTTAGGTTGGGGAGGTGGTTTGTTTTGCTTTGTATTCGATTTCACATATAATGAAATCATACAGTATTTGTCTTTCTCTGTCTGACTTACTAGCTTAGCATAATGCCCTCAAGGTACATTCATGTTGTCATAAATAGCAAGATTCCCTTCCTTTTTGTGATTGAATAATATTTCATTTGTGTGTGTGTGTGCAGAGAAATAGATGATAGATGGTAGATAGATGATAGATAGATAGATAGATAGATAGATAGATAGATAGATAGATACTATATATAAATATATATGTACTTTGTGTGTGTGTGTGTGTGTGTGTGTGTGTGTGTGTGTGTGTGTGTAATATATAAAATCTTCTATCTATTCATCCATTGATGAGCACTTAGGTTACTTCCAAGTCTTGCCTGTTGTAAATCATGCTGCTGAACATAGGGATGCATATATTTTTTTGAGTTAGTGTTTTTGTTTTGTTTTGTTTTTGTTTTTGTTTTTGTTTTCAGATAAATACCCAGCAGTGGAATTGCTGGATTAAATGATAGCTCCATTTTTAATTTTTTGAAGAACCTCCATACTATTTTCCATAGATAGTTTACCAATTTACATTCCCACCAACAGTGCACAAGTGTTCCTTTTTCTCCACATCCTCACCAACACTTGTTATTTCTTGGCTTTTTGATAATAACTATTATAATTGGTTGTGGTATCTGGTTGTGATTTTTGACTTGAATTTCTGGTTGTGATATCTGGTTGTGATTTTGACTTGAATTTCTCTGGTATTAAAATATCGAGCACCTTTTATGTACCTGTTGGCCATCTGTATGTTCTATTCAGATACTCCGTTTATTTTTTAATCAGGTTTGTTTGTTTTGCTATTGGGTTGTATGAGTTTTTTTTAATATATTTTGGATGTTAACTTCTTATTAGGTATATAATTTGTAAGTATTCTCTTCCATTTGGTTGGTTGCCTATTCATTTTGTTGAAGGCTTCCTTTGCTGTGCAGAATCTTTTTAGTTTGATGTAGTTCCACTTGTTTATTTTTGCTTTTGTTGCCTATGCTTTTGGTGTCAAATCCAAAATACAATTATAAGACCAATTTCAAGAAACATATTACCACTTATGTTTTCTTGTAGGAGTTTTATTGTTTCAGGTCTTATATTTAAGTCTTTGATCTATTCTTAGTTGGTTTTTGTATATGGTAAAAGATGTTAGTCCAGTTTTATTCTTGTGAAGTGGCTGTCCAGTTTGTTCAACACCATTTATTAACATTTAATTAAATTAACATTTAATTCTGATTTAATATCCTTTCTTCACTGTATATTCTTGACTCCTTTGTCATAACTTAATTGACCATATACATGTGGGTTTATTTCTTGGCTCTTTTTCTGTACCATTGACCTAATGTGTCTGCTTTTATGCCAGTACTGTACTGTTTTGACTCTATGGCTTCATGATATAGTTTGGAATTAGAAAATGTGATGCTTTCAGCTTTGTTCTTTCTCAGTGGCTTTGGATATTTAAGTCTTTTGTGGTTCCACCATATGTTAGAATTATTTGTTCTATTTCTGCAAAAATGCCACTGGAATTGTGATAGAGATTGTATTGAATCTGTAGATTGGGGTAGTGTGGACATTTTAATAATATCAATTCTTCCAATTCATGAGCATGGAATATCTTTCCATTAATTTTTGTATTCAATTTCTTTCATTATTGTCTTAATAGTTTTCATTGTATAGGTCTTTCACCTCCTTGATTAAATTTATTCTTAGGTATATTAAGAATATACCTTAGAACCCCACTATCTGAAAATAGAGTATTTCTATGAAGCCTTTCCTAAGCCAAAATGGTGTAAAGCAAAGAGTATCTCCCGCTTTCCAAAAGATAGCCTTCTGTCACTTGTTTTACAAAGGGCATACATTAGTATGTATTTTCACTAACTGAAAGGAATCCAAAGAAGATTTTTGCTTTTATGAAAAAAGCCCTTACCTTACTAGTGTAGATCTTTCATAAAAACAAAGAGGTGTAACACAAACTTTCAGAAACTGGAGATACCAGTCTTTTTGATGCAGTTGTAAATGGGACTGTGTTCTTAGTTTCTCTTTCTGGTAGTTTGTTAGCTGTGGTTTAGTGTACCTCTTTGTATAGCTTTTTTAATGGTTGCTCTAATTATTACATTAAATATACATACTTTATTACATTCACAGTCTAGGGACGGTGTCATTTTATCAGTCCAAGTAAAGCATAGAAAATTTACCTTCCTTTACATCCCTTTAGCCTCCCCCCCCCATTTATATTTGTCTTAAATATTTCCTCTATGCACACATAGAATTGTATCAGACGCTGTTATACATTTTGCTTCAACAGTAGAATTTAGAAAACTCAAGAGGAAAAGGAAAGCTAACTACATTTACTCATGTTCTGCTTACTGTGTTCTCCCTTCCTTCCTAATGTTCCAATGCTCCTTCTTTTATGGCTTCTTTTATGTTTATGGGACTGCCTGGAGCCATTCTTGATACCAGCTCTGATGAACATATATTTTCTTTTCATTTATCTGAAAGGTTCTTCATTTCTCCTTCATTTCTGAAGGATATTTCCACCGGTCGCAGGGTTCTGGGTTGGCAGTTCTTTGCTTTCAGCACATGACATATTTTGCTGCTTCCTCTGGCCACCACGGCTTTGAATGTGAACTGCCATTCTCATTGTTTTACCTCTGGAAGTGAGATGTTATTTACTCTGGCTGCTTTTTTAGGTTTTTCTTTGTCCTTAGTTTTAAGAAGTTTAATTATGATGTGTCTTGGCATGAATTTCTTTGAGTTTATGTTTCAAGTTCAGTCAGCTTCTTAAATCTGTACATTTATGGATTTTGGGTTGTTTCCGGGTGTGTCTGTTTTTTTGTTTTTTTGGGTTTTTTTTTTTACAAATTTGGGAAGTATTTAGCCATTTCTTCAGGTACTATTTCAGCCCTGCTCTCTTTCCCATCTCCTTCCAAAACTTCAGTGACCTAAATGTTAGATATTATAATTTGTTTATAGCTGCGAGGCTCTGTTTAATTTTTTTAGTCTGTTTTTCTCTATTGTTCAGATTTTGTCATTTTCTATTGTTCTGTCTCCCAGTTAACTCATTCTTTTTCTGTCACCACCATTTTGCTGTTGAGCCCATCCACTGAGCTTTCTATTTTGGTTATTGTCTGTGTCAGTTGTAACATTTTCATTTGGCACATCTTTGTATCTTCTGTTTTGGTTTGGGGGTTTTGTTTTGTTTTACAGCTAGGACTTTTTGTTTCTTGCAGAGGATTTCTATTCTGTTTCAAGCATGTTCATAACGCTCATGGAAGCATTTCTTATCATGGTAGCTTAACATCCTTGTGGCCATTCAATCATTCCTGCCATCTTAGCATTGGCATCTGTTGGTGATCTTTTTATATTCTATTTGAGGTCTTCCAGATTCTTGGTATAAGTAATTTGAGATTGACACCTGGACATTTTTGTTGTTGTTGTTATTTTATGAGATTGTTTGTGTTTCATTTAAGCCTGAAGTCTTAGTTGGCTCTCCCTGGCCCTGCTGCATCAGAAGTGGGGAGCCCTCCCTCTTAATCCCCAGGTGGAAGTAGAAAGCTAGGCTTCCCGGTTTCCCTCTATTGACACCCAGGGGTGAGTGGCTCCTCATTACTGATTGGCAGGGTGGGAGTCTCAGCTCCTCATGTGTTGTCTGCTGGCAGGGGTGGCTGCTCATTGCTGTCGATCAGTGGTAGAATTCGACTCTCTCTGTCTCTCCGACAACACTCTGGTGGGGAGAGAGAAGGGTGCCTCGTTGCCCATCGGTGGGGGCGGAGGTCCGGGATCTCCACGTGGTCTCCGCTGGCTTTTTGAGGGTGAGCACCTTGCTACTAGCCATCAGAAGTTAGAGCCCTGGCTCTCTATTTGGTCTTCTCGGCTGTTGGGGCCCCTTATTTACACCTTCACGAGGCTCTGCATCTAGGCCCCTCCCTCATCCTTTGCTGGTATAGGTAGGTTGGGTCACGGTTTCTCGTGGTGTGTGGCAAGAGTACAGAAGATGTTGTCTAAAAGTTTCCTGCCTTCCTAGGTTGCCCCTTTCCTGATCCTTCGGTTAGAGAAAGAAGCTTTTGTCAGGGGCTTCTTTTTTTTCCCTTGGTCTGCACCCATTGGCCAACCTGGTCGTTGGTCTCTTTGCCGCCAAGCCTAGGATATATGTGACCAAGAGGTAACCCAGGGGACTCACCACTGCGTTGCTCTGTAGACCCCAAGGTCCTGAGCCAGTCTGCCTTCCAGTCTCCACCTTCCAGCCTTGTTATCTTTGTTTTATGTATAATACCCAATTTTTTCAGTTATATTTAATGTGAGGTATAGAGAAAAATGTCTGGTTAGAAATTTGAGAAACCTTTAGATCTCTGGTCCTTTCTGGTGAATTCAGTTACTTAATTTTAACATACACTTAAAGAAAAATCTTTATAGCATGATTTTAGCATGGTCTTCCATACCACTAGAATTAGTCTATATTTGTAAAAATTGAAATGATCCTATTTTAAATTAACAACAGAGTTACACTACGTGTAACAATTGTTCATTAGGTACTTACTCATTATTTTGACAGAAATTTAGTGATTATGATTATTATGTTTAGAAAAACAACTATAGTAAAGTATACTTCAGATGCTTATAATCTCAATGTTCTTATATCTCCCTTACATTATGTTCCTTTACAATTTATCAAAAACAAAATTATATGACCATAAACCCTGAAATGTTTTTCAAAAGTAAATCACTGGTCTCCATGACTGTACATATCTGCAGATTATCAAAGTGAAAAAAGTGTTTTAATTAAGTCATTGTATATTTATTAAAAACATAATTTGTGCCGGACATTGTGCCAGAGATATAATGGTGAGCAAAATATATACATTACTTCCTGACTCAAACATAATGTTTTCCTGTGATAAAATATCAAAATAAAAAAATGAAATCAAATCTTCTATGAAAGCATTTTATATGTTTTTAAAATAGTGGAAAATTAGAATATTATTTTTTGAGTGTATTACTCCAACTACTATGTAGAGAAAACAGACTTCTCACGCTGTGGCATTTATCACCAATGTTCATTGAAATTAAATTGAAAAAAAAATGATATCATGAAATGTTCCATTGATATGCAGTGAACATACTTCAGTAGTTTCTGCCATATCTCATGGATTTTTAATATTGGTTTAGAGCGTAACACGGTTTAGACAATGTTACCCAATGATGGCCATGGTTGTTAATGGTTTATATTAGCTGAAAGCTATAAAATCATCCAAGGACTCTGTTATCATTAGAATAATAATTTACCAAGACAATTACCACATACTGGAATTTTTTGCAGCTCTAATTCAGTATTATTAATAATGGATAAAATTGCACTTTTCTCAGGTTGCTGTGGGCAGCAGGGAATTATTTCAATGAATATTTCAGCACATTATTTTAATCATTGTTCCGCCAAATCCAAGTGGGCAATATTTTATAGTTCTTAATTCAGTCTACTAAGAAACCATGGTCATTAAATTGCAAACTATTTGTAGTGAGTTCTACCCTGTGATTTACAAGCCTTGTTAAAAACAGTGTAAAAGAATGTAAACTGTGCCATTAATACTTGTAATTTGATGCTGCATTTGTTACTGAACTCCCCATGATTAATGTTTTTTTTAGTAGAAGGAAGAACATTATAAAGAGCTGAGCATTAGCATGCCTAAAATCGGAGAATGTTACTGTTTCAAGTTTTGTTCATTTGTAAACATGTTTACAAACACAATTGTAAAATATAAATATCCCAAAAAGTATCTTAATTTTCCAGTGAGATCAAAGAAATATTTAATTTTATTTAAAAAATGTGTTTCCAGTTATACATTGTTAGTAGTAGTGATCGTCGTTTCTTTATTTTCTTATTCTTAGCCAATTGCATGACTTCTGGCGTTTGGATTACTGGGAAGACGATCTTCGTCGAAGAAGACGATTTGTTCGTAATGCATTTGGCTCCACTCATGCTGAAGCATTGCTCAAAGCTGCAGTAGAGTACGGTTAGTACCAATGCCCCTTGCCCAAAAATACTTTTTTGGTAACTAACTCTTTATTGTTTGATAATTTATTTTTTTCACTAGCCTTTAAAATTCTCCATATCCTAAGTCAAAAATATTATATTCTGCTTTATCTTTCAGCATCATTTAGGTTACACTTAATCAACCCAATATTTCCCCTACTTGATGTAGTTTAGATCCTTCAATATCTTTTTAAGAGACCAAAAGACTCTACATAGTTATTACCCAATATCCTTTTCATACAGCCTAAAACAGGAGCAGAATCAGTTTCTTTTTCAGTGTCTTTTGAACTTTGATGACCAAGACCCAAGGTAAAAAAATATATACTGTTGGTAATCATGTACTCAGACTCATCTATTTTTATCTATAATTTCTGTGTGTACACACACGTATGTACTATGTGTGTATATATACATGTACGTATTTGTGTATTTAACTGAAACAAATATCTTATTAATAATCTCATTACATGACATTCTCTATTTTAATACTGTTCTCTTCTATTATCCTATATTATGTCTAAAAAAATAAAATAAAATAAATCCTGCTACCATATGCTCGTTTAAGCCCCGATCCTCCAGTGAGTTGAAAATAAAGTCTGAAAAACACCACCCCCCCATTAAAGGTGTTCTCAACTACCACACCACAGTAGAACATACCCTAAATTGTCCTTTATAAAATGTATAAAAAATAGTAAATATCAAAATTTTTTTGTAACTCGATAAAAATGCTGCTACTTTAGATTTCTATCTACCAGGGAGTATGCATAGAAGTATTCTGTCTATTCATCCATTTTTAAATGCTCTAATTTAGATCATCAGAATTTGATAAACTATATACACTTGGAAAAAACTATTAATGGATACTCTCCATTGTTTTTGTTATTAACTACTCTTGTTCTTAAAATTATTTGTATTTTTATGTTAATTTTCATTCCTGTGAGAGTAATCGGTGAGCCATCTGTTTTAAAATTTACCATCATTTATGTTCTTGATGGAGTGGACAGAGAAAATATTTAATTCTAATAAAAAGAAAATGTGCAAAGCTTTTAAAATTTGTTGTGCAAATAGTATGTGAATTTATATAACTAAGTAAGGCTCAAAATATAATTAAATAAATAACTATGCATAGTGCCAAGTGGGTACTAGACTTATTGGGGGATCATTTCTTAAATTATATAAATGTCTAAATGTATAAATGCCGTACACCTGAAACTAATGTAAAATAATATTGAATAATAATATTGACTATCAACTGTAATTGAAAAGTAAAAAGAAATTTTAAAAAGTAGATACGTGAGGATTTCATATAAACCTATTATATCTAAGACAGTAAATTTATAAAGTAAAAATAAGTACAGTAAGTAATATGCTAGAAAAAAATTATAATTGACCTGTACTATAGAGGATTTCTTAAATGAACTCAAAAGATCACCTAAACATTTTAGCACCTAAGGATTTAGCATGAACTTAAAATGAAGTATTATCTTTATGCTCTATAGAGATTCTTAGAATTATCTATTTAAAGTGCCGTACTTTATAATATGAACTTCAAATTGTTAAAACTTTATTTCATATGCCCAACTATTTAGAATTTTTCTCCAGTTTATGTTGAATTCATCTCATTTGAAGTTAGAAACATGTGGAGACAATTGGTGACAAAAGTTATGCTAGAGTGTGATATTACTGATACCAAGTGCCAAAGCTTTCATTATAAAGGGTCCACATTATACTACTCCATTCAGCTTTCTACCAGTTGCTTTAAAAGGGGATCTGTTAGAAAAATATTTCATTTGATTCTCTATAAAAGTGTATATTTTACTTTGTGCATTTAATTTGCAAAATATCCCTGTCACTAAACCAGCATCAAAGTCTATCAGAACAAATTTTAAAATCTTTTTAAGACTGATAATTATATTTTAGCATTATAGTAACTTGTTACAATAGTAAACTGTTGTTAATGAACCTAAACTAAATTATGATACTCTTTTTGAAAAAGTTAAAAGATATAGTTGATACTAAACATCCTCTGTGTATAGCCTAAGTGTATTTTAAAATGTGTAGTGGTTTATAAATTTTAAATACTGGATCATCAGCGTATCAGAACCTGTTCTCTCTCTTGAGCGTCGGGTTCCTTGAGGGATATGTTCTTATTTTATTCATAACAAAGACCACATGTATGCCATAAAATATTTGAGAAATCTACTTAGGCTGGAGTTATTCTGTGGTCATTCTCATACTGTGGAAGACAAAAGAAAACAAAAACAGTTATAACTCCAAAAACAAGTCCAGAAGACACCTCTTCAACCTTTATCATAGTTCACATCTTCGGAGTTTTGAAAATGAGTAGAAAGTAGGGAATAATAAAATATGGAGGATGTGAAGTGGGTGAGTGGAAAGTGTTCCCTGGAGTGATCTGTATGTAGAAATAGAAGGAGGAATTGCCAACTGCCAGGAGAAAAATGTAGGATGGTACCTTCTCCTGAACTCTGAATGTGCCTCTAATCTATGCACGAAGTGCTTCTTCAGAGCAAATAGGAAATAAGTGTCAGTAATTATTATAGAGTACTTCATTCAATAAAAATAGATGTTGAAAAACTTAATCGAAAACATATTTTGTATATTTTAAAGAAAGCTTATGTATTCACGTATTGCCAGAACATTCACATAAAAGTAAAAAAAAAATACTCAGCCCATCATCTGGCCACTCTGCCTGCCATGAAACGTTTAAATGTGTTTAAGTGCCTTAAAGTCTGGCAGTATAGAGACTAACATCCAAAAGAGTGAATGTTCTGGTTTGCATAGAGCTTCTAGAACAAATTGAAATCCAATTTATTCCTTCCTCTGTATTAAGTAATTATAGTATTTCAGTTTCCCTATAAATTTGATCTTGAAAGTAAAGCATTAAATGCACAGAAACTCTGCAGCAATTTTTGGTCAAAAATATATAAATTTTTCTATTCATCTACATTGTAGCAAAAGATTGTTTTAGGAATAAAAGAATATTTGTGAATGGACCTTTAAGTATGGCTAGAAGTATTTGAATCAGTGATCAGAGTTTTCAGATTTTAAAAAAGTTGTACAAGCTGAGGGAATAACATTAAATTACTTAAACAGGGAATATTTACATGGCCATCAAAGCAATCCCTGCTATTGGAACACTGGTCGGATCGATCTGTTTCTGTAGTGCAATATGTTTCTAGAATGTGAGCCTATATAAATGTAATATAAGTGAAAATGAATTAACAGACAATGCTTTAATAAAAATGTCTTGAATCACTTAATTTTCCTCTAAATTCAAACATTTTAGATTAAATTATCGTTGAACTTTTATGTGATAGGCAGGTATAATTAGCCATAATTTGGATTTCTTGACAGTCTCTTCAGGCAATTTATTTGTAACCACAAAACAAATATCTTGGCAATGCTCTCTTTTAAATGAGCAAATAATCAGGATTGGATATATTTTCAAGGAGACATAAAGGACCATAATTTTATTTCATGTTTACTTTGAAAAGCTTTTCTTTCAATTTCATTATTAAAACTTTTGGTTGACCTTTTTCGGGTAGAAAACATCCTTAACACTGATGGAGTTTTTCATGCTTCTTAGTAATACTAATGAGTTGAATAATTTATGAGGTTGTCATGCGCAAAAGATTTGATATACTTTCAGCCTCCGGTGTTGGAATGTGATTAATAAAAACCTAGAGGCATGTAATTTTTTCTTAGTGTTTAATGTTCTAATGTTGCATGTATTCAATGTTATTTAGATGTTTTCTAATAGTAAAATCTCATACAAGTGCAAATTTAATTGATTACCAGTAATTTTGCAGACATAGCAATGGAAGAATATAAGGAAAATATTTTAAAACTCATAAATTCATCTTCTGACCTGCAAGGTTTTATTTTTCAGGGCAAATTAGCTAATAAGGAAATGACTGAGAAAGGAGGATTTTGTATATTGTTTGTGTTTAAATAAAACCTATGCTAGTCAACTTCTAGGCTTTCCCAGTGCTTAAAGATTATGCTGTCAAGGAATAGTACAAAATCTTAATAAGTTTGCTTGTCTTTGTTGACTGTCAGTTATCATTTAGGACTCTGTTTCCCTTCCACGAAATTACAGTGGAACAATGTTTCATCAAAGCCTAGGAGCACAAGCGCCCCATGTCTGTGATCAAAGTTGTCATCTTAAATAGGTCTGATCCGGCATCACAGAAGAGGGCAGGTTGCTTCTGCTGGAGGGGAAAACATGGAGCAAAGATGACAAAGTTAATCAGTCATTGCTTTGGCAATAAATAATAAGATATGCTGAGAACTGCAAATGAGAACATCCTTCGGTTCCTCAGAGATGTGTCTGCTTAACACCTGATTTATCTAAGCTTGTGAAGCCGCTAAGATTTGACCTTGATGAATAAAAAGCAGCTCTGTAATGAATCTAGAATTAAATTAGTTTTGATGGTGTATGCATGGCTACCATAATGTGCTACTTAAAGTGATCATGAAATAAGAAAAGCACTGAGAATAAAAGAAACTAGTACAGCTATATGGTTGTTGAAAAAGGAGCTTCAAATTATCTGACTTCATTTTTTTCTGCCTTCATTTTTTAAGAGTTTACAGTTATTTGAGAAAGATAATCTGATTTTTTTTACCCAATAATCTATTGTTTGTATTATGTTAGAGACCTAGCAAATGTCTTATTATTGTTCATTGATACGTTTATTTTAGTTGGTATATTATTAATTGAACCTCCATATCTAGAATGAAATAGATGCTCTGATTATGCTTAAAATAATTTATTGAAATGGTATAAATTTTTAAAAAGAGAGGGAGAGAAAGACAACCAGGTTTTGGTGCCAGTGTCATATTTTAATATCATGGCCTGGTCTTCACCCTATGGTTTTTATAACCTCTTAAAATAATTAAAACAGATAATATAAATTCTGTTATAAAAATGCTTATAAAATTCCTTTTGCCAGTTTTCTATACCATTTTCATATCAACAAAGGTTCTAACAGTTTTTATATTGAAGCTTCAGATTACAGTCTTTGAACAGATTCAGAAGGATCACAAAATGTTATTAATTTAAAAACATTTGTTGATCATACCTGACATGCCACACATGTGCTAGACGCTGGATTCAGAGACTGAGACACAGCGTCTGCCTTCCAGCAGCACGTAGTTCAGTGCATCTTCCCAGTGGAGTGGAGGCTGGGCTGTGGCGCTGGCCCCTGACGGGTAGGGACCGTGACTGCAGCACAGCTCCCCCAGAGCCATGACAGCAGCTGTGCACCAGCCCAGAGCGCCGGGAGTTCCAAACTTAAAAAGTCCTGGTCTAGTGGAAGGGAAGAAGTGGTTGTCATAGAGGAAGGAAGTAGTTTATAAAGGAGCAGAGGTGATAGAGTGACCAGCTCCAAGCCTACTCATGGAAGCAGTTACGAAGGACCAGTCCTGTGAGATTAGGAATTTACCAGATGAGCAGGGAAGGGCGGAGGTAATAACGGAAATCACCAGGACACAAAAGCTTAAAAGGGCCTAACTTACTCCTTTGAATGTCCTCAATATTTGACACTTGGTAGCAGGTCACTTTGTAAAGATTTCAGGATATATTTTGATTTCAGATGTTTCATATTCTGAGAGAAAAACCCAGTGAAGGCAGGAATTATATCTTTTATTTATTCTATTTAGAGCACCCACATTAATATAATTTTATGTACTTAGTTGCTATTTTCTATTTAATTGATAATTATTTTCAAGGTTTACTTACAGCATTTTACCCACGTCCATCATTTTCGGTAGCAGCATCGAAGTACAGGATTTCTGTGGAAAACATTAGTACAGTATTTTTAAATTCTGATATATGTATTTTATGTCTGTGCTTTATTTTCACTGTTAAAGATAAGGCACTGACAAAGAAATATTAATGGATTTATTGCTGAGTGGCATGGGACTGTTCAAAATCTTGCTTATATTCTTTTAGACTAATTTTTCATAACCTGTACACACTATTGCATTTATAAATAATTACTAGAATATGATAAATATATTCATCAAGGTGTATTAAAAATGCTGTGTGAGCTCAGTGAAGGGAGCTGTCTAACTGGAGAAATAGGTTCTAGCTAGACTTGAAAGGATGAATGGAGATCTTCCTAAACCAGTTCCTGGGTTGGCGGCAGTATGGAGAAGGGACTGCAAAGCACAGAGTAGGGGTGATGGGACAGAAGATGATGTGGGGAGATCGTGTGAAGATGGGGCTGAACAGGCTGTTTGGAATCACATTGTAAAGGAATTTGTCAGTTGAACTATTAGAGGGTTTTTATTTGGGAAAATGACAGACCATAGAAATTAAGTGACATGCTAATTAATAAAATGGTGTGTAGAACAAAAACTCAGTCTAAAGTCTAAGTGTGTTGCTGTAGATAAATTTGGAATTTTCGTAATTGCAAGAACATTATTGAACATTTCCGACTCTAAAGTTTATCTGCTAAATTTTGGTCTACTTATAGCCAGCCTGTCATCTATAAAGATATATCAGTACAGATGAACTTAGGGTGTGTGTTCTGTGTCATTTATAAAAATTTTTTTTAATGTTTTTGGTGTTTTTAAAGTGCTTTAAATAACCTATATCATCACCATCTTTTTGCTATTCCATTTTTTATAATAAAAGAAAAAATTTTGTTAATTACTTCTTCCCTCCACGTCTCTGAGCCAATTGCTTACCTATACAAAATACCTCCTATCCCCATTTCTCAGATTTTTAAAGTAAATTTTTCACACTGACTGTTGTGACAAGCCTTAAATAGAAAATGCAGGCAATCATTTCCCAGGTCGAGGCCACCCACTGCTGGAGGGAGTCTGCCCCACCTCGCAGCCCGCATTCAAGTTGTATTCATATTTTCCTTCATTCCAAGAGCTGCCAAACTTTCTCTTCCATTCTGTTACTCATCTGCCAACTGCCCCTCTTGACTCATGATGCAAGTTGTCTTTCCTTTGTTCTCATTTTCATTTCCCTCCCTCCCTTTCCTTCCTTCCTCCCTTCCTTCCTCTTTTCTTTTCCTCCTTTCTTCCCTCCCTCTTTCCCTCCCTCCCTCCCTTCCTTCTTTCCTTTCTTCCTTCCTTCCTTCCTTTCCTTTCTCCTTTTTCTTTTCCTGAAAAAAAAAAAAAAAACATACTCATTGCAGAAAATCTAGAAAATGCCAGAAAAAGTTTAAAGAGGGGAGGAAAAAAATCACTTGTAAACAGCAATGTAAAGATAGCCGTCTTTACCGTTTATGATGTATTTGTTTCATGCTAGTCTTCTTATAAACATTCTTTAACATGGAGACCAAACACTATGGTGTGTACTCAATCACAAAGATGAATAATGCATCATCTCTACTCTTTTTGATATTCAGAGTGTTCTAAACTGAGCAAAGTTTTCTATATGTTTTATTATTTTTTTCAAAAAGTTAAATGTTCCATGTGATTTTTATTATGACGACATTTTAAAATATTTAAAAATCAGCCTAACTTCATTACTAATCAAACTCCTACCAACTAATATTCAGTCTAAAGTGTAGAGAGATTCTACATTTATCACCATTTATATTCTTAAAATATGGTTTATCGTATTTCCTTTAAAAAGCATAGAATGCAGTTTTCTGCATTTGCTCCATTAAGATTATTAAGTTAGCATTTCATACTTATATAATGTCATGCTTAAATTCAATAATATTTTCTTGCACCTTTTTAATTGCATTTTTCAGTTTTAAAATGCTGTTTATGAATATCCCCTTTGTTGGTGTGCTCTGAGAAATATTGCTTACACATGAATATTTTGAATTAGGAAGAAATGAAATTCCTTTTTTGCTGTCAGACCCAAATTGTAAAAATACATTGCATGTCTTTGAAAATCAGTATACTCTATTAGCAGGCCTGTCAATATAAAAAGTGCATTCCATTCCACCTCTTGTTCTGATAACCTTTTCTGTGTTACTCTGAGGCAGTTCACATAATCAGAGTATATTGTCAGCTTACTGGAGTTGGGGAAGCATGAAATGAAAATCACGTTAATATTGATCCAGTTCTTTTACTTGCAAGTGTCCTTGATGTCCTTTTCCACAGAGCAATAACTGTTGATGTTAGGTAGACATTTTTTCCCTTTATTTCTTATAGTCCTGTAAATTATTTACAAGGATAACTAGTCTGAATAAGAATTTACCACTTAGAATAATTCCTATGAACATCTCATCTTAAATTAATGCTCATATTGTTAATTCTTCATGTTCACTATACAATCGAAATATTCTCTTCGAGCTTTTCAGAAAACAGCTGACCTTCAGATATAATGTTTATGTCTAGTTTAAAACAAACAAAAGTCTACACAAGCTCCTCATTAGTAAAGACACAAAAAATGCCATACTCTGATTTTATGTGATATATGATGCATTAAAATGGACTGTGAGTAACATCAATTATTGATTCCAGTAAGGAATACCATTTCTGAATCAAGTTTATTATAAACTTAAAGCTGGTATCCTGGGTTTTTAATTTTATGGTGGTCTAGATAATCTATTTCAGATTATTCAATATATTCTCTGTTAACAAAAATGAATTGACGTGAGAACCAAGGTTAAAGCCAACGCATTCAGACGAAAATACCTACAAATAAGAAAAGAACTTGATGTCTGAACTTCCCAGATTTTTTATCTGTATTTATTAAATTTGATCAGTAACTACTTAGATTTTTACTTAAAGTGTGTTTGAAACAACAAATAAAAACCATCTATTTGATTAGAATGTCTAGTTCATTACTTGCTTTCATAAAATGATTTTGTATTGATAAAGTGAGGCTGCTGGCTCAGTATCAGGTATAAAAGAGAACAAAGATACTTGAAATTCTAGTCATTCTTTTGAATAGTGTCTTTATTCAGTATCACTAATACCTTTTGCCATTGGGATTTTTCTGCTGCAAAGGCTATTCGTTTTTTAATGCTGTTCTGTATAGAACATGGTTTTTTTTAGTCTTTAGTAATTATTTTCTTTTGTGTCATCATTATTTATGTTCTAAAAGAAGGAAATACTATGCCTGTGCTATATAGTCAAAAAAATTTAATTTTGATTTTAAACCATTTACAAAGAAAAATAATTACTTTTTATTAAATTATCGTAAAGTGTGTTCAATGTATGTGCATACTGCTTTTATCTCACATTAAGGTCAGCATAAAATATTTCTGAATGATAGGTTTCTCAATATAATAGTAAGCATTTTTAACTTTTTTGAAATTTTCAGAATTGTAAACTTTGTAAATAGATTGATTCATGCATATTATTGCATGAAATCATGTCACCATATCTAATGTAATTACTTAAGAGGTATATTTGTCTTTAAATCTTTTCCTTTTAGTGGAAATTGAATAATGTCATTTTGAGTTACTAAAAGCATTATTCTCTAAAGGTATTTATTGCTCTATTTCAGCTTTAATGAGAAAAAGTAATTTTTAAAATTTCCCAAAGTATTCATACTTCTAAAAGAAAGTGTTTAGGTTTGAAAATGAATTGAAGAATTTTATCTTACTTATGTAGGGGTAATTTTGTCAAAACACATTTTAAAAAACTAAAATATATCATTAAATGGTATATATCAGTTAAAAAACTTCTTCACGTGATTGCCATCATTTGAAACTAGTTTCCAGATGTTTAGAAACATTCGAATTTGATATATTGCATTTAGATCAAATAAAATGAGACTAAATTTCTGTTTTTCCCAACTCCAAATGATGGAAGAGAAGTATATATTAAAGATATACACACACACACACACACACACACATATATACACATATATGTGTGTGTGTGTGTGTGTGTGTGTGTATCTTGTTATCATCTTTGTTGAGAAAGCAGTTCTTTTCCTTCAAATACCCAAGATATTAAGAATATTGTGTTCTTAAGATACCCATATACAAAATAAAAATGTACGTCAAATACATTGATGCAGATTTAATTTTAATTATTTTATTTAATTTCATCTTTAAATGAATAATACAGTTATTGGGGGAGAACAATTTCTGAAGTAAGCTATTTACACTCCATTTAGTTTCACACAAATACTTCATGTCTACATGTGACCCATCCTGTCTGCAGGGAGCATCCAACCTAGTGGAGGAGTTAAGGCCCATACTGCATTGCAGGGAATGTAGAGAGAGTGCTATGACAGCATGGTGGAGGGAAGAAGATGATCCAGCCTAGGGAAAGGATTCTGACTGGGTACCTGTTGTTGGTTCGGCATGATGCTAAGACTTTAGATGGGTGCACTATCTTAAATGAGTTTTTTAGTACTCAAACGAGCTTGCTTTATTCCTCCTTCACGTAAATCTTAGGTAGCGTTATTATAAGCAATAAAGCATTGGCTATGTTCTTGTTCAATTTTAAATTATGTACTTAGTAGACTCCTTTAATATTCTCTAGTTAATTTGTTTTATTCATTTTATAAAATTTTAACAAACTTTTTAAAGTTTATTATATAAATAATCTTTACACATTTCAAAGTACTTTAGCATCCATTGTCTTATTTTAACATTCCAATAATCCTGTGAGAGGTCAGTTGATAAATATTTATTCCTCTTTCACAGATTGGGAAACTGGAGTTAAGAGATTGGTTTGGATATATTTTTTAATGTGTTCTTAATGGATGTTTGCAGGTAAAATAAAGTAAGAATGGCACATCACATAGTCCATCTTTCTTGTTTATGAGGAAACTGTAAAGGACATAAAGAGAAAAGTAATTTAAGTACCAAGCATATAAAATGACTAATACGTGAATTATGTTTATGTTTTTAATGTGCTCATTCAACAAACATTTAATTATTGCCACTTTGTTTGACATTTGACACACTAGAAATTAAAGTCTAACAATAGAATACCTAAATAAAGTATTTCAGAAAAAGTATCAAAAAATAATGATAATATATATGGTGACTTGTTTATAAGACACAGTTTATACAGAGAAGAGAGTAATCAACTAAAGTGAATCTTGAAGGACAAGGCAGGTAAGAGAATTCCATGTAAAAGAAATTATGTACATCAGACATAAAGATTTGAGACTGTGTGTCATGTTTGAGATCAAAAACTTTCAGCTCTTAGGGAATATAAGGTGTGAAGAGGTCAAATCAGTAAAATACTGAAGTTAAATAAGCAGAGCCCAGATCATGAATCATGGACCATGTGTTTCAATTGTACAGAGAAATAACATTGAAAATGTATTTTTACATAGTAGATTTACATAAGATTAGGTAGGTAGGTAGGTAGGTAGGTAGGTAGGTAG
>CM053508.1:78658456-78729943 GCA_028627145.1 Eidolon dupreanum | reverse complement strand
AATGAAACTCTAATTCATAAAGGATATTGTGATTGAAAAGCACCTTTGGATCTCGTACACTTTAATTTAGATAAATGTTTGCTGCAGTACCATAAAATCAGGAAGTTTACCGAGCTGCAAACTGATAACACTTCAACAGAGATAAGTTCAGTGTGTTGGTACGGATAAGACATATTTATTTTACTGCTATAAAGCTAGAGGGGATACAATTAAAAGCTTAGTATACACTTCAGAGCTCACCTTCATTTGACTACATTTTCTTTATTGGTAAATTTTAATGTTAATAATGAGTTATGGAAAGTTTTTTAATGGCAAAGCAGATTACACATGGTTGTGATATAAGGAAAAACTTGCTTTTTTAGGCTGACACATACATAAAGGACTTTATTGATAAAGATCCAAGTTCCCGTCTGTGTAACTACATAGTTCTTAAATTTTCCCACAAACTGAAGGCAAATCACCAAGAATCTCTGAGATATCCTGAATCTTCAGATTAAGAAATATCCAGTATAACTTTTATATCTCAGTTTATTTGTTTATTCACTTCTTGTCGGGGGTTGTTCTGTGCCAGGCAGTGTGCTGAGCACTGAGAACACAAGGACAGAAGCATGTCTGAAGTCATCAACGGCTTCCAAGCTACGCGGACGTAACAAGCGAACAGTTGCAATCCCAGTAGCTTCTGTGGTACGGATTTACGAGGTGTGGCGGAAGCATAAGGAAAGCCCACGCCAACTACCTTAGAAACCACGGGATAGGGAGTCTTGAACTTCAGTTCAGCAAATGTTTGTGGCACGCCTGCTGGGTGGCAGACACTGAGGCTGCAGAAGTTAGGCCATAGCGTGTAGTGGAGACTAACACGGCAGATAGCACCTGTGCGGTGTGGCTGAGTTCTGTGTAAGCTGTCAAAGTACAGAGGGTTTGGTGAGGAAAGGCACCTGGAGGAGGTGAGTTTTGAAGGTCAACTAGGAATTGAACAAAGGAGGGAGGAAGGAAGGTACCAGGCGGAGGGAATAATAGTAGCACCGGTAAAGGTGTTGAGAAAGCATGACATATATCAGAAGCTTGAAGCGGTCCGGTATTGTTTATGGGGGAGTAAGAAGAGATCATGCAAAACTGGTCATAGGAGGATAAAAGGCCTCAATCAACCATGCTAAGGACTTTAGATTTTATTCTGTCAGTATAAGCCTTGCACTGAGTATGTTGATTGTGAGGAGTTCATAAACAGATGACGTGGGAAAATGTCCCCAACTTATTTGTGTTTTATAGCAATCACACTGACAGAAGCGTGGCATGAATGAGGGAGCTGTGCCTGGCTAGGGCAGCGCCAGCCACGTGAGGGGTGACCCCCAAGTCTGTGGCTCCAGTAAGTGACTTGATCAAAGTAGGAGGCAGTGGAGGAGGAGGAGATGATTTGTTGTTGAGGAAGACATGGGATCGGGACCATCCCGCTGAAGACGTCTAGGAGAAATGTGGCCATGGAACCTCGAGGGAGACTTCCCAGGCCCATCACTCTTTTGCTCTCAGATGGTTCAAGCTCCGAGTTTCACAAATTAAGTTTCTACCCAAGAAACAAATACATAATAATGATAGCTACCCCCAGAAGATTACTCTTGCGCTGGCTTTATATCACCAAGAAACCAAATAAAATTAAGATGAGGTTCTGGAGCAGTCAGTAATCAATCCTCAGTTTTCAGTCCAGAAAAAAAGAATCATCCATGGGCCAGGGAGAAAAGAATGCACGTATAACACGTTTAATTCTCCTCGCCTCCCGAGTAGCATTGACTTGTAATAATACCCTTTGTCCCTGAAGTATTTATCAAAATATATATTTTACAATCTATAACTTTATATTGTTAAGATATTTTTAACCATGCTCTCTAAATGCTATTATACAGTAAGAGCTAGGATGACAGACTGTACCTCTCAGCCAGTGACACTCTACAGCACTATTGTGACATAACTGTGTTCCTCAACGAGTGATTTTTACTCTTCTATGGGCTGCCTTTGGGTCAGTTTGTTAATGTTTTAGCAAACAGTTTTGACTCTGAGTTGCCGATGAAAAGAAGTGGGCACGCTGCAGAAAAAGAGGCTGACTCTGTTTTATGACGCATGCATTACGGCGGCTAGATGCACTTCCAGAAAAATGGTTGAGCAGCTAGATGCACTTCCAGAAAAATGGTATCAGCAGGTGGTAACGGACTGTTGGAAGTCCTCTATGGGCCTAGAAGAGTTGACCAAACATACTATTGTTAAACAGCGAGAATTTTGGCCAAAGTTATGACAAGACTTGGAGAGTAATTGCATGTGTTCACAATATGATCACATCCCCTGGAACTATGATACACCACCACCATATAGGAGTGATTTCTTAGGCTCCGTTTTCACGAATATTATCCAGCACACCAGATGGGATGTGACAGTATTTTCCTAGGTAAAGCTGCTCCTTGAAGCGATGCCCCACTACAACAGCTAGAACACAGTGAGTTACAGTGCTTTCTTCCAGGTCCAATTCCATCTGCAAGTGTTTTGCAATAGAGACATTGCTTAGCTGTTGTTCATATATATATATATAATTTACTTGCAATTCAGACAATAAGTCATTGTCACCTGCCACAGCACGTGTTCGAGTGTAAATATTGAAATATTTGTTAAGCAGTCAAATGCATTATATTGATTGACCTTTTTGACACTAGGTCAACTTTTGCTATATTTCTATTTTTCTGGTTATTTTTTTGTGTTTGTATTTTGGCCTTTTGTACTAGATTATATAACAAAGTCAGGATATCCCTTTAGAAAAGCATCATTTATTTCATTAATTTCTAAGGAAACAGTCCCATGAAGCACATTTTCTGTCTGCGTCACCCCCACCTCCACCTTTCTGTAGCTGCCCAGTAACAGCCATTTCTCCCTTCAGATGTGAATGCTTTCTGCTTTTCTTCACATCTGTCCATTTTCAAAAACGAACTGATCAATCGATTTTCTAATTCATACGAAGGTATAATTGTATAAAATTGTGTAATATCGTGGACCAGAAAACCAAGTTTGCGGTGAGATGCAGATTTTTGATAGAAAATGCAGTGAGCTTAGAGCCCCGAGACGTAGATAAGAGAGACTGTACTCCACAAGCAGCCGGGCGCTGGGTCTCTCAACAAAGCATGGAGCCCGTTTCCTCGTCTGTAAAACACAGCTAGGTAGTTACGCTCCCTGCCTTTCTCGCAAAGTTATCTAGAAGACCAAACAAGATAAAGAAGGTAAAAATGTTCTAAATTATAAAGTAATGTGTAAATGCAACATATAATTATGAGAAAGTAATAGATCATTTCTAATACAGAAAGCAAAACAGTCGCAGTGACCTGAATTATTCTGTGTCGGTTGTAACTAGGCACCGAAGAGGATGTGGTGAAGTCGAAGAAAACGTTCAGGAGTCAGGCGATCGTGAATCAGAATGCAGAGACGGAGCTGATGCTGGAGGGAGACGACGATGCCGTCAGTCTGCTGCAGGAGAAGGAAATCGACAATCTCGCAGGTAAATGCTTAAGTGTTGTTCTTATGTTTGTTGTAAATAATAAATACTCACGAGGTTACTGAATTTAAAATCTATTTCCTGGTAAATAAGTGTGTGCCAGTAGTTGGAACTGTGCTCGAAAATCATGTGCTTTATCTCACGTCTAGTATCAAAAAGAGGAAAATATGTTCAAACAAATAGGTACTTCACTAACAGGAAATGAATAGCATCTACTTTCTATATAGTGAAGAGCAACTTTTTAATGTAGGAAAAGTAACACATAGCATCATTGTTCCCATCTAACTGCGTAAATAATTGTGAGGGGCACAAGAGTATGGGGTCATGGACTTAACCATGACTCAAACATGCTAACAGCCCTGAAGAATAGCCACTTCAGCCGAGCAACTGCTAAATTTGCAGTGTCCTCCCTGCTGCCACTCTTTGGAATGTCCCTCCCAATTCCTGGGTTTTTCTCTGTCCCCACTCTGCTAATCCCCACCACTAGCCGCCATTCACCTGGCCACCCTCAGTTTTCACCTTACTTTAGTGCTGGCCTAGGGTCAAGACAGAGCAGCATCTACAGTGATCAGATGGGAC
Source organism: Eidolon dupreanum (assembly GCA_028627145.1). Classification (NCBI taxonomy): domain Eukaryota; kingdom Metazoa; phylum Chordata; class Mammalia; order Chiroptera; family Pteropodidae; genus Eidolon; species Eidolon dupreanum. Next base: position 78,725,841 of record CM053508.1, on the reverse strand, counting down.
GTGGGTGTCTTCTGATTTTGGCCTGTAACATTGTTTGAGTTTTAAACCACTTTTGAGAATCTCACAAAAGCAGATCGCCTCATGAGTGTATACAGGCAGTTTTGTACACAATTTCAGAGGGTCCGCTGACCCCTGGAAACCTGTCTGCAGAATCATACCCTAGATCTCAGTTTAAAACTGCTGGCGTAGAGTCTCAAGTAGCTGAGTCTTACCTGACTTCATGTTTTCAGCCCATACAGCATTGGGGTGGCAGATTGCAATAGAGAAGTGGACTTATTTTCATCATTTCGTACACAAAATAGCACTCCGGTTTCCAGAAATATGCTGAAAATTATCTGGCATGATTTATGAAAGCTTCCAGTGATATTTCTACCAGAGATTTCTCCTTTTATTAAAGAGAAGAGGTATCGTTAATTGTAAATCGGAGATGGCACATTATTCTCCTCTTTTTTAGAAAATGTTTAATACAGTATTCTAACACCAATTCCTAGATATGCTTATGTTACTAACATTTCTATAATCATGAAAACTATTTTTTCTATTTAAAACTAATCTTAAACCTGTGAACAGATGTTTGCCTTGAATTCCTAAGTAAATGTTCATTTCGTTTTTGTTGTTTTGTGGTTTGTTTTAATAGTTCAGAGATTTTATCTGAGGCCATTGGGAAGTTTAAGCAAATGAAATCCATTATTTCCTTTTACCCACAGATTTGTGGTCTTATTCTTGAGCCAAAAGAACTAGAGAAAATTCACAAACATGATTCCTGGCCTTTTTAGATAATGTGTTGCCTTTTTTCATTCATATATGCTAACAGATGTGTTCAGTAATTATACAATTTAGTTTAGACTGTCTGATCCGTAGTTCCCGCTAGAGGTAATTAATTAGTGAAAACAAATTTGGTTAGTACCTCGAAGTTCATTGTAATAAGATCTACCCAGTAACACCAGAGGCAAAATCCAATAAAGACTAATAACCTCATTATATTTTTTCCATCTAATGGTAGCTAGAGTAATTATTAACATTAATTTATGCTTATAAACAAAATTCCCAAAATAACATTAAGTTAAAATATCTCAAAAACAATGAAAGTATGCTTGAAATAAATTATTTAAGAATAGATTCGTGTGGCTCTTAACCAATCCACTCTGTCAGAACTGTTCTGACTTCTTTGAATTTTGAACAGATTTGTCTTTGAGCTAATCTGATCTTACCCATATCCACTGGATCCTAACTCAAACTCTGTTTTGGAATCTTTTGTCTGAAAAATCTTACAAATGGTCTCAACATATTGATTCCCTGCCTGGTCTATAGTGTTCATTTTTAAAACAGCAGTCCAAAGATGTGAACCTAAACTTTGAATATGGTACAAAAGTAGGGGATAGGTATTTCATAAAGAAGAAGTCACAGAAATAGTCCGCAGAATATGTAGGTATACAAATTCATTCTGTGAGTGGCGAAGCCTATTTATTAATTATTTATTAATCTAGCCTGGCATGATGGTGACAATGTCACATTAAAATCATTTTTAGAATTTAATTGCAAACTGTTATTCTTAAGTTTAAAAAGTCAGCTGTTAATGAAGTTTCAGAACACATAAATATGTAACTTTTTATGTTGCTCTGACACATTGTACAGATAATTGTTATCTGTCTCAGAAATTAAAATATGGTAATGCCTTTCTTATTTATAACTTATCGTTGTAAATATCCTGAAAGTGCTGAACCGCCTAAAGAAACCCTCACTATCACAGGATATCTAAGACCACATTAAAATCCACATCGTAAAATATGTGTATAAAATTAATATAGTCTGACGTTCGGTATCTGGAAATAATATGTAAAATAATAAATGCCTATTTTCCATGTATGACATGAAAGATACAGTTTTATCTTTTAATGACTTAGTGATATGGCTACGTATTATTAATATAAGACTATACCTTCAAAGATATAAAAGTAATTATAGTTTTTAGATTTTATATGAATGAATACACCAATTTTATTATAATAATGATAAACCTAAACCTCCTGATTAGCATAATTCATTCTCCTGTCTCACAAAACGCTCCTTTGCTGACAGGCAGACAGATGAGGAGACCATGCATTCTAATTTGCCAGTATGCAGTATTACTTAATAATCAAGTTAAGTTCAAGAGAAAAACGTGCTAATTAGAATAGAAACCTAAGGGAAAGTCCTAACTTAGCTAAGATTAATTCTTTTTTTTCTTTTGGTTTAAAAGATAAGATCAATTTCTAATTATAAAAAGAAAAAAGAGAATAGCTAGCACATCTTAATAGGAACCAGGCAATGTTTCAAGGGTTTTATGTGCAATGACCTATTCAATATTCACAACTATGAGTAGAAACTATTATTACCCTAATTTTATAAATGAGGATGTAAAAAACAAGGGAAATTACATACGATTAAGAAGTATATGGTTTGAACTAAAATATAAAGTATACGGTTTTAACTAAAATACACCAAGTAGTGTGTTTAAATATGTATGTTTATATTCTTAAAGACTCTTCTAAAATTATTTAAAAGCAAAGTCCTCAGTAACTCAACTTTTAGACTGGCTTTATTATAAGACGTTTAGAACTTTACGTAGACTATGCATACTGATTAATTTTAGGGTTATATACTTGTTCCTCCAAATCATTCTGGTAAGTTAAAAAATTTTGATAGAGTACCTGTAGCACAATTTTATTTAAATATTGACCCTTTTGCATGTTTTCTTCCATTTTCCTTGGAGTTTTCTAGTGTTAATAAAGATAAAATGTTCCACAGTGTTTTACAAATTTAAATGTCATACCATTTTGTTTCACTTTTAGTTCCCTTTCTTCCCAAGCTGTTCATCTCGAGAGGCAAGTTAAATGTGTGTGATTATTAATTGCTCAATCTATTTTGTATTGTGGCAAATGGCTAATATGATTATAATATAGAAGTATGACAATCAATTAATTATTAATAACACCTAACTTAGTTTATTTTAATTGCTTTTTTAGTTTGTTGTGATTCATCAAAGTGAATTAGCACCTAAGTTTCCTTACATAACTAAAATTTTCAACTTACTATATTTATTTAAAATATTATTTTGTTATTTAAAACATTGAAATTAATAAATATAATTCACCTAATTTTTATCCAAAATCTCAGTTTATTTTAATTTGAAAAGTAAATCGGTTCTGGAAATTATTTTTTAAAAAATATTGTTTTGTTTATATATGTAAGCTCCTCTTACCAACAATCCATCCATTTAATGTTAAATAACTTAAAAGAATTTTCACAGGCCTATGTCAATGTCCAAACTTCCTCCTTTACCTGAAATATTCTTAGCACATCTTAATTCTACATCCCTTTTTATCGCCTCTATCAAAATTTCTGCCCATTTTTAGACCTAATTAAAACACTTTTATGAAGTTTTCACTGGCCAATCTTGTCACCCCATAATATTTTTTGGTAACAACTTTATTGAGGTATAATTCACATACCATACATTTGACCCTTTTAAAGTGCACATTTTAATGACTTTTAGTATATTCATGGAGCCATGCAGCCGTGACCACATTGTGGAGCGTTTTATCACTCCAGAAAGAAGCCTCAGACCCTCTGGCACCTGCCTCCCGTTCTCACCCTCATTCACACAGCCGGTGGGACCACTGACGTGCTGTCTGTCTCCACGGATGTGCCTGTTTGGAGCATTCCACATCACTGGAGTCACAGAATGCGTAGCCTTCTGTGCCTGGCTGCTTTTACTTCGCATGTGTTCAAGGCCCATCCACGTCGTGGCCTGCGTGTCCTTTCATGGTGGATAATATTCTACCATACGGACGTACCATGTCCAGTGTATGCGCTCAGTGGTGTCCGCACATTGCTTCGTTTCAATGCTGCCGTGAACATTCACATACGACATTTTGTGTAAACGTGTATTTTTCTTTCTCAACTATATATACCTGGGCGTGGAGTTACTTGGTCAGATAACTTTATGTTTACCTTTTTGATGAACTGCTAGACTGTTTTCCACAGTGGCTGCATCATTTTACGTTCCTATCAGTAGCGCGCGAGGGTCCAGTCTCTCCCCATCCTTCCCAATGCTGGTCATTTCTTGTCTTTTTTTATTATAGCTACCCTATAAAAAATTAATTATATCATTCTTAAGACACTTAGCACATAAAGCTTTGTATTGTAGATGCTTTTTTGTATGTTTTCTCTTTCTTCTTAGACTGTACATTCCTTAGGGGTAGCGACCATATCCCATGTGCCTTTGAACCATGAAGAAATCCTCTAACACAATTACTCGCCCTTAAGAGGTTTCCACGGACAAAGTTCATGTAGGTAAAGTAAACTGGAGAGCCGAGATAATATCTAGTTAATTTATACCGAAAGCAAAAGACAAAACAAAGCTTATTTTGAGCTATTGAAATTAAGTATTTGGGGGCTCGAATTATCAACATCTGCTCATACTGGTGGAAACATTTCAAATGATTACTCACCCATCACTTGGCTGTGCCAGGGTAAGAACACCTAAAGCTGAGCTGATTTTTGTTTTGTCCCATTTTCCGCAAATTGTGTCATTTTAACTAAATGTCTTTTAAGGTTCCCATGTTTCAAGTTAAGAGACACTGCTGTGACTCTTAATCAAAAATATTTTCTCTATCACGTGGAGATGTCCAATAACCAATGGATTTTAAATATTTCAGAAAGAGTGTTAGTGTACTAGCAACACGGGGGAAATATGTAAGAATACAAGAGTTGGAATTTTTTATGGGTTTTTCAAAGTGATAGATTTATAAACCTTTACACACACGCACATGTAAACAACACACACACACTCGTACACACACACTCTTACCAAAGTCAGGAGTCTGAAACTCAGAAAAATGCATTATGTGAATTTAAGAATGAGAAAAAAATATATAAAAATAAGGAGATCTACTAAGAAAAACAGGATGCAGTCAATGAGAGGTCCTTCTAAGTGACAGTCACTTTCCCTACCGTTAATGTCCATCATCATTTCCAAGTAAGGAAACTGTTGCTTAGAATTTTTTTTTTAAGGTTAATCTTTCCTACCTCCCTAAATCTCTTATTTGACTGCATTCGCAAACTCATTTTCTTACTCATTAACACATATTGAATATTTAGTGAGTGTATAGAACTCAGAGACTGATAGGAAAAAAAGTCAACAGGAAAATTAGTTCAGGTATCACTACCTCTCAGTGACTCAAATAATTGGGAAGTTACGGCATACGATGTGTCTACCCTAATAAATGAAAGTAGACGATTAAGATGGTCAGATCCATAATTTAGGCCTTCAAGTGTTCTAACTTGAAAGGTCTAGATTCCAGAAGCAAAGCTTTTTATATATAAATTGAATGTCACCTACAAACCAAGCTAAAAAAAAAAAAAGGAGGATAAAGCAAAATATAGAGTATGCAGGAGGAAGGAAGAACTCAAGATTCTAGAAAACTATAATAAAATTACAGGAACAACAGAATTCTAAAAGAGGTTTTTGAACAAATTTGTTATTTAAAAAAGAAAAAGGTAATGTGAGCCAAAAACACAGGAAGATTTTGTTATAATTGTTTAGTAGAATAGGAGAATAAGTACTATGCAAAGAAACAAGTTTGGTGTTTCGTCAGCGCAGGTAACCTCTGATTCCGGCCATGCACGCGTCACTGCTCCGTGAAGTGCAATTCCAGTATAGTTAGTGAGCATTCCTTCCCTGACAAAACTTGTATTTTTAAAAAGATTCCTCCAAATTTATATCTATGTAGTTTTAGTTACGGAGTCAAACTAGAATTGATTCAACCCAATATTTATATTTAGAGGAAAAATGTCTTTTATAGATTCTGAATTCTCTAAAATGCATTTTGCTCAGGATTTCCCCCTTAATTTTTAAACCCATGTGTATTTCAAGGGAAATTTAATCCATATGTCCCTGACTCACTCACACTTAACTCATCAAAATGTTGTTTAATAAAAGCTATTTGATGTTGAAAAAGCCTTATGAGTCTTTATAAGTCTTTTTTCTCTCTCTTTGAATTAGGAAGCTGCTTTGCCAGTCATAAATAGTATACCCAAAGGGTTCACGTTCAGCTTCAAACACAAAATTCACAAAGCTCTTAGAAACAACATTAAACACACGCCCATTTCTTAAAAAGCTCAAATATTTAAATTTCTAACTTAAATTTTCAATTCAATTCAGTTATAGAGTTGTAAAAATAAATAAAAGCTTTACCTTGAATATCTAACCTTCTTGGCCTGTCTTTATTATTTTAATAATATCTACAAGGCCATTTTAGAGTCTGCAAATATTTTACTGTATCCATTTTTCTGTACTTCCAAAAATGTATGTCTCCTTCAACTGTGGATTCTGTAGCCTATAAAAAACACTTTTAAGGTACTCTTAATTGTAACAGCAATCCTGCCAACCTATCTAAATTTAAAATATTATAAAAGGACATAATTCAACTATGTTTATTAGACATCAACCATGATTCAAATCATATATAACATTCTTACATCTTTTTTTTATTTTAAGAATAAGCCATCCTTTGTTACGCTGTGTTTCACAAACCACAGTGATGAAGTCTATTCTTTCTAATAGAGTGTTCTAGTTGAAACTCATTTTTTTTAGCTTTTGCTCTGTATAGAGAATTTCCCATAAAGTTACTCCTCTACAGATTTATGGTTATACTTACTACCAACATGAAAAATAGCGGCAATAAACAACTCAACCGCCAATAGACTGTATCTCTTCTATATATAGGGTACTAAACACTCATATGCCATGTTTTTTAAAAAGTATATGAATGTGGATATTAATCACCTACTGAAAATATATGGGTCATCTTGTTTGTCACACTTGGAGAAAAAAAAAGTGTGAGATAACAAACGGCTTTCCTAGCGCCAGACGGTGGATGTTAGCAAGTCGGAGAAGAAGGGCTGAGGCATTCAGCGTGGAAGCGCGCTGAGCTCAGGTCTTCTCTCTGAAACACGCTGGCAATAATTCAAACACTGCGAGGAGAATGGGTATTGCCACTACCTTTAGACAAGTGCCATCCAAAAGGATGAAAAGTCTCCCTGTATACTGAAAATATTTTATTTATTATTTTACTTCCGTGTCTTGATGCTACAGAGGCAGAGTAATAGTCTGCAGGAGGTACTTAAACTAAACCAGCCCACACTGAGGACAAGTATTTTTACATGGCAATCAGTTTAGCAGTAGTTATTGCAGTCAGATCTGTTCCATCAGTTTAAATCATCAGTCCAGCAAGTATACGTCTAGAACTTTTTTATCAGCAAAAAGAAGGAAAAGTCAGGTTGAGTTTACTGTCTATATATTATCAAATACCTTTTTCCAGATAAAATGTTTAGGCAGTTTTATCAATCACACTGATCACAATGTTTTACTTTTTTTTTTTTTAATTAGAAAGTTCTGTTGAATTTTTCCTTTAAGTCACTAACATATAAAACAGCTAAGTATACTTGTAATGCTATGTCAGTTCAATTTGTATATAAACCGGAATGTTAAGAACCAGGTATCACAGAAAACTTTCCAAAAAAATAAATCTTGCATCTAAGATGGGGCTGTGAGGTTGACTCTCCATCACCAGCCAGTTTTCTGGGGGGAAGGTGAGGTAGATAAGTAGTAAAGGGCTGCGAGTGGATGGCTGAATGAAGCTGGGAGACGTAATTTACATCTGTTGAGATAAAACAATACTGCAGGCCGATAACTTTTCAACTCTGTGAATTAGATATTACACTTCATTTTAAAACTTTAATATGTGGAAACCAAGGTTTATTAGAGTATTTATTCATAAGAAGCAAAGAGATGAGCCATGATACAAGCCCACTTTATCTTTGCCAAGGCACTTATTCATTCTACATTCATGTTTTTTTTTTATTATTTTTAATTCTGAGTTGCAACCCATTGGTGGATTAGCAAATCGATTATGTGGGTTATTACTAGCATTATTTTTAAATGAAATAAAAGAGAAAAGAATAGATTTAAATAGGAAAAAAAATCACCACACATAGTAAAGACAAGAACTGGGGAGGACCTGCTGGGTCCTTATTCTCTGATGTCAGATCCCAAGAAAAACAAATACAAATTCTGAAGAGCAACTGTGGGCGAGCAGAGCACAAAGACGCACATAGTTCAAGTTCCTGCTTTCAAAGAGGTTATAGTCTAGAGGGAGAGCAGAGAATGTGGAAAAGTAAAAAAAAAAAATCACCCTAGGTAGACAAGAGAAACCATGACAACGCAAAACAGGGCGGTTGACCACCCTTTGGAAAGCCTCCTAGAATGGGTGTTTCCTATCTTACATCTGAAAGCATAAGTAAAAGATTTAGAAACCGTTAAAGAGTTGTTACAGGCAGCAAGAAACATCATTTGCTAAAATACCATCTTCTATGTGAAACGACTGTAGTTCTAAATTATTCAGGTAAAAAAAGTATGAGGCAGGTGTCTGGGAGGCTGAGACTCAAGAGCTTGCTGGCGGACCTTTGTGCGCCCAGAGGAAACCGGATTTTTATCCCAAAGGCCACGGCGACAGAGCCAACTATGGCAATAATACCCAATTTATATATGTTTTTAAATCGCTCATGCCAGTAGGTAGGTTATGGTTTTAGGATGACCAGACTTTAGGTAACAGGCATTGTTCTCCAAACTGGAGGTGATAAGAGCCTAAACGAAATTCATGGTGACAGGAAAAAACACTTAGGAGGTAATATGTGAAGGATCGTGATAATTGACAAGTTGTGGGGAGCAAGAATGAGGGGAATCTGGCCTGAGAGAAATGATAGAGATATAGAAGCTATTAAATGTGTATGGGAATGAGAAAAAAAAAAAAAGGTTTTTTAGCAGGGAGACAGATGGAGATGATTGGTTCAGCTTGGTCTGCTGGATATCCAGATTTGTTCAAATGGATAATAATAAGGGTTTGAAATTTGAGAGCCAAGTTGGGCATGGAGTTCATTGCTAAAGCCACTGAGATCACTTAAGGAGAGTGAAATATATAAAGAGAAGAGCAGTAGGCCAAAGTCAGACCCTCCCCCACCCATGGAACAGGGCTGAAATGGCAGCCAGGGAGGGAGACCCCCACCACCCCCCGTGATACCAGGGAGGACGCCGGCGGTAGGAGAACAAGAGAGAGCAATGTGCTCTCGAAGCCCAGAAACTCTGGTTTGGTGTTTTTCTAACTGATATTCCTTGGAACGCAGCTTTTGAAATATGTTCATGAGGGAAAATGTATACTTAAATGTGCTTGGAACCTAAGCAGAAGAGCAGGGTGACGCCAAAGGGAGTGAATAGGAGTGAGGAACTGGTGCCTGGAAGCTTAACAAAGAACGGGAGAGGCCAGGGTCGGAGGGCAGCTGAACGGGGCAGGGGCGGGGAGGACCACATCCCAGGGGCAAGTGTAACTGGCTCCAACAGGAGGAAATATATATTTCTGAAACTGCGGGAAAAGGGAAAAGAATAAATACGGAAGCAGACAAAAAATCTTTAGAGGAGGGCATCAAGATAAATGACGAAGTTTAAGTTTTCTCTAAAGTGTGAATATTTATTTATTATATAGGCAGGGCAGACAAATGTTCATATATGAATTTTTCTAGGAAGGGGCCATATATTTAACCAACTTCTCAAAGAAAAAATAAAAAAGAAGATAAACACTGCTGTTACACATGGTAATACCTGAGCTTTAGTGCTTGATTCCTTAACCTAAATAGTCACATTCAAGGCTATATATGTTTTTTAGTTTCGTCTCTCACTGCTTCCCTTTATATCCTAATCACTGGCCAATTTTATTTTGTCCTCTTCAGATAGAGCACCTGCGTGTCTGTTCCAGCCCTCTCGCCTGCCTACCGTGCCCTCCCCGCTCATACCGCCTGTCCACATCCTCCCTGTCCATTACAGTTCAGTTCAGATGCCGCTGCCTCACCCCATCCCACCTACACCGCCCCCCTCCAAAAAAAAAAGGCTGGAAATTATCATCACCGGTCCGTGAATGTCTCTTTTTCTCTGTCCCTCCTTTGGAGGGTAGGCAGTGTACATAACCTTTAAATGCCCTAACTTTGGAGTCAGATAACCAGGTTTGAATCTCGTCTCTACCACTCACTGGTTGTATGACCTTCCCTACATTATTCACCGCTCAGTCTCATTTTCTTATCTGTAAAATAGAGATGATAGCAGTACCTCTCTCATAGGTTTGTTATGAGGAATAAATGAGATTAATTCATTCAAAGTGCTGTAACAATAGTTGGCTAAACCTTTGCTCCTTTATGTGAAAATTGTTCCTGTATGTCTTATCTTTACTCTGTGGAATAGCTCTTCGTGGGTAAAATCCATGTCTTACACATTACTGCATTCTCTCTCATGGTCCAAAACAATGAATAATTTTGGTTGACTAAATGAATAAATGAATGAATGAACATTGAGTTAAATATGTCTCTCTAATCACTTAATTTACAAAGAGGGAACAGCTTGCACACTAGGTAAAATATGAGTTATAAAATTATGCTATTTAAAAATAATACTGTGCACGTGATACAGCTAGAATGACTAATAACGTTATAACACTCATTGGTTTTCAGCATATTTTTAATTTATGCTTTCTCTAAAATGCAGTGTCTCATATTTTCAAAGAACAATTTAAAATCAATTCCAGAAAAATATAAAACACATTATGTTATTTTAAGTGGTCTTCTTACTATGACACATACATGCAACAATGGTGTGTATGGTTTTCTATATTCAATTCCAAAAACACAGTTTGCATACTATATGACAGATACTGTGTTAGATGACGATAATGCCTCTGTCTTCATGTAGCTTCTGCCCAATGGGAGAAACAGACTTCTAAACACATACATACAACATATCAGAGCTGCAGCAAAGCTGTGCCCGGAAACTATGGCAGCCTAAAGGCAAAGCATTTAGTCCACACAAGGGCTACAAAGACATAGTCCTTCTAGTCCGATAGATTTAAATCATCACCTCTGGTTTATTCACTCATCTAGTCTAGTAGGAATTTACTCTTCTCCATCATTAAATGATATCCTAATGCTATAAAAGAGTCAGTACCCTTCCAGAAAGTGAAAAATGTATTCCATATGTTGAACTAAATGTGATATAACTGGAAACACAAATCTCATCTGGCTCACCTATTGAATCAGAAGGCAGAGCAAATTATCATAATGAATATTAAAACTATCCCTGTTCGTAGTATGTTTTGTGCTAGATAATAACTCAGTCATATTTTTCTTAAGAGTATGTATGCTTTGTAAGCTTCTTCTGCACAATCACTCATTGCCCTGTGGAAAATACAATCGTTTTTGTTGGCTTTTTAACATAAAGAATTATCTGTTCTCCAAATAAATCAAAAAATATAAATGGTAGGTTAAAGTTAGAGCCCATCTGATTGTCTCTCAATACTTTTGAAAAATTATTTATTATAAATACATTAAATAAGATGTAATTTTAGATATTAATGCAAAAATAGATGTTCTACCCTGATGAACACATATTTTGTTAAAATGCAGTCTTTAATCTCTCTTACTAGAAGGCTGTATTATTTCTGCTTCTGTTTCAGACTGTGGTAAGTTGAGTTTTACCAGAGGTTGATTTACTCAAATCTGAAAAGATTAATGTTCTTAAGCACCTGTCTCATTTTGTACAGTAATAATCTAGGAAAACCAGAGCACTGTGGAAATGATTCGTTATTGCTAATCTCAGCGTAAGGATAGACTGTGTTCAGGATGACACCAAAGGGTACAAAGAAGCCATTTCTTGGGCACAGTGAGCTTTGTAGAATAAAATTTGGGTTTATAGAGGGTTTATAATAGATCGTTTTTTGGGGGTGGGTGTGCATGGTGTGTGTGTGTGTGTGTTGGGGAGAGAATTAGAAAGGGAGGGAAAATAATTCTGGAAGTTAAATTCATAACTAAATTCTTGAGGTCTGCATTTTATTAGTTGTTCAAGTTATATTGTCCTGATTCAAGCAAAAATACTATGCAAGAAACGTTTTTGAAAATTTCAGAGGATTGTTATTTTGACAATATATTTGGACTGCTATCAATTCCCTCTGTATATAGGAAAAGAATCACTGTCTAGAGATTTTGTGACTATATTTTCTTTTTCCTTGAGGCATTTAAATGCCTAGAACCCAGGAAACTACCTTGGATCATCGCAGTCTGAGACATTCTGCAACAGTTTTCCCCTAACTCCCCTTTCCCCCAGGCACAAACACAAACACCTCTGTTTTCTTAATGCCTAATAAAGCTTTCCTGGGATTCCAAAAAAAAGTTCCAACTTTTTCATATTTTTGAATAATTTAAGTTGTTTTGAGATCAAAACATTTTATTCTTTTAATTCTATGGGGAAAATGTTTTTTTTTAAATTGGTAGTGCCATACTTAAAAATAAGTCCAAAGCAGTGATAAATATTTTAGATGTGTTCAGTCACTCATGTTGTGAGTTATATTCCTACAAATTCTATCTCATTATAGAAATAATTATAAAATCGTATTTACATATTTTTGTCTTAATTTTTTGAATGATATTTTTGCACTGAACAAAGGATTTCAGATTATTTTTTCTAAATAATATCAGGGTTTTAAGTTTAATAATTTTACAAAGGTTAATCTACGTTTATACTCTAAAATAACGGTCTTTTACATGTTCCAAAAACAAATTGAACATGTGGTTTCAAAGTAATTGAGGTTGGAGAAAATCCACACAGCTAATAAAACTTTTATTAATATTAAACTAAGTTTAGAAAATATTTAAGTAATTCTAAAATACATGCTAATTTCATGTACACGAAATAAATTTTTTACCAATTTAAAATCATCAGCTGATTGAAATGACACCAATTTTAGTTAATTTCAGTTCTTTGTTCCTATATATTCTTTTTTTGTTCTTTACATTGCAACTTGTAAAAAATCTTAGCGCTGTTCGAAAATCTCATTGCCATAATTGCAATAGCTAGTATGCTATTGACCCCTCTAAAAATGATTAATTCCTGTATCTGAGGAGGAGGAAAGCAGCCACGACCTCTGGAAAGTGGCCTGACCCTTCACGGAGTCCTTGGTATTGTTGGGAGTGGGCATGGAATCACAGCTAGGCCATGGTGTTCTCCTTTTGGACAGAACCTCACAGAATCCCAACACCAGACCGGGTCACGTGATGATGATGTGAAGTAAAAAAACAGCTTTATAATTTTGTTGAAACACAAGGTCACCACCAGAATACCAAACATCCCTTCTGCTGGCTGATGTGAGTGGCTGCTACTTCTTTGCCAGTTATAGCCTTAGCTTAGATCTGTTCTTCCCTCCCTTTAGATAAGATTTATGTAGACACTCAACCACAGAATCATCCCTGCTTCCTCAGAGCCCAATCCAGAGTAAGGCCCCGCTTCCATCCTGGAACCCTCCCCAAAATCATTTTACCGAAGCCCTGATCCTACAGAAAGTCCTTCTGACACCTTCTTACTAAGTCGCCCCGTGGTCCCCATGCACGTCTCATTGCAATGAACCATAAACCCACGTTGTTCAACCACAGACATGTTCTAGTGGTCTTTGGCAGGAGCGTAATGACACGTCCATAGCCCAAAATTGTGAATATTGAAGTAAAAATATAAAAGAACTTTGTAAACTGTAAAGCTCTATTATAAAAAGTTGATGTATTAAGATTTCTAGGCTTGGAATTTTGTTTTCCCTAATTTCATCCAAACCCACAAGTATTTTTTTTTTAACATTCTACTTTTTAAATATATTTGATGAATAGTTCCCTTTTCAAATGAAAAACGTGTGTGTTTTCTACTCTAGGTTTATCATCTCAACTGATTAAAGATCCTGTGGCTCTAGAATGAAGTTTATTCTTTGAAAGATTCTTTTCATTATGCTTGGGGAATTGATCTTTGTTCTAGTTCAGATTTTAAATTAGCATTTAAATTAATGGCAAGTAATATGCCTATCCTTTCAAAAATAGTAATGGATCAATATTTCTTAAATATTATATATACAATTCTCAAACATAAATAATGTTTTTTTTCCTTTAATTACTACTTCAGATGGTGCCATTTTTAACTACTGTAGGCATCAATAAGGGAAGGTTTTGTCCCATCCATTTGTTTAACTGTTCTCTGATATGCATCTCATATGTGTACTGAGGACATTATAATTTATTCTTTATTGCTGCAGTAGTGATTTGAATGAATATATGTACATGCAGCCCCAGTTCACTACACTAAGCAAACTTAGGAGGTTAAAATTGTACCAAGGTATCTTCTAGAACAGAACCTGCTAGATCACCACCTCTCTGGCATCTAGAGATGCTGCCCCTTTCAAACTATTTCTATTTGGAAAAGGGATCGAGGTTTTCAAATAACCAGATCTTCCAGAAAGAAGGTCTGCTGGTTTGTGATTGTGCCTTATGTAAACATTTTAATATCAGATCCCTAAAAACATGGGACTCCCCTGAAAGGGATTAAAGCATAATCCCCTCTCTCTATTGCTCTAGTGGATTAACTGCATTCTCTCTGGCTGGTTTGCTCCTTAAACATGCTATGGAATTGGAAGTTGTAATTGGAGATTTCCAAAGGACAAGGGTAAAAACGACACACTGTTAAGACTATTTTATGAAGTGTCTTTCTTAAAGAGGGACCAGTTTGAAGCCCTTTTATAAACCCGCAGAAAATATCAATTCAGTGGACAAGACTGGAGTAAAATCAAAGGGAAGCACAGTTTCCTTTCAAAAACTCAGAGAAACGTAGAGAAAATGTGTTACCCGTTAAAAGTTTACGGAATTGTACTTAAAATATATTTCAGTAAATCCGTGTGTATGGTTTTCATAATGGGTTTCGTGATTATTTTCAGTTTTTCCATGTTAATCGTTTGGCTATGTGAAATCACTTTTTAAGAGAAAGAAAGAGCAGTTCGCCATTTTTAATGTTTTTTGACCGCACTTCGCCTCCAAATGCCAGAAACCTCTATTAAACCAGAAATCACTAGCCTTCTGTGTTCAGAATGACGACTTTTTGGAGGATTATTTAGCAAGGCCCAACGATGTATAAGAAGACACTTTGTTTCTGACGTGGATCACGTCACCTTCGTCCTCACCTCGCCCCCATCAAGAGGAAACCTCTTGGATTTCTCCAGAAGGGAAACACGAGCAGCGGCGTCCGAAGGAGTCCTGGCGATCCAAGGGTTAAGGCAGCGGTTGGAAGCGGCCCGGGCGTTGGGGGACCGCGAGGAGGGCGCGGGGGGCAGGGGCGCCGCCGAGCGCGCACACAGACCCTCCAATAAACACAAAGGAGGGCCTGGGGAATAGAAACCCAAATCCACTTGTAATCGTACAAGAGATTCGGGCATAATTACTTGAGCAGCCTAGATTAAGATTGATGAGCCTTTAAAGTGGCGCTTCAGATCGACCGCCTCGCCCTTTGGAAAGAAAAACCTGCTGGAGCCCGGGTGGACCCCGACTCCGCGGGCTCCGCGGCGGGAGCTGCCGGCCCGAGACCCCGGCCGGGCCCCGCGCGGGCTCCGGGGCGGAGGAAGCAGTAAAACACACGCACGGGCTCTGCGCCCGGTCGGGGGTGCGGGCTGACACACACTTGGCCTCGCCTCCACCCCCGTTAGGCGCGACGGAAGCCGGCCGTGGCCCCCGAGCCCTGGGCCGCAGGCGCTGGCGGCCTCGGCGTGCGCCTCGCCCCGGGAGCGCGGCCCCGCGGCCGCGGCTGCTCGCCGTGACCGTGGCCGTGGCCGCGGCCTCGCGAGCCGCTTTCCGCGAGGGGCCCGGCCTGAGCGCCTGCAGGGCGCCCCCCGTGTGGTCGCCTCTCTCCCGCTCCTGCGACTCGTTGGGCTACCTGCATTTGAGGGGGGCACGGAAGGGACTCAGGGCATAATGAGCCCTTGCTGCGGAGGAGCGGGCGTCGTTTCTGGCGTCCGTGTCTGCAGCCTCTCAAATCCAGGACGGCCAGGAACGCTTCCCCCTCGGGGCGACCTAAGGGGCAGGGCCGCGAGCTCTCTTTGAATTAATATTTCAATATGTGGAATTCGTAATTCTCAGCTTTAACTCGGATCGCAGGAATTTGGAGTAAGCACCTCAGTAGGCACACTTTCTAAAAATGTCTCTTTTTACTGCATCTTACTTCCTCTAGTTTCTAAAGTTGAGAAGTAGAACTTTTCGAACGCTTTCCTGAGAATCATTTTGTTCAGAGGCCTTACGATTTCATCGCTTTTGACTGATTTTCAGTGAGAACATCACTGCTACGATTTCTGTTATTTTCCACGCAAGAAATGTGTTTTACAGTGCCCGTGCGTGCACGTATATATGTGTGCGTGGCGCGCCTCAGGACGCCGATGTTAATCTCCCTGCAAGACGCAAACGCCTTAGTTCGGTGGAATTGATACGTTTCGATCCTGTCCCGCTTCACGCCCTCCCGCCCAGCCTTGGGGAGCGCTGCTGCCGAGTGGCCGGCTTTTCGCGATGACTGGTTCCTAGGGACAATGCTGACTGCCTAGGGTCTCTCGGAAAAGTCGGGGTGTTTCACGGGGAATCGGGGCTTTTGGAGTCCGTTCCGCGCTTTTGAGTTGGTCGATACGGCAGCGCGTCAAAAATCATGGAGGATTTCTACGCGGAGGTTGCAAACTTGCTTGCTAAGGGTCACTTATTCCGTACCCCGACTCCTTGGGTTTTCATAGAATTATTTATCTCCAGTCTCGTTGTAAGGTAACGTGTAAAAAGCTAAGCAGACCTTATCTCACAGGAAAGGAGCTTGCCGCATAATATAGGCACAATTTTTTTTTTCTTTTTTTTAGAGCATCTTTAAAAATAAAAACCTGTGGTACCCTTCGGGGAGGGATCCGCAGAGGGTCCCAGGGACTCAGCCTGATTATGGTGCCCTCGTCTTTCAGGCCCAGTGGTTCTCAGCACGCCTGCCCAGCTCATCGCTCCCGTGGTGGTGGCCAAGGGGACTCTCTCCATCACCACGACAGAAATCTACTTCGAGGTAGATGAGGATGATCCTGCCTTCAAGAAGATCGACACAAAAGTGAGTTATAGTGGTTCCGTGTGCAGTACTGGTGGCTTTGTGGCAGGAAGTGGTTTTCAATTTTGCTTGGTTTTAAATGACAGTGGGGGAGGGGTGCGGATTCCCATCTTTCTCATAGAAAATAAAATGAATGAAATAACACATGCTCTATTTTATGGCATTGGAGACTATATTAAGGAGTTTAAATCATGAATTACCAGAGCAGGAACATTTTAATTGTCTCTCTCTGAGTGCCTTTGTGTACATTTGGGAAAATTTGGTAGTTAAACCAATCGCTCTCAAGTCCATGGGGTTCTGCATCTCAGTCCCTCTGGGACGACTAGGAAGGGTCTTATGAAATTTCTTATTAAGATCACTTTTGATTTCAAAAAGTGTAGATTGCTGTGTGAATTATTATTTATTGAAAGGTTATAAGGAAACTGGGGGGAGGGGTACTATTTAGATATAAATTCATCTCCATTATTACATCCATTTTTCATCTCCTGAAATAATGGGTTTAACATCTGAATTTAAGAGAAGGAGAAACTGATTATTCTTCTCTGAGAAGTTTCGACTTAAAATGTGTATACGTAGTGTAAACCAGCACTCAGATATTTAAAGTGTGCAATCTTTTGTGGGTGTGATGCCAGAAAATACAAATTTGAACGATTTGAAATGAATATTTATTTAATATATCTTGTGTAGATTTTAAAACCTGAGTATTAGCGTGGCTCTACAACCTCTGAACTTTCTTCTGAAATCAGTTTTATTGTTGTTTTAACTGCTGTGTTACTGTGCAATTTCCCTTCTGAGGGTAAGAATTCAAGAGCATAAGTGTCATGCTAGATATTCAAATATCAATTTACAAAGATCTTCCTATAAAGTAGATTTTAGAGGTCATTATTCTAAGAGTCAAAGACAACTGCTCCCTTAGATCCGAGAACTTTATTATCTATATTTAATTTTATGTAGAAATAAAGCATTATAAATGCTATATGCAGAATAGCAATTGAAATTCTAAAATTCACCCCCACCTGAATTAACTAACCACCTTAAGGCCATGGGTGATTAGCCCTTCCCACACTTGTTGACCATTAAAATACTCTGAAGGATAGTTACAGGACTTCTTTCACTTCTGACTTCAAAAGAATTGAATTTTACAAGTGAGTTTGAATGTGGTGTATTTGACTTTAAATAATTTAAAGTTTGTTGTCTTTATGCTTTTAGCATTCGCTTGCCCTTATGAAGTAAAAAGGAATTCTAGACTTCTGATTAATTGATTTAGCTAATGGAACATGGTACATAAAATAAGATTTGACATAAAATGGTCAGAAATTATCTTCATTTTATTAACATAGTTTTCATATACAAATTTCAAAATTTTCATTATGACTTTGTTAAGTTCATTTTCTCTGAGTTAGTGTGATTTTTAACTCAGCAGTCTTTACTGTTGTGAGGTTTTTCCTTGTATTATTAAAAATGCTACAAAATACTAACCCAGAAGAGCAAGCTTTCGGGGGCAGAATTAAATTGTGTCTGTTATAGAAAGAAATAGTCATATTAGTAAATTAGAAACTGAGAGTGGATCAGTATCTTCTGTAGCTATGCAAAAAGAGCTTTCTCCACCATTGTTATGGTTTTATTTTTAATGATTTCATTAACATGTTTTTCAAAATGTTTAAAATATTCAAGTGTGTTCTATTTTCAAAATGAAACATTTCATCTTTTCATAGAAAAACAATTTAAAGCGAGACACAACAACTTTGATTTTACCTCATTTATTAGCTTCTAATTAAATAAAAACCAGCAACAGAAATTAAAATCTAAATCACAAAAGTAATTATCCAGTGTATTTCAAGTGCATTTTTCAAATATATAATTCAGATATTCAAGCGTTATTATATAAGCTGAATTCAAATTTCTTTGAATATATTTAAATAACATTTCAAGTATATTTATGGAATGTTAGAAATAGAACAAGCAATATATTTGAAACAAAATGTAAACTTTTTAAAGTTCAGACACTTCGAAAGACAGATAAAAGTACCAAGAGGAAATCTACCTTTAAATGGTATCTTTGTCAGTGGAAAATGTCTGGAAGTATCCAAAATGGCAATTGAACTTCTGGTCACCAAATCACAAAACACCAACATCCACACTTCAAAGACAATGTGAGATCACAATATTTGTTACAAATCAAAATATACATTACAGTTTCCTTCAGATGGCATATCCAAATCGTGTTTACTCACAGACAGATGCACCTAAATCACCAGGATTGCTATAATCCATTGATAGTTAGGCGGAGTGTTCCCTGCGGTCTTGCCTTACAGCCGGGTTGTTTTGCGGGTGTCATTGTGCACTTTTCAAGGGAGATAGGAAATCCTTTGTAAAGCAGTCTTCTAATACTTGTGGGTTTTGGGTTTTCCTTTATCTGTTTCCCCCACTTTTTTTCTCCCCTTAGAGGGGTGGGTGAGATGATGCCTAAACATCGTATTATTATTATTATTATTATGATTCCTTTTTAAGGAAGAGATTGTTTGCACGGTCAAGTGGGATCTTGGGTAGGACTCGAACAGGAAGTGTACGCGTAATTAGGACTCTGGGAAGAGCAATCACATTTCGGCCGTTGATTAGATTGTCCTCTAAAGTTTTTCCAAACTTTTCGGGTTGGTCAGGATCTCCCGCGCCAGCCGCCACGTTTGTTTGGCAGCGTTCTCCAGCGCCGAGTGCGGTTTGCCTTGAAACAGATCTAAGTTGGGCAGGAAGTAGTGAGGACACCTCCGGCACTGCAGGCAGGAGATGAGTTGCAGCAAAATGCCGTTGAGCCGGTCACCCAGGCAGGACTCGTCCCAGTCCGACTCCCGGGGATGCTTTTCACACTCGTAGGAAACCAGAGTCTTCATGTGGTAATTGTTGAGGGGCTGGCCGGGCAGTTCCAGGTGGCGGTCCCGTAAGGTTTTGAGGATGGAGAGGCATTTCTTTCTGCAGCCCCCCATCTGCAGTCTGTTCTCCGCCTCCGCGAACTGCAGCACCCAGGCGTCGCTCTCGGCCGAGCTCTGCTTGCCGGCCAGGGAGTGGCACTCCTTGGACAAGAGGTTGAACCCTTCCGCTTTGACCTCCGCCACCCGGTTGGGTCCCGGCCAGGGGATGTGGGGAAGTGGCCAGTGGGCAGCACTCCTCGGCCAGATCCCAGTGCATTTAAACGCCGGGGTGATCTGCACCACGTACCGGTCTCGGATGCGCAGTTTCACTTCGCTGGTGTCTGCCACCATCTTTACCACGTCCCGGTAGCTGCATTTGTCCACCGCCTGAGCCACCAGCGTCTGAAACCTGGAGCGGATCTTGCGCGCCGAGAGGTAGCCGGAGGCGGTGATGAATTCCACCCAGAGGGACATGCTCCTCTTGCGCCCGTCGCTCAACTTCAGCACGGCGCAGCCGGGCAGCGAGCCGTCGTCCACGAAGTTGAACACCCCCATCTGGTTCAGGTAGAGCACCACCTCGAACTCGGTGGGGGAGATGACCTCCAGGCCCTCGTAGCGGTTGTCCATCTCGTTGAGGGAGCTGATGAAGCGCGGCTCCTGCACCTCCACCTCCTTGAGCACGTCGGACACGACTTTGCAGACCTCGCGGATCGTCTTGGCGATGGCAGCCTTCCTGGCCTGGCACTTCTCGTTGTAGTACTTGTTCAGATGGTAGACCAGCTTGGCCTGGGCCGCGATCATGTTGGGGCAGAGATCCGGATTGTACACCGGAGTCTCGCAGTAGGCTGTGGGATCCAATGCGGCTGCGGGGGCTGGAGCCAACTTCGTGCAGAAACGGCCCGGCGCGCGCGGCGTCCGCGACCCGGCCCCGACGCGCCGCCGCGGGGGTCCAGGCGGCCGCGGTCCCCTCCTGCGTCCTGGCGCCCCGCCGGCCCGACACTGAAAACACCGCTCGCCCCCCTCGCGCCGCCTCTCGTCCCCTTTGAAAGAATCGTGGCGGGAGAGACAGGCGTGCAGAGATCACCTTCTCAGTTATAAAAAAAAAAAACAAACAAAAGTTGCGTCGAGACCCGGCAAAGCTCTTCCAGGAGGCAAAATAATCAACCCCGTCCGCGTTTATTGACGCTCTCCCGGAATCATTGTGTGTGCAGGACTGTTCACCAGACGGAGGAAGAGTGCGCCGAGTGTGTGTGTCGGGGGTGAGTGTGCGCGTGTCTGTGTCAGGAGAAGCTGCTGTCGGTTTGTCTCAGAGCCCAGATGCACTCGTGTGGAAATTATAAAGGCAGGGCCAGGCAGGCTGGCGGCCAATCGCCACTGGGCTCGTCACGACAGCCTCCTTCAGCTTCAGCCCGGCTAATTAATCCCCCTCAAGGATATAGGCGCACGAGCTAAAGGTAGGAGCCGCTGCCGGCAGAAAGCCGCCCAGGCCGCCTGACAGTTTTGGAAATCGAGAGGAATCTCTCGGCGTTGCTATTACTCGAAGCATATTGACGTTTTGAACAGAC
This sequence comes from Eidolon dupreanum, assembly GCA_028627145.1. Taxonomy (NCBI): domain Eukaryota; kingdom Metazoa; phylum Chordata; class Mammalia; order Chiroptera; family Pteropodidae; genus Eidolon; species Eidolon dupreanum. The sequence goes on along the minus strand of CM053508.1, from coordinate 78,704,317 downwards.
TTGGCAAAGTGGGTCTCCTCGGCGCTGCAAAGCCTGCCTGTCTCTTTACCTCCGAAATGCAAATACAGGTGTATTAATGGTCGTCCATCAATTAGGGAACGAGATGGCGTTTTCTAAAACAAAAGTCACTAACTCGCGTTTAGAGGAAGATCGTTAATGCCTGTTAATCTCGAGGTCTTTTAAACGCAGGTGGAAAGTTTGCTCTTTCATGTGTGTGGAGTTGTTTTTACGTGGAATAAGACCTGTGTAATTGTCTGGGTGTTCCTATACGTTAGAATGATTTTTTTTTAATGTTGTGCAGTGTTTTACCTCTGTTTGCTCCTCATTTGCAGTTCTCAAAAGGAATCTGAAAATTACTGCTGAGTCTGTTAGATGTTGTCTACCCCAGTTTAAGTTAGGATGTTTTAAAAAATGTTTAATACATCCCTCCCCCCACCCCACCCCCATCCACTGATGTGCGTTGTACTTTGATAGACTTACCCAACACGGCAAGTAGGACAGTAAGCTTTGTATGTACTGGTAGAAATATTTGAACAACCAGTTATCTGTGTGATGGAGAGATTATTTTAATGTGCGTTAGCTGTATCTCAATATGTGAAATTCAAGAGAGATCATAGAGATGAGACCTACTGGCAAATAATGGTCCTGAACACACTCACAGGCTTGCGTTTTCTGGCTTGTTTGCAGATGTAAAAATAAGGATATCTCTCCTCCTTTAAGTGTCCTTAGTGGTGACCTGAGACTTCTGATTTCATACTATTTCATGTGATTTGATTAAGGGAAAATAGTTAGGATTTTAAAAGAAAATGAACTTGCAGTCATCAGGGTTTCAAATTTAAATAGCATTTTGGAACATTTTGAAAGAAATAAACATTTCTAAGTTTGCAACGTTGAAACAAGAGGGGGAAATTGATTTATATAGTTTTTTTTATTTTTATTTTTTCTGGTGGTACCAATTGTGTCCTTAATGTACAGGAAAGGAAAGAAATAATACTTAGGGGTTATGTAATGCTTTTAAAACCTAGGCAAATTTTTAATCGCCTACCTTTAACTTATATGCCATCTCTTTCAAATTAAGAACATTTCCAGCAAAATCCTCTAACTCCGGGTAACAGGTTGTAGGCACTTTCTTTCAGAGCCACTTTTTAACAAGATCCTGTTCAGGGCTCTCAGTTTTTTGTTTTTTGTTTTTTTGCTCACGCTTTTGATTTGGGGGTTGGGGGTGCTCACAGGTACAGCACCACACAAAGCCACCTATTATTTACTTTCTCCTGCTCCAAGAGCGATAGATTCCAGTTTAGCTTAAAGTAATGCATTAGATTTGGGGCTCGCGGTACTCACCTGCTCTGTTCCCCCCCCCCAGAAGCTTCCGCTCCCTTAGGGGGACCGGGAACACGCGACAGCCCCTCCCCACCTGCTAGCGTTGCGCGTCAACGCACTGCTACCTTTTGGCATTTGGAAAAGGAGGCAAATCAGAGCCGCAGCACCCGCAGCCACTAAGGCGAAAATGTGCCTTGGTCTCTGGAGAAAAGCCCCTCCAGTCCCTCGCCCAGAGCAGGTCCCCGTGTGCTTCCCGTTGGTCCCCTCTCTCCTGCTGCTCCGCACTCGGGGCCACCCTGCTTTCCTGCCTCTGCTCGCTGTCCCTTAGACCTTTTTTTCTACGAGCGGGTTATTTTAAAGCCTTCCTTGGTGTCCCGGGTTTCCCCACGACCGCTGCAGGCCCCGGTCTCAGTCCACGCACCCCTCAGCCCCCCGCCACCGCCCAGGCCCACGTGTGGCCGCCGCCGAGCCAGCGCTTCCCGGTCGCCAGCCGCCGGCCTTGTGCGCCCAGCGCGCGCCCTCCCCGGGGTCAAGGCCTGAGCTGCTTGGCCGAGACCTCGCCCCTCGATTTCCTGGGCCACCTGCAAATACCCCCGGTTGTCGAGGACGCGAGGCAGCCTGCGGCGCGGGGCCCGGGGCTGCTCCGGAGACCGTGGCGCGCCCGTCCAGGCGGGCGTAACGCGAAGGACGCGAGGGGCTCCGGCCGGCCTCGCTGGAGCCAGGCGCGCAGGTGGCGCATCTTCGGGGTTCACTGTGCGGCTTAATTGGGTTAAAGCGGAGCTAAACACCGAAGCACTTTGTGCCAAACTAATTGGTGTAACCGGGGCCTTTTCACTGACGATTTACACTTTGAAGAAGAAAAATGGATGGTGAGAAGAGGACCAAGAAGCTCGTTAGTCCTCGCGTGTTGCAGGGAAGTGAAGTCGTTGGCTTTCACGGACCCCGGGACTGTGTTTTCTGAGCTGCTCCCTTCAGCACCCATCACACGGGGAGCTGACAGTGACCTACACAGCACAGGATTCACCCACCCGCTGCTCTCGCTGTGGGTGAACTGGGCGCCCCTGGATAAGGCTCCAGCGCCAGTGCGGCTTGTTGCTGCGACACAGTGATGTCTGTTACACCGAACACGTGAAACGAATTGCCTTCTGCAGCTGAGTCTTTCCAAGATCTCAGACACCTCTCACCGTCGAAGGACAAATTAAACTGTTCTGAGGAGTGGGTTTTCTATCCCTTGATTCCTTTTTTATTGAAATAACCTATAAAGAGGAACTTAAAATATAGAGTATATTTGTGTGCGCGTGTAATTCAGCTTTCTTAAAGCTTTGGAAGTAGATTTGTTTCGTGGGAGTATCTTATTTAACTATTGTACAGTAAAAAAAAAAATTTTTTTGACATATCATTTGACCTATCTAGTTATTTCAAATGATTATGTAATACAGGGAGATAGCTTAAAATCAGTTCATTTACCTATGTGAAAAGTTGATGAAACAACTTAAATGATACCAGTCTTAAATTATTATTATTATTATTATTATTATTATTATTACTATAAATATGATCTTGGACCTTAGTACTGGGATGAAAGCTTGTATGTGTCTCATGCTTGAGGATAGAAATGGCCATTGTTTTCAGTGGTATCCAGTGCAGGCATCTTTGACATGAGCTAATAATAGAATGATAATTGAAGAACACTGACCTAGTTGAAGGGGGGGAAAAAAACCAAAAACACAAGAATCTCATGATTTAATGATAGTTTGAGATGCTTACATTTGAATGGTATTTGAAATTTTAAGGTCTAACCAACTTGACTTCATTTCATTTACTTAGTTTACTAGGCAGCCTTGAGTTAAAAGATAACCATTTAGGGAAAAAAAAAATCCAAAAAAGTCACAAGCATGCCATTATCAGATATTTTAGTACTATTAATGAATATAAAACAATTAAATATTGTGATGCTTAATAATGTTTCCTAAAGTGCTAGTTCCTGGGAAAGCTATTCCCCCTTCTGTAACCCTAATTAACAGATAAACAAAGTAATGCATAAATAATCACCTTATTAGGTTTAAAGAAAAAGTCTATTATTTTTAGAAATGTAGGAATGCAAGGTTTCTGTGTTTTTTTTAAAAAAAAACTAATTTAAATTACATGTTCATAAATTTAAGCAATTGTGGCCTTTCATCTGGAAAAATGTATCTGTTAGAGGATATGCACACACATGTAAATGCTCACAAAGATATTGTTTTGTGTTTTTTCATTATCTACCGGCTGCTGGTCTGTTCACAAGTATTCATGAATTTAAAGTTTTATTTTTTTAATATGTGCTTATTACACTTGGGAGATAAAAAGAATATGAAGTTGAGTTTATTGAATTATTTATCCCTGCTGCTGGAGTGGCTTTGAAGGCTCATTTTAAGCATCTGATTTCTACCCCCACCCGCTTCTTTTTTTAAATGCACCCAGGCTATTTCATCTGTTTCATTCTGCCAGACACAATATATTTCTTTTTTTTACACTAGAGAAATTAAAGACAGATATTTGTGCAGGGTTTTCTTTATGTGTCACATTAAATAAAGTAAAATACAGAGAGTTTTTCTGGTAATCTACTTTGATGGCATCTATATCTTTCTTCCTGTTGTGACTCCTTGTACAAGAACACTTGAAACAAAGTAGCTTGAGAACTTCAAAAGTTTCAGTGATTTCTTAAAACAATTATTTCATATTTTAATATCAGGTTTATAACTAAGGAAAGCAGAGAATTGAGGTCATTGTTTGCACAATTTTGACCCTGTTTTATTTCTTCAACCAGAGCACCCTGATAATTGTGATTGGTTTTTTAAAAATTATTTCCTTATTTCTTCACTTGAGTGGTCAAGGCAGTTGCCTCAGTTTTCCTCATCCCCATACTACATGACCATCTCATCGCATTCATGGTGGGGGGTACTTTTATTTTTCCTGCAGTGTTGCTTAGTAAACTTGTTTTCGGTGCTGAGAAACGTTGAAAAGAAAGTAACTTTCAGATTAAAGCTGGAAGTCAGATGTCTACCTTATGAAAATTATCATCACCGCTAGATCATCACCGCAGGTTTGAGGTGATTCTGGATAACTGTCTATAAAACTATTTTTTTTTTTTGATAAAACAAAAACAAAAACAAATTTAAAACCTGGATTACTTAGATAATTGTCTTGGTTCCCTAACTTCATTTGAATGTGCACACAGAGGTACAGGATGTTTTTAGTTGCATCTGTAAACTGAAAAATTGGAGAGGGGGTTATCAATGAAAATGAAAATGTTTTCTTATTGCTCAAAATCAGTGTGATCTAATCCTTTCCAAACATTTAAGGATATGGGCGCTAATCATTCATTTATTATTTTGGAAGAAGTGTTGATTCCAATGTTCCAGTTCTTCATAGACCTTTCAGAAAGTCCCTGTTATCTTTGTAAACTATAAAACTTAAGTTAATATGGTTAGATTTTAGCTAATATTTTTCATAGGGATAGTATAGATATATTCTGACAAGATAAATGGGCTCATGTGATTCTTTTCTGTATGAAAAAATGAAAACTTAGATATTCCTTAACCTGTAACTCGCAGAGACTTACAGACATTTGCATATGTGACTGACTATATCCTTGGCAATCCTAATACACCAGAGTTTTATTGCTCGTAGAGAAAACAATGGAATCAGACGTGATTAGTGTCTGTTAATCTGTACATCTGTGGCGGATCACCCAGCACTATATAGCTCTCGTTACTGTCCCATACTGTCTGCAGTTAAGCCACTGAAAATATTCAACATGACCTTGAGACTAAAGTATGATATGTAGATAATCAACTTCCAGTGATTGCATGTTTAAAATAACCTTTCCTGTTTCTAATTTACAGTTTTGCCGCTTATTTTTTTAATGAACAAAGCAATTCTTCTAAAATAGAAGTTACTTTTTTGGTGATCAGTAACTGGAGTAATGATTTAAAAGAAAATTACATTAAATAAAAAAGGTATTATCTTTTATCATGTATATTCTATGCAATAAAACAAATGATTTATAGAAAAAAAGGAATTAGTTTATAAATAGGAATTTCCTTGAGAGCTTTCTTTACATGTAGATATGGCGATTGCAACATCGTTTGAGAATAGACCACCTAAATATTTCATTTCCACTTATGTATGATTATTGTCACTATTCTAATTATATGCATTTTATTATAACACTATTCTTTCTTGAAAGCACAATTTTTCCACATAATGATTTGTCAAAAAATATCAAGTCAAAAGTACTAAGAAGTAGTTAATACTTTTAAATCTACATGTTTCATCATTTTATCTAACCATCTAGATCAAGTGAAAACATAAAGCATAAAGAGTCTGGAAGACTTAGTGTTTCTAATAAAAAGTTGTGAACCCACTGAAATGAAAAGTAGAGCATTTTTATTTTTACGTGAAATAAAAAAAAGTCAAGTTTATTGGTCTAATTTGTATGCAGTGCTATCTTATTCTATGATTATTTCATGTGAATGTACCATTCTGTGAATTCTGACAGGTACATACAGTCATACAGCATTAAGTCTGGCACAGACGTAGACCATTTCTATTGCCACAGAAAAGTTTCTTTATGCCCCAGTTTAATTTTTTATTTTGTAAATTTTATGATTCACTTATAAATGTCTCAGTATTCAAGTTTTATATCAAAAAACTTTAAGTTGTAAACACCTTTATTCCCTCATTATTTATTACTTTGTGATGCTTCTAATTTAAGACCAGTTTTAATCAGAGAGCAGCACTGAAGTAGAGGCATAATATAAAATGACATTTCAGATACACAAACAATAGGTTTATAATTGCTTGGCAAAAGATGCGTTTTCAAAGGAACTGCTAATATTTGTTATGCTAGCATGAATTTATGTATTAGACTTGCGAATATAGTTTACAGTTTACACGTCAAATATTAAGAAATGGGTTCCTTATATAAGATATCAGCATATGAGGCATATTTGTAATGATCCTGGCCTCATGTCACTAGAGAAATAAATCTCATCTCAATACTTAAATTACATTTTACTTTGACAGTTTCAGTAAATTAATCCTTCCTTTGAGTGTTGGGGGACAAGGCCAAGAAGTTTAGTAGAGCTAATATTAATTAATATATACATATTCTTGGAACATATGCTTCTAATCCTAATTTTGTACAAATATACATTGTCATTTAGATTTAGATGATTATAAATAACTCCAAAGATTCTTAAATTGTAGGAGTGTAAATATTTTTATTGAGAATGATGCTCTTCCAAGTGTTTTGCCTTTTTTACAACCTGGAATGGTACAACTAGTCTTCTGTTTCTTCCCCCAAGATATAAAATTATTTAAATGCTTTCTGTTTTTTTATTTGGCAATTACAATAGAAATTTTAATGTTATGCATGCTTACAGGCCTATTAAGAAAGAAATTATTGCTTTCTTAATAATCTTAAATCATTTTTAGGAAGTATACTCTTTTTATGGTTTGCAAAATGGCCTATGCATACAGGCTGGATGTACACACACACACGCATGCACACGCACGCACACACGCACAAACTCCAGTGTTTCAGATAGTAAAAGATTGAATTGGCCTCTATACATTTTTTATGTTAACTTGTTAAAAGGAAATAGCCACTAAATATAGGATTCTTATTGCCACCACAACGTAATATCACCTCTGCGAGATTGTTTCATAGTAACCCTTAGATGGTTCAATAATACTTTGAGACTGCAGCAAAATGGATTTTTTAAATAATAACTGGAAATTTCAACAGTATTTATCCAGTCACATACTATGACAGTTTAGAATGTCACAAACTTTTCATTGTGAAATTCATGAGTTTTAACATCGCTAGCCCTTCTATCTTTATAAATAAAAATCCATCGCTGAACCATTCACATACATAATGTGCACCTTCACTCATTTACAATTGTGTTCTATCTACTTTTTGCAACAGACCAAGATTACATTTTTTTTTTTTTTGCAACCTCAACGTGTATTTTATTAGCAAATTGCATAACTCACTAGGGCAAAAAAAAAAGTGATTTTTTTTTGGTTTTGGTGTTTTTGCTTTTTGTTGATGTTGTTTTTTCTTTTACTAGCGAATTCAGTTCTTCATTTGTTGTGCTTTCCACGCTGCATTAGCACAGTTTTCCCCTGTGAGCATCTGCCAGTGTACAATTTAGCCACGGGCATCTGTAGACCTTGTGGTGATCAGTATGGCAGGCAAAAGCCGTATGTGTTTAAATAAAAAAAAAATCTCTTTATTTCATTTGCTGTTTTAACTGGATGGATAACTTTTGTGCCTCAAGACAGAAGAAGAAAAAATACAGAAATAATTAATTGCCTGTATTCTTGAGGCAGCTTCATTTCCCCCTCCAATATGGAATGCTTGTCAGCTTTCCTGATAAATGACTGCATGTATTTGCATAGATTTTACATTAACACAAAAATTAGTTTTATTTGTGGGAAACTAGTTTACATAATAATATAAAACCTAGTGTTATTGATTATGTTTCCAAATATTGATGATTTTTAAAGGGGCCTTAGCATTCTAATTTTTCAAAGATCTAATCAACCTCTTTCTTGATTTAAACTTTATTTTGCTTTATATAGTTTTTTATTAATGAGACAAACATTTATAAAAGTTTATAGTTTTAAAAATTCTTTTCTAGATATATTAATCACAGCTATTTCAGACCTCTCACATGGTTAAAATATTCTAGTAGCTCTCATGTGGTTAAAATATTCTCATTTTAAATGTTTGGCATGGAACATTTTAAAATACTTATTATCAATTATATATATACCTCAAAGAGTTGGAGTAATGCATCTCTGTGGATGATTTAAAATTTCATATTCGTGTTATCAAAAGGATGGATACTATATTGGGTGTGCTTAGTCTTTGGATTTACTCATTGCTTACAACTAAATTTAGAATATATCTGAAAATTATTTTCTCCATCTTCAATCTGTTTTCTTGAATATACCTAATCAATTGATCATCCTAATCCAGCCTTGAAAAAAAACACTCTGCTGGAGCTATTTGGGTGCTGAAAACAATTCTCCCTCTCTAAGTGGCAGGCAGTAGATATTTATTCATACTTTAATCTGGCATCTTGTTGTCTAGAGGCAACCTGCTAATTATGTGCTATCATTGTATTATCCATGTTACCGAAGATTCAAATATGTTCACTGCTGTTATTTACATCACAGATCTTTTCATAAAATACACTTGATCCTCAAGAAACCCACCATACTTAATGGCAACCTAAACCAAGAGTATCTCTGCCACTTCTTGATTCTGGGACACCCTGGGTGCCAGCTGTCACAGCTCAGCTAATGATGACAAATGCCCCTCTCTATGCAGATTGCAGAGCTCACAGGCTGCTGTGAAAGGCAACCAGATTACCTTTCTTCAGAGAGTAACTTAACCTTTTAAACTCATGTCAGAATGAAATGATCAGCTGTGATAGTTTCAGTATCTGTATCTTTAAAAAAATATATCAAAAAACAAACTCACTTTTTTTTTTATTTCCAATTTTTTGTATAGTTTCCAAAGCTTTACTCTTGAATGCTATAACATTCTTGAATGGGAAACTCTAGGTAAGATATACTTCATAAACACACTAGAGTGTGTATTTGAACTCTGCATATAACTCAGGTAGTGTGAATTATTGAGAAAATTACCCAGATTGTTTAGGCCAGAAAATAAGCTGGTGAAATTTTGGGGTAAAATGTATTCTTTCTTTCTCTTCGGCTCAATGGTATAAAACTTCTATTCTCCTGCTGTGCGATAGGTCCAGCCTTTTCCAAATAAATGGTTATATTATTTCTTTAAGACTCTGTGGATTATTCCAAACGACTTAGAGAACAATTGTTGCTAATAATTGTCTTCTCTGTTTTCAAACTTGAGCGTTGGTTTTAAGTTATTAATTTGTTCTGTAGGAATCTGTTACTGTGTTATGATGCATATATACCTACGTGGATTATTAAAAATAATAACCAACACTGTTAACCATAATGTAATGCGGAACGATAAATTGCTTATTTAATGAGGTAATACTTTACAATTGTAATGTTATTTTTAATTTACAAAATATTTTATATGCATTATTACATTTGATAGTTAAAATAATTTTTTGAGTTGAGAGAAATGGGTGATAAAAATAGGGACCACTACTTAATGAGTATTTAATCTATTTTAATCTTCACAACAAATACTAGTTCCCATTTACAAGTAAAGAGACTGAGGTTTAGAAAGGTTGGTTGTGTAACAAGGGTCATGCTGGTAATTGCAGACTAGGTCTGTCTTACTGCGGCTGCTCTTAGCACTACTGTAGACCATGTGTGCAGAGGTGCGTGTGTGTGTGTGTGTGTGTGTGTGTGTGTGTTATGCACGCATGCATGCGAGTGTGTCCTGTCTGTACCCCAAAAAACCTTTAGCGACTGCTGCTAGGACATAAGTGTTATTCTGAAAAGAAACTACAGGCTGACATTTACATTAAGAATGATTGTTTGATGAGTCATAAAGATGAAGTTCTTTATGGGAGGTTTTTAATTAAGCAAATGTTGAGACCCTTTTTATGTTATGAAGTTTTATTTTATGATAATGTAGCGATCTATCATATAGGGAGAAACTGTTGAGGAAATATATGTACTAGTTAATGAGCAGTAAAGTGGATTAATTCACCTAAAGAGCCACTTCATTGCAAAACCTAAGATTAATGGGCTATACCTTTATAAAAGTGATGAAGAAAAATAATTACTCCAGCAATTACTTGAGCAAAATATGTATAGACTTTTCTTCTATGTATGTTGTCTTACTCTCTGACATCCATGAGTTATACGAGCTGCAATATTGTCCATCTTTCAGTTCAAGACACATTGAAAACTCTCTTATTATGAATTTAAGTGCAGTCACTTCTAAGAAAGCTATGTGAATGCCAGTTGTTTTTATTCCTTGCTAAATTTTTTTTTTTTTTGGTACAGATACTATATGATATAAAGATTTTTTCAATGATACATCTGATTGTGTTGTAAATGATCTATTTTTATTTTAATTATAAAAATCTACTTATAATTAACAATCGATACTAATGATTAATAAGTTGTAAATATTCTACCATATATAAAAATTAGATAGAATTTATAGTGAACATTTTATCAAAATGTATCATGCAATTAGTGCTGGGAAGAAGAAACGAATTTCGCTTCGTGAGTCAGACATTTTATCTCAGGGCAGGAGGAGAATAATGCAACCGCCTCATTAACTGTCTGAATCTTCTCTGGAATGTTGCTAAGGAATAGTCATCCACCTTCTGCTCTTACCTCCATCGATGAGAAATTCATTATCTACTCTGATAGCTACTTACACTTATAGACAGCTCTGATTGTTAGAAAGCTCTACCTGGTATTGAACCCAATCTTTCTTTTTGAAATTTTCATCTCTTGTTTCCCTACTTTTCCTCCTTCTCTGTAGTCTTAGCCTTTTAGCAAATATAAATCCTTTAAATTCAGTATTTAAGATGTCAAATTGAATGTGCTCTCAGCTTTCAGCCATTTTACCTGTAGCATATTTTAAGCCATCTTGCCATTCAGGACCCATTCTCCTGCATCATTTTCTTCAGGTGTAGCGCCTGGAAGTCATTACTCCCAGAATGGATTTGTGAATGTAGAGTCAAGAGACCCCCGAATGAAACCTGGTCATATTAATTCCTGGCGGGGGTACTGCCTTCACAACCCTGTTAATAAATGTTAAGCTATGTGTCAAACTAGTATCTTCTTTATTTAAATATATGTTACTGGGGTACTAAGTGCAAGACTTTTTGATATCTCCAACTCATTTTATCTTGCTCTTTTTAGCTATTTTTTTCCATGGTTTGACTTATAATAAGTTGCGTATTGTTTTGAATACAAACCAATAGTAATAGGCATGATAGTTCTTAAAATTTATCATAGGCTACATGTATATCATCCATAGCAAAATGGAATTTAACTGTAATGAATTTAGTGGTTTTGCTCAGCCTACGTAATAAGATCGTTGGATAGTTAAATTCACTAAATATTCCACAGACTTTATATCGTTTTCTTTTTTCTTTTTTTTTTTTTTTTTTTGGCCATACACTTGAAATACTGCTTTTTCATGGCTTTATCAAATTATATAACTACTCAATCCCGTTTGGTATGAAAAGTATACTTTTTATATTTTGTCATCTTTATCAATTTTGCTTTGTCAACATTTTGCCAGCAAATGGAATCTATAAGTTTCTCATATGCTGGAACAATGCACAGAAAAAAACTAATAATACAGGTGTTCATAGAGTCTTATAATGTTTTTTGGAATAATTTTCATATTGCTTCATTAACATTTTTACTTTTTGATGAGAAAATTAATTTCTAAATAATTTAGCATGAGTGGAGGTAAATGCTTTTTAAAAGCGATGTATTTAGTAAGATGAAATCAGTGTGAAAACTTTTTATCGAGCCAAAGTAGTCTCACCAATCAGAGCCTATTCTACTCTATAATTTTCTTCAAAAGCGATGCCTAGAACTGATACACAGTAGCCCAGAGCAAGTCGGTGGATGCAGAGTAAAGACACCTCCACTAAATAAAGAAGATGCTGCTGGAACAACATACTCAGAACATTTAGTAGTAAAAGGTGACCAATATTAAGTAAGTAATTGATAAAATACAAAATACACTTCTTTTACTTATGTCACTATGAGTTGTGGAAAAGAAAGCATTTATTAACTTTTTGTTACTGTGTTATTTATTTTAAAGCCTTAAATTTCTGTAAATGTACGCACATGTTTTCATTTGCCAAGTTTTTTTTTTCTAAGTGAGGATATTTCATTAACACTTTATTTACTATAGCTGTGACATCTAGGTAATAAAACACAAAGACAGCTTGCCTCAGATTTGGCTTTCTTGCGGTTTTTGTTTTGAATGGAGAATAAATAAGTCCAGTGCTTTTACAAAAGAGACATTCTCAAGTGAGGAGCTGCTCCATCTGTTTCATCCGGTGGCTTATGCAATAAGAAGTGTTATCACATGAATCTGAATGCACGGGCAGTTGTTTCATGAACTCTGTCTGGGCTTCGAGGAGTTTATAAGTTGCTTGTTCTATTGTATGTCAGTCCCAGCTGACCGAAGTGCATTCTGCTGAGCATATTTGAGGGATAATTAGATCTAATGAAGCCTGGAACACAGCTAATTCTCTAAATGATTTATTCTTATAGTCTTGTCTGATTCCCAAGAATTCTCCAATTCATAATCTATGACACTTATTTTTTTCCTAACACTGTTGATACGGCTACTCTATTTTTATGATTGTTTGATGGGCATTAAAAATAAATTAGGTATTTGAAATGCTGAGAAACATATTTCAAAGTAAAAGTTTAGATTATTTGTTAGTCCCCTGGGTTGAGGGCAATGCCAGTTCTTTGCCATCTTTTGTGTTTGCTTACGTCTCAAAATGTTTATGGCACTTGTGAATAGATAATGGGGTAGAAAACATCAAGTGAAAAAGAGCCTCTTTGAAAAAAATGTACTGCTGGGAAATAAAACCTACAAGTAAAATATTTAAAATTATTAATGGATGATTTCTGTGTCTGAATTACCAAGGAAATCAGAAGGTTTTTCCTAGGTCCTTATGAACAGGATTCCTGCTTCAAAGCCGTTTCATTAATGTGGCTTCGCCGTCCCAGCAGTGCTGAGAGTGACATTTCTCTGCGTGCCCTCACCACGGCGTCAGTGATTCGCGGGCCTGTAACACTTTAAATCCCATCGACTCGCTTTCCTTTCCTGTTATCGCTGTTGCAGTGAGTGGCACTTCTCCTGCGCAGGTTAAGATCCAGTAGCTTACCAAGGGTGTACTAGAATGAGGACAGACACAGTTGCCAACAAAAGAAGCCTATAACTTTATTAAACCTTGCACTCGGTAAATCAGGTACCGAAGTCTCTTCATGTGGGTACTTTTCGTAACCTACATCCCATTTGGTCTCCTGTTGTCTAGAAACTGTGGCAGAATCTGCTGAGAATTGTGACTTTAACCTGTTGATCCCAATATTTAATATTCACCAGACTCTAGAAGCCAGATATAATAAATACCTTAAGGGCAAGTACCACTTTATTAGATACCTAAAATAGTGTAGATCACCAACTCTGAGTATTGACCTCGGAACTAGTTGGAGCCTCGATTCTCATTACAAGATATTTAATGCTGCCGCTGATAACGTCTAGTCTTAACGGTGAACCCTGACCTACACATTGCTCTTCCTCATATTTTACCCTCTTCGTGGAAAGCAGCTAAACATTCAAATAGCATGTCTTAGAATCTTGAAGAAAAAAAAGTTGCAGGTCGTTGTTATTGCTTGGGTTTCAAGAACATCTTTTTTATTATTGAATTTTTACATCTTTAAAAGTGACAAAGAATGAAGCTGATAAAATCAGTTAATATCGAGTTTTTATTATGTGCTGGGTACTGTGTGAGGTGCTCCTTCTGTATTACTGTACCTTCATCCTCTCAACATCGCCATGAAGCAGATCCTGCTGCTGTCATTTCATCATTAAGATCCTCAGACACAGAGAAGTCAGGCAACTGCTCTAAGTTTACAAAGCTAGGAGTTTACAGAGCTGAGGATTTTCAGCCAGCCTCCAGACTCCTTAGTCATAACACTAAACTTATCTTAAGCTTTCTCACCTATAAAATAGGGATAATAATATCTACATCAAAGGATCGTTGCATGCATTCAGTGAATTAATGCACATAAAAATCAGAATTTTGTTTTGGCTAGTATTACCCAAGTCCATACAGTAGCTGCAGACCTAGGATTTAAATCCAACTTTTTCTGTCTCTAGATCCCTGAGCTTATTTAGCATAGTGCCTAGGTGAATCTCTGTCGAATGAATAATTGAATAAGTATCATCTGCCCTGTACTTCCCAATGGACGAATTTGTTAATTTTGCTGGTTGTTTTAATAGCATAGAGCAGATACTCAATGGTGAGTGAATGAATAAATGATTGTTCAGCCTCTACTTCCCAATAAAACACATTAATGAATCCCAAATTTATATCCCCAGCCAAGACCTCTCCCCTCAACGTCAAGCTCATTTATCCCGCTGTCTCCCCCACACATTGTCACATCTGGAAGATGCGTAGCAAACATAACATACCCAAACCTGCCTTCCATCCCCTCCAGCCTCCTCCTCCCGCAGTCTCCCGTGCCTCAGGAAATGGCAACTATTTTTTTCCAGCTGCTCAGGCCAACAGCTGGGCTGCTACCCTTGACTCTTGTCTTGCTTTCATACCCCAATGGCCAGCTCATCAGCAAAATCTTCCAGAATCCACCCACTGCTCACCAACTGTACCGCTTCCATCCTGGTCAGGTCACCACCGTCTCTTACGTGCACCATTAGTTGTCCGAGAGGTATCCTAACCACATGGAGGTCGAAGTCCAAGGTCAGCACTCCTTCTTAGAGCCATTCCTGCGCTCTCGTACACTCTTGTCAACACAGGAGCCAGAAAGATTCATTAAAGTAAAAGAAAGTCCGATCATGCCACCCTTAAGTTCAGAACTCCCTAACGGCTTCCCATCTCAGAATGAAAGTCTAAATCCTTAAAGTAACTTACCAGCCCTCAGTTGACACTTTACCGCCGTAGTCCCCACCAACCCTTCTGACACCACCTGCTACCCTCACTGTTGCTTTGTCTTTGCTGAGCGCTGTGGCACATGCTCACATTAGGGTCTATGCGTCTGTTGAGTGCCCTGTGGGAACTCTGCTCCCAGTACCTACATGACTTTTTCCTCACACCCTTCAGGTGTTTACCCTATCGAAAATGGCAGTACACCCCACCGGACTCTCTCTGTTCCCTTCTCTGCCTTCTCTTTCCCCTAAAACATATTACTATCTAACATGTTTTTAGGTGTTTATCATGATTAATGTCTCTTCTCCAATTTAAGTATAAGCTCTCAGTGAGGGCAAGGGTTCTATTTCTTCATTGCTGCATATCCAGAGTCTAAAATAGTGCCTGGCTTGTAATAGTACTCGACAAGACCTGTTTAAATGAAGGAAGGCAGAAAGGAAAGGAGGGAGAGGTGGAGAAAGAGAAGGAAAGGGAAAAGATAGGGAAGCCGAGGGAAGGAAAGGAGGTAATCAGGTGATTCTGCTGAATATTATTTTTGTAATAATGCTATTGTAACTGCTCTTGAGATTATTTTAATCTCGTAATTCACAAACCATCATGGCCTCTTGACATTATGACCTCCTCCTCTTTTTTGGAATATCTTCTCTTAACAAAAATATTAGCTGTTTAACATGTATTCTCTGCAAGACTCCATGCTAAAAACCTGATGTATGCAGCAAGTACTGAGTAGGACTTTTCCCTATAGCCCTAGAATTGGCATCTGGAGCCTCCACTACCTCATCTTCTAAAGAGCTGAGAACAATTAAGGCTAGACAATGGAGCATACATTCCAGTGGGGAGACACTAAATTAATGAGTAAACACATAAGCAAGTAGAAAATATGTAGCATGTCAGGTGGCAATAAGTGCTCTGAGGGGTAGGTATTACTATTTCATTTTTAGAGATAAAAAGTAAAGCTTAGGAAAGTTATTGAAGGTCCTCTAGCTGGAGCCAGGACTTAAAGCCATTTTTGATGACTTCAACATCCATGCGTTTAACTATTAGGTTCTACTCACTACTGCCCTTCATTGTCCTGTTTTGCCTCTTATGCCACTGAATGATTTTTTACCATTAACTTGACTTCTTTTTTTTTTCTTTCTTCTATAACCCCCTAAATAGGAGTTTACTGTTGAACTTCTCGTCTTACGGTTAGATAGCTTGAATTATCATCTCTATGTAGATGTGTCACAAATCTATACCTCTCTGTTCGTTCATCGCTGTCATTTTCTACTTCCTGGTGCATCTTTTCCAAACCGATGTCCCCTTCCTCTCCATGTTGTTGTACCTCCTTCCCCTCACGTAGAAGTCAGAGACTTTTCTTGACAGCTGCTCTCTCTCGTTTCTCCCTTTGTTTCTGTCATTGACCTGAGCCATTGTTATAACTCAGGGACTTGACATCTTAGTCATTACTGACGCCTCCCTCACCTGTTGCTGCTTCTCTACCACCCTGGGCCCTGATTACCATCAAGCCTTGCAAATTCTCATTCTTTCGCAGATCTTTCACGTGTATTCTGTCACACGCACCACCATCGCCCTTGCTCAGGTCTTTAACACTGGTTACTGGCCTGTGGCTCCCTGTTTCTGGCTGTCCATTCCCCGGTCCATTATGAAGACGGCTGCTGGATTGACTTTCTCAGAGACCACTTCTGTCTCATTAATCTCCTGTTCATAAACCTTAGGTTGACTCCCAGTTCTCATGAGAGGAAAGGAGGGAGGGAAGGAGGGAAGGAGAGAAGAAGGAAAAGAAAACCTTCCTGGCATTCAGGGTATTTGACTATCTGGTCACAGCGATATTCCGACATTAACTTCTTGACATCCATCCTTGTAGTGTCTGCTATAGACTGATTATTTTCCTACCACGATTCTCAAATTTCTTTCTCTGCCTTTTTACCACTTACTCTTCACCCTTCAGAATTGTAATTCTTTCTTAAGATCAAATGTATCAAATGATCTTCCTAATTGAAAGTGGTCTCTCCTTCTCAGTAATCTTATAGCACTTGACTTTTCCACTTAGTATAGTGTAGATGAGTGCTGTGAAAAAAAAGTTACTTAAATTTGTAAATGTCTTATGACCCTCAGATGGAGTCAGAATTCCTGTATGATAAGCAAAATTTTCCTCTTCTTCTTACCTGTACCCCAGAATGCCTGGTATAGGACTATATGCATAGTAGATGATCAATACATAACTGTTGGGTGATAAAACTTATCTTAATTTTAAGGTATCACAAATGTAGTAGGAAGATTAAGGCTGACTTAGCAATTATGGGAAAAACTGACAACAATGATCACCATAGCCATTTTTCTGTAGACTAATTACAAATAAACTGGACAAACTAACTTGTATACATCATATTTCATCCAAGAGTACTATAATAATATAGCATATCGAGTCCCCTGGACGAACTGGCTGGCTTCCGTTTTCTTTCCTGATAATTAATAAAAATCAAAATTTGGTAAGTAGGTTGAGATTCTATGCAGCCATTTTAAGATGCCCTAGTTATCTTGGTGTCTTAAGACTTTATAAAGAAGCCATTTCTGGGTCTGTTTCCTGCCTTGGATGACCACAAGTAACAGTTTGAACCTTTTTATGTTATTAAATGGATTCTTCCCTGAGGATACTCACCCCTCAACACAATTCAAATAAGTGTCTTCATTCAGGAAAATGTAGAGAGATTTGAAATAAATATTTTTAGTACTCTAACATTCATGAATTATGAACTCTCCAGTATTAAATATGTGTGTAAGCACTATTTGAAAATTATAAAATTATAATCATCTGGCTGCTGGTGGAAAATGGATATCTTACCTTTGCATGAACATAAGACTGCTCAGGCTGTACTATTTCTAGTTGTGTCTGTATAAAATGCAGTTTTAAAAATGCAGTTTGTAATGCTCAGGAATGTGGAAAACATTCTTTAATCCTTCCACGGAGCACAGGCAAAGAACTTCTTAGATCATTCAATTATCAGATATTTATTGACCATCTCCTGGGTTCTCCACTATGCCTTCGTCATACCATCCCCACCTTCAAAGAGCTCTCGGACTAACAGGTTACAAACTACTGAGTGCACAGTTACAATTCAGTGAGCTAGGTACTAAGTGACTGGGAAAGGAGAAATTACTAAGGATCATAAAGGAGAGACGTGTGAATGTACTCCAAGGAAGTTTTCTAAACAAAAACCCTGAAGAATGAATACATTGGTCCTATCAGCAAACATTTATTGAGCATAATTTTTTCACTTTCTATCTTTCTGTCCTCAAAGCATTGTGCTAACTGATACAGGGTGTATGTAGCTCAGAGCCTACACCATGAGCCAAGTGAGAAAGGGAGAGAAATTGTAAAAGAATATTTCGGTGTACCCGAGATGATTCTAAAGTTCCTGCCTTCAGTGACGGATGGGGACAGAAGCTCTACCAATTGAGATACAGAAATATTGGAGCATGAACAAGTTTTTTAAGATTGTGAGTTCAGTTTTAACCACTGAACTGTGGGTTATCCAGGTGGAAAAGTCAAGAAGGCAGCTAAATACATAACTCTGACGTTGAGGAGAAAGACCCCTAATTCATCTTTTCTGTAGTCACAGGCTTGAGAGTGCTTGAAAGACACCAGGAGACAATATAAAATGAGAAAAGGCACAAGGACATTGCCCTAAGAACCCAGCAGAGAAAAAATATCCAGGAGATGGTTGAGAAATGATGTTCAGAGAAGTAAGGAGGAAGACCAAGAGATCGGACTGTCCCAAAAGCTGAGAACAAGAGTTTTAGTGAAAGGTAGTAGGAAATAGTGTAGCTACCACAGAGGTCACGTAAGATGGAAGGTTCTTTGTTTCTCCACATCAGTTATCAGTGGAATTGTAGAGATAGACGGCAGGTTACAGTGGGGTGGAAGAGTAAAGAGGAGGGGAAACAGAAGTGTAAGATGCACTTTCAAGAAAACTAAATGTAAAAGAAATGTAAGAGATATTGTGACAAATATGCAGTGATGCAGGATAAATTTTAAGAGATTTGCACGTATTTAGGGCATAGAGAGAGGAGAAATAGAAGAAAGGCTAATGTTGAAAAAGGGCCAGTTGATAGGTGCCTATCTCCAAGACTCACAGAGGAAATGGTATGATTCTCTTGAGGCTAGAAACAGCTGAGAGATGGTTCAGTTTTTCTTGAAGGTAAACTCTGCACGTTTATGACTATTATGTTTTATTTACTGTGTTCCACATGTAATAATAACAATGGAGCATGAAGTTATGGTTTGGGTAGACAGGAGAAGTCTAGAAACATACCAGGAAGAACGTATTACATTGTGGAAGGCAGTTGTGAATACAGATAAGTTTATAGAGGATGGTTTAATCAGTTGATAGAGTATATAACTAAGCCTCAGTTTTATCTTGGCAGTAGAAAGCACTGGGACTTAGGTTAGAGTTGAGGAGAGACTCGGTTGTTTAAATCACCACTAAAAGGAATATGAGGTAAACACATTGATCAAAAACAAGTAAAAGATTGAGGTGGATTAGTAAAGACCCACCATGATGGAAACCATGAATTCATAATCATGTCAATTTAAGTAAAGTCAAAATTATCCATGTTACTCTGCCATCCACTTGTGGAAGATGGGAGAAACTAAATTACAGAATATATCCAGGGATGAGGATTTGTGTACAGCTTTATGGCAGAAAGATATATGGATGTGAAAGAATTGAAGGTGCTTTTGTGATTGAACTGATAGACTATTGGTTTGAAACAGAAGAAAGTGTAGTCAGAAGATAAAATGGAAGAAAATGGAATGGTGAAGAAATTGGAAGTCAGAAATAGAGGACTCCCGGTTAGCATATGAAAAGGTTCTTCTTTTGAACTCCACCCAAAATCTTAGCATAGGATAATATAGGACTTCCAGTTAAATTTGAATTTCACGTGAACATTTCATTGTTTGTCTGAACAAATCTCCTATACTTTGTCCAGCAACCCTAGATGAGTGTGAGGAGCAGATGTAGTAAAATTGCTAAGCAGATGAGTCAATGAGATAGTATAGATCAGACAGAATAGATCATGAAGCAGAATTTGACCTTGGATAGACATAGACTGTTGAAATTCAGAGGAGTCAAGGAATTTTAAGATTAAGTTAGAATAGATTGAATATTGATTGTATGAATATTGAATTCTCTAAAAATGATGATAAGATTTTGGATGGAGAGGGAAAGAACAACCTTTGAAAGTGAAAAACCACAGGGAATAGAATGAGCAAATGGAGAAGAAAACAAGGTTAGTCACCAGAACCTGCAGAAAAGGAGACAAATGAGTCTAAGAGGGGTTGTTGGAATATTGGAAGCCAAAAACACGCTTCACAAAATCATTTCGTTTAGTGTTTTGAATACTTTTGAGATATTTAATAAAACAGTTTTATTATCAATAGCTGATGATACTAGAGTTTATATAAATTTATTTTTATAGCCAGGGCAATCACTCGCTCTTTTAAAAGTCTCCAATGTATATGAAAGTTTATTCAGGCATCAACCCAAGTCTTAATCCACTAGGCATACCTGTTTCCAATACTGACAAAGGGTCTCTCAGGATATTTTGATAGGAGTCAGTCACATCTGTTTCATTCAAGATATGTAAAACTGCCCAAAATACTTTTCTTTTTAGTCTTTGGTCACTACGTAACTTCCTTTAGTTTCACAGTAGAGTGAGAAAAGCCCTTAACTAGGAATTAGAATGCTTGGGTTCTACCATTTGCTATTTTTAGATGAACTATACAACCTTTATTAATGAGTTCAGTTAATCTCTCTGTCTAGTTTCTTGCCTTACGTGATGAAAATATTGGAATAGATGATTTCTAAAGCCTCTTCTGCCCACTCTCTTTTAAAATCAATCAGTTCTTTGTATTTTATTTAACTTTGAGATTAGCCAAAATAGCAGCAATTTTACCTTTTGAGGTATACTTTATCATATATAGTACCATATATATTACTGAAAAGTTAGCAGTAAATCATTTTTTTTATTATTTGTATTACATTTAAATTTATTTGAGTTTATTCTTCCAAGGATCCTTATAATGCATCTTCTATAAACAAATTATTGTTTTAGATTTTTATAATTCCTCATTATGATAAAACTTTTTAATTCCTCATTGTTGAGGACTTAATGGAGAATGCGAGTGTGTCAGAAACCAGACAAGGGCAAAGTGTTAGGAAATTCTGTACTCAGAACCTTCTTTTTCAGCATTGTTAGCAAGGATGTGATGAAGACTTAGGGAAAATTCAAGTCTGCCTCAAATCATTTTGGTAAGCAAATAGAATCTAAGTTTTATAAAAAAATAATTTGTCTCCATATAAATTATGTATATTGTAAGCTCTAGATTAACCTCTAAATTATATATTGTTTAAAAAATTATCAAAGGAATTACAGTATTACACTATAATATTTACTTAATGCTAAAGAAGACAGTAGAGGAAGAACAGATGAAAAAAGACATGAGACCTATAGAAAACAAAAGGAAAAATGTCAGACATAAATCCAACCATATCAATAATAACATTAAATGTGAATGGTTTAAATAATTCAAACAGAGAGTGAATTTTTAAAAAAAGTAACAAGATCCAGCTATGTATATACAACGAAATACTGTCAGTTATTTGCTTCGATTCCATTTAGATTCAAAGATACAGGTAGGTTGAAAATAAAAGGTTAACAAAAGTCATATGCAACCAGTGACTATAAAACAGTTGGAATGGCTACACTGATATCAGAATAAATAGCCTTTTAAACTAAAAAAAAAATCTCACTGCAGGTAAAGAGAGACATTGTATAATGATAAAAGGGTTAATGCATTGTGAAGATATAACAAATATAAATGTATGTGTACCTAACAACAAAGCCCAAAATATGTGAAGCTAAACTGACATAATTAAAGGGAGAAGCAGACAGTTCTCCAATAATAGTTGTAGACTTCGTGTAAGACCCCACTTTTAATCATGGATAGACTAACTAGACAGTAGATTAGAAGTATGTATTAGACTTGAACAACACTGTAAACCATCCAGACCTAACAGACATCTGTAAAACACTTCACCCAACAACAAACTTCTTTAGTGCACATATAACATTCTCCAAGCTAAATCATATGTTATACCATTTCAAAAGCTCCATAAATTTAGGATTTAAATCATACCAAGATTTTTCTCTGACACAATGGAGTTATATTAAAAATCAACCTATAGGTGACACAAACCAAGTTAGTGAACAGTGAACGACAACAAGATTCATAAATGATGTGGAAACCATATCACGTGATTTGAAGGAACTGAGGCTACTTTAGGCTACTGAATAGACTAATTTGGATGGTATATAGGAATGGAGCAGGACATAATAGGTTCCTCTAAAAAGCCTGTCATTTATAATAAGTATATTTATATGTGATCTTCTAGGGTACACAATGAAGACCTATGGATGGAAGTTATAGCACAAAATGAAGAATATTCTAATAATGCTTTCCAATAAGATATAAGCAGTCTTGTGCTTTCATGTATTATATCCCTTAAGATATATTTTTAAAATCCTACATCAGAAAGTCAAGTGTAATTGATAACGATGCTTTATTAAAAGAGTTCCATTCCCAGAAAGGTTAAAGAATTAAATGAGTATGGTTCCTGTAAAATGACTTTTCTTAAAAAGTCAAGGAAGAGCCTTAGAACTATAGCAGCCTCCACCCTCCCCGGGTAGGATCACGAGCTTTGACCCCGAGCCAGCCCACTTTGCTTCTTTCTCAAAATAATGCCATTCCTCAAACAAACTTAACAAATTTCTAAATAAATTCTCATGTAATGTTCTTATGGTTTGCAACTTTTCCTTGACTTTATCAAGCCAATCTTTAACGGCTTATATTTCTAAGAAATCATATGAACTACTCCTTCTCTTAAATCTATGTTCCAACCATACAAACTGTGAAATATTTAAATATAGCAATTCAGATGTTTAGATGTGTTAATATAGAGTCTTCAAAACTGTAGATTGTACAAAAATTAATAATATGAAAGACCAAGATCACCTCCAACAGATTATAAGTAGTAAACGTTGTCAAAGTTATTCAGTCAGAATTCTCAAGAACCTTCTATGGGGAAATTGAGAAAGTGCTACTACCACATATGATTCTGTGTACCACACACAAAATGTCAATCTATTCTGCCAGACATTCTTAACTTCTGTTATTACTCTTCATTATGGCAATGTTGTTATTTCTAGAGAGTAGAATTTTCAAAATGATTTTAATAAGAAAAATTGTTCTATTTATTGTATTCTCCTAAAATATAAATTATACTGTTGTAGTAAATTAGGCATACTCCTTTATATCTTGGAGTTCCTCTTTTAACAATGGGCAATATATCTCTTGGATATATCTAGGAGAGTTTATTTATTTATAATCTCATCTAATATTGTATAACTAAATATATTTATATATTTATATTCCCATTAAGTTTCTACCAAATGTGTAAAGAGAGGTCTATTTATGTATGTGGCTTATTAAGCTTTCTTTATAAGATTGGTTCTTAGTTTTTACCTTGAACATGTTTTATTTATTTGTATTCTTTTTTTCCTGAACATATCTGAACATATTTTAGAAGCAAAATTACCTAACGCTACATCTATAACATTGTAGATCTTAGCATATTTTGATTTTTACAAAAGCTCTATTCTTCAGAGGTCATATAAATTCAGTTTCATGATGGAAATGCAATGGAGATGCTTAGTAGACATTTTCCTGCGCATTAAGAATTACTGATAAGGATATTTTACTGTTTATGTATGAGTGAAGTACTTAACTTGTAACATGCAGCCCTTCCTGAGTTGATGACTTTTCATTGATAATCTTGTCTTTTTTGTGTCCAGTAAGGACACAAAATATGTTCCATGCGTGGTGGCAAATAATCACTAATTACTGTTCAGTTTCTTCCTCACCCAGGTGAGTCAGTTCCTACCTAGGACCCAGACCAAGGGGCCATAGCAGGAGTCCTCTGGTGATGCCTGGCATAGTGCCCACAGTGACACCACGCCACTCGAAGACATTGCAGTGTATTTATTTTGGAGACAGCTAGAGCAACATTAGATGATGAGATACTTTTCTTAAACCCCTAGGAGAGCAGGATTACACTTGACATTTTTTTAAGATTCCCTTTAGGATCTTGAAGAAGTTCAAAATGAAAGTGCTCAGATCTCTTTAATAAATTATACTTTCTCCTTGACTACTTATCCAACTGTACCCTAAAATATTTTTGGTTCAAATCCTAATCATCATAAGAAAATTTATATTTAAAAATACTAAAATCATATTTGTCAATTAGCTAAATTAAACGTTTAGTTCATGTTATCGTCAAATGGCCTCTGTCTTCACTGATGGAAATGCCATGTGCCAAATGCTCCATTAACATTTCTTCCACCCTAACACCTAAGAGTCAGCCATGCCCGGTACAAGCAATGTATAGACATATAGTTGACATATAGTTTTCTGATATTATTAATGAATTGTCCGTGACCTTTTGCTTGAGATTTCTGTATTGTTTTGTTGTTGAAGGAAAGAGTACTTAGTGGCATTTATGTGACCACACCAGGCAATGTAAGAGTTGGTCTTGTTCCTGGCTTGGCCTGTAACCCCAGTTAGTCACTTGTAGAAAAAGATAGTTGTGCCATAAGCAAACAGTTTTGTTTTATTTTGTTTTTTTTTTCCTAAATGAGAGAAAAAAAAATGACGTGATGCTCTTTACATTGCTTTTTTCCAGAGAAGCTTAAGATCTGTTTACCTGGTTGAAATTCAAAATGTTTTATTATGGTGTCAATTCTTTGGTTTTGGCAGCAGTTCTAAAGTGTCGATTCACAAAAAGCCTACCACAGTGAATGAATGCTAGTGTTGACACCACCTAACAAGCAGGGATTATGTGTTTACAGAAGAAGTAATATGATAGGTCAAGTATAAGAGGCACTTCTCAAGAGCACTTCAGCACATAATGAGTGACTGACTGGAAGGCTCAGAGCTGCCACTCCTGGCCCGAGTCCGCATCGAAGCCTGCCTCTCTTCTCCAAAGCTCTCTTGATCATGTTCAGCTGCTCTGTTCTCATGTGGGGAATAATAGTAGAGTAAAGCTGCTTTTCTGTCTCATTTTTCTTGCTAATTTACACATTCAAGCCATTTTTTGTTTGCTACCCTTATTTGCTATTCCCTTTTGTCAAGGCACTGTTCTCTTTTTTGCCTCAGGCCAGAGAACTAATTTGAGCTTCTATAATTACTTCATGTTTTACACCTGTCTGCATATCATACACCCCCCCCCCCTTGTCTCTGCACTTAAGCTGTATATTTCCTTGCAGAAAAGCTGGAATTCATAGACAAGGAATTCCAAGTTTCTCCCCTCAGACTGCCACAGGAGAAACACAATTAAACTGTTGAGATATCCTCAGCAGAGCGGTGACCTCTGCAGTTCATGAAGGACAAATGAACACTGTCTTCTCAGACAGTTTGTGTTAAGGCGTCGTGGAGTGGAGAGCCTGAGCTTTGTTCCTCGTGAATGAAGCAATGGTTGTAGTCATTTTAAAATCATTAAGACTCTGAATGCACAGTATCATCCTGCAGTGTTTGCTCTACAGCTGCTCTCTGCTTTAATAGCAGCTTATTAAATTTGGGTCAAGCGGACTCTGAAGAGTATCACAATGAAGATACTGTTCGAAAAGTTACCTGTTTAGAAAAGGCAATTGATTAGATTTTTAACTTAAGTGACAGCTGCAATTCATTGCCTATTCTTTGTGATGTCCCGCAGCCCGAACGGCCTTTTGTAACTTGGGCTTCATTTTGTAAGAGCTTTCCTGAATATTCCAGGCTTGCTTTCCACTCAGAGCCTGCCTCAATCCAATTAGGAGTTTAACAGGGGTCAAATTAAGGAGACGCTACACTTCACGTTTGCATCATTAGCCATAAGACTGTTGTGTGAGCGCATGACTGTGTGTCAAGGAAGAGGGCGAAAGACTGCACCATGGGACAGACGCGAAGCTGTCATCCCCCGTGTGGTGTGCCCCTTAGCTGACGGAGCTCAGCGGGCTAGCAGCCGCGTTTTCAGTAATCTTTTGGGGTTTTTGCCTTGTCAGATCAGCTGCTAAACAGTTGTTTGGCGGTTACAGGTGCTAGCTGGGGCTGATGCCGAAGAGCGGGTTTTTCGCCCACTCTTTGCAAGTAGCCTCTTGTGGTGGGACCAGTGGCTGGGCGGACATGCAGGGGAAACCTCTTGGGCATTCATTATTTTTGATGAGATGACAACCATCTAGCTTCGTGTTCGAGCTCCCTGTGCAGTTTGCTGCTTAAAAAAAAAAATCGTTAATTCTGTAAAATATTATCGTAGAGAGTAGAAACTCATTTTTCAGGGGATTAGTTAGAGGTCTTAACGAAGATCAGTTACTGCTATTCAAGAAAACTAAGAGCTTATAATAGTATTTTCGGAATTGCAATACTTAGGATAACTTTCTGTTCCACTTTGTTCATACCATCAAGTTATATTTATATTTGTTAATGTGCCCTATATTATGTCACTGTAAAGAAAACGACCTATTTCAAAAAAAGAAGAGGCAACAAAATTCTGCTAATCAGCGACTCGGTGCGAGGGAACTGTGCCCTTCGGCAGAGCTTTGTGCTGCTACACACAAAGTAAAGATTTATCTAAAAATAACACTTTCATTGTTCCTTACTTACCTCCTCAACCCATTAATAGGTACTTTAGTATCATGAGAGTTTTCATAGTTTAATCCCCTCTCAAAAGCTTTTCAGAATAAAAGCCCTAAATGGTCATCAGTATTAATTTGATGTGACTTCTGTACAATATGGTTTAAAATTCTCAGAAGCACATTTTTGACGCTTATTCTTTTTCGCTGGAGCAACGTATGGAAAACACCAGCTAAATGTTTAGAGGAGAGTCTGTCTAACAGGAACCATTTTTGTTGCTTTCTGATAATGTCGTTTTCCAATTTAAAAAATTGTCACGGGGATATAATTCTTAATCCTCGAGAATCTTATTTTGGGGCCTTCATTAATTTTTTAATTGTAAATGTCTTCTTAATGTTGGTATTTTTCAAAGCTGTAATTCTAGCCTCTGATTCACTAAGAATTAAGAGCTCATAATAGAGTTGGCCTGGTAAATAGCAATCAGGCTAGGTCATGTGCAGCGGTTACATCTCTGTTTGTGTTTGGACCACAGCGGCTCAAACGCAAGAACTTCCGGCGCCAATAAGCCACTTTACCCTGTTTGTGTGTTGTTGTTTTTGAATACACATCTGTCTTTCTCAGTGTAGGATGTGGTACATGTAATTCTTGCTGTCTACATATCATTTAATACTGGACCCACGTGCTCCACGCCAAATTCCATTTCAGCTTCTTATACTTCTACAAAGCCTCCAATATGAGGGAGGAAAAGGTTAAGAATCTATGAATTCTTTTAAATTTAA
Organism: Eidolon dupreanum; assembly: GCA_028627145.1. Lineage (NCBI taxonomy): Eukaryota > Metazoa > Chordata > Mammalia > Chiroptera > Pteropodidae > Eidolon > Eidolon dupreanum. Next base: position 78,676,826 of record CM053508.1, on the reverse strand, counting down.
AACTCCTCCCCTGAATTTTAATGTTCACATTTTTCAAAGGGCTATGTGTGTTTGTGTATTTTGTGTGTGTGTGTGTGTGTATGTGCATGTCTGTATGAGTATATACGTTTTCCACGGCGAAAGAGTTACATTTATTCTTTTTAAATGTTTTCAGATCACCTACTGGTGCAGAGGCTGTGTTGGTGATGTGGTAGAGAGAGCTAAGGCAGTACCAGCCTGCCCTTTGGCGCTTTGGTGCAGGGGGCAGACAGCAAGAAGTCAGATCAGCACACAGCTTTGTAAATTTACAGCTGTTAATGTATGTCACTGGGGAATGTGATCTGATCAGAAAGTTCAGGGAAGATTTTTTGGAGAAAGTGATTTTGAGTCCACCTGTTGAAGACGCTTTAATATAAACAATTGCATATTTATTTCTTTTTATCCCAAAGAACTGGAAATATTTGTACATACACTTCTTATTTAGTATTTACGAACACAATGAAAATTTCTATTGATAATATACTGAATAAGGGAACATGTAGAGAAAGGCATCTGAAAAAAGAAAAACTATAATTTCAAAGGAAAGTTTTAGGTTAATTTTAGGCTATGTTCATGGACAGGAAACAAGTAAATGACTTTTCTAGAACTGTTTCTTGGTTATATTTTCCCTGTTGTTTTCCTTCTGCAAGGCTTATTAGATGATTTATCTACTGAGCATGTAGAAGCAGACTGTCCTACTCCACTGTGGAACCATCAGAGCACTGGAGGCGGCGTCTGCAGATTCCCACGAGCCCCATGTGCTCATTTCTTCCCCACCCCACATTCAGTCGTCACCTGGGTAGCTGGAATCTGCCATGGTGCAAGTATTTATACAACAGGAACTGACAAACCCTGCCCATAGGCTTTGCTACCCCAGCTGCTTTGTCGGCACACTGTCGGTTATATCTGACATAGTTATGGGATCTGTGCCTACAGATAGATTTGGGAAGAGTCCATAAATTCTCACGGCTCACCTCCATTCTTCTGTGGGAGCTGGGAATGGAAATTAGAAAACTTTGGGGCAACTTTTCAAATTGTTTAAAGTTTTAGGAGCGTATAAAACAGCTAACAAAATTCTATTTCTCAGTGTATAAAAACAAAGGTAATAACATTGTTTACCTTTTGAGGTAACAATCAATAACAACTCTTCCCTGCAGATTAAATGGATTAAATGATGATTCCCTTTTTAAAATAATTGTCTTTTACATGTAAATGTTTATTGGTTTCCAGTGTAATTGGAGACAGTATAAATTTAAAGGTATTTCATTAGTTTACAGACTAATGACCTTTAGCAGTCTTTTCGCTATAATAAATCAAATTTTTGTTTTATTTTCAAAACTAATATTTATTATTTTACTGCATATAAATATAATGCACACTAACAAATTTTTTTTTTTTTACTTTTGTAAAAATTTTACATTTACATTCACATACTTTTTCAATGTATGTATCCACTTACAGGTGGTGTATTTTTATAGATGATAGTGTACTGATTATTTTATAACTTGTTTTATTCACAGAACAATATATCAATGTATTTTTATATTCATAGATATAGATTAACGTCATTCATTTTAGCTACTGCATATTATTTCATTGTATAAATACAATGCAATAACCAATCACCTGTAGATAAACATTTTAATTTTTGTTCATCTTAAACAACGAGTAATTTTGTAAATACCATTTTGTACACTTGTTCACTTATGTCCTTAGGATAAATTCCTAGGGGTTAGAGTTGGTGGTATTGAGAATTCGTGTTTTGTTTTGTTTTTGAGGCTTTTACATGTATTACTTTCAAAAGTTTTTCCAGAAAGTTTATACCAAAACATTATAAAGTAGCATATGCAGCTACACATGCCATGAGTCCTTTGTCAACGCGGGATATTATTATTATTATTAATTTTTGTTAACCTGATTGTCAAAATGGTTTTAATGATATACTTAAAATCTTTATTTCTCCTTAATCTATAGATTGTAAGCTTGAAATTGTCCAATAAAATGCCCAGTTATTCCCTGAGGGGAAGGGACAGGAACCAATTTGAAATGCGCATATTTTAAATAAAGGAATGGGACTACAGTTTTAAGTTAAAGAGCTGGACAGATGTATATTATAATTATACTACCTAGGACAAAGAAAACAAATTCTAACATTCATTTATAATTGGATATTGGGATACTTCACATTCCCTATATACAATTCTGGATGAATATTCAATGTAGAGGAAACATTTTGGACTATAAAATCAGAATGTGGACCATCTCGACTACAGAATGTTGCCAGCTAATTGAACTTAAAAGCAACAAAACAACTCAAGCACTGTGCAAACTAAACTAAACAGATCTGTAGCAAAATTTGATCAAAACGCTGCCAATTTACAACCTCTGCCAAAGGTTTTGTGGCTTTCTTCCCATGTAAAATAGTAGTTTCTTACCAGTTCTTAACTAAAACTGTTTTCCCATTCCTTTACCTGAAACTTTATAAAAACTTCAAATATACACACACACTTTTGCTTCTAAATGTAACATATAAAGAATTTCTCGAGCTCAATAGCATTTGCCTCCTGTCGACCAAGCGTGCCCAGCTTGTCACAGTTCATACCCTCCCACCTCACTGGACTTTATTTGCAACTTCTATCTTTGAATATGTAAAAATAAAATATAAAAATCATTTTATTGATAATTTTTTCTTATTTTTAAATGGAATGTTGCTTATTTTTTAGTACAAATATAAATATTACTCTTCAGAACATCATTTTTAACTCAGCAAATTACAGGCTCGTATTAATTGACTTTTAAAGGTAAATATATATAAATACATATTATGGTAAAAAATGTAAGTGGACAAAAGTCAGAATTCAAAGTAACATTTCTAAAAGGTACTTTCATAATGAGACCATAATCCATTACTGTTTATACTGAGATAATATACATATTCTTTTTTGGAACCATGCTGTATCTATATGAATGCAAACATTTAGGTGAAAACTAACTTTTTAAAAATGTGGTTTATGACAGATACATAGGATTTGAGTTTAGAATTAGAAATAGCTAACTGTTATTTCAGTGGTAGCTTTTTGGCCTTTGGCCTTTGTTGTGTTAAGACTAACTCACTGTGTTCTGTGGTTAATCTAAAATTTTAGTTACACTAAAACAATGTGTTCTGGAATTCGAGATTTGGAAGTGAAAAATGGAAAAAGAATTCTGAACTACAAGTATAATCACTGCATTTTCATTGTTGAAATATTACATTTTTACTCATTAATGCTTCAATTCATCTTTGTTCCATATAATGTATATAAAAACAAACTTTTTGATTGTTGTCTTATATCAGGAGTACATCTAGACCTATATGAGAATTGAAGTTATAGTTTGAATTTGTGATTGTGTCTTAGAAGGGCTAGTCAAAGTACAGTTTTGAAGAAATAGGTTAAAAATCCATAGCTGTCAATTTCCTTTGTCTCTTGGGTAATTTCCTTAATTACTACATTTTCTTCATCAAAAAAGTTAATGTAATAATATAAACAATATCAGAGGTATTAGTGAGTTTTAATATTTGGGAAATCTTTTGTGCACGAGAGGACTCACAGAAAATTATTTGTGTTTTAATCAATATTTAATTAGTTGATTTTAAATTAGCTTTAAAAGTGTAAAACTTTCTAGTTTCATCTTTAATTTCACTTTACAGATTTTATTTATAAATATTTTAATTTGTACATGAAAGTAATGCTTACTTTTAGTTGATCTGTAATTCAAATTTAAATAACTGATAAATTGAGAAATCGAATTCCTGTAATCATTTAACACCAGATCCATATAAATTTATCGGATTCTCTTAGATATTTCCAATTTTATCTATTAAATTTGTCTGATTTATTATTTATGGCAGTTGTTAAGTGATTAGTAATATTTCTGTTAGATTTATGTCTGCATTATTAGGTTTTTGAAGTGCTTGAGAAATCATGTTGATTTGTAATAGTACTTGAAATTCTTACACAGAACTGACTTCAAGATCTTATGGGTAAAACAGCCCACACCACCCAGTTAGCTAAACTTGGATATAAAGCTGCTTAACTTTTCAGGTCTGTAGTTTTCTCATCCAAAAATTGGGATATATAATCACTACCTCATAGGAGCTTCAGAAGATTTAAATAAATACCTAGCACCCCAAATATTAGTGTTGTACTCCTTTATTCATTCCCTGAAACTAAAGTCAAAAGATAAAACCTAAGTCAATTATCCCTTAAAGTTTTAGAGTTAGAATTTGTGATAAATCATTTTATTCTAATTCTTCAATACAAATACGGCTCCAAGATGACTAGTTGGAAGAATTAGTGCAGTTCACTCTTCTGATTCCCAGCTCAGTGTTCTTGACTCCAAACCATTTCTCAAATTATTCAACCCCTGCTGTAGAATCAGAAAGGACTTGTGAGTCATCTGGTAGGATTTCACATTGCAGGACTCCTTGTTAGTATCCACCCAGCAATAGGATGTGCACAGCACAAAGCCTCTCCTGTTCATTTTTCCCCTTCTAGCTCCTATGCACTTTTCCTCCACTTAAAGCTGTCTCCAGCAACCTCTTCCTTTCTCTCTTAAGTCCACTCAGAGTAGGCTTTTGCTTTCACCACTTCACTGAACATGCTTCTGTCAAGGTCACCAGTGACCTCCATTTTGCTCAATCTGGAGACCAGTCTCCGTTCTGTTTGCTGTAATTCACCACACCCTCATCTTTGAATCAATTCCTTACTTGGCTTCTAGAACCCTATACTCTTGTACTCCGACTTCCTCACTCATTTCTCCTTTCATTCTCCTTTGCTGACTCATCCTCTCTCCTCAACCACTCGACGTTGGAGTGCCCCCAGAGCTTTATTCTTGGACTTATTCTCTTTCTTTTTACAATTACTCCCTTGGTAGCCTCATTCAGTCATATGGCTTTCAATATCATCTATACACTGAAAATTCCACAATGTATGTGTCGAGCCTGACTCTCTCTGTTGAATTCCAGGCTCTTAGATTCGACTGCCTATGTGGCCTGTCTGATAGGTAAATCAAACTCAGCTTCTCCAATCTTGAATTCCAATTTCCCTTTCCTCCTGCCCCTGATCCAAAAAAAATTGCTCTACCCACAATCTGTCTTATCACAGAGCATTGCAGCTCTATTAGTCCAGCTATTCCAGCCAAAACCTGGGAGTTACCCTTGACCGCCTCTCCCTCTCTTCTGTCTCACATATACAGTTGTCTCTATCTCAGAACATATCCAGAATTTTATCACTTCTTGCATCTCCAGAGCTGTTACATTCTGAGTATTCTTGAATTGTAAATGTCCCTCTTTTAGCATAATGCTCAGAAATGGCCTGATTGAACATATTACAGTTATATCCTTTTCTCATCATAACTTATCCTACGATTGCAAGGACCATTTTAGTAGGTATATTACAGTGTTGATTAGAAGCAACTAAAACTCCTGATGTTTTTTAGCATTAATTGTAGATTGGTGTCCGCATCTGAGGTAATGATTTGTAGTCACTATCATTTGTTGAGCGCCTACATACACAACTTTATCACTACAAACCCTTAAAGATAGATATTATTATCCCAGTTGGTAGACAAGGAAGTAGAGGCTCAGCAAATTTAAGTAATTTGCTCAAGATCACAGAGCTAAAAATCAGTAGAACTGTCAGCAGAATTCAGATCTAACTTACTACCCTTCCTTGGACCACTGCATAGGAGGGCCTGGAGATGAGAAAGAACATGATACATTTAAGGGTTTGAAAGAAATTCTATATATTGAGAGGATGTAAGGTATTGGATGCTGGCAAGAATCAGACTAGAGAGGAGAGTGCCAGATTTTGGAGGATGTTATCAGTCATATTGAGTTTATACTTTACAGCCAAGCATTAGGAAGGGGAAGCTGTTAAAGTATTTTAAGCAGATTTACTTTTCCAAATAATTATAGTGTGAAGAATGAATCGGAAGACAACAATACTGAAAGAGTTTTTGATGGCCTAACTTAGAGAGTAGTGACAGTGAAAAGGGATTATCTGTAGGGTAGTGTTTGCAAATATTTACTCTAGGAGGATGACTAAAAACCAGTATTGTTTGAACCATCTGTGGATACCTTTACTGAAAGTTATTTTAATGCTGAATGTAGATATTTTGATATATTTATCTGCGTTTAGTTTGTTGTTTGTTTGTTTGTTTGTTTTAAATAAAGAACGTTATGACAGTTAGCTATGGAGTGAAAATTTGAAGATTAGATTTTCTGTCATTCTGTGCATTAGACAAAACTCAGACTTATTCTCCCAGATGAATCTCAGCCCTGCTCCTGTTTACCCACAGCTGAAATGGAATAGTCTATTCTGGCAGCTATTAAAAAACCTCAATGTTTAAAAGAGCTCGCCAAGCTCACCCGTCTTGAAGTGTCGGTAAAAACATATGGTTTTGCTTTTAATTTCTGACACATATTAGTTACATTATACGAACATGACAGGAAACAAAATCTTCACACACTGCCCAATATCAATTAAAAATTTGGCTGAGTGAAATGTATTCATAGAGTATTACCTGAATGTTAACGAGTCCATTCATTTTTAAATATTCCGCACTCCTAAATTAAACCTGATTAGCAAAACCTGTGAACTTGGGCCATCTTGTTGGCTTCTTTTCTGGCTAAATTCTTTGGTTGCATGAAATCTACTTCATTCAAGTTACCTCAAGAAACAGGAGCTCTATTATAAAGATGTATGCACATATGGTCTGAAAGTTTAAAATTAAAGAACTAAGACAACTCTAGGGGCTGCTCTCTGTCCCTCCTTTATAAACCACTTGGTCCACTCATCTCTAAGCATTCTTTTCTTTTCCCACAGCAGATGAACTTCCTGTTCTTACTTCCAGCTTTGGTTCACTTGAATTTTCAGTTTGTCAGTGATCCGTCTCATCTCCTCTGGCCTCTCACTAGATCATGACGTTTCGGCTTCTGTCTCCATGGCCAACTTCGCAGTTCTTTCTGTGTTTCCTATTTCCAGTTCTCTGCAGAGAATCTGATTCACTGAGCTTATGTTCTTGAGCCAGGCCAAACCACAGAGAACTGGCAGACCTGTGGGCTGGCTGCTGTTGATCCTGCCGAGGGGAGGGGAGGCTCCTCGTGGTTCATGGCCACGTTGGCCCCTTGCACAGAAACCGTGAATGAGCCCATTTCTCTCCGAAGGCAAGTGTGGGCTCTCTCTTACCGCCTCTCTGTAGGGTTCGTTTTTCTAAAACGTGCTTTGGGAAATATAAACCTTGAAATTCAATGTAAGGATATTGCTGAGACATTATTTATTACATTGTATAGTGCCCTTTTTGTGAAAACCCTTGACATAAATTTATTTCTAGCTTTGATATTAGACATAATTATGCATTTATTCCTGAACTGGTTTGTTTTTATCTTATTGACTTTGTGGTGAATTTATTACTTCTTTTTCACTGGCTTTAGGGATTTCACAAATTTGTGACCCAAGCAAAGGAAGTTTAAATGACTCTATAGTATACTTTTTAATTTTTATTATCAACCTTATGTCTAGATTCATTTTCTATTTTTGATTATTTTTTTATATATTTCTAATTCAAATCATATTTAAATATCCCTGTAGGTCACTTTGCATCTTTTCAGAAGCAAGGTATACATATAAATTATATAAATTTTAGCACGGTCAGAGACATATTAAAGTTCCTAGCTAATTTTTTGTTAACTGTGACCTAATTTTAAACAAACAGACAAATAATTTGAAAATATTAGTTACATTTTTTCATATTTATGTAATTTTAAACCATATCCAGCTGCTTTTTTAAAACATAAAAATCCCTTTGAGCATAGAAATATTTTTCAAATAAAGTTCCAGATAGAAAAGATTTCATTACACATTAATCTTCCTGGCATTCGTGACTATTTGTAACGTATTCTTGTTATAGAGAAGGTAGATGTATAATAAAATAAATACACATTTTAAGTTGTTTTCACATAAAACCTGTTTCAAAACAGCAGCCTCTACCCCTCCGATAATAACAGATCCTAAAGTTATTTCTTTTTCCTCCCAGACTTTACTTCACAACTATTCCTTTTTTTAAAAAAGAAACTGACATCAATTTTATATAAAAGAAGCCCTTGAGATAGAAAGTTAGGGAAGCGTGCGTGAGCTTCTAGCAGACAAAATGTCGCTTACATTTTGCCGCTGAGTAGTTTGATGTACTCATTTGCTGATGTGAAATGACGAGGGCTTACAAAACGGGTTTGTTTTTAGACCTAGTGGGGCCTAACAGAACCCAGTCAGCAGGCCGTTAACTCTGGAGAAAACAGCTTGCATTAATATGCTCTAATCCGGTATAATTAGTCAAATTACTGCACGCCGACCAGCTTGTCATGTGTTGTCAGACTTGGCGTGCACGCTGGATTGCCTGGGTCCCTCTGGAATGCCACCCGCAATCAGGCAAAACTGCTCATTTGTCGTGGTCTTGAACTCTTAGCAGAAAATCTAACTAAAACACAGTCATTGGGGAACTTGCACTAATTCTTTGAGTTAAAGTAGTTTTTCCTCAAAAATAGTTTAGCATTTTGTTGATTGAAATGGAATTTTTCATTTTCTGTAGCATGTCTATATAATACTCCAAGTGAAATTAACATTATTATGAAAAAAAGATTGAAAATAAATAATTACCAGTTGACCAGCTATCATTCCAGTATTGGGAGTGCCAGTTCCTCTGTGTTTGTAAATGTGTGGGTCTTTTTCCAGTAGGGTAAGAGGTTATTAAACTCTGAAAGGGCCATATTAGCATAAATTTACAAGAGCTCTTGTTCTGGCGGCTGGATAAAAACCTGTGTTACCTTTGCATTAACACTGAATTGCTTGTTGTGCTTTTGGCAATGACAGATAAGTCAGTGTAATTCCCCATTGCAACAGAAATGATGCTCCAGAATCCAAACGCATCCTGAAGATGTCACTGACAATAATCTTCAAAGACCGGCCAGTGAGAGTGGGCTGTATGTTTGTAGGATGATATACTGCAAATGACAGGAAGAATTATGTGAGTGAAGACGAATCTGTAACATATTATTAAGCAATTTCACGAGAATAACAGGGATAAAAGGATAATGGATGAGGGTGTCATTATTACCTTCATGTAGAGGGAAAGGAAAAGCAAAGGTAGAGAGACAAGATTAATTGAGGAAGGGTGAAGCATTCATTGCTCACCAGCTCTTTTGTACTCTTTGCTCCTGAAATTCCAGACAGGGGGGGAAAGGTGCTCAGAGCTGCATTTTAATGCAGCTGGCAAGGAGTAGAACACTGACAAGGCACTTTTTAGTCACTTCCCTTCTTATCAAAAAAAAAAAAAAAAAAAAGGAAAGAAAAGAAACACATAATCACTATTACCTTTAACTGTTCTGATGCCACAACAAAAATCCAGCAGAACATTTATTTTTATTTTGTAGCAGCTTTCATTATTAGTTATACCTTTAAAAAACAAAAATTATAAAATTTTAAAATGCATTTTTACATGCATTACCAAAAATTGGCTCTTTTAAATTTAGAGGTTCACATTCAGCGATGAAACATTTCAAAATCTGGTACATTATTATTTTGATAATCCTGAGATCTTTAGGTTATGAAACAATACATTTTATAATCGATTTTGACGGTTCTTTCCATTTTCTAAGCACATTTCTCTTTCATGTGATACTTGCTTTGCTTAGATAATAGTAAACATATTTACTTTTATGAAATGAAGGTGTGAGTGATTAAACATTTAATATTCTAAAATCTTCATTTATGTTTTTCTCTGTTGCCTGTTTTTTTATAACTTCTCATTTGGCCAGTTCTTCCAAAGTACATATTATATTACACGTAGTAAGAAGTAATTATAATACAGCAAGCACTATCCTACTGGTTACAAAATAATAACACAGGTGTTTTACCGGAATCTAAGAAACCTTTTGGGACATCAATTACCTTCCAATTATAATTTACTCCTGATACGAAGTTAACCTTAAATATTGCAGAAACTTTCAAAATATACATTTCTGTGTACTGAGCTAGTAGGATAGTCAGATGCACAAATTATAAGCTTAAATATATACCCAATAGAGATATTCAGAGTTGAAAATTAATTTGGGAATAAGAAGCCTAAATTTCATTCTTGTCTACATAGTGGGTTCAGGAAAGGTAAGAAGGGGTTGGGGTTTCAGGTTTTAATGAGAACTGGGACTCATTCAAGGATAATATCCAGCTAGCAACCAATAATTTAATGTGTACATACGTACACTGACTTACATAGCAGTAATGTTATCAAATGTGAGATGTATATACCATCTAGTAATACTCTTTTTAGTGTATAATAATTTGCAGACTGTCTTCCTATACACCTTGTCATATTTGATTCCTAAAATCGTCATTTCTTGATGAGCTGAACTAGAATTCCTGTTTCACTTCTATAAATGAGAAAACTGAGCAGCAGAAAATTAAATGAGTTTATCTAGGTAATTCCATGGTAAATGATGCTGCTAGGACTAAAACCAACATCTGCAGACCTCTGATTCAGTGCGTTTTTTTAAATCACTATTTGAGTTTTATATTTATTATTCATGCCACGCTCTGATTTTTAATATTTTACTACTCTTCTCGTATGTCTTCCTGATTATCACCACTTTACAAAGGAGGAAACTAAAATTCAGAGATGTCAAGTCATTTGTCCAAGCTCACAACTAGGTAGCGTGAGGGATTCAGACCCAAGTTTTCCTGTCTCTAAAACTCGTATTCTTTCTAACACTATTGAGTCCTTTGCTCTGTCTATACTGTGTCTCATATGTGCACTCCAAACTATACTGTCTTTTTACATCTATTCCATATTTTAGATCTCTGAATGTCTAAATGCAGTGGGGTTTTTTTCTGTCCTGGTGTTTTTTAATTTCTGCATATCATTTGACAGTGAGCTTCTAAAATCCTCTATCCTACTTCTTCACTAATTTACCGGCCCTTATGTCTGTTTTGCTAGCTGCTCTACCTTCTGCCATGGCCTCAGTACAGAGCCTCCCATCTCTGAAGGCGTGTCCTTTCCATCATGATTCTCTGATTCTCCTCCCTGGAGATCTAATCCCCTTCCATGCTGAAGCTTCCTTTCTGTATAGATAGAGCCAGAGATCTCCTCCTGTCCTGTCTTCTCTTTCTGACTCTGTATTCTTGGCTGCCTGCTCTGCTGAACCAGCCCTCTCCGGAGACTTTGCTTGCCTTACCTAACTCATCGCTGTCCTTTTCTTCCTAAATTTTCTCCTAACGTTCTGATTTTAAAAGAAACTATCCACCGAGGTCTTGTTGCCAATTTGAATTAGATGTTTTGTTTGTTTGTTTTCGCCTGGCATTAAAAGCTTCTTCTGCCCTGTTAGGTTTCTGAAGGCCATCCCTCATCCCTTCTCCATCTTTTACAGATTAACCATCCTTCAAGGCTCATATCAAATATCGTCCTTAATAAGTTTTCCCCAAACCCATCAAGTGTATGTATTTCTCTCTTCTTTGAATCTCCAAACACTCAATTTGTACCCAAGTTTTCCTGTCTCCAAAGCTTATGAAATCTAACAAGAAACTCAATAAATATATGTTGAATTAAATTCTATAACAATCTCAATCAAGTATTTTTAATTTATATCATTTTTCCTTATACATAAATGAGCTTTGACTTTGCCGTGTCAAAATTTAATATTAACCTTTTGATTATTTATTTAATATTTTGGACTATTTTTTTCTTACTGAATTTACATTTCTATATCCCGTTCTATTATCAAGTAGTTACCATTCACCGCGCATGCGCTTCCTGTGTGCCTCGGTGGACCGAGCACTTCGCTGCATCCTGGGTGTACGGACGTGGGCGGGTCGCTACCTTCAGGAGTTTCTGCTTAGTTGAGAAAAGAGCGCTCTTTTCATGACATTTAACATGCCAACATTCTCTTAGAGTCATAGTTATGACATATGGAGATGATAGATGTGAGAAATATAGAGCATTTTATGTTATGTTTAGAAATATCTACACCTCTATTCCTTATAACAATCCTAAGACGTATGCGTTATTTATCCCTGTTTTATAACTGCGGAAACAGACTCTCAGAGTCCAAATTACTCCAAATCATAAAAGCAGTAAAGTGACAGGGCCAAAATAGAACTGAAGTTTATTTAATGCCAGAGTCGGTGCTTTTCCACCGTGCCACACAGCTCTACAGGTCTTTGTCCTAGCAAAGGGGATGCTATGTGACAGGAGTTAACTTTGACTCATGTGTTTATCCAGTTGCCTCGACTCAGAGAAGGCAGGAAGCGTGAGTCATAATTCTGCCGGATGATAGTAGAATGGCATTACTTACTAAGCTTACAGACAGCACACCCCACAGTTCAATAAGCGGAATGAAAACAACTTACGACTTCCGTGCGCAAATGCCCTAGTCAGGTGAGTTGCCCTGCCTGCTAGCGCTGGTTACATGATTCCAATTATTGACATAATTTGGGTCAGGGGGAATGTATTCTACATCCTGCCCAACATTTTGGGGAGGAATGCTGTGGAATACCTTGTAAGAAGCCAGTGCTTTCTCTTGTACTTGATTTCAGTCAGATAGCTGGAGAAAGAGATTCTTATGTGCCCATAACCCCAAATCAAACACAGAGGGTGAGAGAAGAAGCAGAATTAGTTCTCTGTCACTTTGGCATTTAGCACATTTTGATACTTCATTGTGGAAATGAGAACTAAACATCATCAGATTGACCAATACAATTCTACTTAGCCTTTCAAACAATATTTTGAGCTGCTTATTATGTTCATGTTTCTTTTTTTCTTTTTTTCTAAATTCAAAATTCCCTAACTATCAAGCCTGCTTTTTTCTTCTCTTCTCGTAAGATGGTTTTGACTCCAATCTGTTTTTTGAGGGAGAAGGAGAAAAATGTAGAAATTTTCTCATGGTCTCACATTGCTCAAATTTCAAAATTCTAGTCTACTTACAGACATACAAAATAATACCTATTAGTATCAGACAAGTTAGGATTTTAGTCTTTTTCAGTTGTTTGCATCTATTATTCTCATTTTATATTTCAAGTTATAAACTATTAAAACTGAGATCACTCAAATCTCTCTAATTGGCTTTATGTGGTGCTTATGACATTGGCATTGCCAAATATTTATATAGAAATGCTTTTGATGATAGTATCTCATTTAATTTTCAGATTTCCTAAGCATCCATGAATGAACTATTTCGTTTATTCTTAAAAATAATTTCGCCTTTTAAATAGCATTTGGTAGAATGTAGACATGGGTCAGTATACTTTACAGAGGGAAATGAAGAACATAACTTGATCTCATGATTTAGTTCTGTAAGAGTCAAGCCTAAGGGGTCTCGTGTTGATACAGTCACCATATACAGCAATGCATCTGTGATAAAAACGCATCAGGCAAACTTGCCTCTCCCTGTGCTGGTGAGACTGGCACATTTTTTTTCTCCTTAGCTCCAGTGGCAAGGAGGACAGAGTTTTTGTTTTTTAATAGAATACGGACCTGGCAAGAGATAAGACGAGACGACGTGCCGATGGTGGCACTAGTAAGAAGTAGGTAAGAGCATCCGGGGTTATAAGAGCACAGGCCAGTAAATCTGGGGCATCCTGTCACTGAGACTCTCTGGGACACCAACCAAAGGACCAGTTGCCTCCTTTTTTGGCCCCAACAGCTCCAGGAATTGAATCCCCATCTCCCTTTCCAATACTATTATTACATGCTTCTTTCACCCTGATTTTCTTTCCTTCTTGACCCCATGGGGAAAAGAATGGTCTTGTAGCATCTCACAATTCTCCCCTCCCTTAATTCAAGTGAGGTCCATTGGAAATTCCTAAACGTTTTTAGTGTTTCATTTTAAGAGGTTTTTTTACTGAGGAGAAGTCTCCTGTTGAGGAGAGATCCTTTTGTTTCCTCTCATCTCCTCTTTGTCCATAAGAGAAGAAACTTCTGCTCCAGCTGTTGTTGCTCTTCCCATAGGAAAGGAATTTCTCCTCTTGATTTTCCAGAGCCCGCAGTGTTCCTCGGGCCATAAATATACACTTTTGGCAGGGTCGGTGCAGCATTAAATTGGCAGTGCTCCCGTGAGGGAACCACATCTGGACAGAACCAATCAAGGTAGGCTACCCAGCCTGTTTACTTCCATTTTATTCTGTAGAATCATTGAGTTGCATCAGGTCTCTCTCGAAGCCCAGCCACGTCTTTTCCCCACAGGGCCGCCCCACAGGTATATATCCTCCAAGACTTATCTTCAAGAAGGCTTGCTTTGGCTTCAAATTCATACCAGATCTTTTAATCCAGTTCTTGCCAGCATAGCCTTGCAATGAGAGAGGATAATATCAGCTATTAATTTTTTTTTAAGCTCTTACTTTTGCATCTGGTTGTTATTCCCTGTTGTATATTTTAAGAAACCCTACAGGAGAAAGCAGAATGCGATAGGATTTAAGCAGCAAAATGCCACCCACAAGTTCTAATCCTGATTCCATTATCATCACCGTGTGGCCTTTCAGGAGTCATTTGGTTGTAAGAAATAGAACTTAGCTTAATAAAAGATTGTTTATTTTAAGCAATTAAGAGTATTTCATAGAATCCAATGAAAAGTTCAGCTAGAACCTGACCAGGAAATGGAACCAAGAATTGGAAAACTTAAATTTTTAGAGTTGGGAAGTCTGGCTGTCTCCCTTTCTTGGCCATATGGTCTTTTGTCTCTGCTTCTGCTTCATTGTTGTTTTGCTGCACAGATTGTATTTCCCGGAATCTCCCTGCTCACGACCCAAAGGTAGTTACTACAGCTCCCTGCAATTCATTGCTGCTCCGATAACCAACTAAAATTCCAATTTCAAATTCCAAGGACAGTGAATCTGATTGGCTAATGCCTGCAACGACTGTCCATCCTGGTCTAAATCAGTGTGGTCAGGGAGAAGCAGGGCACCCATGAGCATAATTTGCCAGGTACACCCCTGAGAGTATGGGAGGACTGCTCAGAGAAAAGGGAGTTGGCTGGGACATACACTCCAAAAAGTCTCTCCCTTTGAACTATATTTTGGTTCTTCCTTCCCTCAGTAGACCGGCAGGGGGAGGGGGGCAGCAAAAAGATCCAACCCAATTTGGAGGATGACAGGATTCTCAAATATAAACCAGTCGACAGTAGGCCAGACAGAGGACAGAGGACATCCGCACACACAGAACAGGGTGCAAAAGCAGGGCAAGGAGGGACCCTGGGGGCCCTGAGCACCGCAGAGCCTCAGTGCGGTGTGTGAGGCCGTGGCAGGCGGGGAACCCCGAGATGGGAGCTGACATCCGCAGCGGCACAGCTGTCAGACGGCCGGGCGGGAGCAGGGGAGTCTGGAGGCTGCGGCATTAACGGGGCCGGATTAGCAAAGATCCGAGGTCCAGTCAAGAGACCTGCCGTAGGCCCAGCGGCAGACGCGAGGAGGAAGGGGCAGATTTGCAAGATCTTTTGGAGCTGGGATCGACAAGGTTTTGCCACCAGTTGGACATAGAGAGTGAAGAAACAGGAATATTGGCAAATAAGCCGTGCACATAAGCTTTGATCACTTCAGGGATCATGGTGCCCATCGCCGAGGTCGCAGTGGGGGTCACCGCTGGATAGCCACCACTTTTCGGAATACTCGTGTTGTACAAAAGCACTGGGCTGGAGAGCTTTCCACTGATTATTTTATTTAATCATCATAATGTCTCTATGAATTTTATATTATCTTTCCTATTTTATAAATAAAGAATACAAGCTTTCAAGAATTTAGGTCCTTTGCATGTACTCACACAACTCATAAAGTGCAAAGTTAATTTTCACACCCATTTCTGTCTGACTTCAGAACAATCGAGCACTTAAAATTTACTTTTCTTAAGAGAGAAGAGCAAGTTTTAAGGAAAACATCAGTTTTGTTTTGGACATGTCGCACTGAGTTTCCTGTGAGACGTGGCTGAAGAGTCATTGGAGTGTGGGGCTGTGACTTGTGAGCCGTGTAGGCCGGACTCTCAGATTTGAGAGACCAGCAGCTTAAAGTGGGAGCCAGGAGGGCGGAGTGGTCGCTCGGGAGGGGTACCAGTCAGTCAGTTACTATGGAGATGCCTACCTCTCCCTGAGCTGCTTAACATTGTGGAATCGAAATTATCCAAACATACATACGACTTAACGGAATACTCATTTTTAACTTTAAACATCTTTCTGTATCAGTTGTTACAGCCCAACTTTTTGGTTTTTGTACTTCACCCCATCCCACTCCCCTTTTAAAAGATAGTTACCAGGAATTTGTCATTTTTACCTGTCTTTTCAAAGAACCAGTTTGTAGACTTTAAATTCTAATGCTCTTATTTTTATTTTAACTATATTTTCTTCCTTACGCTTTTTTCCTTTATGTTTTCTTTTGTTCTCTTTTTTTTTTGAAGATTTAAGTTGCATGCTAAATTCGTGTATATTTTCTTTGGTAGTTGAAAGCATTCAAAACTAAGAACTTACACTGACATTCTGTTTTCATCACATTCTGCAGTAATGTTTTAGTACTTGTTGTTTCTCGAATGTTCTGCGTTCACTCCTAAGACAGTGACGTTACCCAGGCGATCCTCACTGGCAGGATGCCTTTGGGGCACTGGGAGGAGGAACTAAGTTCTCCAGCACGTGTTGGCCAGCTAGCTCCGAGTCCATCAGCAAGAACTGTGCCATAGGTTACAAGAAGAGAGAAAACCCTTCTCTTTTTGGATATCTTCCAAAGTAACACGTCCAACCCTTTGGATACTTTCCCAACAGCCAGTCAGCAATGAACAGTGTGCCCTTGAGCAAGGGGCGGGGTGCACAGAGCGCCCCCGAAGCCCTCCCACCCCCAACGGCCTCCTGTGACTTGCTTCCCTCCACCCCAAGCGCCTAGGACCATTTCCCATAATCCCCATCTAATTGAACCATCGCAACATGTTAACTCCATTAGATTATTTGTTTCAGTTAGAGTACTTTATGTATCAGCTTCTGTGTCAGGGAACAATGTCAATTTTAAACCCCTTTATTTCAACCTGAGTTTGCCATACTTAGCCAGCAAACCCAATAAAGCTAAATGTTTTCCCAGGAAAATACAAATGTCATATTACATCGCTTGGATGTCATTTTATATCATTAAAAATAACATTAACTACTGTATGTAAAAGTGAATTTTATAATTAAATGTACTGATTTATATGTCATAGAAAAGTATAAAATGATTCTCTTCCAGAGAAAGACTTGTTTATACCGTGTTTGAGTTAGACCTACAGGCGCTTATCTGGGTTGTTCCTATTTAGCAGGCGGGGGGCTTTGAGAAGGGACCACTGGAATGACTGGTCAGGAGGCTTTATCCAGACCACATGGTAAAGGACAGCAGTGCATCCTGATCCTTGGTGTTAACCCCTTTTTTTTCATTTTTACGTAGAGAACTAAATTTAATGGTTTTTTTTAAGCATTATGCTGAATTGCAAAATGTATTAGGCTTTTTTAAGTGTCCTACCTTATTTTAGAAAACATTTAAAGCAAATCAATGTTTATCAGAAACAAGTCATAGGAAAAACCTAGTAAATGTTACTGCTTAATCTATTGACTTTGCGTTAGTGCCTCGAATGTCAAATCATGGAATCTTGCGTTAAATGATTATAGAGATTGTTGGTAAATATGACTGTATTAATGAAATTAATTTGAGAAATTTTGCCCTTACTTATGGGAAAGTGTACTCTATATGGAAACTCTGAGGTAGAGTACTTGAATTCTAACCTCAGCATTGTCGGCATTCAGATTTTTTGATCTTGATGGAAGTAAATTAACATCACTAAGTCTTTTCTTCCTCACTGGCAAAATGGGAATAAAAATTCTGTCTCCACCCATCATACAGTGATCTTATGGTGATTGAATGAAGTTGAATATTTGAAAATGTTTGGTAAAGATATGTTTGGTTAGATAGAGATAGAGATAAAAGTATATATTCAGTACTTTTAATTTTGTTTTATTAATATTTTAAATTATCTTATTGTTAAACAGTGAAACAGTAAGAAAAAATCAGTCATATAACCAATGCCTTGTACCCAACACCCAATTTAACATATTATAAAATTCTGCCACATTTGCTTCTGATTATTGGTGTGAATAAAACATTACAGATATAAGTTATAGTCCACCATGGTTCCATTCTCTTTCCTCTTTCCCTAGAAATTACATAGTATTTTATGAATACATCATAGTAATTCAATTATGTTCAGTTTAGGCTCCCTATTCAACCTTCACAGTTTTTTATACATCTCACAATTTTACTCCGAGAATGAGTAC
>CM053508.1:78518288-78657956 GCA_028627145.1 Eidolon dupreanum | reverse complement strand
TTTTTTTTTCCTCAAGTCCATCCTGTCAAGCTGAAAGCGTGAAAGTTATTTTCTGGTGGTGTGATTAGATTGGGTCTGAACTCTCCAGCTGGCAGGCCTGTCTGTGACTGGCGGCGGCCTGTCCCCAGTGCTTGTCATTTTCTGACATGCCTGACAGGATGGGGACAGCCGCCCCAGACAGGTTCATTAGATGGTGTTTTCTACAGCTGGGCTAAAAGTAAATAAATAAATAAATAAATAAATAAATAAATAAATAAATAAATAATAGTCTGCGCTTCGTCAAGGCCCAGGCTACAGGGGCCTTTCTTGTTGGTTTAAACCAGGGCCTTGTTTTGACAAATTTTGATCTGTGCAGTTTTTAGATTTTTCTGACACATTTTTGTTTCCATCCCCTTTGGCCTGCACCGTCTGCACTCTGCCTTGTTGCTGCTTTCAAAATCCTAACAGTCTTCCCCAGAGGAAAAGAACCATAGGTATTGAGATCTTAAAAGAAAAATAAAAGCAGTGTGATGCTCTATAAAATAGCAACAGTTAATTTAATTCCGTGGTGATCTGCCCAGTGGTAAGAGAAAGAACCTTGGGATTTGCTATAAGCCAATTACAAGAAAGGTTAAGAGTTTTTCTAGTGCCAGAAACATGCCATCTACATGAGAACATAGTATCATTACTAGCAGTCTACACTCTGAGAAACATTGCTTTTCAAACCTGCCAGAAATTTAAGCTATCTTCATTCTTGGGCTTTTAGAAAGCTGACAGTTTTCTGCCTGTATTGATGGGCTTTGATGTCAGGAAGGGAAATTATAGAAGATTATGGAATACCTGCTAATAAAACGAGAAATAGATTCCAAAACTAAATTTAGAAATATGTTTCTTTGTCAGTGATAGGCTTCTTTTAAGGTTAACTGGGTTTGCCAAAAATTTGGTGTGCATTTGAAACATACATGCATACAGAGTCACGATTTATCATTTTCAACCCTAAATTTAAACTTTTAAAACTGTCATGTTGGAAAGGGAAAAAAAATTGTTAGATGAGGAATTGTTCTTTCTGGGTTATACGTGCAATTAAAAAGTAGATATTGGCATCTTTACTTTATAGACTTGCTAGCTACAGTCTCTTTGTTCTTAACGTTTCTGATAGCTGCGTTTCATTGGGAGAAATATTTGATCTTAACTTTTAGTGAGGAGAACATGCTCAGATAAAAAAACATTCGACCACGTACTTCGACATAATCTTAGTGCAACTGTTACCTATCTTTCCGTTCACATGCAAGATAACGAAATGTAATACTGCTTGTATCTCTTGTCATTTTGTCTTTGGTGTAATAAACAGCGTTGCTGAAAAGAAGCAAGGTCCTCATTCACAGTAATCTTAGCCCTTACCTTTCCTTTGTATTGTTAGTTTCTGCTGCTTTAGTTCCCCGTCTCTATGACAACTGTTTAAATTGGGATGGGCAACTGTCATCTGGAGTATTACTGAGAGAAAAGTGTTAGTGAGCACACAGTTCCCATAGATAGAGCATTTCAATATAATCCAATTTTAATTGAGCTCCAGAGACTTTGATGTGCTGCAGAAGGGTTGGGCGAGAGCTATTCCAGGGAGAAATTAAAGCAGCCCAGCCAGGCTTCGCCGCTCCAGACTGTCACCGTTTTAAGTGAGCATTAGCATCAGACTTAACCTGCCCCTATGGAACATCTCACTTCTTTTTTTCAGCTTTTCGCTGATTTATTTCTCCATATGTAAAAGCAAAGCACTTTCATCTTTCTATATATGTTTTTATGCCCATTCGATGGGGCTTGCAAAGCTCATACTGGACCTGCGATTATCTTAGGCTCTCTGTCGGACTTTGCTGTCTTTGGAGGTTCACAAAAGAGAAAGGGAGTGGAGATTAGTTTTAAATTGTCAACTATCATATATTAAACTTTCTTTTTAATATCGCTTTGTAAAACCCTGTGTAGATCTAAAAAGTTGAAGGAAGTATAATTTTTTTATTTAGCTTTGATTTATCATTGAATTTCATTTTGATGTTTAGACGCTTTGGCATTTATTAAAGGCTAGGATTTTTATTTCAAAATGCATTAAAATATCTTTGCCTCATCATATGAAAAAATATATATTAGGCAAAGCTAGTTTAGAGCAGATGAACACAAGGAAATCAGTCCTTAATGGAGAAAGCATTGATCTTTAAAAAAAAAAATGGGGAGGAAAATGGGTATTTTTTTATGTATAGTTAAAGACCTCTTAAATACTTTGAAGTATAATGTTGAACATATGTTAACTGTTTTACTAAAAATAAAAATGACTAAGACCACAATGTTAACTAAAATAATTAAATATAATGCTTGCAGTGTCAAAAGCTTCGTTGTAGGTATGGTAAAATTAGCGAACTCGCTACCTGTTTGTGACATACTTGAGATTTCTGATCTGTATTGGAACATTTTACAAACAAATAAAAATGTTGAGAGATTAAGTAAAATTATGACAATAATTAGGAATTAGTTGCCGGTTTACTCTAAAGCTCATGAAGCTTGGGTGTCGGGCTCCTCACTCCACAGGGCCCGGGGAAAGACGGAGGTCGTCGGGAATTGTAGACTGGTCTCAGTTTACCCACTTGCCTTAAGAGACCTCAGAAGGACACAACCTGCATTCTAAGCCTCCAATATTTGTTGTGGGGTTTTTTCTCATTCTAAATAAATATCCAGTTACATAGATAATTTTTATTTATAACTTTGTATTATAATTTTTAAAAAGGTGTCCCAGATAATGTAAGCTTATTCCACACTTTAATGACCTTATTGAATTCCCCCTACGCATTGGTGGGCATTTCCTCCATTCTTTTGTTATTGTAAACAATGCTGCAACGAATAATCTGGTACATGCTTCGTCTTGCATTTGTGGGAGTATAGCCACAGGACAAATTCCTAGAAATGAACTTGATGGGTCAAAAGGTACATGTGTTTGGAATTTGGATAGATAATGCAAAAATGCCCTCGATTAAAGTTATACCAATTTGTGCTCCCAGTATCAGTATCCTTGGTGAGTGCCTGTCTTCCTATCAGCAAGATCAGTATGATGAAACTTCTAGATTTTCACCAGTTTTACAGATAAGAATAGTATTTCCATATAGCTTTAATTTTACTGTGGGTGAGGCTAATCATGCTTTCAGTCAAGAAAGAGTCATTTGTACTGTTTTCTGTGATTTATCTATTTGACTTATTTTAAGCAAAAATTTACTGTGTCAATGTCTGTAGGACAGTTTGTCATACGTATGTATTTTTGTATTAGATATCATGCAGACATACTATATATTATGAAACTTATATATGTATGCATATATCTCCTTTTTTACCTACTTTCCATCTAGATTAATTTGTTATTACTCTATGAAACATCCTCCCAAATTTTAGTGGCATTAGTTATAAGGATTAGAATATTTTTTAATTTACCTATGTACTCAATAAAAACCTTTCTGCTCTGCAATTTTAAAAACTTTAACTGCATGACATTATTGAAAATACAGTTAGCTAACGTATGCACATTTCATAATGTATTAACTGTATAGAATTCTGTGCCATGAGGGTCACCTTCTTTATCACTTAGTTTACCATGTGGATATTTCTAGTATACGCTTTTATTTAGTTACTAAAACGTAAACACTGGAGGCACGTGCGGCAGTGCTCCGAGAGCCGCACACGCATCTCGTGTGCCAGACACTACGTCAAGCGCCAGGGAAGACATTCTGTGTTCATGTGGGTTAAAACTGAGACATGAATAACCTCCATATCTGGAGAAGATAATATTATTAGATTTATTCATGCTGTTAGTGGAGGGCAAAACTTTAAAAACAAACTAGATATTTTAATTTATTTATATCTTATTCACTGGTTATCATTTCTTTCAAGTAGTCAAGTATAGACAGATTCATTGTTTTTGCTGACACAATTTTCTTTGCGCAGTTTACATTTCTGTGGGTGATGACGAGCAGAGACAGTGCCATATCTTATCTTTTTCTCAACACTCATCATCTGCCAGTAACCCTAAACCTAGAGAATGGGGGAGAGCACCATTCACCTAGTCCCTGGAGCCAGAGACTCTTGCAACAGCTTCAGTTCCTCCCATTACTTTATGTCAGCATAAAACAAAGCAAAAACACGCAAGTCCTATTAATCCTGTCTTATAAATGTGTGCACTGTCTTTCCCTTCTTCCTACCTACGGCAGCTGCCTTAGATTAGAGTTCCTTCATGTCCTGCTTACTGGCATAGTCAGATTTTCAGTTTAGCATCCCTCCCTGTGCTTCTCATGGCTTCCGGAATGGCCTTTCCAAAATGGAGATTTAATCTCATACCTGCGCTCACTTTAAGGGTTCTCAATGGCATCGCTGTCATCATTAGAGCCACCATCCACTGAGAGCTAAGTTGAAAATCCAAGTCTCCGTTAATCCTTTCTGCAGTGAACTCTCTGGACAGCCTTTTGCCTCTAGAAAGGTGACCTCTGCTACTTATGGTAGAGACACCTGTTTAATACAGCAACCTAGTTCATTGTTCAACAATCCAGTGGAATAGAATTATTATATGAATCGAGTATTAAGGCATGAATAGAAACTGGGAGCTCCATTACAGGAGGGGCCATCTTCCTCTTGTTCACCGACGTATTCCCATCACCTAGCAAGCACAGTGTCTGGAACTTGGTAGGTGCTGACTAAATCTTTGTTTGATGAATCAGTGAAATGTGATGCTAACAGCTTTTGCCTAGGGACAGAGTACTTAATCATGATGATCAAATGAAACAGATAAATAGCAAATTCTCAGCAAGTAGTATTTTGCTGCAAATAAAGAGCTTTACAATCAAGAAATATAAAGTAAACAGGAGAAACAAAAATAATCTAGGGGCATATGGGAACACAGAAGAGACTTTGGGGGGATACCTAACACTGGAAATACTATTTTCATTACCTGCAAAAGTTGGGAGGTCTCTAAAAACCTCTTTTTACCCCCAGTTACAGGTATTTATGAAAGACATTCATGGACTGCAAGGGGCATTTACTGAGCTGTTTACATTTAAATTGACTTGCATTTCTTGAAGAGGTGTTAATTATTCTCTAATGTTGAGAAATGAGAGTACAAGTAAAAATACCACAGGAAATTCAGTAACTAAGTTGTCTCTAGCTGAAGCAGTAAGATTTTTTTTTTTAAGATTAAGCTTCAAACACAGCAGACAGAACACTCAAAGCCATATAAGTGGCTTTGAGTAAGGGCATATAAGTGGCATATAAGAACAGATTCTGGGACGTAAGCAGACTTGGTGGAACCACTGTGAGACGCAGGGCACTTCGGTCCAGAGAGCAGTCAGTGGCCGCTGGAGCGGGGTCGGGCTGAGACCAGAGCGGGGCTGCCCCCGCCACCGCTCAGCGAGACTCCCAAAGCCGGCGGGGCAGGATCGCGAGTTTAGTTGTCCAACACCTTCACGTCTCCACTAGACACTTTATGCGTTTGTTCACTTGCTACGACAACCCCGCAAAGTGGATGTGATCATCCTGCTTTCGTGTTAAGTGGCGAGAATGTTCCCCAGGTAACGCCGCCGCTCGGGGGTGGCTGAGTCAGACGGCAGCCTGTCTGTCATCCTCTAACATCCAAGTTCTTTCTGCTCCATCATGGCATGCAAGTGCACAGAAATGATCACAGTCCACCAAACGAAGCGCTAATGAAGGGCCCACCAACCGTACACCCCGGCAGAATGAGCAAAGGCGACAAGGGCACATAACACCCATTCTGCGGGGTGCAGGTGCCCGTAAGAATAAGACCTGGGCTGAAGGGCTTCCTGAGTCCCAGCCCCTTGCATGAAGATGGGGCTCGTTCTGGAGCTGCTCTTTGGGGGACAGTGGTTCTAGAGGTGCTCCAGCTGTAAGGGAAGGCGAACACATTCTCGCGAACCCCAGGGGTGCGTCTGCCCGGTGCTTGGGCTGTCACGTGAAAACACGCTTAGCTCCAAACTCATATTGTATGAAAACAGCTTTCAGTTGGTAATTACCACAGAAAAAGAAACCTTTAAAACAAGAAAATTAATTCACTTTCATGTTGTCTCCCTGGCCCCTGATATCCTGGTGCCTGCCTGTCGGATCCTTGGCAAACAGTAAATATCTTTTGAGGAAATGCTCTTTTGAGCAGTAGGCTTGCAGTACATAGTAGGGCATTTATCAGGCGGACAAGGAGGGAAAGCTGTTCTAGAACATATACAAAGTATGGAAACATTTAGCATCGCTTATTTTTAAAAACTTTAATAGACTTCATTTTTAAACAGTTTAGGTTTACAGAAACTTGAGTGGATTCATACACAAAGTTCTTAGTGTGTGTGTGTGTGTGTGTGTGTGTCTGTGTGTGTGTGTTAATCAGGCTTTTTCCTTCTTCAAATAACAGAGACATGAAGGTTACAAGAGGTAGTAAGAGTTTGTAATAGACACCCTAACTCAAATGCCTTTGCATGTATGTATGTATATATATATGTATGTATGTATGTATGTATGTGTGTATATGTGTGTGTGTGCTTGTATATGTGTATGTATCATAAAATTATACCAAGTTCTGAACTATACTAGTCCGCAGGGTTGATTGATTCAGCTGTTCCTGAAATGTTTCAAGAACCCAGGTTCATTCCCCATCTCCACTTTGTCGTCCATGGTCCTCACTCTCACACTGACAGCAATGCGGCTTCAACACTCCCCCAGATCAGCGTAAGCTCAGGACTGTCCAGAGGAGGAGAGAGCATCTCTTCTGCTGGTCTCTTCTTTAGAATGAGGATGCTGACTGCCCTCTGGGACCGGCCGTGGGGTGAGTGTGTCCCGTCTCAGAAGTGCATGGAAGAGACTCGGGACCTGGAGGCAGCAGCGGTGTTGGTCAGGAGGGTGGAGGGCGGGGGAGCAGGTGTAGATCCCGAGTGGGGAAGCAGCAGCATCTGCTGCCGCGTTTATCGTAGGAGAGTCTAGTAAAGTTCGAGCAGGAGTTCTCGTCAGGCCTTCTGAAAAAGGTTCCAGTGGTGCGGTTTTTGGACATCCCGTCAACCGCACACACCCATTAACACGATACAGCGCCCTTACCCTCTGCCTCTGTTGATGTTTTTACTACTGCAGACTGAGTGACTGTAAATATACATCTAATTCAGTCACTTACCAAATTATTTATTGAGTTTCGACGATGTGACGGGCACTGTGCAAAGCCATGGAGATACAAAAATGATCAAAGAGTAGGGAAATTACATTAACAAACTCCATAATAAATTTGCAAAATCGCATCTGTGGCGCGTGCTGTGAAGAGACCTCTCACAGCATGGACAAGGGCTGGAAAGGAGACCAGGGCCCGGGGCCGGGAGAGCACAGTGCTCCCGGGCGCGTCTGGAGCAGGACGTGGTCACGTCTGCACTAGACCCACCTCCTCCGTGCCTTGGCTTCTGCTTCCTCCGAATGCCTGCTGCTTTCGGATTTCTGGTGACTGCCCTCTCTGTCTTTTGGCTTCTTCCCACCCTCCTGTTAGAGTTGTCTCGAAATATCTGACATCCAAATCGTTAAGACGCACTGTGTGATGGAGGCAGCCAGCCGGCACTCGGGGAATCCGGCCCTGATGGACCGGATTCTGGCCAGCCGTGGCTCTCCTGCTTCGGGAACTACGTAACAAGAGGTGTCCATCCCGTTCAGTCCACCAGGGCCAGAGGGGCAGGGTCATCGTGAGCAACGTGGTAAAGAATTGAGAATTGCATAATGAATTGAGAATCAACTCTGAACTGTCTTGATATGACTGCTTTTAATTAATATAGATCATATACATTGAGAACTTTGCTGCACATGTGTATTACTAAGTATAGATCAACAAAAGCATTTCTAATGATTTACTACTGTTAAATCGCTGCTGTGTGCTGGGCTCAGGGCTGTGTGAAGGATGCAGAGATGCCCTCGGGAGCTCACAGGTTAGGAGGAGTAAACCGACACTTACAACGACGTTTCGGTAGTGGACAGGGTGTCAGAGTGGTTATGGGGCTCGTCTAGCTTCGTCATCAATAGCAGTTAATAGAAGAACAAAATAAGGAGGGATCTGCTGGGCAGAAGAAACACCACGTGCACGGGCACAGAGCATGACAGAACGTGGCACATTTGGGAGCTGAAAATTGTTCAAGATGGTTGGGATTTAAGAGCTAGGCGTAATGCACAATGTGGCTAAATATGAGATTTTTACACTACTTCTAATAGTAGTTACTGCTTCCTAAATTACTATGTACCATAAGTACATATGCTTTACATACATAAACTCTTATGATTTTCATGACATACTAGGATCCAAATTTTTTAAAAATGCTTGAAACTCTAATGAATATAAATGGAAAAGTACGCTAGCATTTATATTATGTGTGTTTTCTCAGGTAAATATAAACCAGCGTTAACTAAAGAAAAAATAATTTTGCCTTTAAATTAAAAAAAATAAGATTTCTCTCTTCACTGTACGTTTCTCACTACTTCTGTGTGTTTAAATTTTTAAATAAAATTTGTTATACAATTTTTAAGTAAAACTTTAAAAAATAAAGAGTTTTTAATGTTTTACAAGATTTCTCTCATAACAATTAGATATCCAGTCAAAAGCAATTCTCCTTTATTGTACTCTATATAGTAAAACTGACTTAACGATTGCAACAGTAATTACTGCAATTCACCCATCTAATCTTATATCATTTCTGACTGTACCTAAAACTTTAATTGAAATATTTCCAAAAAGAGGAAACTGTGTGCTAACAATTTACAGCATTTACAAAATCAGACCCAATTACCGAGTTGATTCAAAGAAAACTCTCTAACTCAGAAATCAAAATGATCTGATACAAAAGAAAATAAATCTTAAAACAGGAGATGTATAAATGTAACTAGTTTAAAAATTGTCATTATGCAGAGTAATACAAGGAGAGTTAATGTGCTCAGTATGGAAATGAAAGTTAATAGTAGAAACTAGAAATTAGTTTCTTTTCCAAGTGTAGAGTTCTCCCCTGCTATCTTTTTTTTTTTTTTTTTTTTTTTTTGTAAAATAGCAGCAGAGGGACAAATACAAGATTTTAGAGTTTGCCAAATTTGAGAAAATGAGGAAACACGGCCAAATATATAATCCTTACACATGGGGACATTCATGAGTAGGACAAAAATGAAGCAACCTTGCCAATATCATTTTTTAATTTTGGGGAGTTTTACCATAATTTTGAGAGTATGCATTTGAAAATGAAGTCAGCACAGAGGACTCCAGCTGCTCCTCAAAGTGGTTTGTAAATTAAATTTTAAAGATTTCATTCAACAAAAATTGAATTCCTTTCATGTGCAGGTTCTGCAAAGAATACCAAATAGAATTCAACTTAGTCTCATATCTCTACAGTTGTTTAGGGGACGTTTATAACAAAAATGTAGAAGTACTTGCCACCACGTGAGAGACACTATTGGAGCGGTATAAATCGTACTCTTGAAAGAGTTCCTGGTTTTCTTCTAATGAACATCAGATAACATTTGCATAGATTTTTGGAGCAGCACAGCCCTTCTCTAGCCAAACAGCCTCTAGGCTGTAGCAACAGCAATGATCCCTGAAGTGCAGATTTAGTCACCTCACCTCCTTTAACACAGTGCCTCTCCATTGTTCTCAGACCAAAAGTCCGAACTCTTTAACATAAATTACACGATGTAACCCCACAAACTGGCTCCTCGCCCACCTTTTTTTATTCTAATCTTATTTTCACCTCTCTCCTCTCCCCAAAGCACCGTGTTTACCTATGTGTTGTCCCTACTGCTTGGGACACTCATCTTTCCCTGTCCCCTCCCCCACACTGTGATTCTCCACCAGACTGTGAGCCCCTTGAGGACAAGGACTCTCCGCCTCTCTTGTTTGCCACTGGATCATGGCCGTCGTTTGATAAATCAAAGTCGCTGAAAGAAAATAACATTGAAAAATCATGAGGACAAGCTCAGCGGGGAAGAGCTGGTCTAATTACAGGCTGTTTGTTGGATAGGAAGAAGTCTTCTTAGAGTTATCACTACTAACAATGAGAGTGGTAGCCGATGTCCCAAAGTTAAGAGATTGGTACTGTGATTTGTAGAATATAAACTGCCACTAAGGAAACAATAGCTGTGGCTGTCAGTTTCAAAGGTTCTACGTTGTGGTCCAGAGTTTCCTTCTCTCTTGCTGGTAGTGTCATTAATGAAAGTTAAACCCAAACAGCAATCTGCTGCTGCTGCTGCTGTGTGAGTGAGTGAGTGAGTGTGAGTGTGTGTGTGTGTGTGTGTGTGTGTGTGTGTGTGCGCATGACACATACTCATGAGACAGTAGGCATTAATTATAGCAGTAAGCTAATATCTAAGTACTTCCTATGTGCCAGGCACTGTACTAAGCATTTTTAAATAGAGTTATTTAATTCAGTCCTCACGACCACCCTGGGAGGCTGGGTACTGTTACTTCCCCTGTCTTTATGATAAAGAAGATGAAGACTTGAAAATTAACTAATTTGCCTAAAGACTCGAAACAAGTAAGGGAGGCTGGTCCCAGAGAAGCTTCAAGTCTCAGATAGGCAGGTAAATCCATTGATGAATTAGAGCGAAATACGGGCTTCTTAAATAAAAAGCTCTCTGTGGATGGGCTGCCTAAATTTCCCTCAATTATAGGATGTTTCAACTGTGTAATTTTAACCCATATACTGATAACAACTGTAATTATGAATATTTAACCTCAGAAGAATAACAATATACTATATATTTAATTTTCATTGAAAATGTATTTTCTAGAAACCATTCTGCCAGCTTAATTTCTTGATTATTTCTGTTTTCTTTAGAGTTAAGCCATTTCTAGTTTTTTCTATTTTCAAATGAAAACATGAAAACATTTGACTCAGTAATCAACTTTTTGGCCTATATTAGATTTTACTGATTATGGTGCCTGCCCTTGACAGTTTTATTCTGATGATTCGATTCATTCATTGGATAAAAGACCAAAGTGAGACTTTTCCATCCCATGTCTGAGAATTTCTTTATTATGTAGAGCTGGTCTCTTACCCTTGTCCTCCTTTTTTTTTCCCACCCACCCTGTAAAACAATTTCAGAAAACTCTATACCACCCTACGCATGTCTAAGTGAACATATGAAATTTTTTCATAAGTTTAAAAATTTTTTTAAAATATAATATCCAGTATGCTGTAAATATTGATATTTTAAAATAACATTTTCACTTCACTTTTTGGATATACTCAATAGAATTGAATATATCTGATAGAATAGTAATTTGATTACTATCATCTATTTTAAAATACACATATAACCTAGTTTTTCCAATGGACACTTTATGTAATTCCTCTTTCTCTTGAACTCATATTTTCACTTAATTCTCTCCCCCAAATTTATCAAGTCTAAAAACATTTTATACTTGAAAGACTTATATTGGTCACTATATTTTACAAACCTGCAAAAAGCATATACATTTATGAATTGAAATTTTAATTTAAAAAATTTTAAAGCATAAAATTCTAAATGTTTGAAATTTTTATTCTAGAGAAAATTATTACTACAAATATTATCAACAACATAAATATATTGTGGCCTTGAAAAATACTTATTAAACACAAAAAGTAAAATGCTATTGGTAATTTATCTCTTAGTGAGATGAGCAGTTAATATATTTATATAAGAATATCGCTTATTAATAAGACAATACAGAGGTTAATATTAGAGCTTCTAACTTTCTTTTTTGTAGATGTGTTGAAAAATCTTATTCACACAAATAAAAAGAAGAATATTGAAGTTTTATTATAGCA
The DNA here is from genome assembly GCA_028627145.1 of Eidolon dupreanum. Lineage (NCBI taxonomy): Eukaryota > Metazoa > Chordata > Mammalia > Chiroptera > Pteropodidae > Eidolon > Eidolon dupreanum. Next base: position 78,646,146 of record CM053508.1, on the reverse strand, counting down.
ATGCTGTAATTTTTGTATCACTTCTAAGTTATATGCTAAAAATCACCTAGTGATCTATCATCAAAAATTATTTTTAGTTATCTGTCAACTGACAGCCCAATTAGATCCAGCTTCAGCTCGTAAAAGTGAATTGGGAAACCATCTGACTCAATGAAAGGATTTTTTTAACCCAGTCACTAAGGACATACACTTTTCAGCACCTCCATCAGTATTTTGAATTGTTTCTTCTTTGAAGCTCCCACCCCCCACCCCCCAGTAGATCTCATACCCCAGGCAGTACACCAGAGAGAGCCCTTCCTTTTTTTTTTTTCCTAATTGGAAAAGGGCAATGAGAGAAGGGCGGGGGGAAAGAGAGCCTGTGCCTCCCTCACAGGTTCATTCTCAGGCAGATAGATTTTAAGAAGCTAAGGGTCTTAAACTTGCTCTGTTCATTTGGCATACCTAATTTACCTTTACCCGTGAAGTAGCACATTGTGTTGTTTCTTGTTTTTTCCATAACCTAGTTATTTTGCATATCTTATAACCCTCCACACCTTTGGTGAGGAAATCGCATCCCTGAGACATGAGCAGAAGACCAGGAGGGCGTGCCAAACATGTCGCAGTCTCCACTCCCGCGTCCTCACCCCACGTACCAGGGGCATGAGCCAGACAGAGCTGACCTCGCACGTGGCCACCTTAGGACCCATGCTGCTTCTATCTTGTGGTTTAGCTTTCTTTCTGAGACTTAGAATCCTCTTCATGCAGCCGGCAGACAGGAAGAGTATGGAAAATCACGTATGACTATAAACCTGAAGTTACTTTTGAACTCTTCCATCTTGAACATATTTGTTATATCCAAAATCATTGATAATAGATACAGGATTATAAAAGTAAGGGGGACTCGTAACTTGACATTGTGCTAAAAGCCGTTTAATTAAACCATCCGAGCTGCAGTCGTTCGTTTGATGTGAGGGTCTCGTGAGCACTGAGCGGGTGTGTCCACCCAGCCTCCTGCGGCAGCCTCATCAATTCTTAACGGAAAATATAACTTGAAGCAAAATTCAGATTTTTCATATTCAAAGAAGAAAGTATCTTTAATACTCATTTTAATATATGTGTTAGATGACCTGAGATCGGCAAAGCTATCACTAAACAAGTACTTTGTACATTGCACAGTATTAGCTGCCTTAAAAGGAAGAAAAGATGAAACTGATCTGACAGCTATATACATGATCCTGACAACATGTACATGTCTGACACGCATGAGTGCACAACAACCCTCTTTTTCTTCAACAAGATCATCAGATCATATGTGTTAAGCACACACATTTGGGCGAGGCGGTTTACAAAGGGTCTCTGTGACATTTGTTTGCTATGGCTTCCTGTGCACTTCAGCTCCTGAAGTGGAGCAGACCTCGGAGTATGAGACTACCCTGAGCTCTTTCTCCCTTCGCCTTTTTGGGATGCTAAGCAGTTAGCTCAAAATCATTCAGTGGTCACTCAAGAAAAATCACAAAGTGCCCTAAGATTTGGGATCCAGATGCTTTCGTATTCTTGTTTATGACCTATATGATGTAATAAAAACTCCGTTTATTTAATTTTCGGAAAATGAAACTGAATGGGGTCATTAGCATTTGTTGATTAGATTTCATAGTATATTAGATAATTTGGAGAAGCAGGCAGGCACAAACGGGATGATATGGAAAGGCTGACTTAAAGCAAAAACCACAAACCTCAAGTATAAATGAAAGTGCTTACATAGTTTCGAAAAATATCCTGGACTGTAATGAAAAACAAACTTAAAGAGTTATTATAGAAGGTCCTGAAACTTATATAGGCTATTATGTAACTAGTAAAGGTATAAATAAAACACAGACAATATTATAATATCAGGTTATATTTCAGACCTGGGCTTGATGCCCAGATTTTTATAGAAATGTGCCGTAAACTTGATATTTAATCAACTATAAGTGATATTTCCTTACATTTCTGAAATATGTAGAAATTGATAAAACAACTCATCAGTTGCCTGAAGTAGTGTCCCAACTGTTGCTCTGCCTTTAGTCTCAAAACCTCCACTTTCTCTTCCACGTGCCGCCCTCACCACGGTACACGTTCCACCTTCCCCGAGTGTCAGGGCTTCTCGTCACCCATAAGCACAGGAGATGGGGGCACAGTCCAAGGAAGACCATGGCACCTGCAGAACTTACTTGAATGCTAGTGTTTATCTCAACAGTTCATCATTTGTTACATTTTATTTTTCAGTCTGTGTTCATTTTACTTTAAAAAAAAAAAGTTTTAAATTACTTACCAGAAATAAAATTGATGGCCAAGAAGAGTGCCAAATGATATTCTCTGACACTCCTTAGTATACATTTTCTTGTGTGAGAGGCATAAGTCTGTAAAATGAAGTCAAAACGCCATAGCCTAGAGACCTTCCTTAACCCCTCTGGGGTGAAGGAATTCTTTTACTGTGGGGTGAGGTCTTTCAGGATGAGACATAACCCATCTAGAGTTCTCAGAGGTGCAAACTAAACTACTGAAGAAGTGAAAGAAACCAGTTCTATTGAAACTGCTTTTTTAGGCCTGGATTAAGTCTGAAGTGGGCTCCACCATTAGGATAATAAGCATGTGAAGTCTGAAGGCCAAACTGGAAAGCTTTTCCCAGCTCAGCAAGGAGTCGGACATGCGTGCACTTGGTGAGGTGTGTCGTAATCTCCCCCATAGGTGTGATCTCTGTCAGTTTCTCTTAGTGATTCATTCAACCAGCAAGTGTACCTGGGGCACACAGGTGCCAGGCACTGTTTTAGGCGCTGTGTATTGAACAGTAAATAAAATAGACAAAGGTTCTGTTCTCATGGAACTTTCATATCACAGGGAGAGACAAAAAACAGACAAATAAGAAAATAAATAAGTGCCATGCACAGAATTAAAACTAAGCTATGTAATAAGAGGAGACAACGAAGTTAGGACGCGGTAACTCTCCATTGGGTGCCAGGAAAGGCGAGCTCACAAGAGGGGATATAAACAAAATTAATAAAAGAAATTTAAGAGTGCTTGCATTCCGTAATCAATTGCATAGTCGTTTGCATTCCGTAGTCAATCTTGAAGTAAACAAGAAGGGGAAGTAGGGGGTGGTTTACTATGAAACAAAAAAAGAAGACTCCAGGCTCCACTGGGTTTTCTGGCAGGAAATTATGACCAGCTTCCTTTTTAGGGATTTCAAAACCTCAACTATAACATGGGTATCTGTAAGGTAATTAGGCAGATTTTTTTTTATCAAGTTATAAGAAGTTTTATACGTGTGATTTTTCCCTGCCAGGGCCTTTTGGTGAGGGCTGTGAGCTTATTCAGATACCCCTCTTGTCTGGAATAGCTTTGGAGCCTTGATCTCACTCCTGGAATGTGCTTTCTGAGCTGTTTACTAGCTACTAGCAAAATAATTTTCTTTTAATTTTATTCTCTCTCTTTTCACTCCTTGCCTTCAGGCTTTACTGAGTTCCTCTGATTATCTTAGTGCCTTTTTTTTTTTTTTCTTGCTCCTGAGAGCCCCTCCTGGAGTGAAGAAAGTGGTGGTCAGGGAACTGATGGAGTGTGTGTACCAGCATGGCTCCAGGCAGGAGAGAGAAACCACAGAGCAATTTAAACAGGGAAAGTGTGATATATACATAATTAGAATGTAAATTACAACAGGAGATTGGAGCAACAAGGCAATGGTGAGTAAGAAATAAAAAGAGAGAGAGAGACCTCTGTTTAGAACCATATGTAAAAAGCAGCCACCATCCTTAGAGCTGACCTCAAACCCAAGGGATTGTCCCTGCAGGGCTTGTTGGGGAGGGCGTGGGAGCCTGTAGCTCACCGAATGGTACAGAAGTCACTGCGGGGGCCCAGCTGGGGGATCTCTGTCCTCTGAAATTTTCCGGAAATCCACCCTCTAGGGAGTGGGTGAAGCTGGTCCTAGGAGGCTTCTCACTAGTGCACTCTGCTACAAAACTGGAGAAAACTGCCAGTCAAGGTGGGAGCCGGGACTAGAGGGGCCCCCGCAGTCTGCAGGACCCCCCAAGTGAGCACGCCAGAGCCAGGAAGAAAACGCCTTTCTCCTGCGGTCTCTTCAGTGTCCTTTCCTGACAAAGCCTAACACCGCACCAGCTGGAAAAGGGAAAATGAAGGGCACGTATTCGTTTTCACGGAACAAGCAATTAAGGATGAATTTGGAACTGCAAAGCAATGTATTGATAACTGGCATTATTGGTCAGACATGGCGCACTTAAGGAGTCAGGCTACCTTCTACATGTGTATGAGCTACCTGCCTGCTATAAGTAACATAAACTAATAATGTGTTTAATGGAAACTGATAATGTGTAAATATTCATTATTAAATCATGGTTCCCAAAGAGAAAAAAATTAAAAATATGAGTGTGTGTGTGTGTCTGCATCTTCCTGGGTTACTGGCTTAGTATAATGATGCCAAAACAGCTTTCATGGGAAAGTCTCTCCTATTTTTCTGAGATTATATTTATTTTATAGGGTTTTCAAATGGCCATTTTATATATATTAGTGAAATAGTGGTCACAGTGAAAGATGGTTTTTGTTGTTGTGGTTGTTTTATTTGCCTTAAATTTTTTTCCTACTTGACGAAAAATAAGTTAACACTGTATTAGTACCTTTTCCATTTTAAAAAACTTATAGTGGTCTATGAAATTCAAATCTGGAAACAGTTGTACCCAAATGAGAATTTAGGATACATTGTGGCACGTCACCGTTATCCTTCTGTGAAATGTATAAAAAGTTTTGCATTTAGGAACTGAAAAACAGTTGTCACATTATGTTCGACAACAACATATATAAACTTAGAAATAGAACTTAAATAAGCTAAAGTCATGTACTTTATATTCAGTGTCTCCACTTAAACTAACTGTAATAGGTACTATTATCACTGTTTTTTGAATGACAATAATCAGATGGAATTAATTTTTCCAAGACCCTATCGCTAGTGAGTAGCAGAGCCAAGATTTAAATAGATCTCTGTCTGCCTTCAAAAACCTTCCAGTGTTTACAAAAGACAAAAGCTGAATTAAGGAGTTAAAAAAAATGGAATTTTCAAAAAAATAAAAGACCAATAGATCTTATATATAGTGTGTGTGTATATATATATATATATGTATGTACATATATAGCATGTGTGTACATATAATTCCTAGAGAAAGGAGACGTAAGAAGGGACTTCGTAACTTGTTTTCAAAGCTTAAGGAATATCATGTGTGTAAAACTCAATAATTTCTCTGTTTGCCAAAGTAAATGTAGATATGGTAGATGATACAGAGTAACTACTGCAAGTAGAAACATGTTTATGTACTGTGAGTATACAGTGGTGTCTCAGGAAGGAGTGTGTTTGTTGTAGATTTGACTACAGTGGCTTAATCAAAAAGGGATTTATCTGTGTTGTGTAACGAGACGTCCACGTCTGGCTGGTTGCTGAGATTGTTTCGGTAGCTCAGTCTTAGGGCCAACCTCAGCGTGATTCCCTTGGCCTTCTCCTCGTGGTTATGTAGTTGCTGCCACAGTTTCTACCATCACATCTCCATACAAGCGAGAAGGGGGCAGGACTGTGCCAGCTATATATGATTCATTTTATTTTGAAACATCCTCAAATGACTTTGATTTTGTTCTCATTAGCCAGTGCTGGGTCAAATGTCCTTATCCCTGGTTGCAAGGGAATTTGGGAAAGCAAGTAATAACTTTGTCGTGATTGGCTGAGACCATAGGTCTGCCAGACTCTGGCCCTGGGACCAATCCAGGCCGCCTCTGTTGTTGTAAATGAAGTTGTAATGGAACACGCTGTGACTGTTTATTTACACATTGCCTATGACTGCTTTCGCAGTATGATGGCAAAGTTGAGTAGTTGTGATAGGGACCATACAGCCTGTAAAGCCTAAAAATATTTACTATTTGGCCTTTTACCAAAGTATTTCCTCATCCCTGGCTTAGATCAATCATGATCCTTCGCCTGGGGCTGACCACGTGGATGCTTCAGGATAACCAGGCTTTTATTAAGGGAGGGAGGAGGAGGAGAGGGAATATTGGGAAAAAAACCAACAGTTGTATCAGATCGCCTGGTCTAACTAATTATATACAAGGCCAAAAAGTCATAATACATTTTCTGTTTTAAGCCACAGGTCACATTGAACATAGAACTTTTCTACTCCTTCATTTCCTCAATGAGCAAATTAAGAAAGGTTGAAAGTTTGCAAATACACAGAAGCAAATGATTGACAGTGTGGTTATACATCACGAAATCAGGAAGATGATCCCTGATTTACGGACTTTGATTCAGCGCTGAGATATCATCAGATAAGTTGTAGACACACATTTCACTGATTGACACTTCCCTGTAAACTGTTTATTTTAGGTTCTTGCATACACGGAGGGACTCCATGGAAAATGGATGTTCAGTGAGATACGAGCTGTGTTTTCAAGACGTTATCTTCTACAAAACACTGCTTTGGAAGTATTTATGGCAAACCGAAGTAAGTCCCCGTAAATATCTTGAAAGAAAATGTGCTCGTATTTAAATGTTATTTATTTACATGGTGTGTTATGCCCACTCTAAAACAAAAATTAAAAAGCATTAATTTGTTTGAAAATGTTAATCCTAGATTTCTCTTGGTTATAAAGTTACACAGAAAGCTGATTTTCCATGAAGATTCATTAACTCTACAAATGAATCATGCTAAGCACTTGAAAATGATTTCGGAAATTGACGGCTAGCTTTCCCGCGGTTTTCTAAATCGTGTTTTTTCTTCTTACCACAGCCTCGGTTATGTTTAATTTCCCTGATCAAGCAACAGTGAAAAAAGTAGTCTACAGCTTGCCTCGGGTTGGAGTGGGGACCAGCTATGGTTTGCCACAAGCCAGGTAATTATATCATATTGTGCATTGTCTATGAGTGTTTAAAACATATTTCAATTTCAATAAGACAGAAATGTAAATAGGGTTGCACCATTATAATTCTTTTGAGAACCAAGGAATTTTCTTTCTCTGCAGGTCATTCATAGGGAAGTAGGTCGTGAAAACAGCTATTTTAAGAATGACAGAATAGTCAGGGCACAATTTTATTTAACACACATAGATAAGGAAGTAAAAAGTTGACTGACTATCATAGTTAGAACACAGTTAAGACATTTTGCTTATGATGTTACAAGAAACATACCAAAGGCCTCATGATATTTGTGATTAATTGTTGTGTAATGACATACAAATTGTTCTTATAAATGCTTCTTCATTAAAGTAATAAAACTCTTAGAGTTTATTGAGATTAACAGTCATTAATTATGCTGTGTTTTTAATCATTTCCTAAATCTTTCATCTTGGTATTTTAAAAGCATCATTTTGATATATCACTTGATTGAAAAATACTAGTCTAGGTAGAAAACATAATAAATTTTGTGTATCACCGATATCAATTAGTCAGTTTGGGGCTCTAAGTAACTAAATACCTGACTACGTGTGGCTTAAGAGATAGGATTCTTAGCCATTTTTGTTTTTGTGTTTCATGTAAAAGATCTGTGGTTGCCAGTATTGGCTCAGAGGTTCAGCGATGTCAGGACCCAGTTGGCCTCACGCTCACAACATAACCACTGCTGCAGACACGTCTCCACACAACTGCACGAAAGTAGGACGAAGACACACAGGGTTTCTCCTAACGCTCCTGTGTTTTAGGAAAGAATAGATTTCTCTACAGCCTCGAGGTCCCTTTGGCCAGAATGGGGTCACCTTCCGACCCCTAAAACAACCACTGTTGAAGGGGAGGGAGTTTACTAGCTTAGCCCAATCATCCCCTAGAAATCAGAGAAAAAAGACATACCTCTGAACTCCTCGCTACCTCTTACCTGAGAAAAACAGGGTGTCTGTTGGCAGAGAAGAGAGAAATGGACTTTGGGTACACAAGTAGCTGTGTTTTCCAGGTAGATTGTTTTGTCCTGAGAATTAAAACAGGCCCTGCATGGATGGAAAGGGAAACAAATCTCTGTCTAACTTCTCTTAAGTAGGCTACAGATGTTTAAAAGACAGGGACCGTGTCTTGTTTATCTTTTAATCTACAGTTCCTAGCATAGTGCCTAATTGCAGAGGTGCTTTTTAAATGCTACTCAACTGGAATTACCTTTCCCCACAGTGTATCTATTCTCTGTAAGCTTACAGAGCAGTTTACTGACGTGTATGCACAGGCTCGGGATATTTTCTGGTACACTGACAAGATTAAATTAAGACATTAGTAGATAATGAAATACTTATATAAAACACAGGTCAGAGGGAAAAATGCATTTAATCTATCAAAAATGAAATGAAGTTAATTTTGCAAGACTTGTTCTTATTGAATCTAAGGTGACTCATGGTAATCACTACTTTCTTTCCCAAGTGCTTACGGACTCAATGATTGTTTAATCATCAATTCAAGAATTTTTTCAGGAATTGACATTAAGGACTCACGAATAGGTCTAACGTTTTCCTTTTTAAAAATAATCCACCTCCTGGCATCTTTCTCAATGACCATGAGTCTTCAGAGATTACCAATAGGGGTGTTTCTAAATGGCATGTGTGATTTCCTTCAATACTCTTGGACTTGTCTGGACCCGAAATCATTTAAAACAACTGAAAGCTCTTTTATTATCTTCTTTACCGATTATGAGTATTATTTCCTTTTTAACCACATTCGATCTCTCTTTGACTTTTGGAAAATCATTCTTCTTGATAGAAAAACTAAAAACAGAATAGATGTTCTATAGTTTTGGTCCTGCTGTTACTTTATATAGGCATTCTATCTTAAAATATTCTTTCGTTGGTTTTGGTTCCCCCACCAAAAACTCAACTAATTCTTAGTTTCCTAACAATGTTCTCAGAAGTTAAGTGTTGTATAGCTGGTGGGGGTGGGGGAACACTGCATCTCGTCTCAGACCTGCTGCTTACCTGCCAGATCACAGTATCAGAGCCTGGTCCTTAGCAGGGACTCACGACGTCTTAGCTGAGACAATGCACGTCACGAGGCGAGAGGAACGACACCCTCATCTGCTACAGAATGAGGACAGATTCTTTGCGTAGCGGTCCTTTACAAATGTCTCATGATCACAAAGTGAAGGCACTTTGTAAAGGCACTAAGGACATGTACACTATACATATATGTGCACGCATATACACACAGCTATAGATGGGTAGGTGAGTAGGTAAATAGATATACACACGTACCTCCATAAAGTTAGGTGTGTGATAAGTAAGATCTCGTGACATTAAGCTAATTGTCAACGGGGAGGATGATGTCTGGCTCCTCCTACGAGAAGCCTTCCAGCTGAGAGTATCTTGATAGGACCACCAAGGAATCCATTCTTTGCTTTCCTTTCTTGACATTGACTTTCGTCGATTTAAGCAGAGTTCATCAAATGCTGGAAACTTACTCTAAGATAAACCCATGAGAGACTGATTATATATATAAACAAAAAATTACCAAATTCAAAGACAGGTATACTGCAAGAATAATTAACTTCACAAATTGTTTAGGCTACTCCTTGGACAAGTCCACCAAAGAGATCACATTAGATATCGGATTTTTGCTTCACAAAGATTTAGAACAAAGGGGTTATTTCTATTAAGCTAGCATAGCCTAATGAATGCCCTCTTAATTAATTAATAGCCATAGCTATCTTTTACTGAGTTCTTCCCATGTGCCAGAGACTATACTGAATGTTATAAGTATTATTTCCATTAGTTCTTTTTGGGGGGGGCGCGGTGGATTATAAACAATCAATGTTTATTTCTCATGGTTCTGAAGGCTCAGAAGTCTAAGATCAAGGAAGTGGCAGGTTTGGTGTCTGCGGAGAGCCCACTTCCTGGTTCACAAATGGCCGTCTTCTCATGTGTCTTCATGTGGCAGAAGGGAGCTCTCTGCACTTATGTTTTAAAAAACACATTCTTAAAATAAAAGGATTCTTATTCCATGTTACAGATAGGAAGTTTCTGATTTAGATATGTTATTTATTTTACCCAAGATCATAGCTCACTCTCTTAATTTCTATTCTGTGTCCTCTATTAAGGAGACCCCTATTGGTCATAAGGATACCTTTACTCCTAATGATGGGAAAACACTTCACCGTTTTCTATACCCCATACCGATTACCATTGTTTGATTAGTGTATTTTTTATTCAGACAGTCAGTATAATCAATTAATTTTGGATTTAACTAGATTCTTCACCTACTAAGGATACACCTGGCTATATTCACAGAGTCGATTATTTTAAATGGTCACCATTAGTTACGGTACTTAATATTTTTATTTCAGAGGGCAATTTTGTCTTCATTTCATCTCCCAGTTCTAAAAACATCCTACTGTAGCTGAAATATGCACAAACTGTCCTCATTTGAATGTCTAAATTTGTTATAGGAATTTCAAACAGCCTTATTGATTCGCTGTTTCCGATTTTCTTCTTCACATGACTGAAATACCTAACTTTTTTAGGATCACATCTCTTTTCAGCCATTTTTCTGTTAGGGTAGATGACCAATAACTCAGTTTGTACTTATTGAGACACCATTATGCCAAGCACTGCTAAATGCTAAGGGTATAACAGCAAGTAAAACACAGTTCAGTCCCTGCTCTCCATAAGTTTATTGGGGGAAAGACAGAGCAATAAACAAGAAAAACTGATCCTGAATTTAGAAAATTGCTTTTCTAAATTCATTTCCTAAGCCCACATTTTTCTTCACTATTCCAAACTCTAAGAATGACATGATAACGTTCTCCCATGATTTCCGTTATTTATACCTATTAAGTTTGTTTACACAGGTCAAGTTTTGTTTAGTTTTGGGTTCCGGGGGCCTTTTTGGTGGTAAGAATTATTTCCAGACAAGCAATTTTCTTCTTAAATCGTCTAGGTCCAAATGACAACAAAGGAATTCAAAACTTTATTATATACATTGCTTTTAGCAGACTGAGCATGCTGCAGGTAAGAATTTTAGTTAGATTAGCATGAATATGATTATAATAGTAACAGTACAGATTGGAGTAAGCATATGGTTATAATAACAGCACAGTGAAAATTGAGCTAAGCATAGTCTACTAATTATTTGATAATTCAGAAAACATTTTAGCATGTTGCCATGACAAAGTCAGAATCAGATCAGAAGTTTATAATCTAAAATAGTTGTGTGAGTGGAAGTGGACCTGAGGAAATTTTGAATATTGGTGCCAGTATCAACCAAATTGTGAAAGCCCTTTAGGTAGCCCCATGAAAATCATATAAATTAATTGGAAAATGCACTGAATTACAGACTTACACTATGAAGTATGTGTATCATGCCACATTGCAATTAAGCGAATCATTAGACTCATTGTGCTTTTGGAGCCAACAGGGCATATTATCTCAAATATATACAACTAGGAAAGTTCTTCAAAAAATTTAATATACGACCAGGCTACTACAATTTGTTAAGTTAATATTTTAAGCATCCAGTTACACGTAATAATTCTTAAAATTGTTAATTCAGATTTGACTTTGAGATAATGAGTTTCTTTCTGTCCTTCTTCCCTCCCTCCTCTTCCATAACTAACATAAGTTTAGCTCCTACTGTGTACAAGGCAATGCCTGTGAATATTCATGAACGCAAAACTAGTTTTAAGTCCACAGTTCCCAAACTGAACACCAAGGAGCCGTGGGATGAGGCTGCTGCAAGGCATTTTGTATTTTTTAGGAAAACAGCAACACCCATCAGCCACCGCACAAACTCTTAGTTCAAGTTAGTTCTAATTTTCTACATTAGATAGCACTGCATTCTTGACATCTCAGCTTTGTGAAACTAGTTTGGGAGGGTTGCTGTGGTAAACAAAAAAACAAACAAACAGACAAAAACAAGTATTGCATGACAGTTGTGGAACAGGAAATGCAGATGGTGAGGGCAGATAGGATTTGAGGTTTAAGAAACTGTGTGCTGGCTAAGGATGTGCCTAGTTCTTTAGTAAGTAATTGTGGTTATTAAACGAAATAAAAATATGACTATAATATTTTCAAACATCTACTAAGTTGTTAAGACTTAAGTATTTATTAAGCTATTTAGACATAACTCCTTAATAAACAGAATTCTTAAGTGTTTCTCTTGGGCTGGGGGTGACATGACAGAATTCCTGAGGCACTGGGAGTGGCATGAATTGAAGAATTTGGGAACCTCTGTCTTAAGTGGTGACCATTTTAGAAACTCGTTAGCCTTATCGTACTTTTACAAATACAGCTGGCTTTCATTATTTTTCAGATAAACACATTGAACCTCCAAAGATTCATAATTTATTTGAATTATCCTGATTACTCCCTTAAGCCATTTCTGTGTCTCTTCTTCTGAATTCATACATGTTCAAAGTTCCCAGTTGTTTTGTACATCACAAGAAGGACGTGTATTATATGGGTAGAGGCTGTGCAGGTGTGCACACTGAGAGTAGAGGCAGATGGAAAATGTTTAGTGAGGCCATTGTTATATGAGGTTTAAGTCAAATGTTTATAAGCTAGTTCCTGACTACCCACCTACCTAGCTTCTTAGCATGGGGTAGATGTGCTGTATTGTTTAAAAGCTACTTGGACTTATTTTGAATATGGTTGCACCTTTTTATGTTTTTATTAACTTTTAAAATGCCCATCTGCAGCCATATTATTCAAATAGGTGTTTTTCATGTTGATATATCCCGAGTAACTAAATAAATGTCTTCTGTATAACAATTTTCAATATTGCTAAATCTACAGTTAAAATATATTTTATAATTTATCTAAGAAGGACAGACCATAGATTATTTTAAATTGAATGGTATCAAAACAGGTATATAGTTAATATTGAATTTTTAGAAGTCATGAGTTAAAAGAGACTCTTCTGTTATGGTTTCTCCATTGCTAGGAGGATATCACTGGCCACTCCTCGTCAGCTTTATAAATCTTCCAACATGACTCAGCGCTGGCAAAGAAGGGAAATTTCAAACTTCGAATATCTGATGTTTCTTAATACTATAGCAGGTAAGACATCTCGTTCTTTAATCTCATATGTTTGTTTTCACCAAAATCTTGGGTAATGTGACTTGATGGAATACATTTTCCTCTTTGGAATTTAAATACAGCATTGGACTAAATATCGAAGCACTCATGTTAAATGTTATTAGAAAATATACAAGCTCTTACCAAGGCTCTAGATGCTTGTGTTGTTGAAGAGGCTTTTACTTGCTCTCCTTCTGCCCTTTTCTTTGCTGACAGCTTTGTCTGAAGGTTTATTAGAGTCAACAAACCATTGCCAGAGAGTGTCTGGAAATAATAATAGGAAAATGTAATTTCACTACTTTGTCATTCCCCGCAATAGCAGCCAGACAGGAGAATCACAACGGGATTCTGCCTAGTACAGATGTCACCTGGATTATAGCATGATTAGGTTACAGAATTTTTTTTTCTTAAAATTTTCAAATAAAAATATAAAATCAGATTACATTTCTAAATGATGCGTAACTGCCATCAACCTCAGCAGTACCATGCCCGTAAATTAAAAGAAGATAGTGCTTCTGTTTTTCTGCTAAATCAGTGGTTATCAATGGTCTATGAGATTTAAGTATCTCTTTCTTTTTTCCTAAGGTACAAAAACCCTCATTCATGTTGAATTACGGAGTTTACTTTTGTACATCAGGTGCTACAAAAATTTTTGCATTCAGATGAACTTAAATAACTACTTAAATACATATGCTTAACTATTTTTACTGTTATGAATGACCATGAATTTAAAGCTGTGTTCTCCAAATCATAGCTTAAAAGGATTACTATATAATATACACTTTGTAAACCCATCATATATGTGTGAGTATAGATGCTATAGGTATATATTAAATACAAATGATAGATATGTATTAAATATATAGACTAAAACTCATTTTTTCAACAAAAAGGGATAAAAATGCTGTTTGAAACATTTTTTGCATTTTAATTATTTAAAACATATCGTAATGTATTTGCTAATAGGATACTAGAGGTACAATCAAAGGACTATTTTATGACATATTAAATTGTATTATATATTTTATGTACGCATCTCCATTATATACATATACCTTCTGAGATCTTCATGACATATTTTGTATTTATTCATATATCGTTACACATGACATATTTATATTAAATCCATTTACTATTTCAAAGACAAAAGGAAAGTATATACTATTTAATTAGCACATATTATTTACGTATATAGACAGAAGAAACTTAAATATCTGAAATGTAAAGAATTTAGTTTCATTGGCATATTTAGGTAAACAGCAAGATGGAATAAAAAAGGACACACTTCAATGCCAAGGAGAAGAGAGGTAGAACCTCACACCTGCCGACTTTGTGTAGTGGAGCAGAGGTGCGATTTTAGGTTTTACTCTGTCTTGGACTTTTAACCTTCAGTAGCCATGTTTGTATCTGTTATAATAACTGATATGTTTGGTCTCATAGCATCTTTATACCATTGTTTTTAATATTTTCTTGCTTTTCATATTGTTTTCTTTTTCTTTGGTCATGTAAATAAATATTTGCCCTTTTTTTAGTGACTTAGGATGTAGATATCTTCTTATCGATTCTCCTAGAGATATGTTTAATTTTTTAAAAATGCTATAAAATGTATTTTATTTTTGAACTAAAAAATAAATCAACATTTTTAATCCCTCCTATGTAAGATAAGAACTTTGACTCGATTTCCTCCTTATTCATTGCTTATCTTTGTCAATATAATTTACTACCCAGAATCCATATCATTATTAAACTCTTATTTTTTGGAGTTTATATATTTTTGCATAAAAGGACTTCAAACACTCTATTAAAATTTTCTTGTTGTAAATGTAGTATATTATTTTCAGCTGCATGAATCGTTACCTGATTTTCAGGATCACGTTCTCTTTACATTCTTCTACAGTATTTTTCCATATTCCCCGTGTTAGGTTCTTTGTTTTCTGTTCTTGAGAACTGTCAAGATTCCTTGTCTACTGTATGTCTTAGATGGGCACATGAGCTTTTTCCCTTGGCTGTGCTAACTCTTTGGAGATGTTGGGTGTGAAACTGGAAGACGGGGTCTTCCTCACTATACCTCACTCCCAGCTTAGCTTCCAGTCGAGCCGGCATTTGTGTTAAACAGTTCTGTGATTCTAAGACGGGATTCTCTCTGTTCCTCTGGATGGACTGTTATCTAGTTCGTGGTTCTAAAGGACTCTTCTCAAGTCCATCCCTTCCCGCTACATTTTACCTGTAACAGATATATTTTCTCCAATATGGTACAGCACCACCTATCACCACCCCCTGCTTCATGCCTGTTGCCTTCTGGCAGTTTCTCTCTCTGTCTAGCTCTAGAAGGATTGCAGTCTGAATAGAGGTAACATTGTGATCACTTCCAAAGCTGCACCTGAGGACTATCGACTTTTTTCTGGTTGGGACCGTCTTTGGGTTTCTGGGCCAGAGCATGCAAATCATAAGGAGAATTTAAGTGTCTTCCTACTCTCTCTTGAATCATTGGGTCTCTTTTATTTGATGACATAAAGAATGTATAGGCCACTGGATTTTTTTGTTAAAGAATATATTAGGTATTTCCTTTACAATGATTATAACTAAACATTAAAGCCTGTCTATTGTGTAGACAGTGGAATAAAAAGAAGTATAAAATAGGGATAGGAACTCAGAACATTTGCAAGTAGATGGGTAAATGAAATATACATAAATAAGAGAGCTTTTTAAGACCCCTGATGCTAAGTACTGAATGAGTGTTATTAAGAGTGAATGCTACAAGAGCTAAGCAGAGTAGGGGAATTCTAAAAATGTGTTTGTCTGGGGAAGAAAAAGAACAAAGTTTTACAAATTTCTACCAGTCAAATATGTGTAATATGTTCAGTGGACTTGAGTATCGTATCTTGGCTGAAGCGAAGAACAGTAGGAGATAATATTGGAGCTGTAAGTATGAACCAGATTGTAAGAGCCTGATCTTAGACTTTTAAGGGTCAGGATCATTTTGGAGTAGAGGGGAATGCAACATGGAGTTTTAGGAAAATTAAACTGATAACTGTGTATGACACGAATCGGAAATGAGATAGCTTAAAGTTAGCGTGAACTGTTAGGAGAGTATAACAGGACTCTAGATATGAAGTCAGTGTGTCCATTCTTTCAGTAAGTATGTGCTGGACACACACTCCAGTTGGCACTGGTCCTACAGAGGAAGTAGAGTATAGTCTCTGCCTTTGAAGAGATCATAATATACTCGGGAAAACATACAGGCACACCAGAAATTCGAGGGAAAGGTGATAATTATTACAACGGAAGAATGTACAAGTCATTTGGAGTCACAGGTTTGGAAGGCATTACTTATAACCAAGAGATCAGAAAAACCTTCCCATAGGCAACATTTAAATTGGAAATTAAAATACGAGTAAGAATTTGCTAGAAGGTAAGCAGAGGGCATTCCAAGAAAAAGGAAAATATGGGGTGAAGAGCTGGATTAGAGTAATGGCAGCAGGTATGTCAAAAGAGAGAGAGAAAGAGACGTAAATGACACTATATACAATGTCATTATACAAAAAGTAGAGGGCACTGTAACATGCCCAGGCAAATTGGTTGGCAAAGTGTCCCCTGACCTGCAGTATCTGTATCACTTGAGGACTTATGAGAGATGTAAATTCTCAGACTCCTCAAACCTACTGAATCAGAAACTCTGGGAGTAGGGCCCAAACATTTTCATTTTAGCAAGGCTTCTAGGTGGTTCCGATGTTTAAAGTTTGATCACCATTGCTCTAGTGATTTAAGAGCTAACTACTGGAATAATATTTGCATATAAAGACATTCAGAACATACAAGAAAGCATGCAGTTAAGTGCCATCATCTGTAATAAAAGTTAAGAGAAGTCAGAGATGAGGAGATAGACAGTCTAGTCAAAGGAAGCCTCATGGATGGGCTTTAAATTAACTCTTAAAGGATTTTGTCATACAGACGAATGTCCAGGCAAAATGAAACTATACGGAAGTAGAGTGACTTATGAGTATCAACATCCCGAGCTGCTGTCCCTGGGTGTAATCCCGCTGATTCTTCCCTCGCCATCATCCTGAACTTTGCAGGAGGTGTGCCGGCATCTACTGAGCACCATCATTAAAGATTTTGGTGATGGTTTTATGGAGAAGCTTCACTAAAGCCCGTCAGGGAAGTAATTTTCCAATTTGTGGAGAACACTGTGTATGCATTTATCTCTTCTGTTGGGACTCTTTTCAGAGTTCTTTAAGGGTCCTGGAATAAACGACAGTATAAAGATATCGGACCGTCCAATATCAATTTTACTAGCACGGGTTCCACTAAATTATCATGTTGTCACATAGCATGGTTTCAATGATACAGTTATTGTTCAATAAATGCTAATGTCAATCCATTGAAACTTAAAATTTATCATTTTTTGACAGGATGTTAGTATTCTTATTGACAAATTTACTGAGTAAACCAAAGCCAAGAAATAGTTGGTTTATATCTTACCATACTCTTTTTTTAAACATTTAATTATTCCTAATACCAAAATTCAGAAAAAATATTATTTTTATTATTTCTTTGTTTAGCTTTATTATTCTTGAAACATTTATTTAATATTAATGTCAACATTCAGAAAAAAATAGTAAATTATTGTTAACATTTATTGAGTAATTTACAGCGTTCTAAACATCATTCTAAGGGCTTTATATGTGTTTACTCATTCAATCCCAACAGTAACCCAAGTTTTAGATTCTGTTCTTGTCCCCGTTTCACAAGTGAGGTAATAACGTACAGAGAAGTTAAGTAACTTCCCCAAGTCGGGCTGCTGGTAAGCGATGGAGTCAGGATTCTAAGGCAGGTTGTTCGGCTCTCGAGCATGACTCAGCCATCGTCCGGCCAGCTGCAGGTAGCCGTGACGCCATTCAGTTTTCCCGCTCGTCGTCAGCTTTACTCTATTAACTGCCTTAAAAACCTAAATGAGTAATGATTTTAAACAATTTCATCAAAAGAAGCTTTCGAAGTTCATTTACAGTCGTGACTTTTGTAGCTACTAGAAGTAGACCTGGAATTACCGTCTCTAAGATAGAACCTGGTGCTATTTTCGGCCAGGTGTCAGGTCAGAGGAGCAGACTGTGAGACAGAGATGTGCTTGCAGGATGTTTCTTGGAGAGTACCTTTGGGACCAGCATCTGTAGGGGAGTGCAGAAAGTAGAAGTGGGCAGAAGGCTAAATCGAACCCCAAGGTAGTTGCAGCATAAATCTCAGCAGATCCCCCGGGGAGCCAGATGCTGGGGTGCTGGTCAGCACTGCCTTGCAGTGGGGCCAGCCTTCCTTACCTCCACTCTGCAGTCAGTAGGTGGAGGTGTACCTGGCGTGCTGGTGGCGGCCACTCCTGAGCACCATCAGCCACAACATAGCCGCCACCTCAGCATCCAAGGTCCTGTCAGTTCTCACGATCACCTGGGGGGCTCATGAATCACAGATCACGGGGCCTCATCTCCAGAGACCCTGATTCAGAATTTGCATTTCCAACAACACTCTGGCGATGCTGCTGCCACTGTCCAGGGTCCGCACTTTGAGAACCGCCGCATTCACACCCGCATTCTTTAAAAGACATATCTAGTGATAACTGTATTGTCTGTAGCACTCACATCTTCTATAGCATTGTCTGTGTCACACGTTTTGGCACTTATGATAGTGTGTCCATAGCATTTTATGTCTGTATCTCATCTTTCTAACGAGATTATGAGGTCACTATGAAAAAAAAAAGTTTTGCTCAGTAGATACCATCGAATTGATCTGAATTAACATTTGTGCTTTGTGTTTGCATGCTTTTGTGATCTATTATGGGAATTCAGTAGAATTGCTGAATGAGGGATTCTTTAAATTTCCTGGATTGAAGAGAAGAGTTACAGAATTAGAATCTGATTGAGAAGCTGAAAACAATCTTTTCTGGCTTCACATTTTAAAAAATATAGGTCAATGTGATTTAAGAAATTTATGCTTATTAAAAGACTAGTTACTCTCTTACACCCCAAGATTTATCTCTTTTCTCTAAACTATTATTTTAACATGAAATGCAAAGTACATTTTATGATACATTTTTTGATCTTCATTTTTTTGAGGTCTGTCATACTTGACCAATTTTGCTTTTCTCTTTTCTAGATGCTTTTAAAAATAGGACTGTGAAGCATACGGCAACAGTGTCTGAGTATTAATGCATTACTAGTTTTTTAGACCCTCGTGTGACGTGTATATATA
This sequence comes from Eidolon dupreanum, assembly GCA_028627145.1. Lineage (NCBI taxonomy): Eukaryota > Metazoa > Chordata > Mammalia > Chiroptera > Pteropodidae > Eidolon > Eidolon dupreanum. Next base: position 78,626,874 of record CM053508.1, on the reverse strand, counting down.
CATAATTGCATTTAACTATATGTATGTAATTGCATATTTTACTATACGCATATAAATTTTGCAAAGATACTTTACATAATAGAAGAAGTTTGTCAAATATTCAGAAAACATTATTTTTTAGAAGACACCTTAAAGCCCATGAGTGTTTTCATGGACTTTATTTTGTTCTGTTTATTAACTTAATAAGTACTCATTATAGAAAATTGAAAATATAGAAAATTATAATTTAAAAAATTAGAGTACTGGTAAGCATAGCCATAAATATCAGAATTAACATTTTGATGTTTTTTTCTCTTTCTCTTTTTCTGTTTCTGTATATGGCACATTGTCAGGAATCTGCTACATATATAGGGTCAGATCCTACTTTTGTATTTCATTAAATATTTTTTAAAATATTCTTTAATATTTCATAATTTTTAAACTGTATGAAAGTCTAATTTAGGACTGTGGTATAATTTATTTCACATTTTGTAACCCATTGGGTTTTTTTTAGTTTTCAAAGAATATTAAGTTTTAGAAAATTATGTAGATGAATTTTAATGATGCCTAGAATTGGACTAAAAATGTGATTTCAACCTCTAATTCTTAGAGTTGACCTGATTTCTGTTCATTATGTTCTGAAAGGTACAACCTATGCCTCATTTTATACCTTATTAGATACTATGAACAAGATGTTAAAATCTGGCATTCTTGCTTTAAAAAAAAAAAACAACAGAGTGATTGCTAACGTAGCTTCATGTAAATGATCCCGTTAGGTTTGAGAATTTTTTAAAAGGTTTTTGAGTTGTTTTTCATATGATCAGCTAATGAATTCAGCACAACTTCCCCAACCCCAACCTTTTTCTCCTGTTTAGCATTTTCCACTTTTTTACTCTGTGATGTACAAGCCCTCCCTGGTTAATTATGTATATATTTAGCTACTGCATGTGTTGGGCTTATTATTGTCATCTAATTAGATGTAACTTGAACTGCTTGCTTCTAGAAAAATCATTAAAAATTCTTTCCTAATGACCTAGAGATGACAAAATGTCTGTAAAGTGTGAAGAAGCAGACAAGCACAGGAATATCGCTCTTAAAGAGTGTTAATCCAGATGCTGCAATCATCTAATTAAACAATATTTTGCTGTCATTAACATTTTCACCAAGGAATTGCAGTTATAATTTCTTTGTCAGCTGTCTCTAGATCACTTTACCTTCAAAACTAAAGTGCCATATAAAAACATTAAATTGGATGGTTTAATTAAAAAGTTTTTTTATTTTTAAGTGAAGAAATATATCCGGTAGTTCTGAGATCTCATTTACTGTGCTTCACTTTTATTGTTTGAGTAGATTAGTGTCATAAGCTTGCAATATTTAATATTCATCATCTAAGATAAATCCTTATAAGCATAGTTAGTAAAAAAAAAAAAATCTGCACTTTTTACTGGTAGGAAAAAAATACAAAAATACCAATAACAGCACAAGGTTGTTTACTAAATTTAACTTATTCTAAAAAAAATTTAAAACCAGAACAATTGATAAATAAGTACTTAGAAGTGCCAGAACCTAACAGGTATTACTTTGGAATTATTTCACTTCTTCAGTTAATAAAGGAAACAGTATTTATTTTTCATTTCACAGCGTTCAGTAAAGTAATTAAAGTAATAATGTTAACACACGGCTAAAACTTATGAATGCAGAACCCTAGAGTACCATTAAATCATTCTTTTTTGTTCATGTGGTTTTTAAATACATCAAATTTTTAATTCAAGTCAAAAATAAATATGAATGCCCATGTTGCAAGGCTTTTATGTAGAAATTTTTATTTTAAAAAGTTCGAATGTGGTTGTATAAGTATATTTATTTATAAATTTTATTATACTTATTAGAATTAAAAAGGAGCTGTAAGCTTTAGTAATTTAAAAATTAAAATTTCCTTAACATTTATTTTTAAAAAATTTTCCAAAGATTTTTAAAAGTAAGTCACAAAAAAATATAGGACAGACCAATTGCCATACTCCATGATAATTAGCATCTGTCAGCTTGTACTGTATTTTAAAGATGATGCTTTCTTTTCTTTGTATTTTTTCCAAAAATACCTTTATATCTATTCCTGCATTAGAATCATTTCTATTAAAAGACTAGTGTCTTCAAATATGGTCTCTATTTTTATGCTATTTGTGTTTATATGTTACATTTAATGTAAATTGGCTATTTACTTATTTTATTTTGATTTTTCCCTCACTATATAAGTTATAAAACTTCATCAGAAAATTTAAAAACAATTATGGTATCCAATTTTTAGCTATTGATTGATTTGTATAAGTAATATAAATATGTCTTTTATAAATATCACCATTATTCCATAAAAATACACTTAGTTACTGGGAGACCTATTTTTCATTAAAATCTATAGATTTTTAAGTAGAATAGTAACCCAGAAAATGGTAAAGCACTGAATATGCCATGGGCCCAGTTAGAATCCCAGAAATAGCTCTGCCTAGCCAATCTAGACTGTGTATATACCTGTATAGAAAAAGTACTGAGAGTAATCAGTTTTCCTAAGTTAACATATACATGAGCTATCAGTTCTAACTTTAAAATTTGAGAATCTCACACTGTGTATTTTACAATGACAGTGCTTTAGCAGAACATTTTCATGTACAGAAGACTTTAGCAAAGGTTCCACATTATAGTTTATTCTCGGTAGTGTTATTCTTCGTAGTACACTTACAGACGTAGAGCAGACACAGACGTACCCATCAGCTGCAGGCATTGCCTTCCAGTTTAATGTGCAGGTTCTCAATGCTCCTTCCAGGAGATACAAAACGGAAGCAACTCTGCTTTCTATAAGTTACCTACATATGATATACACCTATATCAGTCTCTGTATTTAAAAGCAATATGGAGTTTTGTTGTTGAATGCAGAGATTGATATACTAAACGGTCACCCAACAAATGTTTACTAAATGAATTAACTAATTTGATTTGATGCTTGTAATAATTAGCAGATTTAGTTCTTCCTCAGATTGTGGCTTGTTTTTCCTGTTTCACAGTCACATTCACCAATTGCTCTGAGAGTGGGTATCATTTAATGTCACTCCTTGATGATGAACAAGACAATGTCTGCACATCTGTGTTACTGTTATGCTGTATTAGTGTGTGCATAAAGGCATACTAGATGAAATCGAAATCACTAAATACCAAGGAAATAGCTACTTTGTATGAATTTGAATGGAAATTTAGAAAGTTACTTATGATTAGATCATAACACATTTTTACGAAATATAATCTTATTCAACAAAAGTTTTTTGGACCCTGTTTCTTTAATAGTGATTCTCTTAATCTCATTGGATTATATGTTGTTTCAGTACCAGTTACGAGGGTGACCCAGTGCTGTGCTTTTCCTAAACTTTCCACATTCCCACTATACTTCAGCATCCTACCTGAAATACTTATTCTATCAAAAAAAAAAAAAATTCATCAACTTAAAGGAGTGAAAAATAATGTATATGACATCTGCCTCTGTACTTTTTCATACTGGCTTCAAAGTACTTGTGTTAACTTGCAAATTCTCTCCATCGATTTTCATTATAAGCTTAACATAGTATTCATCATACTGACAATATAACTTCTAGATATATACTCATAACGATAGAAGACCATCACATAACATACAGGTGTGCAGGTCAGCAAGGTGACTTCCTTTGTGATCACTTTCAGGGTCCCTGGCAGACAAGGCTCTGCTTTCAACATGGCAGCAGCATCTTCATCATAGTCAGCAGAAGAGAAATGGAACATGGAGGCAGCCATGTGGCAAGCCGCGGTGGGCCAGGCCTGGAAGTGCACGCCGCCTCATGTTCTGTAGATTAGAACTAATTTCCGTGGCCACAGCTACTTGTAAGGGCAGCTGAGAAGAGTGGGGTAGCCCACAAAAAAGAGAAAGCAATTATGATAAAGAGCTATCATCTTAGCACAAGTTCGTATAATAAAAAAGTAATCGTAGTTACTCATTATTATTGAGTGAATTCCCTTGAAACACGTTGTTATGAGTGCTTATGATTAAATAACTACATATTCAATGAACAAAAGAGTTACTTTTCTTCTGAAATTCAATAGTTGCCTTATCTATTATGAGATTAAGAATAATTTCATAAGCAGTTGGTGTATATGGGTTATCGCTTCTCTTTTTCTTTACTAGGACGGACGTATAATGATCTGAACCAATACCCGGTTTTTCCATGGGTTTTAACAAACTATGAATCAGAAGAATTGGACTTGACTCTTCCAGGAAACTTCAGGGATCTATCAAAGGTGAGCTAAATATATAGAAGTCAGTTTTCTTCGTAAAGCTGTGTTCTAAAAGCGTTTCTACCCGATTGTATGTATTCAGTTAAAGTTTATATGACGGCAAACCTGGTTGTCTTCTTTTGTAATCAGCATCTACATTTCATCTGTTCTTAGCAAAAGAACCAAGCTGCAAGAAGACAAACTAGCACTAGTGTAGGGAAAATGAAATGGATATTTGAGAAAGAGCAGATGTAGGGAAAGGTTGCTCAGATATCCTAGATTTTAAAGGTCACTGAAATTAGTACAAAACATAATAGCAAATCATTTCTGTGATGCATTTGTTAGGTGATAAGGCATGTTGTCTTGACCGTAACACACGCACGTACACCACGTTGTAGGAGAGCTTAATAGTGCAAAGCAGGGCACTATTAATTTATCAAGGATCTGGTAAGATACAAGAGCGACCATTTGTCTCCAAAAATACATAATGGGAAATAAGAATGAAAAACACATTTTGGATTAGTTCACCTCGTTTGTCCAGAGGAGTCTTAAGTGGGATCCTGAACTCCTTGAAGTACAGTGAAGAACTAGGAACTGAGCCCAAAAAGCTTATTTATGGGCTAAAATATTCTCAGAGCCAGGCCCTAAAGATTATGTACTTTAGCCGTAATAAGTCTCCACCCACTCACTCTGAATTTCTGTCTTTTCTGCCATTTTGGTTGTCTGGCTGAGCATCCCACAGTCTGTTAAAAGGCATGTGTGCATGCATTTGGTTTTGGTTGGGGCAGGGTTGAGGAGCTCGTGGGCCAGGGGAGCATAAGCTCTGTGAGCCAGGGAAACTCATGGCAACCAGCTTAAAATTAATCCAGATTGTTTTTCACTCAGCACACCTTCTGTCATCTCTTTTCTCACCTTTGAAAACTAGATCTACCCAAGTTGACATTCCGTATCCCACTACTTACTAGCTCTGAGAGCTGAAACCACTTTCTCATAGCCCGTTTCCTCATTTGTAATATGACAGTAATAATACTATCCTACCTCTTACAGTTGTGAAGATGAAATAGTATGTGTGCAAAGACAGTGATGGTGCTTGATACATGGAGGCACTTCGTAAATATTAGCTGTTATTATTACACATGGAATATTTCTTAGCCTGAATACTCATTTTCACATATTGTTATCTGTCATTCACTCTCTAATGCTTCTATTTTATGTGAATCTCTTATCAAATCTTAGTTGCTAGCTCATTGCTAATTTTAGTTATGATATTATAGGTAGTAAAGGGACCTAAGAGATCAGTTACCCCAGTATCTTACATAGTCACACAGCTAGTTAAAAAAAAAAAAGTCAGCAATTGAATTCCAATTTGGCTGCAAATATAGTAATTTTCCCTGTGTAATTGAAGTGAACAAAAACCTTGAACCATTTACCATGTGCAAGTCATTATTCAAACTGGGGTAGATAGAAGCATTATAATTCATGGGGCCTGTCCTCCAGGAGCAAATCTAGTTACAGATGACCTAAATAACAAAACCATTCTTGACAAATTAAATAATAAGTATACCGTATTACATAGAAAGAAGTACATGAGGGGTAATAAAGAGTGGTTAGGAACCAGAACTCTGGAGCCAGACTGCCGATTCGAATTCTAATTCTGCCTTTTACTGGGTTTCGGGCCTTACCCAAGGGTATTTGATTTCTCTGTGCCTCAGTTTCTTCACCTGTATAAAAGGGACAATAATAATAAGGTTGTCGTGAGGGTTTGAAGGTTAATAAGTGAAAGAACTTATAATAGTGCCTGGCATATCAGCATTAGCTGATACTATAGTATGTAGGAAGGTAATATAGTAAATCATTGACATAAGCCGTATACTTTGAATTGTCTTTCAGATAATGGCGATAAATATATACTGTTACTTCTGTATTGGAATTAGAAAGTTTGAAGGGTATATATTTTTGACATGACTTGCCAGGTTGAGGCAAGTTTTACACCTTTGAGTGTAAAACAAAACCAAACTAACTTATTAATGTGAGGATGAAAACTGTTAAATTCGTTCCTTAAACAAAATTTTATCTGCATGTTTTATTTAACATTAATTGAATAGTCATTATGTAACAGATACTGTGAAACATACATATAAAATTTAAAGGTACATTCTCAAATAGCATGATACATAATATTAAAACCTCATAACCCGACTACCACTATGGCTATTTTGGAGTATTTTTATAATGGCGAAGGGGGTCCTTTATTTTTTAAATCAACTGGGATATCGTGCTGAAAGGAAGCTTATAGACCAAGGTGCCTTTCTTTCCTCCATTTATTTATTCGTTCTTTCAGTAATTCAGTCAACAAACATCACACATTCGCTAGGTGTCAGGCACTACACTAGGTGGAAGGGTGCACAGGAGTTAATATAACAGACATAGTTGCAGGCTTCTTGGAAAGAGTTCAGTCCAAAGCTGAGACAAAACTCGGACAATTACCAGAAGTCAGTGAAGCCAGCATTTGTGACAATAGGTTTAATTAGAGAATGCCCATTCAGCTACTCTAATTATTGGACTCAAATGTTCTTGACACACTATCCTAACCAAAGAATATATGGCCTTGATTAACATGTATTATAGAAGATATGTGGTAAAATATTTGCTAATAATTATAGATTTTTAGTCTATGTAGAAAAGATGAGATAAATGAAGAAATCACTATTTCTGATGTAACTAGAATAGATAAATATTCTTCAAGTTTTTAAATCTTATTGTTTGATATTCCTTTTAGCATAACTATTCCCTTTGTGGCTTTCATGTGCCCTCCTAACTGTATATAGCGTTAAATATTTGGAGGCGGTAAACAGATCAAGCCTAAATAAGTACGGGAATACTAACCATACTTCGGTGCAAACATGGAGTCCTTTATTTTGTGAACATTTGAAACCACGAGCTCTCAAAAGATAAATAGCTTTTTCTTCCAATTCTACTCTTTTCCATGCTTTAGCAATTTGGTCTTTATATTCTGTCGTACTAACATGATAGGAAAATGTTAGCAAATTAAAGCCCCTCGATGTCTTAATAAATTACTCTTGCATTGTTTCCATGCTTCATTGAATTTCTTAATAGGAACTTCTTACAAATGGGCTAGAAACCCAAGACTTTCCTGTATAAAAATCATTAATAAACAAGATTTTAATGTGTGAAAATATATCATATTATATGCCTAATGGGAAAATGACATTTGAAGTATAGTAAAATAATTGGAAGAAAAAAACTACTAATGATGCAATATTTTTTACTGAAGAGATGACCACTAAGGAGCACGTGAAATTCTTGTACTTTTAATTAATGTTGCAAATGAAAAATTTTAATAGAGACTGTGTTACTTTTTAAAAGATCAAGGAAGAATTGGAGCATTTGAATATTAACCGGGAACATTCTAAAAGATCTCTAACAACAAAAGAAGTTTTTCCTAAACAAAGATTGAGATTCAAGTAGTAATTCCTCACAGGAAATAATTCTAGAATTTGTTTCAGTAAACAACAAATAATTTTTATATTCTGTACAGAATAAAAAATTAAGATGCGATGAAATGCACAGTCCTACAGAAATTGAAATTTTATTTTTCTTTCTTTATATCCCCACATAACACTGGCTTCATGAAATTCTGTGTTATATAAGTTAAAGCTTTTGAATGAAAGCTTCAGACAACCCAGCTCAAATTAGCTCGTTAATAAAGCAATGTTATTGGCTCTTATTGGTTCTTATAACTGAAAAATTCGGAGGAAGGTTTCGTTTTCAGCAAGATTTTCTCAAGTGACGCGGACGATGCCACCAAGGACCTCGCTCTTTCCATCACTCCTTCTGCCGTCCCCACCATGGGAACGGCCTCCAGTAACCCCGGGCGCTCACTTTATTGGCAGAATGGCTGTAACAGTTGCAGACCTCACATCATACTACCCAAAGGAAGAGTGCGCCTTACCAAGTAGCTCTCATGAAAGACAGAAGAAACTTTTCTTTCCCAGAAATCCCAGGCAATGTCTCCGCATACGTCATTGGTGCTGCTCCAGAGAAATGGAACATGTTCATTAGAGATGAGTGAAGCCAGTCGTTTCCCGTGGTGAGAGCGCAAGGTAGAGTCAGGATCACACGAGACCCCGTCTAAGAAGGCTAGGGTGAGAGCTGGCCAGACGAAAGCTGGATTCCTGTTCCCTAAAGAAAGTGGGTTTGACCCTTACGTAAAGTGTCAGGTTGTGTATCTGAGAATTTCTTCTTTACGATTTATATAATCTAGAGAATAGCAAATAAATTTCAGGTTTGTATGCACATAACTATACATAAAAGGGGCTTTGTAAGGTGATAGTAGGAGGACTTTATAGTCCCAACTCCCAAGGAATATTCATTGGTTATGAGAGGAAAAAACCAATAGACAGTAGGTTGATTATGCAGTTATAATATATGTACATTAAGTGGAGTCAGGGTAAATTTACCATAAAGATAATGAAGCTTAAGCTTCAAAGCCCCTCAAATTTCAGGGGCTTCTTCTCCTGCCATGCTCCTAACTTTATTTCATAGTTTTATGTTCATTTTCTTAAAGAGACCCCCTCCTACAAATTGCTTGCATGTCGCCAAACCTGGATCTGCCCTCAGTGCAAAGGAAGGAACTATCTCTTGAGTAAGCCTGGTTGGCTTCATGGAGGAGGCAAATGAGAGGGGTGCATAAGAGTTTTAAACATCTGGGTACACCTGGATATATCTCTTCCCATATTGTATCTGCTCTCAGTCCATAATTCAACTCTTGCATGCATATCTTGCAAGATACTCAGATGGTATTGACAAAACAATAGGTGTCTACTTTGTTCTTAAACCGCATCTAATATGTAACAAAACCATGTTGGAAAAAATAACTTAATATTTTTATAAGATTGTGCAGACAGGAACCGAAACTGAGAAGCGAAATAAGTAAAAATAAGGTCTTTGCCCCAGACATACCTTCCCCAGGGCTTGGATGATATGATTGGGGTGACAGTATGAGCTGGGGATGGCCTCCTTGCTCTTGCCAAGTTCATGCTGCATCCCCTCCTGTAGCACTCAGGTGACATATACACGGGAAGTCGAATCCTTGAGGGGGTGACATGCTAAATGGAGATGAGTCAAGCCAGCCACTTCCCACGGCTGGAGCTCAAGGTAGAGTCAGAATCACACAGCACCCCTATTCTTTTTACTAGATGCAGAGACAGGTTAATTCTAGAATTACCAAACCATTTGTTTTATTTTCTTTGTATCAGTATTAAAATCGAGAGAAAAAAATTGAGAGTTTCGTAAATAGAACATAGAAAGAACATAGGCTTTGTTCAAATGTAGCTGACTCGTGCCATACTATTAAGTATGCTTCCTAAGCTCCCTGAACTTGTTTTCTTGTCTTTAAAATGATCACAGTATTTACATAAGAGCGTTGTTGAAAGAACAAAATGCACCCAGTGTGATGCCCAGCATGCAGGTGGCATTCAATGACAGGTAACTACAGAGCAAACTTCCATATTTGTCAGCTGAGGGTTCACGATCTTTGGTATGATTTAAAAATCTAATAAAATATTATTTGATTTAATTTTGTTCTTATAAAAAAGCAGTACCTTTTAATAAAATATAAAATTTTTTCATCTAATAAATATTTTTAATCTATATAAGTTGTCAAATTATCAGAATCTTAAACATCAAATTACTGAAGTTCAATTTTTATTGAAACTTGAGATGCACATCTACTTAAAGTGAAATATTTTTTATTATATTTATAATATTCTAACTCTTTTCTTAGTCCACGAATTGAACAGTTAAAGAGTACAGAAGTCTGAAAGTTTTTTGTCAGTAAAATTTATTAGACTCCCTTCATTTGATTAGGCATCACAGGTTCAAGTTTTATTTACTACATATACAGGGTAGAGGTTATATTTATTGTTTGGCATGATGGACAGCAAACGAAACAATCTGTCGTTGACTTTTCTTTTCAATATTCAACCAACAATGGATGTGAAAATTTCTTCTCCCATTTTATATAGATTTTTCTTGTGGAGGTATGACCTTGTAGTAAAATCTATCTTCAGACATGATATATGCTGGTGCTTTTGTTATCTACATATACTCATATGAACTTTACTCTTAAATTACAGTGGTTACATGACTCTGACAGGAAGCACAGCCTCTGCTCATTAAAGTGTAAATGGAATTTTCCTGTTTCCCACTCAGTGCCCTCTGATAAATGAAATAGTTTCATCACAGAGCCAAGTCCTGCTGATATTGACATGAGCATAAGACATCACATACACACCCATTCACTGAGTGGAAAAAATATATTTTGTTAACACAGGAGTTGTTGACTGACAGATGATGATAAGCATAACCATTTTCCCAAATTATTATGCTACTTAAAAAAAGGAAGTGATAATGCCTTGAGGCTTTGAAATGTGATAATGCAAATGGATGCACTGAAGTGTGAATACTCTTCAACCGTCCACCCTCCATACTGCCAAATGTCTATGAACCACATAAAAAAGGTTTACGCTGTTAAGGTGGGAAGCGTTCAACTTGGCAAAACGATGCAACTTCCTACAGTTCTTTTTCATCTTAACAATATCTAAAATGAAATTAGTTTTATTTACTCTAGTATCTAATCTACCTGATGCTTAAGTTTTAACAACAAAACCTGAAGAATGGGCAAAACTATTAAGCGTATTAGTAGCTGACTATGATGATATAAAACATTAGAAGATAAAAATGTGAATGTGTGAATTTAATTACATATCACCTGCCAAAAAAACTACTGCCAAATTTGAATTTTTTTCTAAGTATATATTGAATGTTGCCTTAACATATAACCCAATTCAAAAATTATCTTTGTTAAGCCTGCTTATGTTGCAGTATTGAAGGAAAAGTACTATTTTAAGACAAGGTATTGATTGGCAGTATTTGGATACTGTTTTAAACTCACAGAATAATCCATACTGAGAGCATAACTTGCAAGGGAGAAGTGCAAAGGGGCATCTATTTCAAAATTGCATTTATCTAAATTAATAATTTTATTCATTCATGTATTCTTTCATTACACAAACATTAACTGCACACCTACTCTGTGCCAGGCATGAGGTAAAAAGACAACAAGAACTGATTCATACTCTTGAGAGTTCACCATCATTTTTAGCTTACCCAGTGGCATGCTATGCTGTTTTTCTTCTAATTGAAAGAAGAACCAGGAAAAGTGCAGAGAAGGAAAAAAGTTGATTCACAGACACCATGTTAACCAAAAATAGTGAGGATTTTTTCTTTTTTCTTTCTTTTTTTTTTTTTATCTCCACTGTTGTTTCATGGAGATATATAATGGGATGACAGAAAGCTTTAGGGATTTACACAGAACTCCCAAACTGGTCCTGCACTCTGTTTGCTTATGTGGCATGCCCCCTTAGCCTCTCTTGTTGTCCCTTCCCATTTAGCCAACTGTTCTACCCTTTCAGAGAGAGAGAGAGAGAGAGAGAGAGAGGGAAGAAAATAGTAGAGTCTGTTCTGCTTTGAAAAATTTAAGCTGTTAAAGAAGGAGCTGGAAACAACAGGAGCACTGTCTAGTGTGTGCTCTTAGGAGAACACAACCTGTGGAAGGTAAAAGCCTGCTCTTTGCGCTTCTATTTGACCAGCCATATGTCACTTCTAACGTTTAGCATCATCATGGCAAAACTAGGCCACAGGCAGTTCCCTTTAACCTTGCTTGCTAGCTGAAACAGAATATTAAATAGAGATGATTTTGAAACTAATTTATAGGCTCATCATTATCTTACTACTTAGTACTTAGAAAGCTTTTAGAACTGACACATGAAGACGTAAGATATTTTACTTATACGTCCATTATTATTTTTATGTAAAAATGGTTACTTTCCACTAAAATATTTAAAACTAATTTTCTTAGGAAATATTCTGGGATAATGATAACAATAACAACCGACATTTGACATGCGCTTATTATATGCCAGGCACTGTGTTAGGCATCTTACATAGATTTTCCCATTTTATCCTTATAACTCTATGAAGAAGTAATGGCTCTTGTTATATAGGTTGCATTTCTTTTCATTTGTTACCCATTATTTCCCTCCAACAAGTAAGTAGAATATATTTTTTTTATTGTTTTTAGAAGCCCAGTGATTAATTTACCACATAGCTGCCCTCCACCTCTCCTCACTGCCCTGCGCCGTGCACAGTCCTGTCAGATATCAGCAGAGGAGGCAAAAGAAATAAATGCATTGAGGGAGCCATTCTGTGCCTTCAGTCCTACACGGGACTGACGTATCTGTAAATGAGCTAATCTGCTAATCAAAATACAACTTTGGCTCAAAGTTTATCTCTTTTCATAATATAATTAATCGTGTTCCTCTGTCCTGTAGAAAACTATAAAATGAAGTGACACTCAGTTATAGCCAGCAAAATGTAAATTTTAGCACTTCCTTTTATTAATGTTTCATTATTTCAGGTTCAGTTTCTTAAGAATGTATGTGGAAGTTGTATAGTGATTAGCTGAAGTTCACCTGCTGGTGAAAGACCATATTAAGCAAACTATGAGCATGCATAAAATTATGAAAGGGAGATCTAATCTATTTAAGAGAACAAAATCCTCGCACATTTTAGAAATGCAAATTTTCAAATTAAAAGCAATCCGTAAGTAAAACCCCAATCATTGGTACAATATAAAGGACAGTATGAATTTGAAAGATTTTTGCTTGATTTTTACACTCCATTTTTATTTTATTTTGACGTATTCTTATAAAATTTTTCAAACATAAATGAAAGTGCCAATAATAACTAACACACACCCAATACCTAGATGATATAATTATCATCATTTTAGCTTTTTTTGTTTTGCTGAAATATTTAAGGTAAATTAAAGATATCGTACTTTACCCATAAATACCTTAGTATGAAAAATAAACATTTTCCTATATAACCAAAATACCATCATCACCCCTAACAAAACTTACAGTAATTTCCTAATATTATCTAATGCCATACCCAAAATCAAGTTTTCCCAATTATCTCTCATATATCTGTAAAAACAGTTGGTTTGTCCAAGCCAGGATACAGATAAGGACTGCATGTTACATTTGATTCTTATGTTTCTTAAGTGTCTTTTAGACTAGAAAAGCTCCAGACCGCCCCCCACACATGCTTTTTTTCATGATGTTGGGTTATTGAAGAGACCATGCCAGTTATCCTGCAGAACATCTCACCTTCTCCATGTCTTTGTTCCCTCATGTTGTCATTTAACTTGTTTTAACTAGTGGAGTTTCAATATATGGTGATTCAAATGTCAGTGAAGGTCGATAACAGGAATTTATATTTGCATATAAATGGTCTTTATTGTTTGTGAGCTAAAATATAAAGTTACTATAATTGATTAAAATTTATAAAAGTTAAAATGTTCACATTTTAAAGCTATTTCTGGGTCATAATTGAAAAAGCTATCTAAAATTCTGTACATGAGATAAACCAAATTCTTGATCAAACAGTAAAAAAGGGTTAAGGAACACTAAAAATCTTTTGTTATTATAGTTTCATGTATATTCTTTAAAAATTTTTCTCCAAATATTTGATCAAAATTGTATTATGTATATGTATACTATAAATATATATAAAATAAATATATATAAATATGCATATACTGAAAATATTAAGCAACTATATTACATATATACTATAGGATTTTTAGAGAAATATTGATAATGTGACATGATGCTGTTTTAGCAAATGGCCTTTTCAGTCCTGGTACTAGTAAAGATAATTGAATATCACTCCACAAAACTACTGGAGTTACCTTCGTAAAGCCTAACTTAGGACTTGTTTTTTTCCTGCTTAAAACCACTCGCTGACTTTCCACCGCACTTGCCATAACGCATTTCATCACCGCTGGGCTGCAAAACCATAAGACTGGCCTCAAGCTATTTTGTCACCTTATCTCCTAAATTCTTGCTTCTTGTCTGTTGAGCTTGAGTCACACTATCATTCTTTCTGTGCCTTGAACATGTCGATTGGGCCCTTTTAGAGCTTTTGTACTAACTCCTGCTCTGACATGAAATTTCCTATTCCCGAATTTCACGTGACTGGTTCTTTCTGGTCATTCACATCTCTCCTCGGAGGTGCCTGTTACCACGTCGCCGCTCTCCAGTTACTGCTTTAATTTCCAGTAGAGCACTTGTGTCTGGTATTTTCTCATTTCCCTAATTATTTAGATTTCATCTATCTCTGTCTCTACACACACACACATACACACACACTTGGATGCAAGCTTCATGAACGACCTCGTTTATCTTATTCCAGGGTCTTAAGTAATTTTTGACATGTAGTAGGTCCTCAATACTTATTGAATGAATTTGCCTTGGAAGTTTTTCAAATCAGCCTTTTTTATTAGATGCATAATATATCACAGTGTGGGTATATCATCATTTATTTAACTAGTCCTTTATTGGACATTTAGGATACTTCTAGTTGTTTTGTGTTTTATTTTGCTTTTTTTGTGGCTTTTTTTTCTTGATCATTTCAAGAAATGCTGTGAGAAGTATCCTCATATCTCATTATTTCCATATTATAAATTCCTCTAAGTGAAATTACCGGATCAAAAACAAGTGCACATTGAAAAAATACCACCAATTTGCCTCACAAGAAATTTATACCTATTTATATTTCAACTGTATTATGACATATATGATTTGCTGCACCACAGCCAACACTGAGTATTGTGAAGCAATAATTTTTGACAATTTAATGAATAAAAATAGTTTCTGTTTGACATTTTAAGAATTCCAAGTATGCTTCTGACTTTTGGTTATGAGTAACAGAGAGTCAACTTAACCTGGTGTTAATTTGAAATGTAAACTTTTTATTTGCTTGTCTAATTAAGAAATCTAGGGGTGGGTCAGGACAACTGGATCCAAGGCTCACCTGGATCATCAGATGCATCTCTCTCACACAGGCTTCCCTGTGTTATAGCAATAATGTCTTTGTAGCCCCATGAGAAAGAGGGCATGCTTGTTTCCAGATGGTTTCATGCATGCATTTCTGTACTAATCTTAGTAGCTATATTGATAGAATAAGCTGATCAACAAGTCTGAATCACATGCTCACCAAGGGGGTCAAGTAGCGGAGTCAGCCCACCTGAGTGAACCAGGTAGACCACAAGTGGGGATAGAGTGGTTCATAAAGGAAGTAGCAGTAATGTGTGCTGAACAACAACAACAAAAAAAAAGTACCCATTACATCGTATGAGCTGGTGCCATTTTTCCTACATGTATTGGAAATTTCCATCTGTGAATTGCCTGTTTTTCTCATTTGCTCATTTATTTAATTAGATTGTTTATTAGTTTCTTACTGATTTGTAAGAGCTCATTTTTAAGGAAACTAGCCCTTTATCATGTTGCTGTAAGTATTTTCCACTTTATTATTTGTCTTTTGATTTTGCCTAAAAATTTTGTCTAAAATTTTCATTTGGAAATATAGAATGTGACATATGTAATCCATTCAATAGGTCTTCATTTATTCAGCATTTATTATGTATCTCAAAAGAGCCAGGTACTATCTTAGGTGCTGAGATTACAGAGTTGAATAAAACAGGACATTCCCTTGAAGGGCTAGTTTACTGAGTTAAAAAAGTCATAAAAATGCCTAACTATAACCAGATGGTGTCATGTAGGCCTTCACAGATGAAATTTGAGCTGCCTCTTGAAGAATAAGTTGAAATTCCCTGGTCAGGCTAAAAGAGAGGCAGGGAATTCACTTGAGCACAGAAGCAGGTATGATTTCTACATTGTCATTAGTGAGAAATTTAAGAATAATGATATGTAGCTCATGAGTGAGGAAAAAAAAAGGCAAGAATTCTTGAAGCCTGTTCTATAAATTCCTAAGCCCTTGGTTATGATAGTGAACGATAACAAGAGAACCTAGATATGTTAGAAGCTCGGATGTGTTAAGAGTTTTGAGATAATTAAAAGTAGTACTTAGAGGCCAAACAAATCAATCAGCTGTATCCAGCTTCAGGCTGTATCTAGCACGAAGCTGGTTCTGAGAATGGATACCCTCTGACTAGAAATGTGATCTTGATTTGACTTTTCTTCATTGTCCTGCTGTATAGTGTCAGGGACAGTAGGCCTGCAAGGTTCATTCCATTGCTGAGGATCTGTGATGGATAAGGAATAGTACACAGTTATATGAGAAAAAAGTGACATCAAGGCCAGAATCTCACATTTAGCAACGGAGAGGCAATGCAGTGTTCTGGGAAGTGTGGACACCCAGAACCTGTTTCCTCAACATCGAGTTAGGTTCATAGTGGATGATGCCTGACAACCGCAGAGACTTATGAAAATCCATCCAGAAGATGGATGTGAAAACAATTTCTCACACAAATCTCTAGTGCCATTAGCAGTTCTAGCAGCAATAGTGGACTCTCAATGTCACCTGTGGAATCCTAATACCATGAATGTCATGAGTATTTTCAGGTCTCTGGATATCCCAAAGTTCAGTGTTATTAATATTTTAATTGGACCTCGGTTTTCTCCTTGAAAATCGTTTTTTGTTTGTTTGTTTGTTTGTTTGTTTTTGCCTCTTAAGAAATGTACTCTATTTTAATGGCATTGACCATGCATGCCTCAAGTCAATCCATATTTATTTTTGTTTTATTTATTCAAATCAATCCAGCTCTATGCTCAAGAATTTTATATTCTCTAAAAACCTTTTAATCGCTCATATAGTGCCACTTACCCAAAAGTCTTTTTTATTTAAATATTTTGTTGCTCATTTTTGTCTATCTCATTTAATTGATATACCTGTCCCATAAAAAAGGACTTGATAAAATGTGTAAGGTTATATTAAATAGAAAAAAATATTAATAGATCAAAGTACAGAAACAGAAAGAAATTAGGAAAATGAAATCAAATAAAAAGGTAGCACTCAGAAATATATACCATAAAGATTATAATCAGAATTCTTCTAAGTGTATTTCAAGGAACACCCGTTCTATCGTATGTTAACATTTATAGAAACAAAAAGAACGATGAGGTTTAGGGTAGATGATAGATAGATAGATAGATAGATAGATAGATAGATAGATAGATACATACATACATACATACATACATACATACATACATACACACATAGATACATAGATACATAGATAGATGGTAGATATAGATAAAGACTTAGATGATAGATGGATGGGTAGATAGGTAGGTAGATAGATGATAAATAAGAAACACAAACACTGGGGTAAACAAAGTTAAACAATTCTACTTACAATAATATTTTTCAGAGCCTTTAGCATAAATCTCCATAAGCATCTGTCATGATTTTTATTCCATATAATAAAGTCACAGTTTTTTTTTTCAGGAAAACAAAGCCTTTTGTGGCACTTGAGGCTGAGACAAATTTCTCTATTTAATACATAAAAAGGGGAAATTGAATGATAGAGAAAATCTTCAACATTATTTCTTCAATAAATTTAATAGTGTTTTATGTAGACATGGTAATGTTACGCATAAAATTTTCCACCAATTTTATATTTAAATAATACTTTTTGCAAGCTATGTAGGCTTTATAGCAGTTTTAGAAAATGAATTATAATAATAAAGTGTTGTAGAAGTAGAAATTTTATTTTTAATTTTTGCATCATTTTCTGTTATCTGGCACAGTGTCAACTTGTAGCATATAAACTAAGAAGGATAAAATAATATATCTAATAGCAAGATCTAAACTTTCAATTAAACCTTTTCATACAGAAACACCTAAAATGCACATAGGTGGCTCTGTCTAAATATGCCTCCTGTGTGAGAGAAAAGGAAATTGGTTATTGCTATGGTAATTATAATAAAATTTGAAAAAGATTGCAAAATAAATGTATAAATTTCATTAAGTATAGTTTTACTTTATTATTAGAAATTATTACCTTATTTATTCGCTAAATTCAGGTTGTATTATTTGCTGAAATTTTAATAGGATAACAAACTTAAAACCTCATAAATTTATACTTAAGTATAAATACTCAAGTAAATAGGTAGGTTTAGGTAAGTAGATGATGACAGATGATAGATGATAGATAGATGATAGATTAGATAGATAGACAGACATAGATAATTCTAAATATTTAGATCTCATAAGAAAACATGTCATCTGTGATGAAATTCTCATTTCCCAAACAGATATTTTGAAGCATTTTTCCTTGGAATGATACATTGTTTCTTGAACATTAGAAGTAAAATAATTGGAACATAATAAGCACAAACCAAATCATTTACATTTTGCTTTATGAAATTTATTTCTAAATGTATTAGATAAAAATTCAAAATCAGAAATATATTTTAAGAAGTTACTAATGAAGGCACTTTAATGCTGTGCAGCTGTTTCCTACACAGTATTATTGTGTAAAACACATCAGTAAAATGACTTTGATGAAACTTGAGTAAAATAAAAAGTATAAATATTTGCTTTATCCCTTTTCCAGTAGTTGAGGAGAAGGCTGGAAAAGATTAGAGCAAGGGCCATGTTCCTTTTGAAAGAATGTCTCGTGAGGTCTGGAAGAGCAAACAATATCAGATAAGGTCAATCCTTAAAGATTGCCAGACATGTTATGCCTGTGAAAGATCTTCTAGCATATTCTAGACGGAACGAAGTATTAAACATGTTCAATGCTTTGAAAAAATATAATTATAATATTGAATAGAGAAACATCTACACACCTAGAAAAGTATAAAATATGTAGCCCATTTTAGAAAAAGTTACCATTTCTATTGCTAAATTGTAACAGAACTTACATTCATTTCACTTTGGTAATTACCTTTTTCCCAAAAAAGTAATTTATTTATTTTAAATATTTTTAATACTTTCTATGGCAGTTAATGAAATTACATTGCCTTTTTACATCTGTGCAAAAGGATTTGAAGGATACCAGTGAGATTTAACACACTGAAGATTAAGCCTAAAACATTTAAAAAATAATTTAAACCAAATTTTTAAAAGGTAAATTATTAAATTGTTTAGTCTTTGTTTAGTTGTAGTAGTAATCAAGTTAAAGAAAAATGAACATAATTCGCAAATAATTTTAATATTCAGGATAAGAACTCTCACAAATAGTTTATTATGGAAATTCTAACAGACCTTTAACTGTTGACAGCATTGTGTTGTCTGAATTAGTCCCCTAGGATAAAAAGAAAAAGATTCTAAGCAATTTATAAATGAATCTTTCTCTCTTGTGTAACATTATTTGTCCCATTGAAACACTAATATTCTACTATTTCTCTTGTTAAAATTAAGCCTTAGGGGGAACTTCATAGTTAACTAGTAATATTAAATTTTGAAATAAAGGAGTCATATATTATATTTAGTATTCATCTTTTATTTTCTCTATAAACATTTATTTTTATAGTACGTAACCTAAAACAAAATAATGTAGCTATTAGGTATCATAAGAGTGGACTCCGGTTCCTGTTCAACCAAAATCAGACAAAAATTCAAGCTAAGGCAGTTTGCTGTTGGAAGTCATGAGGACTACATGTGAGAAATTCTTAACGATTAGGTGTGCTAAGAAATTTTAGACAACGATCCAGTTAACACATGCTTTGTGGCAAGAAAAATATGTACTGTACCCTGAGCATTTTACTGTGTGCTCTACTGTAGGGATTACCATCATAATGGGTGACGGGGTGGTATTGATAGGAAAGGTCTAAGTGGCCTTAAAATGCTTTCCAGGAAATCTGAATTGTCTGAACTATTTCCATCAGCCTTAGTTTTGCTGTTTAACTTAATCAGAAGTATACATGCTTCAGTGTAATAGATTGGGACTGACATTCCAGCCGTCCGTGCATGGTTTTCATGTGGGCGATGTTGTCTTTTGCACTCTGGGTGACAGGCTAAGACAAGGTTTTCTCTAACATGGTTGTTACATGGTCAACTGCTTCACTTTCTCATTGGATATTCTGTCGTCCAACTAAGTGTTCATTATGGTTGTCGTTAGGTAGCCAGGAAAATAACATTTATAATATTGGTTTCACTTAATAGTTTAAACTGGATCATCTCTGATAATCCAGTTTACTGAAACTTTTGGTAAAATCTAGAAACCTTGCATGCATACATAAGGCACCTTCTTGGGTGATTTTTAGCAAGTGTAATGATCTATAATTAATATCAAAATTAAATTTGGTAAGAACGTACTGTTAAATCATTTATAAATGAGTTAATCGTAAGTTACTTTCAGGATAGAATTATAATGTGGAATGGCTAATATGACTATATTAAACAAAATGCTTACTTTTTTTTCCTCTTTTCATAGCCAATTGGTGCTTTGAACCCAAAGAGAGCTGTGTTTTATGCAGAGCGTTATGAGACGTGGGAAGATGATCAAAGCCCACCATACCATTATAACACGCATTATTCAACAGCAACATCTACCTTATCCTGGCTTGTTCGGATCGTGAGTATCTCTGTTAAGACACAGTTTGCCTTTAATGCCTTAAAGGTTTTAACATAAGTCAATTAAAGACGAATCAAATATTCTTATTTGTTTTAAACAAAGATTAGAGAACAATGAAGTAGAAATGAGAGATTCCAAACTCTAGTAAAACCCGAATCATTTTTTTTGAGTTGTTTCATTTGCGAAATTGGGTTAGAAAGATAGGTTATTGTGAACTTCTTAAACTTGAACAACTTACAAAAAGAATCAAAATCTATTTTTATATCCTACTTGGTATTTCCTACCTGTATATCTCACAATACTACAAAAATCATTTTTAAAACTAGAGTCTTCTTCCTCGCAAATCTACTGTGGTTCCTACTACATTTACTGTCTAAATAAATGGCATGATCACTCACCCAGTTACCCAATTTAGATATTTTTCTCTGTTTTACCGGCCCCTTACATTCAGTCAGATATCACATCGGCTAGGTTCTACCAACTAAATATCTCTACAGTCACCTTTTCTCCATTAACTCTGGCATTTCTTTAGTTCACTTTCCCATTATTTTTCATCTAGATTATTGCAAAAGCCCTTAACAAATCTGTTTGCCTGTAGTCTTGCCTTCTTCAATCTAGTTTCGTTAAGAGCAGTTACTGGAGTCAGATGATCTAATTATTATTATTATTATTTTTTTTTACCATAAGCAACCCAGGAGTATTTTAAAATTCTAAATCAAATCTCTGAATCAATAAAATCAGTAATGCTTTCTCTCCTTACCGTTAATATACTTCAGACCACTCTGAAGCATGAGGCTGATTTGCCTCAGAAACACATTGTAAAGTAACATATGTAAAAATGTGCACACGTAGCAATGGATCTTCTATTTTCAAAAGTATATTTTCTTCCCTCTGCCTAAATCACAGCTTTAGTTTGTAGGTCTTCCTCAAGCATTTTCTACATAATGGAGAGAAAATGAACTTACTACAAATATGTAGTATGACTGTGTTTTAAATAACTTATGAGTCACTAATAGGTGATATGCTGCAATCAATTTCTGTTGTAAAAAAAATTTGTCAGAATTGTGATTTCATTTAACTGAACACAAATTTTGTCTTTTTCATAATTCTAAACCAGCAAGAGAAGTTAAAGAAGTTGAGAATAATTAGGTTTGTGAGGAAACAAACTCAAATCTTATTTTTAAAAATAAACTCTGTAATTATAAACTAAAGGAAAAGACATAAGACTTTCTTAGACCAAAGTTTTTAGCCTAATTTGTTCAAAATTTACCTTAATTATGTGAGCCTGGATTTTTTTACAAAAAAATTTCAGAGCTAGCAGTTCTAAAATATCGCTTAAGAAAAACCATATTCTTAAGAAATATGGGTTTTTAATGCTAGCACTTCTAAAGTATAAGAAGTTATATTTCTTTATTATCTGTTAATTTAGGGGGAATGTTAGATTTATGTTAGTGCCTGTTTAGCACCGTAAACCAATCAGAACAGACCACCTTTAGTTTATAGGTTGTAATAACTTATTAATACTCTCCAGACGTAGGAAAATACTTCACACTCAAGAAGTAGTAGAGGCTTTTTGGAATTACAGACACACATATAGAGAGAGAATTTATAGCTTCTATCCTGTAGTTTCAGCCACGGGTCAGAACTAAACACAGCAACACAAAAATTTATCAGTCAAGATCTCCAAGAGCTTGTGTCCTCTATAATGGACATAAAATATATTCTTATTTAATTTAGGCTCGTGACCAGGCAGGCAAGAAAACAAAATACTAATAAAATGGATTCTCAGATCATCAAATGGTCAGACCATAAAACCAAATTCTCAATTATTACTGCCACGAGTAGGAAGTGACTTATTAACTTTGCATGTTATAAATGTTACGACAAAAAATCAGCAAAGGAGATTAAAACAGAAAAAAATCTAGCAAAAAAGTGTATCAGTAAAATGTAAGTCCTGTTTGCTACTTAGGCTCATTCTAGAAGCCAAGAAAAGACCTGCCTGGGCTTAAGCAGCCCTGGAGGTAAACCTCTAAGCAGCGCAGTCTCCGGCTTCATTGAGTTAGTGCACAGGGAACTGTCAGGGTTTCCCAAAACCGTTAGGGAAGCAAACTTATAGAAAACATTTGAATCAGAGATATTCAACTTGGAAGGCTTTTTCATACCATCTTATGTCCCATCAAGGACAATTATTGCTATAGTGAGGCACTGCCCTGGCGAGTAAGACTCCTGTCTCTGATATTTTGGGGATTTAAAAAAAAATTCAGGAGCCATTTCTGAAAACAATGTTACCAAGGAAAGTGTTTTGAGAATTAAATGAGAATATATGTGATATATGTATCATGTATACATTATATATACGATAGTATTTTGAAATACATAAAGTGGTGTTCAGTGGTTTTTGTCAAATCAAATTGGTCTGAAATCAGATTTATAAGACTTATTTAAGTGTGATTTGATAAAAGTACTTGTTATCAACAGCTCTCTACTCCTGATAAGCTAACCACTTCCTCAAATATTAAACCATATTTCATCCTTAGATTGATTTAGTCAGTGAAATGGAATACAGATTTGAGCCTATGCAGGGATGAGGCAGAAAAGCTATGCATACCTGCATTTTCTACACATGTCCTTACAGTGCTGTTTATAGGATGCTATAGGACAGACATGTAATGCAAGCCCCTTGTATAATTTAAAATTTCTCACAGCCACCTTTAAGAGTAAAAAGAAATAGGTGAAATTAATTTTAATAAATGTACTTGTTAGCCTAATATATCTAAAATGTTACAATTTCAACACGTAACCAATATAAAAATTATTAATGAGATCTTTGATTTGGAGGAGGGTTAAGTCTTTGAAATCCAGTTTTTGCTTTATACTTATAGCACATTCAGTCTAGCTATAGGTCAAGTACTCAGTGGTCACATGTGGTGAGTGGCCACCGTACTGAACAGAACAGATCCACAGGATTGCTTTTAGGAGGACCCATTTGCCAGCACGTTCTGTGTTGCGCTGTGACAGACAGAAGTGTCACGGGGTAACAGCTCACTCAGTGTGCAATCTGATGCCCCAGGGAACTGTGGTTCCCCCATTCCCAGCCCCGTAGGAGTTTGTGAAGTAGAAAGTGCATGAAAATTCATGCCACTAGGAATTCATTCATAAAAACAAATGCAGATTAAAGTAAGTATCTGCCCTTTACTTCTCAAACCTTTTAGACTCAAAATCACTAAACTCATTATTAGTTTCAGTCCATATATTAGTATGACAGTGATAATAATTGCTTGAAATTGCTAATCAACTACATACCTCATTACTTTAAATTAAAAATATGATTTTAGACAAACTACCAGTGAAGTCACTTGTCTGAATTGTAAAATTGTCTCTTTGCTAGCTACCATTGGGCAGCTGATGAATAAATTATTTCAGCAGAGTGTGGATTTTCTTCAAATACTAACTAGTATAAAAAGACACATTTTACTTGGAATGTTTTTACTTTAAATCTTACCCCACGCATGTAGCATATACACAGAAGTAATTAAATTTTATTTTCTGGCCTCTACATCCCTTAATAACCTATTCACCTTTCAAACTTAATATATTCATCCTACCTATCCAAAATTCATTTGTCAGACATTTAATCCTAATTCTTAGGAGCAACAACAGTTAATTTTTAAATCAGTTGTTTAGAATTTGGGACTTTCTTCATAAAGTGTGTGTTGCCTTAAAAGCCTGTTTAAACCGCAGTTTATTTTTTAAAATGTATGTTTGTAGTGAAAAAAAAAAAAATAGAAACACTTTTGCAAGTGTCATAATTAAAAGATAACGCTACTGAATGAGCTGTTGTCCTGTTGTTTGTCTTGCTCAAAGATAATGCCTATTTGCCGAGAAGAAGATAAGGAATTCTTAACCAGAAGCATTGTGTGTAGTGAGCACATGGGTTAATTAACAGACTTTCTGAAGATTCTAAATGATACCTCTGGGCTCTTTCAAAAGCAGTGGGAGAAAACACACTTCCAAAGTTAGACAAAGCACAGCAGAAATAATGGCTCCTCCACTTCCCAGAATGTGGTCTTGATTTTCTGGGATATAAAACGGGAATAATTTACCAACTCTGAAAGCTAATAGTGAGGATTGAGTTATCTGAGACAACACAGTGCCAAGCATAGAAAGGCTCTCAGTGACTCTTAGTTCCCTTCCCTTTAGTATTTATTATGTTTCATGTCAACTCAAAATATACATTTTTTCTTTGATATAGTTATATCCCAGCACTACCAGTTACCCATGGATGGAGCTTGTTTCAAATGAAATGAAGAGAAAGAAAAGAAGTAAACTACAAGAGGAGAGGGACTTAAGAAAAGATTCTTATGACTGATCAAAAATCATATAAAGAATAAAGGAGTTGGCTAAAATTGAAAAAAAAAAAAAAAAGAGGGACAGAGGAATGAGAGGAATGGAGTAGTAGGATTGCTCAGGATGGACTTAATTGGTTGGTAATCATTGAAAGGCAGGGAAAGTTGTTAGTCTCCTTGCAAGAGACTAAAGGTTATGATAGGATTTAGTAGGACAGGTACTTCCCAGTGCAGGGCCAGTTGTTTTTATTTTCTGGCGCTGAAAAAGTGTCAGAGGATATGAAGTGACCTCGGGGTAGCTGTAATTAGGAGGAGGAAGTCTGCCATCGGACATTTATATTACAGGACCTGACCTGAAGTTTTTAAAGCCCAACAAGTGCCAATATTCTAATTTCTGAAATTTCTATTTAGTGTTTCTTCATTTATACATTTTCTTTCCCAAGCCAAGGGCTTTTTAGTGTAATAATAAAGTATCTTATGTGTTGTTATACGTGTAGAAAATGGTTCAATGTGCATGTGGTATGTGAAGAAATATAAATGTTTCTTAAGCTTAACATAGTATTTGATCCTCTGTGTTAGGCAAGCACGAGTTGAATGAAAAAGAAAGGCCTCGTACTGTGCCTTGAAGGAGAAAAGGGTAATCGGAGCATGAAAGATCAATACCCACTTATAAACAAATAGGTTATCAATTTCTGTTAGTGCTCTACCAGTGTAGCAGCTGGAGGCCTTCAGGAATAATGAGAATTATATGTCAGTAATGTAGTACGTGACCCTAAAGCAGTTTGTTAATCAGATCATAAAAGCTACTTAAAACAGTGAAATGTGGAATTCTTCAGTATTTTCTGCTTTTAGGTGCTGCTAGATTCATAAACTTTGTGATCAGAAATAAAAATAATTCTTCAATTTCTGATTGCTTTTCACTATGTCCATCCATGCTATTCTTAGCTTGTCTCTGTTAAGGGTTAAAAACCAGGAAGGATCGTTTAGTTTGGGGTAGAGATCAGCTTTTAATGGCTGCTGATAAGAAATAATGCTTTGCTTTTATAAACAGATCTCCACTCATGTCTATTTAATAAGTTAAAAATCGTTGAGATAAGTCTGATCTCTCTAAATTAATCTCTGCCTACTGTCTACGGAGAAAAAAAAAAAATGCCTTACATCTGCATCTTAGAATAATGAAGAAGGTTCTGAAGATACAACTTTTTGGTCAAACCAGTGGTTAAGAACTGACAAGGAAAACCACATCTTGCTTATACGCCATCTCCCAATAGTACCTTGTATTTTTAGGTGTGTTCAACAAACAGTCATTAAACAGTAACTGTGCGCCAAGTGCTGTGCTTGGTACTAAGGATACAAAGTCACATAAGACCTGAGGGTCGTCTAGTGAACTGGCAGTCTGCTGCAGAGGCCAGCAGCGAATATTTGACACAGTGCATAAAGCTGGTAGTGATTTTTATAACTCTGTGTCAGGTAAGATACTTCAAGTTCTCCATATTATTTCATCTTATTTAATTCCCTTAATTACCCCCAAGGTGTTGTCATATCCAATTAACACAGATGAAAGAACTGAGATACTTAACACAACTACTTAAGGTTAAGTTACTTGCCTTAGAGAGGTAAGTGGTTCCACCAAGACTCAAACTTAGATCTGTCACATGTCATTTGATTTACTATTGCTGCTTTTAGAATTTTTATATCCCCACTTTAGTTTAATTTAACAAAAAGCTATACTACATTAACCATCTTATATTTAATAGTGAGTTAAAACTCCACAAAGCAAATTAATTAGTGAAAGACATCTCATAATTTTTTTCCTAACTTAATTATGATGACATCTATTTGTCTCTCATATCACTTAAAATCTTAAATGGCAATATGGACTTCCTGGATGCAAATCTGATTTTCAGGTGAATCAATAATGCCTCCCCTACTTATATGTTGTTATATCATTCTTCATCTTAGCTCTTTCATGATAGTTTTCTGTCTTTTAACAGTGAACATGAAATATTAGTGATACATTACAAACTTATAAAATTGATGATATCTAACCACACTAAATTTCAGGAAGATTCTGAGGAAGATGGATATTTGTAGCTGTTACCTGACAGCTTGGCCTTATGGCTAATGGCAAAAAGAGGAGTTTAAAGAGGCAAAGTAATATTTTGTGAATATGAAAGAATGAATAGATTGTATATTAAAGGAAAAAAAAAAACCTAAATAGGAAATATTTCTTAGCATTATTGAACCTAGAGGTGATATGTCATTCATCTTAGACTTGAGTCAAGAATTGAACCATTTTTTCCAGGACATGTATATTTATCTTTGTTATACTTGTAGTTAATTAAGAAATCCTTAGTAAGAATGAAAGTTATTTAATCCTTTTACATTTGGAAGCAAATTTAAAGATATCAGCAGTAATACCTCCCTCTCAACAAAAACTACAGATAACTCATTAAAATTAAATACATTAAGACCTTGTGAGAGAATTGTTCCTAGGTTTCTTGCTATGGAAACATGTCCTTGGTGACAGACACCGTTAGTGTATGATAATAGTCACAGAATACTGGAAGGACTCAAGTTTATCTACTCTTACTTGCACTTGCTTTATTTCATTCATCATTTCAATGGATTCTACATCGAGCAACTTCTGTATACCAGCTGTTGTTCTAAGTGCTGGAAATAAAACAGTAAATAAGATGCATATGGAACCTATTCATGTAGTAGGAAAAATAGACAAATTAAAAATCAGTTATTAAACAGTGTGACAAATGCTTCAGTGATGTTTGAGGAAATATAGGTTGCTATCTGACCATACTGGATTGCTTAACAAATCAAGAAAAGTCTTTCAAGAGAAAATGACACCCTGGCTGAGACTTAAAGGTTAAAAAGAGCTGAGCCAAGTAAGGATGGTGAGGGAGAGGGGTGAACTTGTAACCAGGCAGAGGGAACTTCATTCACAAAGCACAAGAAGTGAGAGCGATGTGGCAAGACCTTAGAATGTGAAGAAGTGAATGGTGAGAGATAAGAGTCAGGCAGGTTCCAGATCATTCAGACACTTTTAAGACAAATTAAGTAGTTTAGAGTTTTTTCCTAAGCACTCTGAAAAGCTAGGGAAGGATTCTAAGCAGGGAATTGCATTTTAAAAAGATCATCAGACCATAATGTGGTAGGAGCACTTAGTAGACTTTGGTGGGTGATCCAGATGGACATTCCTGTCATTGCACACTGCCGCGAGCAGCATCAGAGGGTTTCCTTATTGCAGTGTCGTTACTAGGCATAGGGCCTCATTTATGAGAGAGAAAATCTGAGTTATAGGTTGACAGTAACGCAGAATCATTTATCATAAAATCTCAGAGCGCTAGAACTCCATCATTTTAGAGATCAGAAGACTGAAGCCCAAAAAGCAAAATGACTACCTACCAAGGTTGCAGAGTGACAGGTGACCTTGACCCAGTCAGGCCCAGACTGGTACCTCATAACTCGTTAGAGTGAGCATCTTTCTAGGACCCTTGTACTTTTTCTGCTGCAGGAGGGTTTCAAAGAAAGTCATATTTTACAAAGGACTGAGGGAGCTGTGTTCAGAAGGGTCAAATTATTGTTTTTATTTTATCTTATTTTATTTTTTTTTTTACTTAGGAACCTTTCACAACCTTCTTCCTCAATGCAAATGATGGAAAATTCGACCATCCAGATCGAACCTTTTCATCAGTCGCAAGGTCTTGGAGAACTAGTCAGAGAGACACTTCTGATGTAAAGGTAGGCTCTTTCATTTGTTGATATTAATTTTATTTCAAACTATGTTGAATTTTCATTTTTTAAAATTTAGATGTATGTATAAGACATTGTATACTGCAGCTTTGCTCCATCATATTTTAAAATTATGTATTAACATCTAACATAAAAGGAAACTAAAGGAAATAATTTTGAGCATCATAGAAAATGATTCAGGATCCTTTTATATTATTCAGTTAAAGTGCTTTGCTTATTTCAAATAATTCCTATCTAATTTAGATCGAATAATCAGGAGATGGAAAGAAAAGCCCATAAATTGCCTTTCCTGCTGTTAACTCAATATTTGGCCTATTCCATAAAACACAGCAGGGATTGGATTTGACCTTAATGTGTCATATTGTTATAGCTTGCCCAGCTTTGGGTTTACATAGCCTAGGGCAATTAATAAAGCATTAATGACAAGACCCATTTAAAATGTAGGCTCTTCTGTACAGCCTTAGCTTTTACTTGACTGTGCCTGGGGATACTATGCAACAATACACATTAGATTAAACCAACCAACACACACACACACACACACACACACACACACACACACACACACAATATCCGGGAACAACCAGAGAGCAGAGCAGTTTTACAGTTGGTACTACTTAACTATTGTTAAATATAAAGATTTGTTATTCATTTATATGGACTTTTGTTTTAAAAATGGTTATATTCAAAATATAAAATGCACTGATTTTTGTTCACTGATTTGTGTCACTTTTTTTTCCTGATAATAAGATTATATGTTTAGGTTATTGCATAGGTTTATGTGTTTCTTATTTTAATCTCATTTTTTTCAAGGCAAAATTTTCCCCATCACTGCCACTCATACTGTTAGATATAAAAATGTTATAGTATTATTCTATTTAGTGTCTTAATCCAACAAATGGTAGTAAATTAACATCAAAATTATCTTTTCACATTTATGCTTATCTATTCCAAACATTTATAAAAGGGATTTACAGGGTTACTGAACTGTAAGAAAAATGGATGAATACAACTTTCATTCAGTTTGTTTTTTTTTTTTTTGAAAGCAAAAATGAATATGGATCCAGGGAAGGAGTGTTTCACATATCTATGTGTTTTATTCGTTGCCATCAAAGTTTGCATAAATGAATATTAATTTACCTACACAACATATTCACATTTGGAAATAAGATAATTTAACATTCATCCTTACTGTGTTAAACTCTTAAGGCTCACATTTTTGTCCTAACAGACTTATAACTTCACTGAAGAATTAAACTCTAAAATATCCAAAAAAAAAAAAAAAAAAAATTAAACTGATTTACTACCAATGAAATCAGGGAGGGGGGGTTCACTTCTTAATAACATTTTGAGAATTAACAGGAAATGGGGAGCTCATAGGCTTCTAGAATTCACATAATGTTCATAAAAAAGGCATTCAATAAATATTTAATGCGAATTAAATTCTTATCTATATTTTAAGGCATCCTATCCTGTGTAAGATTATTTATATCTTAATTCAGAGCTGTATCCATATGATATCAAGCTCTTTCATGTAAAGTACCTTCTCACTCTTATTTGACATTCTCACAAAAAAGAAACTTGGTTTTTAAACTTAGTTCAAAGATTCACCCTCACAAGCCCACATATACATCAGAGTCAGTCATTCTAATTTATGTATGTGGATAGAGTTTTAGCCTTTACTTTCTGTCTTGAGCATTCTGTTGATGCTTTTGATCACCAGGTTATGTGGCAATTTCTGACCAGTGTCCATACCATGCTTGTCCCTCTAAAACTGCTGGGAGAATTCTCATATATTCTGCAACTTTTCAAAACCATTTGCATCTTGTTATCAGTTGTGTTCCTTTGACTCCTGGGGTTACATCATCAAGGACAAAGACCAAAGTGGCTTCCACTAATTTGGGAGGTTTTTTGTTTTTTATCCTCAAGCAGCCTACTGAATACAAACAGGTACAATGCCCTCACACCACCCCCAAATAATTAGCTCATAAGAAGCTCATTTCTCCAGCTCAGCGTTGCACAAATTGCTCTCATTTTCAGTTCTCCTGCCACCCTGCACCTTTCATATTTTATGATTATATATCTTGACTATCTTTCCAGGTAGACCCTTTCTTTTTAAAGGCTACACATGGCACACAGTATGGTAATTTATTTACACAATCTCCTATTGATAGATAGTTTGTCTTTCTGATTGTTACTGTTAAACAGGTCTTCAGTGGACATCCTTGCACAGACATTTTGATGAACTTTGTGTATATAAGTAAAAGATCATTTCTGTTAATGGGACTGGGGGCTCAGAGGCTACATACATTTTTAATTTCGAACGATATTGCCAAACCATAATTCCCAAAGATGATAATTTACTCCCAGAGTGTGAGGATGCCTCTTTCCCCCATGCTTTCAGTCATCACTATTAAAATAAACAGCATAATTTCGCTAATCTGGTGAGTGAAGAATGAAGTCGTCTTTGTTTCAGTTTGCGTTTCATTAATTATGAGTGAAGTTGAACATTTCCTATATATTATTGACCTATAAACTTACTCATATTTTTTGCCCATTTTTCAATTGAGTCATATGTTTTCTCTTATTGATCTGAAAAAGATCTTCAAAATTGCAGAAAGTTGCATTTCAAGTATGGTTTTTCAGTCTTCTAGCTATATTGCTATATTCAATTACATTTTTATTGTTGTGTGTATATGTCCAAATGTATCCTTTATAGTGTCAGAATTTTGGGATCCTCATTAAGGGAATGCTAAAAATTTTTTAGTAATATTGGTAGTACCTTCAGATTTTCTAAATTCATATTTAAATGAATTGATTAAAGTGTGCAGTATTTTTTCCTTCTAAAACAGTACCTGATTTAGCATGAAAGAATATGTTACCAAGAGTAATACTTATTTTGCTAACTATGTGTTAAAGCCTAAGCTTTTGATTTTTTTTTTTTGATCTCTAAGCTATAAAAATAAAGCATATGATATAATTGTAAAAAAAAAAAGTTTTTCCATTTATGAAGAAAAATATCTCTATAATCTCCACTAATTTATCAGATAATCGTATAAGAGAGAACCGGAACAGAGTAGATGGTTTTATTCTGTCTCTCTCTATTAACGTCAATCTCTTCCTGTGGTAATGAATACAAGCTGGGCAGAGGAGTGCTGGGGAAGTGACCTTTCAGGAGAGAAGTCTCCTGAGTTAAGTCAGACCGTTTAGTTTTTACTTTGTATTTTTTTATTTCTTTCCTCTAGCACAGTCTCGGTAAACAGTGACATTCAACTTACTGCAGTTCTTATACCAATTTTCCTTAATGCCTTCCAAAGTTGTTATATTACTTTGAATAGCTATGTAGATGTCAGAAAAGGTAGCTGTGACAAAATGTCATTAAGGTGACATAGTGTAAATTAATACAGTTAATGGAGGTGCTCACCACTGACTCATTGACCCATTATGAGCTCTTTTGGAATTAACGAATGCCAGGGCATCAATCTTTTGGGGGAAAAAAAAGAAGAAAAGAGATGGCAGCTTTAAAACCTTGCAGTGAATTATATTAGAAAAGTGAAAACGTCTGGGTCGGTTTTGATTTCACTAGGAAGCCATAAAATGGTATGCTCTCTCAGCAAAATATATTAAACTGAAATGTCAGATTTGATGCAATAGGTATACAATTATAATAGTGTTAATAGTGGTCTTCTATCATTCTAAGACATACTTTCAAGTCCAATTTCTCAGCAGCTTGAACTTGTCATAAGCTTGTAAATTAGAAATTGTGTTTGAGGATATTTTCTTCTTATTGATGGAATGCATATAATACTATTAACTGTACCATGGGGTTTTAGTATAGCTGTTAAAATAAACTAGAAATCACATTTACGGACACCAAATGCCTGTTATAATATTCATCTCGCCATTTCTTTAAAGCATTTGGTGTCTTTCTGTACCGTTTTTCATTAAGGAAATTTTAAACTACTTTGACTTCTTCCTTAAAGAGAAGCTGATTAACAGGAATCTATCAATGGGAAGAGAGTAAGCAGAGGAACTGATATTTTCAGTAGGCGAGCTGATGCCCGAAGGACTTAACAAGTTATATATAATAGTATTTTTTGAGTAATTCTCAGTAGTTTTCAAACATGCCTCTTTCTTAATTATTTGCTATAGTCCTCAAAACAGGCCTGTGAGATAGCTGTCATGACCCCTGTTCTATAAAGGAGGTTCACAGATATTCAGTGACTTGCCTACGTTCTCACACACACAGCAGGCAAAGACGAAGCCAGAACTAGCACTGAGGGCCATTGAGTTATTGCAGTGCTTTATCCATTGGATGATAGGCCACTTTAATTCTTCTGCATGATCATATGGTCATATCCACCCACTTTGACTATTTGAAATAAATGACCAATCAAGTTATACTTTAGTCATTTATTGCTTGTAAAAAATCACACCAAACTTTAGTGTGATTTAAAAAAAAAAAAAAACAACTTTTTTTCTCAGCATTCTACAATCAGACGAGGATTCGTCAGGTGTGGGTTCAACTGGGGTGGCTCGTGAGGGTCTGAGGGTTCAGGATGACTTCAGTCACATGTCTGGTGCCTCAACAAGGATGGCCAGAAGAGCAGGGGACTGGCCACTCCTCTCTCTCTTTATATAGGCTTTCTGGGAAGATCACCACACTTGTTTTCATGGTGGCTTGATACCAAGAGGATAAAAAACGAGAATGGCAAATCCACTTAATGCCTAGGTGTAGAAGTCACAGTGTGTTACCCCAGCCACATTCATAAGTCTCAGCGGCAGACCAAGTGAAGGGAGAGGAAAAATGGACTCCACCTCCTGATGAGATGAGCTGCAGTCATATTTCAAAAGGACATGGAGATCAAAGGGATTGTTACGGCCATCTGTAGAAACAGTTTACTAAAGTCTTCTCTCTAGTCACAGTTTACATTCCTCCTCTGTGCAGAAATTCCTAATTCGAAGACCTGGAAATAAAAAGACAAGTTATCTGTCCCATGCACGTTTAGTACACAGATAAGACAGAAACAGGTGAACCTCGACAGACCCTCTATTCAAAAAATGGAGAATATGGGAGGTACATAGCAGTCACTGAGTAGCTTTCTCCACATGCTTCTTGGTCATAGAAGGCTGGGGACAAAGCCTCCTTCGCCCAAGTTGGTATAACAACTTAAAACATTAGCAGGCTTTCTATGTATTAAATTATAGCTCGCAATTAGAAAAGACTCACACTCACAAATCCTTCCAAGACAGGCTGTGAGTTAAGATGCTCTTTATAAGGCTCTGAAGAGTCTTCGAATCTTTTTGTGCAGCTGAGCAGGTCTACAACCACTACTTTAAATTTTGGGGAGTGCTTATAAAGGGATTTACAGGCCCACTCTTTACATGATGGCCATATTTTACTTACAGCACCTCAGAATCAGTTTTTGTCCTGAACCCATTATTATTTTGAGAATCTGATGAGACTATCTTAGGCCCTTATATTTCTCTAAATGCTGCTTCAAAACTGAACAGTTTCTTCTTTAAACGATAAAACCTTATCCATATACCTACCATTTAAAAAAAAAAAAATGGTGGTCACTTTTAGCATTCTGCTTGGAAACCTCCTTACTCCTTTAGATACTTTGACTAGCTTTGAAACTATTATAGAAACCAGTCTTGTTCATTTTTCTACCACTGCAAAGCACGAGTTGCTTTTCTCCCACTTCTCATCACAACTTCCTTACCGATCTTCCTGATCCACCAAGAGTCTCCTCACCCCCTTCCAGCCTCTGCCTACCATGGAGTCCCAAAGCTAATGCCACATGCTTTAAGTTTTTATCACTTCAGCACTCCACTCCCAGGCACAAATTTCTATTTCAGTTATCTACCACTGTGTAACAAGTCACCCAAAACTTTGTCTTGATACGACTCTCTGTTGACAGTCGTGCAGTTGGAGTTAAGACGCAGCAGGAACCACTCACCTCCCCTACACAGTGGCTGCTAGGGGTGGCATGGCTGGGCCAGAGGAGCCAAGATGTCTTTCCTCACATGTTTTGTGGCTCATGCAAGCTGGCTAGAACAGCTAGAGACTGTCCAGGCATGTCTGTCTTTCTCCGTGATCTTTCCTGCAGGGTGGCCTCACCACTTTCTATGATGGTTGGCTTCTAAGGGATGGAAACAGAAGCTGCAAGGACCCTTCAGTCTTAGGCTTCTCTGGAAGCCCTACAGTGTCACTTTGTCACATTCTGTGTGTTGAAATAAGCCAGCCCATGTTCAAAGAGAGGGGAAGTAGACTCCACCTTATGGAAGCGTCACCTCACTCTGGGCGATGTGAAATTTATCGATGCCTCGGCAGCCCAGAGGGGTCCTCGGTTCTTCCCCGCGGACTCAGTAAAGAATTACAGATCAATGAAATTTAGAAAAAAGTACCATTCATTTCAGTCTGATTGTGCAGTTCGACAAAACCAAAATCTGAGATACAGATACTTATAAAAATATATCTGACTAGCCTAGGTAGCATATAATCTATCTATATAGTTGATAAAAATACTTAACTTATCTGAAAAGTCTACATAGGTGTTCAAATACAGATATCCAAAGTGACAGAGCTTTTTACTGATCACGAATGTACTTGGCTACTGGGTAAACTCGTCCGTAATAGTTTTGATCTACATCTTTAAAATATATGAGCGAATATAATATGTAATAGAATAAAATATAAAATATAATAGAGCGAATAGCTTCTAAAACGTATTTTGCATAAAGCTGTGAAAATCTAGAAATTCCTGCGCTTCAGGAATTTCTTTGTCTTCGCACTAAAGATGTGTCTGCTTTGTGACAGTTCCCGCCATTAGAAATCTGGGTTTCTTGGTGCCCTCAAACATTGAGCCTGTAACAGTTCACGCCAGCATCTTAGTTAACCCCCAGCTTTACGATGACATTCTGCTTGGCCACCTGAGGACTGCAGAGAGGAGACATCTCGCCGAGGGGTCTGTCCTGATGACCCTGGTAGTGCCACTTCTTGGCAAGCCCGGATTTAGCCTTCCCCGACGTGCCTGCCACAGTGCTTGTCCTCTGCCCTGTCACATGACACGGCCAGCAGGGCAGAGCCTTCTCAGCCTCGCTCAGGTTCCCCTGACGGGGCCAGCCCTCGTCCTCTTCTTCCCAGAGTGCTTAAATTGAAACGATCTTTGCTTCTCTCACTTCTGCACTTTGGCTGCAATTTTGCTGGCAACTTTAAAACCCACTTTTTCTAAATTTAAATCAAACTCTTTTACACTTTTGAATCTTTTAACGAAGCTAGCGTAGGCAAGATAACATTTTTTTCAACTGCAAAAGTTTCCCCTCAAGAGGTACAAATGTTGTTTCTGGGCTCATCCTTTATCTTTTATTTAATAAAGTACTTCGTTGGCTCTTTCCCTTTCTTGTGGCATTCTTCCAACCATCTGCATAGTCCCCAGAAGATTTCTAGTGATATTAAAAGAACTTTATCTAATATCGTCAGTACTTTAATATTTAATGAGCACCTGCTGCATACAAAACATACCACCAAGACCTATGGGGTATCCAACAAAATATAAACCTCACAAAATAAGGCTCAAAAATCTACTTTTGCCCAAATCGTTCTTAATATAAAATCCTAGGCTTCTTATGCCTTTATGAATCTAATTTAATGACATTCAGTGAAATACTATTATAGTGGTAAGTAGGTTAATAACCACATATTTTGTAGGACCCTATTCCACAGGAAAGAATGGGAAATAATATGTATGAAAAACAGTTGGGCACCAAGACAGTTGAAGACGAACTGAATCTTAAGGCTGTTTAAAAAAAATCTACGTTGCTCTGTCCATGTGGCTATATATTCCTCTCTCTCCTCAAGGAAGTTTAAATAGTCTAATTCTAGAGATAGGACATGAACACAAATAAGTTCCGAAAGGCAATAGGAAAATCCCTGACTTACATGAGCCTGTTACATATGAACCACCCTCCGCACCAAGCAGCTACATGAGCTTACATTCCCTTCCCCTGTTCAGACCATTTGGGATGCTATTTCTATTCAGTGTCGTATAAAACAGGTAGTGTACAAATAGCAAGTTCTTTATCTTCTCTCCATCTTTTACTAATTTACCATGTCTTCCCAAACAGTGAGAGCAAGATCAAAAGAAAATTGTATGTTTTACCTTAATGCATTGAAATCATAAGTTAATAATTATTGTGGTCAGCTCGGGCTGCTATATTTTACCATTAACTGGGTAGCTTATGAACAACAGAAATGTATTTCTTGCATCTCTGGAGGCTGGAAGTCCAAGATCAAGGTGCCCACATGGTCAGGTTCTGTATCTGCTGAGAGCCTGCTTCCTGGTTCAGAGGGGGCCGTATTCTTGCTGCGTCCTCACATGGCAGAGAGAGGAAGCAAGCCTTCTGAGGCCTGGGACAAGGACACTAATCCCGTTTGTGGGGGCTCCACCCTCATGGCCACATCTAATCCTAATTGACCCACCTCCTAATTCCATCCCATTAGGGGGTAGAGTTTCAACCTTTGAATTTTAGGGAACAGAAATATTCAATTCGTAACTGTTATGCATGTCTGACTGAGTACAAATATATGAGAATGGCAATGATATTTCTGCCTTCTAATCAGTGACCTTCACCAAATTGCTCCTTTATTCAATAAGATATACATTGTCATTGAACTCATTATAATCCTTGCTGATCTAATATCACAGAAGTGCCCTTTAGCCCCATTTTAACCACCAACTAAGCTGTATCGTTATCTGCAAATAAGGGTGTTTACTTGCCTATTGGTTTTTCTTTCAGCCCTCCTCAATTTCCACTTTCACGTTTCTGTTAATTTCACTGTCACGCTCCTTTCCCACAGTTCATTGTGGCCTTCATATCTCGTACACAGTTTATTATTAACGTATGTTTGCCTCTCAGTGTGAGCCATCTCATACTTTCTCTTTTTACATCCCTGGGTCCACAGCTTTATTCACTCATCTTCTCCTCTGTTGCATATTAACCCTTTTGGATAAAGTCCCATGAGATGTCCCCGTATGTGCCACAGCTGGTGGTTGACTTTCCCAGTTTCCTCCTGTTGCCACTGCTGGTCCTCTTCCCCCGTGCATATGTGCTAGTCTCTCCCCTCTCCAATCTGTCCTTTACTTTGTCACCCACCGTCTTGCTTTGAACCGATTTTGACCATGTCAATAACTCTTCTTCAAAATTGTTAACGATGAGACAAAATACGAATGGCCTCGCTTGGCGTGAAACTTCCTTCATCATCTGGCTTCTTGTACCTCCTACCATCTCATCCCCACCTTGATCTATCCCCTAATACATCCTACACTCCTGTATCCGCTGTTCTGGATGATACCCCCTGATGTTTCCCCCGCCCCTTTCCCCTGGCTTTGTCTTAGCCATGCTCTACTCAAATGTCCCATCTACTGTGAAGTCTCCTTGGACTTGCCCACAGTTCCCTGCTCTCCTCTTTGTTTTACTTCTCTCACAGCTATTGCTGTTGTCCATTATAACAATCTGTTGATACGTCTGCCCCATGGGCCAGACATGAATTACTTGAAAGGAAAGCCATGCCTTGTTCATTTTTTGTTTTATTAGTACCCATCACGATGTCTGGTAATCAAACTTTATTATATGAATAAATAAATATCAGGGAATTATGTAATGGATTTTAGAAAGATTTTTATTTAAATGATTTAAGTAGAAGAAAAACTGTGATTCTTAAAAATCTAAATTCAATTTATCCAGAAAATTCATATATATGAATCCGTTCGTGCTCCTATAATGCTGGAGAAAATAAGCACTATTATATTCTTACGGTTCCTATTTATCATCGTAGGAATGAATAATGATCAAATTCTCATAGAGCATTACTAAGATAAATACCCACTTATGCTATAACAGATAAATTGGTTTTAGAAGAAGAATCCATAAAGAGAAAGCTTTTGTGTATACTTTTTTGGGCTGAAGAATTCAATTTATTTGAAGAACTGTGTCTGGTAGTCTTAAAGTTTTTCCATGTATCACTAGAGAAGACCACACTGAGGTTCAAATTTCAGGTCCTGTACCATCAATGTTGATTATGTTACACAAATAAATGTCCTTGTACTTTTCACAATATAATTTAAAGTTAATTTAATTCCCATCTCGATATTTGAAAAGATCCATATTTTTCCAGGTATAGACGGTATAAATAACAACTACAGTGAGGTTTTTTTTTTTGTTATTATTCTGTTTTCATTTTCTCCACTTGCTTTGTAAAAATGGACAATAAAAACAACTTTTAGGGTCATAAAATCCAGTCATTTCGATATCGAACTAATTCTAAAGTAACATAAACCACGTATTAGACATTGTGCATCAAACAGATTTTCCTTGAACCCAGTTGTTAATGCCATACTTACACAAGGTATCTGTATCCAATTTATTAAGAACTTATTATTCAGGTAGCTTGCATTAAATATTTAAAACTTATAATCATTTTGCATATCTTCTCTTCACTATTTTTAGTGATGGGTATAAAAATAATTTATCTTGCCAAATTACCAAATAAAACAATCTCTTTATAGAAAGCATGTATTGTAGTTGCCAGTATAATCAAAAAAAAAAAAAAAGGAGGAGGAGAAGGAGAAGGAAGATATTACACGATTTTTAAACAACACCGGCAACAACTGTTTTTTAATTTGGATATTTTATTAGTAATATGCAGAAATTTTGCTGAATAGCATAGACTTGTAGATGTAGATTTATGTATTTGTTTACTAATGCTCTTGTGAACTATCGTTGATTCTGTAACCTATTTGTTTTTACTAATTTGTGTCAAAACTAAAAATCTTATAAACATAAATTATCAAGCAAATTATTCAAGAAAAATGTTCATCTTCTCTTCCTAGAGTCTTT
Source organism: Eidolon dupreanum (assembly GCA_028627145.1). Lineage (NCBI taxonomy): Eukaryota > Metazoa > Chordata > Mammalia > Chiroptera > Pteropodidae > Eidolon > Eidolon dupreanum. The sequence goes on along the minus strand of CM053508.1, from coordinate 78,587,112 downwards.
TCTCAAGAAAATTAAGAATAGAGTTAAATAATAAAATATTGGATTGAAATAAATTATTTAATTCAGCTTGCAGTTAAGTTATAAATTAATAGTTTTATTCAACTGATATTTAAAGTGGTTTAATATGCTGCATTTTAATTTTTGTCAGGAACTAATTCCAGAGTTCTACTACCTACCGGAGATGTTCGTCAACAGTAATGGATATAATCTTGGCGTCAGAGAAGATGAAGTGGTGGTAAATGATGTTGACCTTCCCCCTTGGGCAAAAAAACCTGAAGACTTTGTAAGGATCAACAGGATGGTAAGAGAGGTTTTGATTTTGCTTGAGCAATCACCAAGAAGTTTTGTTTCTAACTATTAATGAATTGTCATTTAACATCTATAAATGCAAGATTAAATTTTTAAGAAAAAGAAGGAAATGCATTTACTGTTGCCTTTTGACAGTGCTCTTTATCGTCAAGTGGAGTTTCCTTTCAGGAGGACTAATAAAGGAATGGTAATTTAGTTATATTTGCTTCCTTAGGAGAAGACAAACAGACGAGCATCTGTTGACTAATATAACATATTCTAAAATGCTTAAAATATAAGCCCAAGCCTTATTTTTATCTACTGGCTAAATCCATACTCTGTTTTGGTTCATAACTTATTCAAAACAAAATAATTTACATTTAGAACATATTTGTATGTAGGAAATTATAAACTGTGAAACATACCTTACAGTGTAATATACTTGACTTGAAGAGTCTAGTAAACATTGTTACAGAAAGTGACATTAAGCTTTAAATCTGCATGACAGACGTCTGGGTGTTCAAATAAAAAATGTGTTCATAGCATGTTTGCATGTAGGAATTTCATAGATTTTAGTACATTTTTATTCATATTCAAGGAGATTTTAATCGTAGCGTGGTTATGGTGTATATGGAAATGAACCATTTTACAAAACAACCTCTCTAGTGTGCTGTCGTTCTGAGTCAGTTGAGGAATTATATCAGTAAAAACAATGACCCAAAGTATATTTTTTAACCCTGATTTACTCCTTCCCAGTTTTGTCCAGTTGTCTCATAAATATGTTTTATTTTGTTTTTACACGTTATGTATTTGAATCAGAATCCAAATAAGGTCCAGATATGGTAGTGGCATTCACATATCACCTTGCCAAATACCACTGACTTACCTGAATGGCAGTGTTCCTATCCACGCTCCCCACTGCAGAGTGGGTGGTGGCTCGAGGGGCTGTGGAAAGGCAGAAGAAGGTTGAGGAGGAGGCGAAGAAACATGTCTTCTAATCAGAAGCCAAGACCTCGGGGTCAGAAGAAGAAAAAGATATGAGTGGAAATTGACCCAAACTAAGTGGCCTCTTCTGGTCGCAACAGCTATGCAGACCTGACTTTCTGAGCTCACCCTGTAAGGCTCCCTTTGTCAGCCAGTGAAACCTGGGCTTAGAGCTGAGGAAGTCCCAGGTCCCACGGCCAGCAGGTATGAGAGGAAGGCTACTTTCAACTTTGCAAATGGAGGAAATGACATTAGTTTACATCCTAAATTCATAGTCACGGGACTTTAGACCTGGATCAGACCTTTGCTTGAGCAAAGAGACTGAGACCGAGAGGGGCGAAGCGTCTTGCCCAAGGTCTCTACCCGAGTGCTTTCCCTTCCTTATCATGCCTGTGTCGCAGGTTAGAACTCTGAGTGTCACATCCCCTGGACCCACAAATAGTCTCTATGGCTCTATTTATTGACTTGAGAGCCAAACCACGTTAGACTGCTAACCATTTCTATTGCAGTGAATGTTCCAAACACCAAATTATAAAGGAACTTCGGAGTGTAACCCTGTATGTTATTTGGAACTATCTATATCTCTGCATGGATGACCTCTAGACCCCTCATCTTTACTCAGACTCACAATTCAGTTTTAATCAGTGTCACTCTGGTCTATTTCATTATTCATATGATCACCACATAAGAGTTTTTAAATTCCTTTTCCTTAGAAATACTTGATTCTCACCAAATGATATCGTTCATTTGAGTTTTAAGAGAATCCCAGATTATTCATTGAAAAATGAAAGACGGCCTGAAAATGATTATAACACTATAAAGACAATTTAAACTCTCAAATAGATTTTTCTCTCTTACTTTAAGAGAGAATAAAATGCATGGATTCAAATTTTGAGTAATAAGTTATTTTTATTTATAATTGTTGAGGATACTCATATTGTACATAAATGAAATACATCAAATACTTTAGTTCTAATACAAATATAACCAGTTCAAGAACTGACTTCTGTTTACATGCCTCTTAACCTCCTACATCTTGTCTAACAACTGATGCTGCTGAGCAAACTTTAAGGCAAATTTTGTGCTCCTTTAAAATAAGTCTCACTATCTGATATCACTGTAACTACATATTCATCAAGCCAAGTGTGTACGACATAGTAAGAACTATAAGGATTGTGTTTAATGTGACGAAGTGACTGACCCTCAAAGATTTGTTCTCATATATTCAAAAGATTTAAACTTGATAATTGATTAAAACAGGAGAGATAAATACTTGTGCTTTTCTTAAAATATCATAAAAAACATTTTCAGAAATGAATACTACATTTTGATTATAATAAGTTTGAACTCGAATTCGTAAAGAAATGAAAGGAGTGAGGCTCTGGGGTTTTTTCTCTACTCTCGACCCAAATTTTTGTTATCCTAGAGGCATTCATGAATCTGGTAAGCCTCGTGAACTAATCTTCTATTCCATGGGGTGGAAGGCTTTGCACAAAATTCTGCATATCTGGGAAAATCAGACCACCCAGTCTTGGTTCCCTGCAGCATTAGCATGCGGTGCCAGGTTACCCAGAGCGTGTGTTGGAAGCGCCCAGCTGGCACGCCTTCGGTGACTTGAGAAGTGTTCGTGCTTTCTACTACTTTCTCTGGGCTTTCCTTGAAGGCACTCTACAGAACAGAAAGGGAACAGTCCACGTCTGGAGCGGCCATTCTTGGTTGCACCAGATTTAAAGCTAGAGGACAGACCCAATCCGCTGCTTCAGAGCTCTCAGAGATATCAAAAGACATCTCCTAAAATGTGGCCGTGTCTCTCCAGCTGCTCTCCTGTCACAGTGTTGCCTATGCTGCTGTCTTCGAGTTGTCCTTCACAGCACCCTGCTTTGTTTCCCTTGCTCCAGGTTCCAGTCATTTTTCCCATAAGTGTAATGGAGAAAATGATCATACTAAGATCATGCAGATACGATGTCAGCCGCTGTGGTAAAACTAGAAAATGCAACCAGTTATCTACATATTTTCTTTTTTTTTTCCTGAAGAAATATTTGTTTGATAAATAGTTCTCTAACATACACAGCCCGGATGGAAATACAAAATATAGAATTGTTTCGATTTTCCATAGATTTTCCATGAATTCTATGAACACAGCATCCATTTTTTTATGTTATTTTGTAACATTATAGAAGTCTTTCCCTTTATGCTGCCTGGGTAGTTCATATAGGATTTCATTCTTAGAAAATAAGTTTAGGGAAAATGTGCTCTGGTATATTTATGATTTAGACTAGGATTATCTTTGGTTATTTGAAGGAATTCTTTGTAATGAGCCTAAAGTGAAAATGTCATATATCCCAAAGAAATGACATTCACAGTGGTTAAAAAAAAAAAAAAAAAAAAAAAAAGCTGCTATCTCTGTGTGGATTTAGTAGTCTGTATCCATGAGCATTCCTTCTTTCTTCTTTGAAGCTGTCATTAAGAAATTCAAGGCCAAGCAGATAAAAGTAATATTATAAAAAGGGATGATATCATTGATTATAAATAGTTTTATTATCTCATGCCAGCAATTAAAGAGGCATTTGACACATTTATAGAAGTCTACATGTCTACAACCTCTTTTCCTTTTCTTATTTTTAAAAATGAAACACTACTTTGATTTTTGATGATGTATTTCTGTTAACCCATTGTTTTTTCTTTTTTTTTTTATTTTTAGTTCTAGGAAATCATATATATATTGGTTATAGTTGTTTATATTTTCTAATTATGGTGACAAGGATTGTATTTCACTGAAGTACTGTGAAATTCAAAATTTGGTCTCATCAGAAAACCTGGAAAAGTGATATAGACACTTTCAGTGGACATCTAGATAAATTTTAAATGCATTGAGTTCGTACATCCCGAACTGGTTTAATTTACCCACACCAAGCTATGCTGCTCATGAGCGACTCACTCATGAAACATTAATAAAGCACTGTGTTCAGTTCTAACATGATTATAGTCTGACCTCCTCACACGGGACAGAAATAGAAAGTATCTCTGATGACATTACCCCGATGCTGGGCTCATCAATCATCATCTGCCCTTTTTTTGAAATTTGTTTTAGGAAAAGCCTTTCACGGATGTGCACTGATAGCCCCACCCCCCACGACCCCCAGCCCAGCAGCCTCCCAGTGCCCCGCGGAGCGGAGCACAGAGCACCAAGGCAGAAAAAGTGGGGTTCAACGTGCTCCTGCTACTACTGTATTACATTCTTTATAAGACTTTCACATTTTAAAGAAAAAGTCTCTTTTGTGATAGGTAAACATTTGCATTTGGGGCATATTATACTAAAAAAAAAAAAAACACCGTGCTCAAAAAAAAAAAAAAAAAGAATTTTAAGAAAATAGCATAAGAATTGTTGGAAGTCTTTTGCAGCGACTTAAATTTTGAGACAGATATTGTGTGTGCGAGGGCCTGCTCTGCCACGTGTTAGCCATGACAGATAAAACACCTTTTTTTCTTGGAGCATCAGTGCCCTCCTTATCTCTAAAACCAGAGATTTGTTCATGACATAAACCTTTATTGAGAGCCAGCTCCAAGTAAAGCATGAGGAAAAACGTAAGAAAGAACTGGACATGGATCCAACTCTAAGTAAAGCTAAAGTAGAGAAATTCCTTAATTTATCCCAGTCATTAGGGACCTGTGACACGCTTCATAGGACTCTGGGCTCTGCAGACTCAAATGGGAGCAACAAGGAGTGTGGCCTGCTCACATTCTAGTTAGTAACACAGACGTATGAGCTCAGTGCACAAACGTGGCCACAGTAAGCACTGAGAGCCACCGTGACCTGTTCAGTCACAGATCACTGGGGAACATTCCGGGCGCTGTTTGCGTGTTTGCAGTCCACCAGGGGACAGACAGAGCTTACTTTTGAACAAAGGAAGACAGACAATAAAGGGTAAATAAGTAAAATATCTAGTATGCTAAAAGGTGATCAGTACTGTGGAAAAGAAGGAAGGAGTACAAGGTAAAGGGATCAAGAACCCAGGGGGGCAGCTCAAGTCCCTCTCTGTGCAGGCTCAATCCCAGACCTGAAGGATGTGAGAGGGTGGACGAGGTGACTCGCGAGGAGAGGCCACGGCAGGCAGAGGGAATACCTGGCGGGGTCGTGCCAAGCACAGAATCCAGCGGGTCGGGGAGGCGTGAGCAGCGGGGCGCGCAGGAGGGGTGCTGGGCGGCAGTGGGGCCAGATCATGGAAGGCCTGAAGGCTGTGGCAAGCACTTTGCACTTTGGCTCTGAGTGAAATGCAGAGTCACCGCAGCGCTTTGAGCAGGAGAGTGCCTTACTTATTTTTTTTATTGAGATAAAACTCACGTACCATATAGCTTACCCGTTGGGAGTGTACGATTCAGTGGTTTTTACACTAGTCACAGATGTATGTGGCCAAAACCACAGTCCTTTTTAGAACATTTTCATCACCACTAAGAGAAACTTTCATACCGTTAGCAGCCCTCCACTCCCCAGCCAGGAGGAACCAGCAACCTGCTTCCTGCTTCTATAGATTTGCCTGCTCTGGAGATTTCTTATAAATGGGAATCATATAATATGTGGCCTTTTGTGACTGGCTTCTTTCCCTTAGCATGATATTTTCAAGGTTCATCCATGCAGTAACATATGTCAGTACTTCCTTTCTTTTTATGGCCGAATAATATTCCACTGTACGGATATACCACATTTTGTTTATCACTTCATCAGTTGAACTAACGTTTAGGTTGTTTCAACTTTTTGGCTATTGTGAACAGTAAATATTCTATGTTCATTATTATAGAATTATAATAATGTTGTATTATAATTATCAGTACATAACTTTTATTCTATGAACATTCATGTGCAAGTTGTCGTTTGAATACCTATTTTTAGTTCCTCGAGGCACATTGCTAAGAGCAGACTTGAAATGACCACTGTTGAGGCACAGGGCATATCTGTTAGGAGGTCTCATGAGCGATCATGGTGGCAACAATGAAGGTAGTAAGAAATTAATCGATTCTGGATGTATTTTAAAGTGAGAGCCAACATTATCCCTCTGCAACTTCCTAGCAGGGGCCACTCGCCCTCACATTTCTCTAGTCTTACAGAGCTGGGTAGGGTGGGAGACAGTGTATAGAGTGGCGATGGCTAAAGTAGCAGAGATAAATCCACTACATTTTAGTCATTTCTGCAAGGACTGGGGTCGGGGTATGGGGCTTGGTGCCTATTACCTACTGTGAGTTCTAGCAGAAATTCCAGCATCAGGAGAAGTCCAAGTCAACACATTTATCTTCCACTGAATCATGGTCTTTTTGAACATGAAACGCTTACTCACTGTGTATCCTCTGAGGCTAGCAGATGTCGTATGGTAGGTGGTCAGTGATTTGGTGCTGAAGAGAGATTAAACTATGTTCGCCTTGTTTATTTGCATTTCAGTGGGATGTGATTTTGGCAATTGGAAATTCGTTTTGTTTATCACAGTATCCCTGGGGTCTAGAACACTGCCTGGCACACAATATGTTCCGTATATGGAATGAATGATGAATGGCTGAATGTTTGTTACCTCTGTTTGAAATTCTCTGCTCCCAGTTGTTTTTACAGTTCACTTCCTCATTGTAGTTCTTAATTGTCACAATCTCAAGGAGGCCTTCTCTGACCACTTCCTCTAAATTAGCAGTCCCCTCCCCATCCATTAATCTCCTTAAACTTTCTCTCCTGCATATCTCTTTTCCTTAATACATATAACTTTTGACATACTCTGTATCTTGCTAATTATTTTGGGTTTCGTCAGTCTCCTCCCACTACAACGTAAACTCTCTGACAGGGATTTTGGTTCCTTTTACTCACTGCTGTGATTATAGGATATGGAATAGTGTCTGGTGCATAGCAGATAGTCAATCCATAATTGTTGAATGGATAGATGAGCCTTTTTCCCACCCCCACCCTCACGTTTAGACATTTCTTTTCTTCCTTACTCCAGTGACTAACACATTTCTCCCATTGATTGATCAACCAATACATATTTATTAAAAACTTATTAATTAATGCTAGGTTAGGAGTTATGGGATATGCAAAAGAGGCACTATAGAGATCATCCCTATTTTCAAACCGCTTATATTCTAATTGAGGCTACAGTATTGCAAGTTTGAAACAGTTAAGTGCTAATTGGTAAAAACTCCATTCCCTTGCATAGCATTTTACATTTATATGTAAATTGGTTTTCACAAGTAAATTTGTATACATTATCTTACCCCATTAAGCGATGGGTACTGATGATAGGTGTCATAGAAGTTCATAGAAGAATTCATAGAGTGTGAGCTGGAAATTTCAGGAAACAAAACGTTGGACTTGTGTAAGAAAGGTAGCTATGACTTGAAATCGAAGCAAAAGGATGGAATGCTTTTATTTTAAAGAGAAAAGAGTAACAAAGCCTCAGAGGTTGTATTAGCTGCTATGCGTCTAGGGCTGTGAATTGTCTGTGCTCCTGGAGCCAAGGATATACTGTATATCAAGAAGTCCTAAGATATAGTGGGGGAGGATGGGATCATTGTTTGAAAGACCTATGGGCCAGGGGCCTCTTAAAGTTTGCACTGAATGTGTTATGCTAGAAGAACCGTGGAAGATTTGAAACAGGGGACAGGATGAGCATGATGGTTTCAGAGATCTGATCCACCAGCAGCGTGCATGGGTTGCATGAGACAAAGACTTGGAAGTCTTTTCCAGTAGCCCATGTGGAGAGCAGTGAGAGCTAAGACTTGGATGGTGCTATCAGGCTGGAACCTAGTCTCCTGTATGATAATACATCCAGTAAGCAATCAAGTAATAGAATAATTTAAAACTCTCCCAAATAAATATTTAAAACAACTAGTTTGTCTTTATTTAAAATAGGTGATTCTTTCACTGGGTAATAGCTATAACTTCAATATAGTCATGAAGAGAAGCTAGTATAGACACTACAGAAATAGCAATGTTTTCTGGTTGTCCACTTGAATATATTCAAGTCTATTCAGAGAATTTTTTCCAATATCACAAGCAGGGTTTTGAGGCAATAAGAGAAAGGGCTGGGCAATATTCTTGCTCCAGTGTGGAAGAGGAGATAGAAATTCTACATTCTTAAATAAAATCATTGAGGAGACATAAACATTCTCTCCTTACAGTTAATTCTACTATCTTAGTTTCCTTTTCTGTGAGTTTCAGAGATGCCTTCCCCTAAACCTGCTAAAGAAAGAATTCTCAATCATCTAATACCCATGGGACAGTATGGAAATTAGAATTAGGTAACTGTTATCCATCTAAGAGATATCCTCTCTGGTTTAAATCTCACTCTTTATTTCCTTCCTTTCAGATCCCCAGGGTAGACTTATGGATTGGGAATTGGTTTATGCAGGCTTAAAGCAATTGCTTCTGCTTTTAGATATGCAAGTGGAGGGATATGCAAGCTATTAAGGCCATTATAACCCTCATAGCTTAGTAATCAAGTATTTCTTTATTTTCTTCAATTGTAAGTATTTGCAATAAAATCCTGTTTCAAAGTTCAGAATGGGTTTGAAAAAATGAAAACATTTTTCTGAAGAGGACAAATAAGCAGTTAGCATGTATTTAGTAGCAGATTAATACAGTTTAGAGCACAGTTAAGTGTTGGTGTCAGGCTTCACATTTAGAAAGGTCTTTATGCCCTAATTGTGTGTTATCTAAAATCAGTTCTTAGATATGCATTTGATTTAGAACCAGATTTAGTTTTTAAATGTTTTAAATGGATTTTCTTTTCTTTCTGCATCATGACTAGCAAGGCAGATGATCTATAAAACTTTATCTGTTTTATCTACTACTTTATTATTTTCTTGTCATTTAGTTTTATAATTTTCCCCCAAATAATACCTGAGGCAAAATTATTCAATGACAGTTAATTGTTTATTAATTCTGCTGCCTCTCTAACATATGGAATAAAATAGGATAGGTTTTTTAATTTAATTGAAGATTATCATAAACAACTATGAACTAATCAGTTTTAAAACAGATGAATGGAAAAATACCGAGAAAAATATGAAGTATCAAAATTGGCACCAAATTAAAGAAATTTATAAGCTTCAAAGAAATTTAAGTTATAAAATCTTCCCATCCCCCAAAATACCTAAGAACAGATTATTTTACAGGTGAGTTCTACCAAATTTTCAAGAGATAATGAATTAATTTCTTATGCAAATTGTTCCAGAAATTATGGAAAGCCATCCTGCTCATTTTATGAAGTTAGTATAATTTTGATTCCAAGAGTAGTTAAAGAGAGGAAAAGGAAAAAGCAATATAAATAGAAATGTATGGATATAAATTTAAAAATTCTAAATAAAATATTATCCAGCAACTCAACAGTGTATTAAATATCTAAAAGAGCATTTGTGTGTGTGTGTGCACATGTGTGTGTGCGTGCGCGCATGCTGCATCAAGACTAACTCTTTAAGATCAAGAAACAGACCAGGACGCTCCATATCACTTCTCTTGTTTAATTGAGTTCTCAAAGTTGAGAACAAGTCTGTAAGAAAAAATAAAGAGGTTTAAGTATAACTAATAAAAATTGAAAGAAACAAAATCTCATAGGAATCAATAGCATTATTCTTTATCATCTATAACCAAGTATGAAATAGAGGTTTTAAAATGTTATCAAATCTTATGAATTATCTGGAAATTAGCTTAAGCAAGAATACCCCAGTTCTTTATGATGGATAAAATTTTTATTTTTAACAGTAATAAACTACAGAGAAAATTATCTGTATAAATAAAGAAACATTCTAAGTGGAGAAATTGAATATTAATTTTCCCAAATTAATTTATAAATTTTGGAGGATCCCAAACAAAATTATTTTGATCTATCTACTTACTGTAAAAGTTATAGGAAAGAATAAAGGTCTACAAATATCTGAATTAACTCTGAAAAAGAAGAATAAATTCTACCAGTGAGATATGAAAGAAATAAGATAATTAAGATAAATTAGGAAAAAATGTAAATAAAAAGGGTACAAGGAGCTGGAGACACACATCTAGATAGATAAGAGAGACAAGAACGAGAGAGAAAGAGAGAATGCTTCCAAAAGTATTCTGTGAAGCCAGCATTACCCTGATATGAAAACCAGGAGAAGTATTAGAAAGAAAGAAAGAAAGAAAGAGAGAGAGAGAGAGAGAGAGAGAGAGAGAGAGAGAGAGAGAGAGAGAAAGAAAGAAAGAAAGAAAGAAAGAAAGAAAGAAAGAAAGAAAGAAAGAAAGAAAGAAAGAAAGAAAGAAAGAAAGAAAAAGAAAATAACAGGCCAATAACCTTGATGAACATAGATACAAAATTCTCAACAACATATTAGGAAACTTGATTCAACAGTACATTAAAAGATTATACACCATGACCAAGTAGTACTCATCCCAGGAATACGAAGATAGTTCAACATCTATAAATCAATCAACACGATACGTCACATTAAACAAAATAAAAGATATAAACCACATGGGAAACTCAATAGACATAGAAAAGACATTTGACAAAATTCAACATTTTTTTATTATAAAAATACTCAACAAAGTGAGTATAGAAGGAGTGTATCTCAATAATAAAGTCTATATATGACAAACCCACAGTTAATATACTCAGTGATGTAAAAGCTGAAAACTTTTCCTCTAAGAAGAAGAATAAGACAAGGATTCCCACTATTACCACTTCTACTCAACATAGCATTGGAAGTCTAGCCACAGCAATCAAACAAGAAAAAGAAATAAAAGGTATCCAAATCAGAAAGGAAGAAGTAAAACTCATTATTTGCTGATGACGATACTATATATAAAAAATCCTAAAGACTCACACACAAACACACACACACACACACACACACACACACACACACGCGCAATTAATAAATGAATTCAGGCACATTGCAGGATACAGAACCTATATATTTCTATAGATATATCTATAGATATATATAGAAGTCTGTTGCGATTGCACACACCAATAACAAATGATCAGAAGGAGAAATTAAGAAAACAAAGCCATTTACAGTTGCAACAAAAGCATGAAATACCTAGGAATAAATTTAACCAAAGAGGTTAAACTCTGAAACTATGACATTGAAGAAAGAAATAGAAGAGGATAAAAATAAATGGAATGATATACTTTGCTCATGGATTCAAAGGATCAATATTACTAAAATGTTCTTACTGCCTAAAGCAATATACAGATTCAGTGTAATACCTATTAAAATGCCAATGGCATTCTTTTCAGAATTAGAACAGCTAATTCTAAAATTTATATGGAACCACAAAAAACCCTGCATAGTTAAAAAAAACATTGAGAAAGAGCAAAGCGAGTATTATGATCCCTTATTTCAAACTACACTACAAAACTATAATAATCAAAACAGTATGGACTGGCATTAAACCAGGAATATAGATCAACGGAATAAACTAGAGTACCCAGAAATAAATTTTCACTTTGTAGTCATTCTGTGACAAAAGAGGCAAGGATGTACAATGAGGTAAAGAAAGTCTCTTCTCAAGTAGTGTTGGGAAAACTGGATAGATACATGCAAAGAAATAAAATTGAACCACTTTCTTATCTTTTTGGATTTGTTTCCTTGGGCAAGGGCAACAAAAGAAGAAATAAACAAATGGCACTACATTAAACTAAAAAGTTTTACACAGCAAAGAAAACCATTAACAAAATGAAAAACAACCTCTTGACTAAAAGAAAATATTTGCAAATGATGCATCTGATAAGGGATTAATACCCAAAATATATATGGCACTCATGCAACTTAATACATGCAAAGAAAAACCCAAACAATCTAATTAAAAAATGGGCAGAGAGCCTGAGTAGACATTTCTCCAAAGAGGACATACAGATGGCCAACAGACATATGAAAAGATACTCAATATATGCAAATTAAAGCCACGATGAGATATCACCTCACACCTATCAGAATGGCTGTTATCAATAAATCAACAGACAAATGTTGGCAAGGATGTAGAAGAAAGGGAACCCTCATGTACTGTTGGTGGGATTGCAAATTGATATAGCCACTATGGAAAACAGGAGGTTCCTCAAAAATTAAAAATAGAACTACCTAATGATCCAGCAGTTCTACTTCTGGGTGTTTATCCAAAGAAAACACACTAATTCAAAAAGATACATGCACTCCTCCATACATTGCAGCATTACTAATAATAGCCAAGATACAGAAGCAACCTAGATCTCCTTTAGTATATGATTGAATAAAGAAGATGTGATATATATATATTATTTATGTATATAATCCCATTATTTATATATATGAATATTCCACTAAATATATACAATGGAATATTATTCGGCAATAAAAAAAATGACATCTTGCCATTTGCAAAAACATGAATGGATGTAGAGGGTATTCTGCTAAGTGAAATATGTCAGAGAAAGACAAATACCATGTAATTTCACATATATATGGAATCTAAAAAAAAAAACTGAGTAAACAAAACAAAACAGAAGCAGACCTGTAGATAGAACAAGCTGATGGTTGCCAAAAGGGAGGGGAGTAGGGAAGTTAGAATAAAAAACTAAATAAATAAAAAATAAAAAATAAATAAGTAAATAAGGCAGATAGGAGATATGGGAAAACTACAGAGAATGGTTAATAGTATTATGCATATTAATACTATTAATAATAGTAGTAGGGGTTGCGTGATAATAACGGTTGTAAAAGTTAACATATATTGAACATTTAATACTACTGTTAAGTGTTTAGATATTGAAATTATAGTTTAATGCATACATCCTAAAAAATAAAATATGAAAAATAAAATGTTGAGTTCCACAAAAAGAGTAAAAAAATAAAATTACAAAAATTTTGAAAGGAATAAATTACGAAATAAATTGAAGTTAATAAATTTCTACTTTAATGTGATCACAGAAAAAGCTGAAAAGTATCATTCAGATATTTTATAGATTAAAAATGAAATGTAATGATCAGAGGAGTAATTTAAGTGATTATTTATTAAGTGAATTCCAAACTGGTTTTATGATCTTAGAAATCCAGAACATGCATTTAGAGGATGACTTCATTCACATATTTAGTTATAGCTGTAATTTAGAAAATTATTTAGTATTGCTACAGCTTTTTGCCCATGTTCCTGAAATCAGTGTGTTTCTAAAATTAATAAGAAATTTCTAATAAATGAATGCAGTATGTGAGAGACACAGTGAGCCACACAGTGATTGTCACTCCTGATTGTCACAGAACTCCATGCCTACATGTCAAAATATCTCTACAAAGCTTATGATGGCTTCTTAGGAAATGAAAAGGCCTTCCTTTTTTTCTGACTCTTTATGGCGGCTTAGCATGGTCATTGACTCTCAGTCATTTACATTCATTTCCCACGAGCAACAAACTTCTAAAACTGCCCGTGATTCCAAAACTGTAATAGCAGAGTTAATTTGTAGCAGAAGGAAGGCATTTTCTTCTAGGAGAGTTAGAAGGAGATTTGAAGGATTTTAAGCAGGAAAATAAGTTATATCAAAGTTTCTAATAAAATTGTTTAGCTTCAAACTAATGTTTAAAAATTAGGGATGAAATTATTGTAAAATGGCATTAAAACAAGCATTTCAAATTATTTTTTTAAACATCAACGTGTCTTTGTAAGAGATCTTTCTAGTTTTAAAATTCACATCGTATACATAATGGAGCCAAAAGAAAGTTCAGCATTTAAAGAAAATTTTCATTTAGCCGTATGTTTTATTAGAGGTTGTATTTTGCCATTTCTAGGAGCAGAAGATCTGATAGTGTGAAATATAGGAATGTAAAGAGCATATTCTACTCATTGATCAAGACTATTTCAAAGTAGGAAAAACAGGGAGCTTTGCTAAGTTGTACAGACTCTCATTTTTTTTCTTGACTCATTTCAGGCCCTGGAAAGTGAATTTGTTTCTTGCCAGCTGCATCAGTGGATTGACCTGATATTTGGCTATAAACAGCGAGGACCAGAAGCGGTCCGCGCTCTGAATGTTTTCCACTACTTAACCTATGAAGGCTCTGTGAACCTGGATGGCATCACCGACCCTGTGCTGAGGGAGGTAGGTGTTCTGACCCGTATCATTCCAGAAGTTTCTGTCATCCTTCAAACACAAATTCGACTTTCTCTATAAATTTCCTTTCAACATAAATTTATATATATAGACTTAAATTCTTGACAGATGTGGACAAATGAATATTGTATGCCAAAACCAAGTAATGAGACCAGGATATTTTTCCTTTTTAAATCGTAGACCTATATAATACACTTCAATATCCCTATTTTGTTTTACTTCATCTTTATTAAAATGCTTAATACCTTATGTGTGTTATTAATGAAACCTAGTTGAATATTTAAATACGAATAATTCACATAAAAATCTGCCAGTGTATGTGCTTTTTAGTGAAATCAAAATTACAGCCTTCTAGACAGAATACTCAAAACATGCACCAGTGAAATAGATGAGGTTATGGTATTTTATTTCCATATGTTCTCACCCTGAAATTTTATAGCTAACAGTTGGGAATTACATGTTATAGTATGTGTATTTTTAGTGAAAATATTCAAATAAAATACTATTTAAGTCAATTCCACGTCGCACACATGATTTTAGATAGGTGAAGAGAGTGAGCATGCCACAGCTGTAGCATAAGCGTCGCTGCAAGGAAGCTCTGTGCCACCCAGGCTCCGGTCTGCCAGATATCCGCCATCTGCTCTATGCAAACCAAGCGATCATTTCTCCATCTCCAGTCCATGGAACGCTTTTTAAATTTCTTTTTATTTTTAATTTTAGAGGTGCGAAACTTGTAGATTTGGAAAATAAAGCTCCACAAGAAAAAGTGGCATCCATAAAGTTACATTTTCTATACCTCTATAAAAACAAATGACTTCATTTGTGTGGCTTCATGCAGAGAAGAGGAAGGGGAAGGGAAGAGCCTCGTGATTGTTGATCATTGGACCCTTAGGGCTAATATTCAGAAAACACATTGCGAGCTCCGTATTAAGTGCAATATTATACCATATTGTATGCACAAGGAAATGGAATTATCGCCTGAAGCTTGGTGAAATAGAGACAGAGAGTAAATGAATGAGAGAGAAGCCACATATGAAATTAGTTGGTGAAATAAGGGATTTCTCCACAAACCATTACACTCACCTAATTTAGTATCCCCAGTTGTAGACAAACTGTAATCAGATTATTTTGTAGGAGATAACTCTAAACTTAATTATTCTCTCAGCAATGCACCTTTGCTTACCACATGTCCAGTTCTATAAACAAAGTATCGTCTCCTTTTAGAACCAAGAAAAGAAAATTATGGAAATAGCTTATTTTTTTATGCCGAGACCAACTCCAAGTTGTTTTTTCACTTTTAAATATCATAGACATTTTTGCTCTTGAATATTTTGTTAATACGTTTTCGTTCATTAAAACGTTCTGTTCTTATAGAGAAAGTTGCAAGTTAATCCTCTCGGGCAAAATAAAAATATGTTGAGCATATTGCACATGAGGGATGTGCAAGGCAGCGTTAAAACTGACAGAAAACAGCATATTTTTAATACTTAAATGACAGTAAAAAGAGAGATTAATGAGAGAATAAAATGAAAGTGGAATTGAGACTTTAAATGGATTTGGTGTTTATTATTTGAATTCTATAAAAATACCTGCTTCTATAAAATGTTGCAGCATTGCTTAGACAGTGAAAAAAAACTAGGTATAGGTCTTAAGCGTCAAATGGCAGCACTTCCTAATGAGATAGGACATGAAAATGTGTAATTTAAAAACTTTTTTGTTGGGTGGGAGCGGTTCAGCCCAGGGGTTTCCTTGTTGTATAGAAGGTGTGAACGATTCGTCTCACGCTGTGATGCAGGCCGCCCAGCGCCAGGATGCTTCAGCTCAGGGCTTTCCCGCGTTCTCATTCTGAGTTCTCACCGCTGAGTCCTGAAGCCCCATCAGAAAAACCAGAATCACTCTGTGACATATGTGTCCCCCCTGCAAGTCCCAATAACACTTATTTTTCAGAATACTGGGTGAGGAAGCATAGCCTGGATCACTCCGCCTTCCTTCCCCGCGGCCAGCACACATCCCAGCACACACCTGACCCCAGGGACCTGTGTCAACTCAGTAGACTGAATCTGCGTCAACATATGAAACGATCTCCAGGGCTATGAGTCAATTTGCCCTCTCCCCACGCCCCACCCTACCTCCTCGACCACGAACCTAACACATTCCCACACGAAATTTCTGCTCTAACATTTATGAACCTGTGGCGCAAGGAGTAGTCCGGCTGCCCCTCAGCTGCTCTCTCTATGAAGGAAGAGGAATACAGAAGAGCACACGTTTGCAACGTGGATGCGCTTAGCATCTACCGTCAGAACCAAGGACCGCGTAGAGAAGTGGGGTTAAGTGCAGCACGTTCGTTATTTGGTGGTCGTCTGTGCCCCTTACATGTACGTCCCCAGTGTGAGAAGCCACTCTGGGAGGCACAGCACCTTTATCGAAACATCAGTGGTGACTTCCTGGAAGTCCGCACCATGGTGCTCTGACGAGGGAGCTGATACCCAGCTAAGTGGTTTCCAAGCTCTTGGAAAAAGCAGCGTTCAAAATGTTAACCCTGTTATTGAGCTAAATGCGTGCCTTCATTTGATTATATTTATCTTAATATTTATTTTTAAAATACTAAGATGACTACATCATCTTAGAAAACCAAAAGAAGTCTCATTTCAGCTATCTTATACTAAACTCCAACTAGCCTAAGGAGGATGATTTTTTAAATGTTGAACACTGAATTTAAAAGAGAAATATTTAATATATCAACATACCATTTGTAAAAAAATAAAAACCCACATTTTGAGCTTTGAAGTTAGTGCTAAAATTTGAGAAATGGCTTAAGGTTATTGATTCATTCTTCCTTGACAGGTGAAATCATGAAGCAGCACTAACCACAGCAATTATGGCATTAAAATGTCAAGAAATTAGAGGTCAGAATAACAGATAATTTTCTTCTCTATGTCAGATTTAAAATTGACATTCTTTGACAGCTTAGGATCTCTGTTTGAGAAAAATATGACAGCTTAACTTATTTTATACTTGTAAAGCAGTAATTGATAATAAACTTTATCATGACAGCTTCTGGGCAGAAACATGACAGAACAGTTCTGGTACAAAGCCCTTCTTAATATGTAAACAGTAGATCTGTTGGATATTAGATATTTAAATTGTCTTAAGTCTTGGCTTACATCATAATCTTCTAGACACATTTTTTTCATAGATGAGCTCAACTGGCTGAACAGTAATTTTAAGCATGATAATATTTTTATTCATTTTATATATTAATAAAAATTATTATGATTTGCTTCATATTTTTACTTGCTAAATGATGGCTGAGAAACTCTATCCTATGACCTACCTGCTTAGGTTAATAATTATCTAGTTCCATGGTTTTCTAACTCCTTGCTACTCAAATGTGGTCCATAAGCCAATAGTATCTGCAACACCTGGGAACTTGCTAGAACTTCAATCTTTCAGCCGCCTCCCCCACACCCACCCCCGACCTACTGCACGGGAACATATATTTAAGGAAACCTCCAGCTGACTTGTTTGAAATATTAAAGCTTAAGAAGCACTGCTAGAGGCATGGTAGAATGAGCTGAAAAGCTTTTTTTTTCTACAAGAGTAGAGAGAATGGTATAATGAACCTTCTTCATGTTTCTATCACCCAGTTTCAAAAATTTTAATGCTTATTTCATCCATATCCCCACACCCACCCCCACAGCTATTTTCAAATACACATGCCATGTTCATCTACTCCCTTCTAAAGCCCCATCCACTGTCCCATCCCCCATCCCATGAACATCTCAGAATATCACGGGAGAAGGTTCAAGCAGGTTTATTTTGAAAAAATCTCTCCATGCATTTCATATATACATTCCCAGTTTAAAACCATTAATCTAGCCTAAAACTACTATAAAATGATTTTTCCAAGGATACCCAGCTATGTTGCCCCAGAGCCAGACTTAGGTGAGGTCTCCTGATTCTCAAGTCAGGGTTACTTTGGTCCCATTATTTCCTAGAAATTTAAAAATAACAGAGAATTTACTAATGTTTATTAGCTTTAGGGATGATATATTTCTTAATTCCAAAATGACTCAAAAATTTAAGAGATACCTAATGTATATTTCCATTTTATTAAGCCATATTAATTTAAATTGCTTATGCTTTCAAATATGTTAAAGCTTTCAACTCAGTAAAACTTTTAGCAATTATAGGGAAAATTTTAAGATGGCTTTTAAAAATCTCTACTAGCCATTTCGCTGGTCCTTTGTTCTATCACTTCACAGAAAAACAAGTTTTATCAGTCTTTGAGGATTCCAAAGGCACTATGGGATTATGCCATAGTTAGTAGAGATTACGAATTAAATGCCACACAAAAAAAAAAAATTTGTTGTACATACTCATATAATAGATGAAAAAAAATTCTAAAATTGTTTTCAAAAATTATCACATTTATGATTGTGGATATAATTACTCAAGCCTATCTGCCTCAGGGTATGGTTATATGGTACATAATATCAATAAAAAATGATAGAAAGGTAGAAATCAGATAATAGGCTATATCATAGCCCTATTATTTGAGTGACATTAAAATGTGAGTCACTTTATTTTTATGTACCTTTGTTTTTTCACTTAAAAAAATGATAACAGACATGATATCTAACTCATAGGGCTGTATTTGAGGATCACGTGAAAAGAAACATGTGAAAATACTTTGTAAACTATGAAGCACTACACAAACAGTGATTATTAGCACCTAAAAGCATAATTACATGAAGTACCTTGGAAGAATTTTGTTTTAATAATTTATTTCTCTACATCATCTATAGTTGACCCTGCCAGACTGAAAAAATGATTTAAATGACTTCTCTTTGACAACGAGAAGTCCACACATATAATCCTATCATAAAAGGCTATTGTGCTGTCAGACTTTTAGAACAGATGGGTCATTTGTTTATATACATATACATATTTATTTATGCTGGAAGTATTAAAACATTAAATAATTTTAATATTACCAGTAGTCATAAAAAATGGTGGTTTTAGTCTAGTTTTCTATTACTAATATTTATTGGTTTTCTTAGATTGTATTTTCTTCATTTGTCTTTTTTTTTTATGATCTGACAGGGATAAGCATTCCTTTGGATCTGCTGTAGTGAAAATATGCCCATAGATCACTCGAGTTTTCAATTTCTTTTCTTGCGGAAACGTTTCTTTCTACTGCAGAGAACTGACATGATAGGTCTGTCAGGAACCGAGAAGACAGATGTGTCTTTAACAAAAACAGCTGCACTTCTGGCTTTCCCAGACGATGAATTCACAACACTTATAAGGAAGAAAATTAACCACTTCTCATGCTGATGATGCACGTGAAGGTGTTAGCGGTGGCGATGCTGGCGGCCTCTACGGTCATTGCTGATTCTTTCCATGAATTTGTTAGCCCTTGTTTTGCCCTTCCCCCGTTTCTGCCTGTTTTCTTTGGTCTGACAAGGGATATCAACACCACCCTCTGGATCACCTGAGTGGATCGTAGCACAATGTTGTCCTTTTACAAATGCCCTGACACCTAACTGTCTTTATAAGGAAGAGGATGTTCAGGTTTCTTCTCCTGGGCAAATATTCTGAAACTTGATTTCAACAAATGATCAACAAAATGTCTGATAATGTTTTCTTAAAACCATCTTAATTTTCTCCTTGTAATTACAAAAAGTCTAACTGACCTAACACAGAAAGAAAACTCCTCTGTCTTAGATTATTGGAGTGGAAATACATGTCAGGTAGTCTTTAAAAATTCATTTGAGAAGCAAGAATATTTTGATCCCTAAAACTAATAAGAGTATCGGTTCAAATGTGTCTGTTTACACATCATTTCTCATCCACGGCAATAAGGTTTGCATTGCAGAGATTTGATGAATGAAGCTTCTATGCAGAAATTAGTATCAAAGAAATTAATGACACACATTTAATTTTGATTAGTGAATAAATCTTTAATATAGGTTTATCTTTCTCTTTGTAATGACTGCAGTCCTTAGCTAGTCCATGGTCATCAATCGTCCACTAAAAAAGCATAAATAATGCAGCTAGTAAGATTAGGATGTGTGTCATTTATGCGAGATGTGCTTTTTCTCCTTTGTGTTATTTTTATTGTGTGGCATTGAGAAGCACTAATTATTGATTTTCAGAAATTAACAGCAAATGCTTTCACAAGCACCTAAAGTCATATTTGACACAAGGAAGAAGGATGAAATCGTAGCCTTCTGTTTCTAACAGAAAGAGCTGGAAGGGATTTCCTTATCTCTAGTAACATAGATTTCAGTTATATTACACAGTTGTTACCACAGCATAAATTAACAATTATTCAAAACATATTGCACACTTCCATTTTTTGAAGTAGATATTACTCAACCTAAGTACCTAGTCATTTCCGTTAGATGTTTAGGATTCTTTTTTACAGGTTTTAAACATATCGATAATAAGCCTCTTTAAAGCCATTCAAATTCTCAATACAGTATATCTCAATTATTTCCCATTTACATCAGATCAAAGTATTTTGTTCTGCCGAATATATACAATACTATTTTTTATCTGAATTCAGTTTGATAAACATATATGATTTTATTTTGAAATATTTATCCCCACCATCCGGTGAATCTTTGTCTTGATGCCATTCCACATAGTCAGCAAATCTGTTTCTGTTTTTTATTATTTTAATTATTTTCCTTTTGTGATCAGACACTTTACGTGAACATAAGTCATATGGTAGAAAAAGGTCACCACCTGTACTACCACTTCCTCCTCCACCACTGCTTTCCTCTCAGCTTCCTTCCTTCTTCCTCCTCTGTCTCCTGAATCATCTAGCATAGAGCTTACTTTATAAAATTTATTCAACTGGGTAGGGTTTGGAAGAAATGTACTAACTCTTCTCACATAGCATTAAGCATTTCTGGCTTGAGTCCTATATTGCTGCACTTTTTATTGATCAACACAAAAGTGAGCAAAGAATGAAAAACCTGGACGAATTCTTAAGAGATCACCTGCTAAAACCCATGTTTTTAGGTAGTCTAGTCTCTAAATCATCCAGAAAAGAATGTTTCCATTTTCTTCTTAAGGATTAGCAAGTATAGATTGCAAAGAGACTTCAGAACCTCCCCCAAGAAACTTATATTAGTGTTTATACTGAAAATATTCTAAATCTTCAATGAAAATGTCTTTCTTAGATATTATTATACTTTCGTCAGTCCTACCAAAAAATAAAGCAAAAGCTAACCATCATTTCTTTTATATATCAGACTTGAATACCAATCCTGTTTGTATCGTTCAGGATCCCAGCACATCAGGATCTCAAAGGGGTAATGAAGACTCTAAAGAAGTGGTTAATTTTCTTCCTTATAAGTGTTATGAATTCGTTCACTCTAAAGGTGGCCAACAAGTACATGAAAAGATGCTCAGCATCTCTAATGATCAGAGAAATGCAAATCAAAATGACAGTGAGATACCTCCTCACACACATTAGGTTTGTTACTATCAAAGAAAAATCTGAAATGTTAGCAAAGATGTGGAGAAATTAGAACTCTTGTGCCCTATCGATGGGAATGTAAGTTGATCAGCCTCTCTGGAAAACAGTACGGAGTTTCCTCAAAAAATTAGAGCCACCATATGACCTACTTGCTAGGTATATAGCCAAAAAAAATTGAAAGCATTTTGAAGAAATATTTATACACCCATGTTCATAGCAGCCTTATTCACAATAGCCAAGGGGTAGAAACAACTCAAGGATCCACTAGTGGATAAATGGATAAAGAAAATGTGATATGTTTATACAATGGAATATTATTCAGCCTCCAAAAAGAAAGACATTCTGATGCTACAATAGGGAAGAGACAGTGGGCATTATGCTAAGTGAAATAAGCCAGTCACAAGACAAATACTACATGGTTCCACTTCTATGAGGCATCTAGGGTAGTCAGAATCATAGAACGTAGAAGGGTAGTTTCCAGGGGTGGGGGCAGGGGAAATGGGATTGTTTGATGGATACAGAATTTCACTTTTGCAAAATAAAGAGATCTGGAGATTGCTTACACAACAGTGTGGAACTATGTGAATTTCATGTTATGTATATTTTACCACAATAAAAAAATTTTGAAGGATAATGAAGAGTTTAATAATAGCCCTATCCACTGAGTACAGGGCAGGATAAAGCAGATGAACAAAGGAACGGGAGCAGCCAAGGATTATCAACCTAGCAGCCTGAGGTTACAAAGGGAGGGAGCCATTACCGGAACCTGGCCAGAGAAGTAGCCTGGGAACAGTGGTCACCCAACACAAGGTGTGGTCTTAGGTAGAGGAATACAACCCAGCCACTGAAAAAATGGCAGGAGGGACCATATAATAAATACCTTGGCTTCCTGTCTCTTGTCCTGAGCCCTCATTCGCTGAACCCAGTGGGAAGCCAGAGATCAAGTGAGTCCAGTGGTACAGTCCCTGGAGAACAGTCACCCAGGGACAAGAAGGGTCCAGCTCACCTCTCTGTTCCCCCTGAGTTAGTCACAGCTCTAGGATAAGTAGACTTATTTAAGGCATGCAGAGTAGGATAGCTATTACCTGCTACATTAAAATACACGCACTTGTCCTACCTGAGCTGAATTCTATAGTAAGCCCTCACTTAATGTCCTCAATCGGTTCTGTGACTTTAAACAATATACAAATTTTACCATAGGCTAATTGATGTAAACCAGCATTAAGTACCTATGGCATCTCATCAATGTCATAAGGAAATGATGTTGAATAAAACAGTGTTATTCAAGGATGTGCTATACTTATTTTTAAGCAAAAAACTTGAGTGGGCTTGCGACCAATGGCATTGACCTAATTTGAAGGAAAAAATGTACTGTACAGAATATTTTCTATCCAGAAGATATGGTGCTTTATTTTCACATTTATTTGTTAAGTCCATTATATAATATCATTATAATTCATCATTGCAAAGAGAAAATAAGAGTCAGCAAGAGGATACATTTCCTCTTCATTTTTTTTTTTTTTAGGTTTATACTAAAAGAATAAAAGTAAGCCCTGAGGCAGGTAAATGAATAAATCAGAATCCCCTCCTTCAAATATTGTCTAACATAGTCTGCTAGTTAAAACAAATGTAGTTCTTTTTCACCTGAGTCACCAAATATTTACTTAAATATTCTAATAATTTTGCTAGTACAGAATAGACTTAGTCTTAATGCAGCTGATTGTTAAAACAAAAGGAATCACGTTTGTTTTTCTATTTTGTAGTTTCTTTGAAAAACTAGAAGTAGTTGAATATAAATTAGCATTTTAATTTTTTATATAGTTTAATGTTTATAAAGCAAGAAGAAATAAAGTACAGATATTATTTGCTTGATTTATTTTGCTCCTGTTTTTCCAGCATTAAAAAGTAATGCTTTATATGATCTTGTTTTATTACTACAATAAACAGAAGCAAAAGCTTATCAGTTAAAATACAGTCTGCCATTAAGTAATCTTTTATCTTGCAGACTTCTCAAAATACCATCTTTTTTTTGTTCTTTTTCTTTAATATTTGGTACAGAATTGGTAGATTTGGAGATAGAACAGAAAGATGATATAAATCACATATATATTTTTAGTTGTATGTCAAAGTTGTATTTTCTGGAAAAAAAAATATCTACTTTTAAGCATTAAAATAAAGTTAATCTAAGTAACAGATGTACAGTGAGATAAACACAATACAAAGGAATTTTTTGAAATCTCTGTGTTCCCAAGCAATCACTTCTGCTTTTTTTTTCTTGAATTTTTTGAAAAGTGTCAATAATTAACTGGTAATGTGAACGTAGTCTGATATTTTTGCATCGTGGGTAGTATACCTGCAGCACTTTATAAAACGTTGAATTTTTTATAAAACAATTTAAAAGATTATATAGACCAGGGGAAATGGATGAGAGGTCATTTGACAGCCTGCTGTGTTAGCTTTCTGTTGCTTTCTCTCTCATGGCACTTAGACCTGATGGCATTTCGTTGGAAAGACAATACTAAATCACATTTACCAAAAAGACTAGAAGTTGTAAAGATTCTACAGAAGAAAAATGTATCTGTTTAAATTTACCTGCATCATGGAAAAGACTAGATTAACCAAAGTTTTTATCTACCACATACCAGAGAAAGAATACAATAGATATGAGTAAATACAATGGGAGGGAGAAAGCACACTTGTTCTTCTTTCTTTTAGAGCATTTCGAGTGTCATTAATGCGGATCATTCCGAACCAGGACTTACTGTTGCTGCATTACTTTTACCTTGGCCATGAGGTCTTTCGCGTGAACAGGGAGAGATTTAATACATACACACACCACCTCTTCTGAGGGTTTAATCTCAGCTAGCTATCTTTAATTCATAGAGGATGTAGAACTTTGGGGGGAGGGAAGGCAAGAAGGAAGAAAAAAAAATTAAGCAAGAGGTGCAGCAGCTTAAAGGAATAAGGCACATGTCACAGCCATGGCTAGCACACATGCTCCCTTAGGGAAAATTTGAAAAGATGCCCTCTTTAGGAGAATGAATTACAAAAGGCCCCCCTCCTTCTGGTAGTTGAGGTAGGTTCTATCCCTCATTTGCCCCCCACTGTCGTACGTGGCATAGATGACACAGCATACACAGTGGCCCCAACCTATGAGGAAGATAAAACTAGAAAGAGGCTTGTTGGAAATAAGTGAGAAAACAAGAGAGGTGGATGAAGATGGGCGTGATTCTGTAACCTGGTAGGTGGGTCCCGGAGGAGACAGCCCAACAAGACTAGGGAATGGGACAATCAGGAAGTAGGGAGAGGATTAAAGAGAAACTGTCCCTAATAGGAACTACTCCTAACTGGGGCTTTATGTTACTTATAAGCAGGTAAAACTGAGTTCTGTAATATACTTGCGTTTGAAATCTGAAAATCACATATACTGTTCAAATTTACTTAATTTGTCCCGCTATGCATAACTTAGTTCACATTTTTCTTTGTTTATCTGTCTACTCCTGAAGAATTTCACATTTTAGGATAGCTCCCAAAGTGTTAAAAACATTATTTTTCTTTCTAATTCTATGACCTACCTATTTCTTGACAGGTCTTAGCTGGGGAGAAAATAAATGTTAAATACATGGTAACTGCTCAGTATTCAACAAAATAATTTTTAGAAGCATAAGAATCCATACAACGATTAAAATATAAAAAATCCAATTTATTGGATGAAATTATCTGACCTATAAATCTTGGCTCAATTGGAAACTATACTTGTGAGCTGAGGCTAGCCCACGAGATGTCAGTGTACCATCTTGGCTGGAATGTAACCTCCATAAGAGCAGGAATCTTAACTTGTCTTGGTTGATGAGTATCACAAATATCTACAGTGGTACGTGGTACATAGTAGGTGCTCAATAAATATGTGTTTCAGGAGTAATTAAAGCTAACGTTAAGTCTGACTCATGCAGAACAATATGTAGAGAAATAGAAATATGTTGAGTATTTTAAAATACCATTTCTGCTAATATTGAGATTGATCCGTAAGTAGTTGTTTGAGTTTTTTTTTCCTGATATATTTGGATATTATTAATGGAAAAATTCTATATGACAATACAAAAAGCCTTCATGCTGTTGACTAGCTAATTCCTACATAACCTTGAGTACCTCAGCTCATGTCCTTTTTCTGGGAGTCCTTTTCCCAGCAGCCCTGCCGTCCCTCCCACTTCTCTCATCCTGAGTCTGATAGAGACATCATCCTTCCGGGGTCCCTGGCCCTCTGGGCTGGCCTCCGCCATGGT
The DNA here is from genome assembly GCA_028627145.1 of Eidolon dupreanum. Lineage (NCBI taxonomy): Eukaryota > Metazoa > Chordata > Mammalia > Chiroptera > Pteropodidae > Eidolon > Eidolon dupreanum. The sequence goes on along the minus strand of CM053508.1, from coordinate 78,560,974 downwards.
CCTTCTGCCTTCCGTGCACCCTGATGTCTTAGGGACCGAAGACGCCCTGAGGGTGGTCTGCTGTCTGATTTTGTATCCTTCAGCATGGAGTAGGCATCCACAGATCATCGCTGTGTTCTTGTGCTACTGAATTGTAAGAGTAAAGAACTCTGAAGTTTCCTCCACTGCTGTGCTTTCCTTTTTCTAGGTCGCCTTTCAGTTTTTGCACAAATGCCCCACCACTGCCCCTCTGTATTCAGGAAGTATTTTTGGATTCTGTAGGACTAAATCGCTGTCCAGCCCTGCAGCGATCCACAGCAAACAGGCATATGTGAAGAATTGTGTGCGATTCCATGACAAAAGGAAGAGAGATAGGCTATGAGGCCAGAGGACGTTCCTTATGACTTAGGGAGTCCGGGAAGGAGTTAGAGCCTTCCCAAGGACAGCCTGAGGGGGGCGTTTTCTCCGCCACCAGGAGGGGCTCTCAGAACAACTACCCCATCTCTGCGCTCTCCCGCACAAAGCACATCCCTTCCTGATGATAAAGATGACATCGATGACTTTCTAACGGTGGGGGAGGACGGAACGCACATGACAGAGGAGCAGGTGAAGGGAGTAACTAGGTGCCCACTTCCCGTTCAAACATTTGGTACCGACAAGACGTAGGACTTAGGGGATACGCTTTTTCAAGATCAGAAAGACTCGTATCTTTTAAAATCAGAGGGTAAGGGGTTATTGGGAAGCAACATAGCCGAACAATGAATATCGGAATAAGAACCTATAGGTAGTGAAGGCATGTAATGTAGATCACGAGGAAGAGGGATTCGGGTTCGTCTTTAAAAAAAAAAAGAAATGTTAAACGTAGAGAATAGATTGTCTCAATGAAAGCGTGAGATTGATCACAACTTAAAATTTATCCTGATGCCATTTGACGGTCATTTAAGATATATATGCACCCTTTACTCTGCCCCAGTCCAAAAAGGATCAGAGGCAGGACCCACTGAAGAGAACTGTATAAAAGATTTATAAAATTCCAATCAGTTTCATAACATTTTCTAGTATAATTTTAATACCTCCTTTTCAGAAAAAATTTACGTCGAGCAAAGCACATTTGCTGATTCATGAACATTTAAAGGCTGCCTACTATGTGCAAGGTACTGATGCAGAGATCTAGATGTGTTTAATTTTACCACCCTGGTCCTCTGTCTGGAGAAGTAAAAACACAAGTGATAGTATCTACTATTAGAGAGACTTTAGCTGTTTATAATACATTAAGCAAAGTAATGAACTTTTTCTAACCAGGACAGCTTGAATGATAAAATTGCTGTTTTTTTTTTCAAGAATTGTAAAAAGTTTGTTGTTAATAATGTGAACCTAGCCAGAAATGGTCTCTTCACCCTGTTAAAATCATAATTCTTACATTGGGCGGATGAAATATGATGTTATCTATGAGTACAATTTAAATAGTCACACTTTGCATATAAGTGGACACTGTGCAAATAAACGTATACATTAAAATTAGACAGCACTTAAAGAGGTTTAATAATTCATCCGGTTGCCTCTCCAAATAGAACAAAAGCCTCATTTATGCAGTTGCTAAAATATGGCAGATAACGATGCAATCATGTTTAATATTGCTAATAAATTTGAAAATTCACATATTCATTAACATTTTCTTGAAATGCAGTCAAGGAGGACAGATTGTTAAATTTAAGTACTTTATAAATGAAAACTGTAGCCATCTACCAACTCACCTGCTCTCCCAAGCACCCAGCAGTGAGTCTGGTATTTCATTTTTATACGCAACCAAATTACAAACCATATTAGGGGGAAAATTAGCATGGTAATAAAATAATAGTCATAGTAAATATTATGCTTCCCCTTGCTGACTTAAATTACATACTTATAATAGTTCAGAAAAAGATTTCTATTAGTCCAGCCTAATATATTGAAATATTTTGCCTGTGGAATTTGTGAATAGAAGAAATACTTAATTCTCTCCTAAGATTCTCTTTGATGTACACAAAAAAGGCATATTATGCCATCCCGATAATTTGAGGTCTGAAGTTATTTGTATTCATTGGAAGCCTTAAAATTTCATTATTTCCATCTGCATCAGCAGTAATGAAATATCGCATAGCTCAGGATGCCCAAATAATAATTTCTTCTTTGGGTTAGTTCTCTCTAAAATTTCAGAAAATTTTTGAGAGAAATGAATTCATACCTTAAAATAATATTTCAGGATTCATCGTAAAATAACATAGAATGCTAAAATGTATATATTTTTTGTACTGAAAGTTTTCCCGTATTTAATCATTATGCAGAAGTCTTAGTGTTCTTTCTGTTGATTGCCTTCTGAATCGATCGGAACATATGATATTCTGAATTTTATTTTGTGTCATTGGTGGACTTTGTGTCTCATTTTGTTTCCCATAAAGATCCCAGAAGCTTATTTCATTAGAGATCCCCATACGTTTCTTCTTACAGAGGACTTCATTGAGGTATACCTGTTGCATTTAACATTATGTGAGCCCTTTTGGTCCTTAGCTGCATGCGTGTACTCACAGTTTAACATCACATTTAACCCCAGCTTCTACATAAGAATAGTGACTTGGTTGACAGAAGCACATTTCTAAGGAGATGCAAAGCTTGTCTACAGAATACTAACACGTGGACGATCCTGCACCCTGAGAGAAAAGCACCCCGTGAATTCTCCGGACTTTTTTCATGGCTGACTTGGGATACACTTGCATTGTCAAAGAGTGTCTTGATCCCCCTTGCTGATGCGTATTTATTATGACAGTCACTCTTCTTCCCTGCAGGCCATGGAGGCGCAGATACAGAACTTTGGACAGACGCCATCTCAGTTGCTTATCGAGCCACATCCGCCTCGGAGCTCTGCCATGCACCTGGTAGGACATAGCAGTTTGTTGAAATTTCATGCTTTTTGTGCTTGGGTCGAGATCAAATGAAATAGTGGTTTTAGCAGCATTTTAAATGCTTCTTAATTTGTTGGTTAACTCTTTACCTAGGTATATATCAATATCCTAGGGAGAAACAGAGAAAGGAGCACGGTTTTTCCCTTTAAGTCCTGCTGAAACTGGATTAATTTTGGATTCACAAAAATAGCCATTTTCTCTGACTATATCTGCCTCTCCTTAAGCTCATTTGTACACATACAGGCTTACAGACATACACATGCACCAAAATTAGATTTATAAATTAGAATGAAAAATATATAAACACAATATATTGCCCAATTTAAACTTTTGGATGAGGTGAGGTGAGGCGAGGGGAGGGGAGCAGTTCATTTTAAGAAAAGGAAAGACATATAAAGGTCATTTATGGTCACTGCAAAGAGGCAGTTGAGCAGAGGGGTAAAGAACAAAGGGCCCCAGAGCTGGACTTGGGGCAGACACCATCTTTGCCACTAACTAGCGAAGGACTTAGGCAAAGTATATATATAACTTCTCCATTTATGGTTCGGCGTCCCTGAGAATTTGATGACTCAATACGTAAAGCACTTAGACCAGCACCTGGCGTGCAGTGAGCTCTCAGTAAATGTTAGCTAGTGACATCGATCAGCATTAGCTACTTATACTAACACTTTTACTCCCATTTGCAAGGGAAAAAGTAATATTCTTTTCACTTTAATCTGAATTTTAAAAGCCAATTTTTAAAACAAGGTAGTTATTTTTCAGTTTATTAGCAAATAGTAAACATTTCTGTCTTTATCTACCAAAGAAGGTAAAAAATTTTCTGATAAACTTATGTATAATTTATTTTTAAAGGGTGAATTTTTACTAATTTTTTTCTCTAGTAAAAAATGCTTTGAAGGTAAAAATGCGTTTGCAAAAAAAACGTGATGAATTATATAGCTCACCAGTTCTTGTAGACAATTATCAAGGCAGCAAATACCCTAATTTTGGAGAAGAGAACTCTGGAATATGGTCTAAATATATGTGTACAGAAATGTATAAGCTGTTATTTTGTGGTGAAAGAATTTTTGACACCTTTCATTTATTCTGTCACTTACTTGACAGATTTGCATTGAGCCCCTTCTGTGAGTCAGGCACGACGCTAAGCATTGGTGATGCAGAGGCAAACACAAGTACCTTCAATGGATCAATAGTTAAACTTCTAGCAAAGCACATAAATAAATGTGTTTGAAAACATTTATTTTCTCTGCAGTTGTTCAACCAGCATCAGTACCTCGGTTAGTTACTGTTGAACCTTCTGATCGAATGGGTCCTTGTGTGTGACAAAGCAGAAGGGTTAGCACCAGTCACATGTAACACCCAGTCGCAATGTAGATGTGGACGTGGAGCTGTGGCGTTGGAGCCTCAAGCCTAGAGATGAAGGATTTTTAATAAACTGTCCAAGAGAGTATCTCTAACACTTTATTTTATGAAATGCCTTGGCAGAAGAGTTTTATTCCTGAGTTAGTTTTCCCTGTTTAATAATAATAATATTTATCCTGGAGAAATGCCCAGTCAGAATTCAGTACATTCCTAGAGGAAAATGTTGGAGACTAAATTGGCATGGGACTGTTTATAAAGAAGATTTAAGCTTTCTAAGTTCGTATAGCATTCATATATGCAGCAACAATTACAAAACATGAATGAGAACCACCTTGTGTTCTTATCTAATAGTATTTATAGTGGTTTAAAGTACTTAATAGTCATACTTATCATATTTACTTTTTATCAAGTCATGTGTTAGATATTTGAGAAACAAATAAATAAACAAATGAATAAATAAATGCATCTACGGCCATGCCACCCTGAACAAGCCTAATCCCAGCTGATCTCGGAAGCTACGCAGGGTCAAGTCTGGTTAGTACTTGGATGAGAGACCACCTAGGAAGACCAGGTGCTGCAGGCATAATAATAATAATAATAATAATAATAATAATAATAAGAAGAAGAAGAAGAAGAAGAAGAAGAAGAAGAAGGGATTGTAAGCTGACAAGGTCCTTGCAATCTGTGAGGTCAACCAAAGGTTGCCTCACCTAAAAATAAATAAATAAATAAATAAATAAATAAATAAATAAATAAATAATAAAATAAAATAAAATAAAATAAATGCAGGGTTAGTGGTCAGGAGGCTCACAGTCCAGAGTGAGAAGGAGGCATGGGTCATAAGCCACAGCAGAAAGGTGTACGACTATAGTAGTCTCATTATGTAGACTGGAGCCGTGACCCCAGATCATCCAGGTAAATACAGAATGAAAGTATCTGTCAATTCACTTTATATTTCATGTAAATAGTGTCAGTAACTGACTTGACTTATTTTCCCACCAAACTGATGTTTTAACTGCATTGAGAATTTATGCTGCATCATGCAGACATATCCATAAGCTAACTTCTCACGCTGCCATCTGAAGATGGAGGCTGGTCGTTAATAAGTCGGTGTCCTCTACCAGTGACCACCCAGGCTCCCTGCTCTTTTCTCTGTGTCGTCCTCACAGTAGCGAAGTTCGCATTGCTTGGTTCTCTGTGTGTGCTCATGCTGACCTCATCTGTTTTAACTGCGTTCTCCCCAGCGCTTTCACTAACTGTGTTATCCCTCTGTTTTCTTCTGCTCTCTTCCCTTTCTATTCAACAGTGTTTCCTTCCACAGAGTCCACTCATGTTTAAAGATCAGATGCAACAGGATGTGATCATGGTGCTGAAGTTCCCATCAAATTCTCCGGTAACGCACGTGGCAGCCAACACACTGCCCCACCTGACCATCCCCGCCGTGGTGACCGTGACCTGCAGCAGGCTGTTTGCAGTGAATCGATGGCACAACACAGTAGGTACGTGTGCTTGAGCAGGTCACTTATGAAAGGGCCCTTAAAAGCTGCAGTTAACTTCAGTTAGGACATGCCTACTGCGGACTAGCCCTGATGCCAACTTATCTACAAAGAGCAGCAGAGTAAGTAATCGCCAGACCTGACTCAATGACCCTTGAGTGTCCTAGTCACTGCTGCTCTATTTTAGTGCCTAACAGATACTTGGATAATTATTGGCTACTTATTGGTTAAGTAGCCAATAAATATTTGATGAATGGAAGCAGTTCTACAAATAAGTCAGGTCCTTCCATCTCGCTCTACCACCGCCCTCCAGGAAAAAAAAAAAAAAAAGCTGTTTTTTCCATATTAAATGAGTACGTTTGAATCTATATTTTCTGGATGATGCCTTAACACCTCTTTCTTGCACTTCGTTAATTTCTTTAGCAAATATTTCAGTGGCCATTGTGTGTCAGATAGCCCTGAGCACTGGGAGTACAGCGATGGCCATGGCAAGCATCATCTTTCTTCTCGTAGAGCTTAGAGTCCTTGAGAAAAGACAAGATCGAAATTATTCAGTGATTTCATGTGTTTTCTGCAAACTTATTCTTGAAAGTTCCAGCCAGTACATCTTGAAGTGATATAATTCCGTCATAAAAATTAGATGTATTGATACTTATTTAACCAAGCCAGAAGTGGATGTGACCAAATGAGTTAGTTGGCCCAGGTCACTGCTTGAATCTCCCTGGAAAGCCCAGGGCTCCCGCTGTCTCAAGAACCAAGTGGATGAGCCATGGTGAATTAACCTGAATCCTTCTATTCTACCGGCCGCTTCTTTGCTCTGAGAAACAGCAATGTATACTACAGCGTATTCTCCTAAGAGTTTCTAAATACACCTATTTTATGGTTATGGTATTACCAACATGAGGTAGAACCACGTCCATTCAATCAGAGCTGTGCAGCCCACATCTTAAAATAAATGACTTATTCACAGGAGTCAAGACTCTAGAAATGTTTTGCGTTGAGAGAAAATTATAAAGGATTAAATTTCCCTTTAGAATTGTTCAAAAGTATTATATTTTATATAATCACATGTAAAAAATTACGACAAAGGAATTCAGTCAAGCCCTAAACATTAATCCTCCGAAAATATCTTTTAGTGAGGTCACGATTCTAGGTGTGGCTTAGTTTTATACCTTCAGTTGACACGTCATATATTGAAAGAAGGCCCACTTGGGTGGGAGCTCCATCTTCCCCTCTGCCTGGGCCCAGGTGAGCCTGAGCTCACGCCCATCCCTATTCGCAGCATGGCCTTTCCATAGATATCAGGCTCACTGGTTGCTTGGCAACCTTAGCTCTCTGTTGGGTTCAAAAATGTTATGATTTTCTATTTTATCCAGCTTTTTCTTGTTGTTAGGATATCAACATTCTTTCCAGCTTTCTGCATTCTACATCCTAAGTGGAAACCAGCAATCTCTGTTGTAATAATTTTTTACTTTCTACAAAGACATATAACATGACTGAATCATTCTTTCAATAATTTACCAAATAATTTCAAGCAAATATATACTTTGTATGATCATCATAAAATATCGCTTATTAAGAAATTCCTTTCTGAGAATTTTATGGTCGTTTTCTCTTTTCATTTACTCTATAGGCCTCAGAGGAGCGCCAGGGTATTCCTTGGATCAAGCCCATCATCTTCCCATTGAAATGGACCCACTAATTGGTATGTGAACAACAAAATCACATTTTCATGGATGCTGACTATCCACAGCTCCCTGTGTGGTTATTTATCACAAATGCTAGTTGAATAATACTTTTCCTGCCACAAAATTAATGTACAGATTATATCACTCACCATCAGGGAGCTGTGTAAAATATAACATGCCATCTAAGAACTTTTTGACATCAAAACAATTGTGGCATTTTCTTGATATTTTAAGAGGTCATTTAAGTTGGTTCTAAAAAGGCAGATATTTCCAACTGTCCTTTCTTTCAGCCTAAACTAGTCTTTAACAACCTTATATTATTTAATATATATAAAGACTCAAAAGGGATTATTAAAAAAATGAATACTGAAGAACATCTTTTTTAGAATTCTTCATTCAGTAAAGCTAAAACTTTTTTAAATTAAAGATTTCATATAAATTGCAAACTCATGAGCTATAACTCTACAGCAGATATTATATTTTTAAGTAACCACAAACACATTTATTAGCCAAACTGAGGTCTTTCTAGACCTCAGTTTCATATCTGTGAGATGGTTTACAGTACTAATTTTTGTTCTGCTTATTTCATGGGATCATATATAAAACTAAATTAGCAAAAAATGTTGAAAACGATACAGAGAATTATTGATCCGTCTACAAGATATGGTATTTTTTTCTTAGGTTATGTCACCCTTTATCTTTGATATAAGATGATATAAGATGAGAAGCAGCATTTCAGTTACTTAGTTTTAGCCCCCACAAAATGCCATTCACATGTCTTTGGGAGAATATAAGGCTTAGGACCAGGAATATTTTTAGAGTCTAGCTCTTCCTCTGCCCAAGAGACATCAACAGTGTCACATACAGATAGAGCGTGACCATGGATAAATTAATAGCTGTATTCTAATAAATGAAACACCAATTATATCGTTTTTAAGTGACTTAGGGCCTTCGATTTCCTTTTTTTTTTTTTTTTTGGCTACCTTTTTTGTATGAATTTTTATTGTTTACCTTCTCTCATTATCATTATAGCGTTAGTAGATCTCACAAATAGTACCTCTCAGATTTAATTGGTGTTAGAAAGCGATGCTGATCATCCACATCTGCATTTTCTGTTAAGCATTCAGCCTCAGGATTTAGCCTGAAAGGATGGCGTAGAGCAGGGGACAGGCTGGCATGCAGACAGGCACTGGGGAAATCAGACACTGTTTCTGAGCTGCCGTCTTCATTTTCATCCAATCCCAGTGCCATCCGCCGATTCTTTGCCTGTCTCTGTACTATCCAGTCCCTCGCTCATCTTTCTCATTCCTCTCCTCCCCTGCCAGCTCGTTCTGGAAAGGTCTTCCGTTTGTTGACAATCCAGGTCCTCAAAACTGCTGACCTAAAGCTCCCTGAGGGACCCCTCACATAACAGCATCCCTTGCTCAAATCTCTTCCCTCTTCTTCTCCCATGAATTGTAAATGCCGTCAGAAAGTGACAGATTGGGGCGAATAGTAAGACATTTTTTCCTTATATAACATACCTCATACAATATTATTCCTCATTATTGTTGAACTTGTTAGACACAAATGAACTTGTGTGTAATGAACATCTACAGAATTAAATGCATTTAGATATTTTCATTATGCTTTAAATTTATCATCTTCAATATCTCATATTGTATTTATTTATTGGTGGAGGAAGACCTTACATTCCTGACAATTTTTAAATATGTAATGTGGTTGATAAATAATCACCGCTACTAAAAAAGTTTATATTTCTCATGGGTAAGTGTTAAAATCTTAATCTTATAGCCTTAAAAACCCTTTCCAAGTGTTATTAGAAATGTTAAAAATACTCTTTTAAGAAGAAGAGAAAAAAACATTAAAAACATGAATAATAAAATGGCAATAACTACATATCTATCAATAATTACTTTAATTGTAAATAGATTAAATACTTCAGTCAAAAGATAGGGTGGCTGAATGGATAAGAAAATAAGACCCGTACATATGCTGCTTACAAGAGACTCACTTCAGATTGAAAGACACACACAGATTGAAAGTAAAGAGATGAAAAAAGATATTTTGTGAAAATGGAAGCAAAAAAAAAAAAAAAAAAAAACAGAAGTAGCAATATTTATACCAGGCAAAATAGACTATAACAAGAGACAAAGAAGGAATCAGTAATCCCACTCCTGGGTATTTATCCAAACAAACCCATAACACTACTTTGAAGGGGCATGTGAATTCATATGTTCATTGCAGCATTATTTACAATAGCCAAGACATAGAGGCAACCTGGATGTCCATCCATGGATAAATAGGTAAAGAAGAGGTGGTACATGTATACAGTGGAATATTACTGAGATATAAAAAAGAATGAAATCTTGCCATCTGCAACAACAAACAGAAATAGATAAATGTCATGTGATTTTACTTACATATGGAATCTGAAGAACAAAATACACAAACAAAACAGAATGAAACCCATAGATACAGAGAACATTTTGATGGCTACCAGATAGGAGGGGGGTTGGAGGGATGAATGAAAAGGGAAAGAGGTTAAGAAGTCCAAGTTGGTAGTTACAAAATAGTCATGGGCATGTAAAGTAAAGTATAAGGTCATAGTCAGTAATATTATAATAACTATATCCAGTGTCACATGGGTACTAGATTAATTGGAGTGATCACTTCATAAGTTATATAAATGTCTGATCACCATATTATACACCTGAAGCTAACATAATGTTGTATGCCAACTGTAATTGAAAAATTTTTTAATTATTTAAAAAACATTTCCAGATAAATAAAACATAAAAGTATTCCTTCTATACATGTTTGGTGAAATGTCAAATTATTTTTTAAGTTTTTTTCTATTTACATTTAGCCAATAACTCTGGAGTGAACAAACGGCAGATCACAGACCTCGTTGACCAGAGCATACAAATCAACGCACACTGCTTTGTGGTCACAGCCGATAACCGCTATATTCTCATCTGTGGATTCTGGGATAAGAGCTTCAGAGTTTATTCTACAGAAACAGGTAAACTAAACTATGAAATACCTTATTCTCTTCAAAATGCCTACTGTTCCACCCAAAGCTTAATATGAAATCATACTTAATGATGTAGGCATTTTTATCTTGAGTGTCAGGGTTCAAATGAAAACTTAACAATTTTAAGTAAATAACTAATGATCATTCCATCCATTCTGAATTTTAGCATGAGCCCTGAGTTCATAGGACAAAGGGGGTTATGTCCCTATCCCCAAACCAAATCCAGTAAGAGACCTTAAATCTCCCCTTTGTCTGGCCTGAACTCTGATGGGAAAAAAATTATCACTGTGTCATCTCATAAGTCCTTTTCTTAAAAACTCTAAGGGACAGTCTTGTGTCATTCTTCAGAAGCAATTCATGAAAGCAAGTCTGTAGCTAGATTTGAATGACCTTATAAATGTGCAGGTCTATAGAGTCACTTTTCACAAATCTAGTAAAACGAAAGTTATTACCATTTAAAGAAAAATAGCAAACAAATCTGCCGTTTCTGTGTTTCAGGCAAATTAACCCAGATTGTATTTGGCCACTGGGACGTGGTCACATGCTTGGCCAGGTCTGAGTCGTACATCGGCGGGGACTGCTATATCGTGTCCGGGTCCCGAGATGCGACTCTGCTTCTCTGGTACTGGAGTGGACGGCACCATATCATAGGCGACAACCCTAATAGCAGTAAGTATTTGTCTAGAGCTGTCAGACTAAAAACTCGTTTAAATATATTTTTCCTTTTTTATTTTCCTAATAATTTTTCCTGGGGTTGTAAGGATTTCAAAATATGAAAGCTTAAGTGGCAAAGATTTCTGCTGGGACATAGAACAACTACGACAACCCTCGTCCTGGAGAAGCTCCCAGGTCCCCTCACGTCGACTGTCTGCCCAGCTGCCCTCCCCCATCTCCGAATGTCCCCAACCTTCAGGGTCACCTGGGCCATTGAATTTCATATGATTTCTCACAGCTGAATATATTCTCTCCCTCCTCTAAATTTCCATAAGGTTTTATTTGTGCCTCCGTGAGGGCGCTTACTACTTTCTGCCACTTAGTATAGTAAGTATCTCCATTTATTCATTTACGGTGATCAAGTACCCCCTTTAAAGTGAGTAGTGAGGAGGCAAAAAATGCTTGAGGTGATTTCTAAGTGTTTTTATTCAACAGCGCTCCCTAAGATGTTCTGTGAGGAAAAATGGAACTCGGGAGTAAAACACTTCTAGAAAACACCACATACACTCTTACTAGCTGTGTAAGCTCTGAAAGTCTTGCACAAGTAAATCTGCTGACATCTGTTTAACCTACAGTCTCTGAAACATGTTTTTCTGAGCAGTTACGATTCCTTGGAACGATTGTTTTGAGGAGGAGCTGAAGAGGATCATGCGTCCCTTCCTTTCTGTCTTAAGTCTCCAATTCCCCTCATAGTAGGACACACAACGGGTCTTCAGTAAACATTGTTAAGTGACTGAAGAAACAGAATATTGCCTAGAAATAATTACTGTTTTTCATTACCAAGTTTTCACTCGTTCAAAAGCGCACATCTTTCCTGTAAAATAGGGAATGGTTTCTGTAAAACCTTAATAATGGCAACTACCTAGACCAGGGTTATTCTGATTGTAATTCACACACTGGTCATAGCTTAAACAGTGCTCCAAAGCAAACTGAAACGTGACCTTGGGGAAGGTTTATGAAAAAACAGAGATTAAAAATTTCCCGAGAATGCTGTGTACCTACCACCGAGATACTATAAGAGTAGATGAGAAATATGTGAGATGCCAGGTTACAACTGCGTGGCCAGAGGCTGGCTCTCCCTGGCCATTCCAGCCTGCGAGAGAGCCGGGGATGGGCACGGACCTGTGCATCTACCCTCCGAGTTCCACCCACCTCCAACCCAACTCCTGCACGTTTTGACAGGGATACTGCAAAAATAGGAAGTGGCTTTCAGTCAATAGGAGCAAAGACCCAATCATAGTACAGAAAAGAATATATGAGAGAGGTGGGGGTGGGGTGGAGAGAGAGAAAGAGAGAGAGAAAGAGGGAGATTAAACTAGAAGACCAAATGTTCTGTGAGGCTTTATTCTTGCTGCCCACAGCTAGAGTTGAACAACAGTAGATGAAGAAACTGGAAGTGTACATGAAGTTTTGTCTTAGTGTAGATACTGAATAAGAGAAATGTGTGGGTTATGCATTTCAGCCACTGGTCTAAGCTGTGAACTAAGATGTGATACTGGTTTAAGGAAAAAAGAGTATGCAATGTTGCTTGATTTCCAACCAATTATATATTATGACAGAGACCGTACTCTAAATACTAATAAATTAACCTCCTTATTTACTCTTTTTAGAAATCGTATTCTTGAGAAAAAGAAGCTTTATTTTTGGCAGAATCATTGTGCGTGTGTGTGTGTGTGTGTGTGTGTGTGTGTCTGAGAGAGAGAGAGAGAGACAGAGACAGAGAGAGACAGAGAGACAGAGACAGAGAGACAGACATTTGATCTACCAGTGAGTGATAGCTTTATTATTCTCAAGCATGGTACATTATCACATTTTATATAAATATATTTTCACATATATCCAGATTTTCTTTATTTCCATAGTAGTGTAGCATTCATTTAAAAAGTTGAATTAAACAGCAGGTTTATGTAGTATCTTCCATCTATAGTGACAAAAATTAAACATCATTAGAATTTTTAAAAAAAAACAAAGTGCTGCTTTAAATCTAATTAATTAGATTTAAAGTGAGGCTCAGAAATGATGAAAATGATATTTCCTAAAAGAGGATTGATTTCTTAGAAACTACCATCCAATAGCAAAGATATTTTATATAATGTACTGCTATCAGTAAAGAATTTTAAAGAAGAAATGTTAAATTATAGTAATTAGCTGTGTTAGCTACTTTATTTTACATTATTTTCTAATCATCTTTTAAACCAAAAGGTGGTTAACAATTGATTACAGCTTTGGTCCATCAGTTAGCAAGAAAAGTTAAATGTAGTAATATTTAAAGTGTTTAAAATTCCTTATAACAGGAGCTGTGTAAATAGAAATGTTTATATTCTAAAGAAAAAATTGCAAATATTATATTTTTAAAAAATATAACATTTTGAGGAAGTTTTAAATAAAGACCAGACTACCCTTAAGAAATTACAGCAGAATATTATCAGTACATATTTTTCAGTATTACCTCCATATATAAAAATGTATTTTTTGGTCAAAACCTGGTCGTCATCATGAACCTAAACCACTTTCATAAAACTCACCTAGTTGAGACCTTGTCGGACCTTTAATGTCGACATCTGTGGTATGGCTTTATTTTATCCATTATCTTTAATATAAGGGAAGGAATGCTCTTCTAGAATAAACAAGGTGAGCACGTAAAGTGTTAGTCAAACAACAAGCACGTCTTGACTGCCCACTGTGTCTGCTCCTCCTCTCCTAATGGCAGAAAGTACTGTAGACTCAAAGTCTGAGCTTCTGGAGTTTACAAGAATCTACATTATACTGATCACAAAACTGCTTTTCCTGCCTGGATGTGCTGAGTATGCTGAGTGTCCATTACGTGAATCATGAATTGCTATCAGATAATATTTGGTGTCGTCAGGACTTTAAGCATCAACAAAATGCTTAGCTTCATCTCTTAGCCTTGAGTACAAATTGATGATTATGTAAAAACTGGTTTTAGCTTTTTGCCATATGGATAATCTCGATAGTAAAAAAAATAATAATAATTAGTCATATTTAGTATTTGATTGACCCAACTGATTTATGACTTGATCTGTTGAAACCGCCAAGTAACACATGTATCTGTGACCAGAGAGAGAGAGACCATGTATATCAGTTGGCTCGCTTTTTGTAAAGCAGTCACAGCACACGCCGGGCTGACTGTCACATCAGGGACCAGTCGTGGGTGTCGACATAGACTCTTTGCCGTTAGAAAACTCGTTGTATGAAAGAAAAATATTTTTCTTGTTCCAGTTTAATCTACCCTAGCTACCAATTCACAGGTCAGAGAATGAGGCTAGATGGGTTTTCTATCTCATAATGCATTCCTGCTCAAGACCAAAAAGCTAGTTATGTCTAAATTCATATTGAAGTGTGTGACACAGTGCCCTTAGGTTTTGAGGGTTGTATATATTAACCTAGACTTGAAGGAGGCTGTCCTAGCATGAAGCTTAATATCTCAGTAGCTGTTAGGATTCAGGGACTGGGTTTGGTATGGACACTGAGTTTCTTTGTATGTTGGAGGCCAAATCATATGTATACAGCACAACTCATAAAGTGATAGGATTAATTTACTCATTTTACATGGACATCACTCAAGATAAATTCAATGGGCTTTAATATATGTAGTCTTCTTTTCCATTGTCATTATTTTTTAATGGATAGTTCTGTTAGTGCCACAGGAAAAAAATAATGTTTGTGGATTTTTTTAGGTATAGAAGGAGTTACTGGTTTCATTGTATCAAATATATTGTTGTGATTCATTTAGACATCTCAGAAAAAAAGGTCATTTTCTAGTTGTTTTATAGTTTCAATGAGTTTATGACCAAGACAATGAAAATTTGTAAATGGATTATTACAGTTTCATACCAGAAAAAAGTAAAAGCTTCTACTCATAGGTTACAGTTGAATTATAGTTGTTTTATTAATATATTTTGTAATGCTAATATTCATTTTTACTCTTTCAAACTTGTGACTTTGAACATAGAAAATGTTCTTGGAGATTTAAACGGGTCCCCGGCTAGATAACAGAATTGCAGACATGTGAGGGACAGATGCTTTCATCTGAAACAGACTTTTACACAAATTCTGAAACTAATTTGGAAGTGATAAAAATTAATTTGCGCACTTTAATTGGAAGCAGCCTACTGCGTGAAAGAAAGGAGAGCAGAGCAGGCAATTTGTGCTAAAAGCTGATTGAATTTTTTGTCAGGTAGGTATCTTGGACTTGGCCGCTTATCCTCCTGAGCCCCTCTTTGCAATATATTACAACACATCTCTGACTGGTGTTCTTGAAAAGGATCAATGCTATTCCTGTTGAATCCCTGGAGCCCAAAATTTCATTGATCTTGGGCCTTGACATTTCTCGTTACGTGCTGTAGCTTCCAACGAGATAGTCTCAGGAGGGGCAAGTCAACATTGTTGTCTCTTCAGCAGACACTTAAAATACATCGGGACCTCGGCTCCCAATTCATTCTGCTTTTAAAGTGTGTGGCTTTAATGTCTGTACCATATAGGAGGTGCTCTATAGAGAGCTAGTGGATACATGCACAGAAAATTTTGAAATCATAGCAATAGGACACCTTGAAAGGGAATTCACAGTTCATCTTTTCAAATCAAATCTACAAATATCCGTTGAATAATAGGTTTAAGACATTGTTATTGTGGTTTTCTATTTCACGTTTTAAAAACAGTCTCTTAGCTATGTATAAGCATTATGCAAACCATGAAAGGAGAAGTCCATTGAAAAGGAGACTCCAGCTGTGCATACACCCCTTTCTGGGCTCCCATTGTGTACGCTGCAGCTCTGGACACTGACCCTCCTGCCAGCCACAACCTGTCACGAAACATCAGCCAAATCACATCCCTCTCTTTGTTTGCATCCAGGCTTCTTTTCGAATGACTGTCCTAGTGCCCAGTTCTACAACCAGTGGCATTATAAGATATGAAAACATGGACAAAGAATAGCCCAGAGACATTTTGAATGTGTATGTGTGTAGATAGATAGATAGATAGATAGATAGATAGATAGATAGATAGATAGATAGATAGATAGATAATGAATTTGTCTCGCTTCTCAGAACGGGGAATCTTATCTAAGGTTTAGTAAATGTTGAATCATCTTTTCATTACGTATCAGAGGAAGCATAGTTACTTGTATAAAAATTCTTTCCTCATAGGACCTTCTGAGGGCCAAGTAATAATGTGTGTGGTGTGTCATCTCTGGCACAGGCTGGGTCTAGCAGGCTGCTCAGCCCTCCTGTCCACATATTAGGAGACTTTATAAATTCATGACTCAGAAGGGGGCTGCTTGCCACTGGGTCTCTGCCTTTCCTTTCCTTTAGGGAACTAAGACTGCAGGGGTCAGGAGCCATATAAAAAACAGAAGTAACTAACCTGTTCTCATGATCAGAGAACTTCAGATCTCAGACTGTCAGTGTCATCTCGAGAGAAGAATCTTCTGTTTTCCTTTGAGCACTCTACGAGTATGTGGTGGATGAAACCACATCATGGGATGTTTACAGCCCATGGAATCTTTTCGTGTGGTTACCTTGCGACCTATGGAGAATGTCAGCCTAGGTGTTTTGGGTTCCTGGACCAGGCCTCTGCCACAGTCCTGCAGGTGGCTGAGGACACAGCATCTTGGATAAGGGACTTCTCGCCAACGCGGCTCTTCCGAGCTAGCCCAGCGAATGTCTCACGTAATTTTTTTAAAAAGCCTCGAAATCAGAGTAGTGATGCGACTTCTACACCCTTTGATTAAATCTCTTATTCTGGAATTTCAGTCCAAAATCCACCATATTTTGTGTGAGTATAACAGAAATGAAAATGCCTCTCACGCTGATTCTGTAGTGACTCCACATAGGTCACAGGTGAGGTCTGAATGTCCTGTGTCATCAGAAGATTTGCCTTCTGTCCGGCAGAACTGCACTGAGGGTCACAGGCCTTAGAAACTGCCATTTTTGCTTAGCTCTCACTCAGAAGGGCCAAGGCTTGCCCTGGGTATTGGTAGTCCCACAAATGGGGTTTAAAATAAGAACCATGAGTCATCTTTACTTTGATCATTTCTCTGGAAGCCATAGACTACCCCACTACAAAAGGTCTCCTTGTCACTTCCATGCGAATGGCAGCAGCTAATGGATGCCCTGGTACTTTTTTCATCACCCATTTTGAAAATATTGAAATGACATTTGATAAAAATGAGACGCAGTCTGTTTATGATAAGCGTTTTATATTTGGAGTTACCAAATGCTTGCCCATAAGGGATCTCAGAATTGGCCATGTGTCTCCTGTACCATTCACAGCAATTCCATCACGCAGGGAGCCCTTCTCTAGAGTCAGACGCCTGGGGACTGAGGGCCATGCGCTGGGCTCCTCAGAGGAGCGGTCTCACCTGCACCTCCGCCTGCACTTTAACCCTTAGCTACATCCATCAATTGTGATGTGACAGTGACAGAATATTCCCAGGATTTTAAACGATTGTCAGGGTGTGTGACATCTGTCCCTGGCCATGAAATGAAATGTGCTTTCTCCCCACTGCAGGCTTCCCAACTCCAAACCGTCTGAATAACATTTGATTTACTTTTCTCCCATTTAAACAGGAAAACAAGGCTTTCAGGGGCCCTAAATATCCCCTACTCGTTCAAACTCCCCAGTTTATTCAAATGATCTGGGAAAATTGTAATGAAAAACAAGGCATTTTAAACTTTCTAAATCAGATACAAGTATTTGAAAAACCTATTTTCTCCTAGAAAATATATTACATACAAAAGAAATATTTTTAAAATTTTAATACATTTCTTTCAATCCCCTGCTATAGAACCTGATTGCTTTTTATTCTTTCTATCGCATATAAATAAGGACAAGGTTTGAGAAGCTATTTTACTGTATATAAATTTTTTTAAACATATAATGTCAAGATTTTTCTATTGATAAGTCTCTCCAAGACAAAATCAATCACTTAGAAAAAGTAAAGGTAATATAACGCATAAAATCTTATCAATACTTAATCCTTATATAAATAGGTTTCAGACAAATCCAGGACTGCTACAAATACAAATGATTATCTGCCAATATGGAAACACATTATAGCATTATACATACATTTAGAAAAGATGACCAACTAACATGGCTGCTGACCCTCTCCCACCATACACACACACACACACACACACACACACACACACACACACACACACTCATCTAAGTAAGCATTGCCTCAAAAACAAGGCCAAAGCTGATGGATCTGAGAAAACTCACATAAAAGTGTGAGCAATTTCTGAGGAGACAGAAGATGGGTGGGTCTGAAGGAGGAGATACCAGCAGACCAGAGGGGAAGAGCATTGGGCGCCCTGCTGGGAGGCAGGGGTCAGCTCTACCTGAGATAGAAGGAGTCCACAGAGGAAACCGGCCAGCGTACAAGGAACTCAGTCAAGTACAGTTAACGAAAGATCGCAAACTCAATAGCCAGGTGAAACAGAGTGAACAGAAGGCATACTGTTCTCTAAGTCTCAGACATTAAGAAAGGGACACTAAAGTTATCCATAGTGTTGTGTATTTCTTTAGCTTGGGGGTGAGTACAAGAGAATTCATTTTATTCTCTCAATATACATGTTACAAATATTTACTATGTAATTAAATATTCACATATTTAATTACCGTTTGCATTGGTGTCTGGCGACCGATCTAGTGGCCAGGTCCCGACGGTGCCACCCACGTCCCGCGTCCTTCCCGGTCGCTCCACCCTCCGCGGAGCCCCACTTCAGCGAATCCTTCGGGCCCTGTGTACCGCCCGGTGCGGCCAACACCAGCCTCCTTTTCTCATCACCCCCCCGCCCCCGGGTTGGCACCATCCCCCCTTCACCTTCCGGAATTCCTCTCTGACTTGCTGTTGTCTCCATTTCCTCCACACTTTTGCACCCCAAGACTGCAGAGATGGATCCCTCACTTCCATCCCCCACTGGCTCCTCCGGTTCTCCCAGTAAGACAGGTGTCGACTTGCCGATCCTCCTGACCCGGTCTTCATGCAGCTTATTCACCAGATATTCTGATTTTCTCTTAATTTATATGCAGCTTTTTTTTTTTTTTTTGGTCCCTGTCACACTCTGTGCACGTACGTTTGCCCTTCTTCACACTTGCCATTCTCGCGTGACGATGGCAAGCCTGCTGAAGGCCGTCGTGTCACGTGTCCTCAGCAGCCTCAGGCTGTGCCTCGTCCCACCGTAGACTCCCAGCGCCCCCCCTCCCCTGCACCCTGGCTTGGGAGAATGCCTGTCACATAGAAAGCAGTCATTCAGTGCTCGGGAAAGCACTTGGCAGAGAGAATGCTTACGGCGTACAGTTGGCCGGACTTTTCAGCTAGGTTTGACTTTATTAAGTCAAGTGGAAAATTTAAATAGCCATGCCTTCTTTTCTTCATTACTTAACCCCCTCCTCAAAGGCAAAGCTTCTGAGCCCGTTTTGTTGGAGATTTGGGAGGCACGAGCATGGCTTTTAAAATTAGAAAATTAGATAGCTCTGGGTTCAATTCCAATACTTGCTAGCCTATCAATTTGTGCAAGTTATCCGCCTTGCAAAGCCTTGAGTTTCTAGGCTATAAAATGGAGATAATAACAGTTCCTATTTCATACGACTATTGCCATGTGAATGCTTTGGCAAGCTCAAAGTGCGCTTTATAACAATAACCAGGAAAAAGGGAATAGTTATGACCACCGTCCTCATGTAAGCACATCACATTCATTAATTCATCCAGTCATCTGAACTACCTGTGTAGTGGGTGTTTTACCGATGCGGAACCACAGAGAAGTTAAGTAACTGGCTCATGGTCACACAGCTAGCAAATACCCTTAACAAATGATTGTTGTTTTAAATGTTCGATTTAATGGTGTAGCCCTTCATTTCTGCCATTGGCCCGTAGTGACTCACTGCCACTGTTTTCTCGTAGGTGACTATCCTGCACCCAGGGCTGTCCTCACTGGCCACGACCATGAAGTTGTCTGTGTTTCTGTCTGTGCAGAACTTGGACTTGTTATCAGTGGTGCTAAAGGTCAGAAGGCATTTCTTTCATTTTAGGTCTTTTAAAACTGTACCTTTTCCTTAAGTTAACCATGAGTTATGATTTCTTTCCTTTAGGAGGCTCTTGATGGTAAATGTAACCCCTAGGTTCTCTGCAGCTGTTTAGTTTTATTATCGTTGATTACCAGGACTAATACACACACATACATACACACACACACATATTTATATTATGTATACATATGTATATATATATATATATGTATATATGTACATATAAATTTTTTTGTAATATTTTATGGTCACCAGCATTCTAGCCAGAACTGGTAAATGGAACTGCAGCACTTCCCATATGATGCAGCCATTAAAACTAACACATAAAAGACACAGGGGGAAGGAGACGAGGGGAAGGTCCCTGTGATGCATTGGGGGCCATGGAGATCGCCTGCTCGTCATACACACCTCTCTCAGGACTCGCCTCCCGCAAGTCCTTTCTTCATGAGACTAGGGACTGTGTAGAGGTCGGTGGGAAAGGAAACATGGTTCCTTGTATTTTGGGGTTTGTTTTTTTTTTTTGCTTTGTTTTGTTTTGTTTTACTTTTTGTGGCAGAAGTGTTGTTTCAGGAAGTCAGGAAACTTGGGTTCTAATTCTGGCTCAGATATCAGTTCTCCATGGGAAGCTTCTGCCGCAGGAAGGAGTCTGATCTTAGGGGCAACTGAAAGAAAACCAAATGGACTGAGTGTAGTGAGGCTGCCACAGAGTTTAGGAGAAGGAGGGCTGAAGAGGCGAGAGGGGCCAGTGACACGAGGATTTGCGATTTCTATTTTAAGTACAGTGGGAAACCATTGGTGTTTGCTAAGCAAGGTGATAAGATGATCAGCTATGGTTTTTAGGAGCTTATTCTGCTTGCTTTATGGAGAATGAATATAATAGCTGAAGAGGGAGGGATAGTGTTTTCTTCATTTTCGTATCTGAGAGCAAATAACCCAGAGATAGACATATAGTATATTTTCGATAAGTGTCTTTTTAATTTAAAAAAAAAATAGTAACGATATATGTAATGTTATTCTAACCTGTAAAGGAAAGGGGAAAAAAAGGAAAATAAAAGACACGGTAGGTATAAAGGGGAAAAAAACATTAATTTTCTATAAGTAGTGGATGATATTAGAGGTGGTCGCTATTTTTTTCTCTCATTTTCTGTATTTTCTATAATGCACATCTGTTACTTTAGTAATCAGGAAAAAATTAGGTAGAGGTTTATAATGTCACTTGTTTTATAAAATGTATTTACTTCAATCAATTAAAAATAGGAATGTAGTTTATCTACAGTTTTGGTGGAGTTTTTTGAGGGGTGGGGGAGAGGTCATACCAAACTATATTAACCAATTATTTTTATAAACTTGATTAGTAAATTTTTTTATCTTATCAACACAGTTTCTACCAGAGGAAAAAAGTAATTGGGACAAATAAATCACACCCCATACTATTTTTTATACTCCTGCTTCACTATTCATTTATTTAAAAGACAAAAATTGTTTCTATAATCTGAATAACTTTATTAATTTTTAAAAATTTTGCCTTTTACATCTTATGTATAAACTATAGAAAAGGTAGAACTTATTATTTAATAGTTAATATATTTATGTGATGCAATGTTAAAATTTTGAAAACACTAAAGAAAATTAGCAATTGTTTTGATGATTCTAAACTTCAAGAGAAATTTCTAAAAACACAGTAGGAAAAAACTCATGGGACATAGAGTCTTTTATTCTCACATAGTCTATAAAGTATATCCTTCTTTATGAAGATTATCTCATGATATCACCTAGGTAAAAGTTTTGGAATGTGTGCATATTATTTAACAGTTCTCCGTATTCGTTCTATTTAAATATAACATCGGTGCTTGGCTCTTGCCAGCATACTTTTTTTCTTTTTTCCTTTTTTCCAACCTTCTTTCAACAAATCTGAGTGTATACCCAGGTATGGTTTGCAGACTTGTGAGTGCTAGGATGTGACTTGTCATCACCACCAATGACTTGGCCATTGATATCCTCCGTTCTGCAGAGGGCCCTTGCCTTGTGCACACGATCACTGGGGATTTGCTGAGAGCTCTGGAGGGACCAGAACACTGCTTGTTCCCGCGTTTGATTTCTGTCTCCAGCGAAGGCCACTGTATCATATACTATGAACGAGGGCGATTCAGCAATTTCAGCATTAATGGGAAGCTTTTGGCTCAAATGGAGATCAACGATTCAACACGGGTAAATCTGCGTGTTCAGTGCTAGAGAGAGATTGAAGCCAACAGATTAAAGATTCACTGTTTTATATCACATGACGCATAATAGAATTTCGCTGGTGTCCAATGAAGATGGCTCCTTCGAACAAACCCAAAATTCATTGAATTTCAACTAATTAACTCAATGAACTAGACTGCAGATAATAGCTTTGACTAGAGGTTAGACCCTGAAGGAGATTTTTCTTAAACTCCTCTTACAAATAATTGTTTCAGCACTGTACCCTCTGACATTAAAAGTGAGTTTATTGTAAAAGAATCTTATCTTCAGAACCCTAGACCAAAATTATATCTACTGAATTGCCCTTCAATCCCAAATGAAGTGTAATTGGTGGTTTATCATTATTAAAAATGCCATTGAAATGTGCGTCTGCCATTTGTTCTAAAAGTCTTGACATTGTTAGTATTCAGGACTTAAAACATGTCAGTTCGCTCTCGGTTCTTTCTGGATTATATCAATCATATGCTCTTTGGGGCCAAGGTTATTTTGTGACCTAAATTGGTTTTAACAAGATCCTTTGTTCATATAAGAACTTTCATGAATTCCACATTGGAAATGCTGGATTGGACTTTAAAACACTTGGACAAATGGCTAAAAGTAAATAACAATTACAAGGGAACAGTATTGAGTGTTTTCAGTAGTGACCACTGACCGTTTGGGAAACACTGAGAGAAATGGTTGCTTTTCTGCCTTTCTTGAAGGCCATCCTCCTGAGCAGCGATGGCCAGAACCTGGTGACTGGAGGGGACAATGGCGTGGTGGAGGTCTGGCAGGCCTGCGACTTTAAGCAGCTGTACATTTACCCTGGATGTGACGCCGGCATTAGAGCGATGGACTTATCCCATGACCAGAGGTGAGCCACAACAAGGGAAAATGCCATCGCTTGAGAACTGTCATGGAAAGTTCCTTTCTAGCAGAGGTGAAATGTGCTGTGAAGAAGATACCAGCGTCCCGATGAAAGAAAGACTAGTCTAGAAAAGGGTAAATTGAGGAGAGGAGGAAGTACTGTAAGAAAGGATTCTGGTAAGAAGAAAACAGAGGAAGGTGATGAAGGGGGGAAAAAAAGGGAGAAATGGGTCTGAGGAAGAACAGGCTTCTCTGTTCCCAGGTCCTCACCTGGTCCCAGGCAGACCTGCCTGGCTCCCATACTCCTCAGCAGAGGTGAGAGGTGACTTCCGCTGGGGCGTGTCACCAGCTAACAAGGTCCCAGCAGTCCGCAGCGGCCTCTGTTAAGAGATTCAGCACACTCACTCTTTACTTGAAACAATCCTCACCCCAGTTTTCTTACTCACATATTTCTCATTCATGTTATTTATTATTTATTTTCTGTGTTTCCCCAAGACACCATAGTCTTCTCTCAGGAAGAATTGAGATGAGTGCTAAGTAATTAATATGATTTTCCATTGTTCCTCAGTTTGCAACAGGTTTAGCCATTTCCTAAAATTCACCTTTGGGTTTATTACAAAGTGAAAAAAAAATATTTGGAATGTAAAGTCTAAAATTTGTGAATTTTAAAAATAAAGCAAAACTAATTTTAATATGGTATGCAATTTCTCATTTTTTGCTATATTTTTAACAAATTTTTAAAAAGCTTATTAGCCAACTTTTTTCAATTGTATGTATACCCTTTATAAGACTATTGGTTTTAAAATATTATAAATATTAAGGTTTATATAATAAATTTAGCAAAGCATCTTTATGATACAGTAAAATAGTACTGAAGTCATCAGAAAAAACAGCGTCATTTAATTTAGTCTGGGGAAGGGATATGTCATCTACAGCTCAGCCTATTTTTAAAGAAAGTGTAAGCAGATTTTTATTTGATTGTTCCAAAATGCGGTAGTCTGTATTCATGATCAATGGGAGTGGTCTGCTGGATAATTATTTGTATATATAGGGGTGTTTCTAAAGTATTTGGAATAATTTGTACTCTAATGTAGTTGAACTTTTCTCCCTGATATTCTTTTTCATTTATGTATTCACATTGCAAACATTTGCTACCACCAGCACGGATTAAGCTCTGTGCAAAGTACTGGTGATACATAACGAGATTACTGACCCTGGAGAACTCAGATAATCGTGACAACTGTGTATGAGGAAAGCAGGGATGGAATGACACAACTGACTTCTCCGAGGAGTGGAGAGAGCAGGAAAGGCTCTCACTAGGCATGGGGAGGAGGGAAGATCAGAGAGTGCATTCGAAGTCACAGTAGTGTCCGGGTCTCCGAAGAGGAATAAGGAAAGATACTAATCAAGTTTCTATTTCCTTATAAAACACAAAAATAATCTCATGTTTAATTTCAGTTATTTTTATAATTCCCTGATATGCTGGAACATGCACATGCACATACGTTATAAACTGACAGATACACATATATTGAGGGTGCATACACCAAGGTGCTTATCTGATATGGTGTCCAATCAAAAGTTAAGCAACACGCGGTCTGGCAACTCAGGTGTGTGTGGGATGGATTCAGCGTCTCTCAGGAGAACCAAGAATACATTTTAATCCTGTCTCAATGAACACAAAACTAAGACCTGGTGAACTCTGAGATCATGAGACTGTCTAGTGTAGAATTAGCAGCCACCTCAGTGATTTGTGTTCCTCTTAACTCTCTCTCTCTCTGCTTTTCCAGGACTCTGATCACTGGCATGGCTTCTGGTAGCATCGTAGCTTTTAATATAGATTTTAATCGGTGGCATTATGAGCATCAGAACAGGTACTGAAGACAAATGAAGAACCAAAAGCCAAGTTCAAGCTGAGAGCACAAGCACTGCATGGAAAGGCAATATCTCTGGTGGAAAAAACTCGTCTCCATGGACCTCCGTTTGTACATTCCATCACACCCAGCAATAGCTGTCCATCGTAGTCAGCAGCCATTTTCCTTTGTGTGTTTTTTCACGACTGAACACCAGCTGCTCCAAGCAAGCTTATATCATGTAAATTATATGAATTAGGAGATGTTTTGGTAATTATTTCATATATTGTTGTTAATTGAGAAAAGGTAGTAGGACGCTTAACAAGAGACTTTTGACAATTCTGAGGAACCTTGTGTCCAGTTGTTACAAAGTTTAAGCTTTGAACCTAACCTGCATCCCATTTCCAGCCTCTTTTCAAGCTGAGAAAAAAGAAAAAAAAACACGTTTGATACTTTGTACATCAGATGCATCTTATTTAAAGGGATACTTTTGTAAAAGTAAAACCTTGTATAAAGAACAAAACGTTTCTTAATTTTATTGTGGAGTTACAACTTGCATGTTCTTTATTCCTGGTGTCTTGGTGGAACAGGTGCATTCACACTATGAAACAGATCTGTCCAAGGACACAGCTTGTATACAAGGGTTGAATTGGTAATTTTTGACATTTTCACCAAAATATGGTTTGCACTTTTTAATCTAAATTCATCCCTTCTAAGTGAAATTTGCTCACAAAGCATTTGGATACGAAGCCATTATTTGCCATTTTTGGTACTTATACAAAGAAAATTCAGCCCTACCCTTCATAATTTGAAGACACAGCAGAAAGGGGGCTTAGGGATGAGGTCCTGGTTTTTATTGTATAAATAGGAGTCACGATCATTAGTTCCATAGTAACGACTTCCCAGCTCCTGGACGTTTCTTCCAGAGTCATCTGCTGGCTTAGTGTGTGCACGTTAGGGAAAGAGAATCTGATGCTTTTTTTCACTGTTGTTTCTTTGTTTTTCTCTTTGGTTCTTGAATAGCTTAGTTTCTTTAATAACAGGTTGGACTTTATTATAACGATAACTGAAGTTATTCTTTTAGGTTCTTGTGAAATTCTCACCTAAAGCCACATTCTTCGCCTAAGGCACTTCATCTTTTATGATATAAAATGATGGCTAGCAAATGATTTTCCATACATTGTACTGATCAAGCTATACACCCAGGGGTATATACACTTTATTCATGTTTCTTCTTTGTATATTTGGTGACTATTGTCATAGATGTACATATTGTGTCGGTAGGGCTATGAGGCATGTTACAGGAATGTGATTTTCTCAGAATTTACACTCACTTGCAGTCATTTATTTAAAAAAGATAAAACAAGATAATGGGTTCTTTGTATTGGCACTTTGCACCAGATACATATCATTATTTATTGATGTGATTACTTATTTGTTATTCACCTTGTACTAGTAAGTTTTAGCACTGAATTCCTTCTTCATTGTTGTTTGTATTTATGAGATTCTGAAATTCTGGGGAATCAGCGTAATGATTAAGTTATTCATCACCAGGCTGTAAGCAATATCTTGAGTTTATAGCTTAGAATTGGGAGGACACTGAACATCTGGAAGACAAGTTCATTTCATCTTGAGATCATGGTGAAATATTTTGGATATATAAATTCCTTAAGCTATTGTAACCATGTTTTATTGCAAAGATGTAAAATATGCCAGATGTGTGTGAGTTGGAAATCAAAAAAAGAAAAATAAAATATGCAAAGAATTCACTGATTGTTTTACACCTCATTGGACACTTCACTTACATGCATTCATTATGTCGTCATACAAGTTTAAGAAATGAACTTCACCTCGTATAAAGGCCTACAGCATCTAAAACATGAAATCGCGTCCTAATGAGGTTCTGTCATTTGCTGAAACGCGAGCCGCCCTGCTTGGCCATCTGGCAGGGGTTTGGGGCAATGGTGACCAGAGGGAATCTGCCTTTGTCGTTTCATCTGCATAATCCACTTTCGGGGTTGTTATTATTATTTTTTTAAAGGAACTAAATTCAGGTGATGGTGAAGGATATAATTGCTCATTACATGAATGTTATCAAATAGTGTTTTTATTTGGTAACATAAAACCACTCTTCCTAGAATTTCTCACCAACCGAGCATGACACAGGCGGGGCCTGACTGACCCGGAGAAGCAGGGCGGCTGCCACCGAAGCCGGGCACGTGGCAGGAGCAGTGCTGAGGGTGCTTCAGTCATTCAGATCAGTGGGCAGTGGGGGCGGCAACCCAAGCAGAGAGCGCCAGAACCACAGGTAAGCCGCCACCTGCGCTCTCGGGACATAAAGGACAGAACCAACACTAGCCCAAGGAAGACTTGCTGCCATTGCTCTCCATCCAGTGTCCTGTCGGTCATCATAATGACACCCAGCCTGGCTGACTTCCTCGACCCAGCCCTTCCACAGCCCGTCACTCAGTCGGGCTGGTTCCTACCTAAAGTTCCCTTAAACTGACTCCTCATTTTCAGAACCATCTGGACTGTCATCAAAACCCCAGCCAGTATCTGAGCGTCACATCAGAGCCCTCCCCCATACGCCACACTGCTGCCAGTGCGTCCGGCCAGTCCGGCCAGCCCGGCCATCCCACTGCTGAGCACCTTGCAGTAGCTTCACCAGATGATTAAACTCTGCCGGGTGAAAAATCGCCTGGGAGCTTATTGTTACGAGCAGAATCTAGGGCCCCATCCCCCTATGTGGTTCAGAGGGTGGTCATCCTCAGGGACATTTCCAACAGCACTAACGTGAGGGGTGAAGTCCAAAGCCAGTATCGCACAGAAGCAGCCCATGGGGCACCTGGCCCCAGGAGAGCTCAGCGGTTGGTCACTGCCGTCCACATCTCGTGGTAAGTTTCATTTTCATCTGAAACTTGGCACCCCTTTCCCTATTTATCTGCTATGCATCTTTTGGGGGAAAACTTTTCCTCCCTCTCCTGTCTTATAATTTACTGAGACCCCTGGTCCTTGAGACCTCCTAGACTCAGGCCTGTCTAACGGTGTCACCTGTGTTCTGGTGACCTCAGTGTTTGGTCAGGGGTATCCACCACAGCCCTTCCCTCAAATTTTTATATTCTGAGGCAAGGGAGAGAAGTCTTCTCTTTCTCTGGTGTCATTAACTTGTCACTAAGAAGCCAGAGACTGCTAGCAATCCCACGGTTAGAATGCCTGCTTCCTCCCACCAACAAGACGTGGGGGAAAAAGTGCTTTTAACAACTTTATTCCTCATAACTAAATATAGATGTTGAGTAAAAAAAAAAAAAACAGACACAAAAGCATACACACTTCACTTTACATAAAGTACAGAAACCGATGTAATTGGTACATGCTGTTAGAAATCAGAAGAGTGGTTCCTTTCCCGTCAGAGTCAGGGACAGGGAAAGGCCATGGCCGGGGCTCCTGGGCCGGTTCTCACTCAGGAGCTGGGTGTGCCACCCAGGTGAGTTCGCTATACACACATTCGTCAAGCTGTACAGGGACAATCTGTGTACTTTTCTGTGTGTATCTTATACTTCAATAAAAAGTGTACTTTAAAACATGTTACCACGCCCTGGCTCTCGCAGCCCCCTCTGAACGTGCCAGCCCCGGCCGGTCCTGTGCTCCAAGCCTGTGCCCACCACCTCACCTGCACCCCGCCCCCCGGGGTTTCGGGTCTGCCATCTTGGCTGTCCCGTCCTGATGAGTAAGCACTTGTTTTCTCCTAATGACAGCTGGGCTCCAATGCCACCTCCTCTTCCAGGAAACCCCCTCCCCCCACAGCGGGCACCCACCGCTGTGTGCACAGGTGGCTCTCACACCCCCTCCTCTTGATGTCATCTCCTGCGTCCTCACTGCTCATGGACACACGTCCCCCCACCCCGCACCCCAGTACACGACAGCTCAACCACCTGGATTTTTCTTTTCGGTGTCCCAGGCACTTCACACAAAACTGTATTGTCACTGTCATTTATGTGTCTGTCTCCCCCACTGGACTGCAAACCTCCGTGCTAAGCCCTTGAAGTATGTTAATGAAGGAATAAACCAATAAATAAGTAAATGCATGGGTCATGTCGGGGAAAATTGTACACTTGGCTCTTGGAGATCTGGCTCTGTGTCCCCCCCTCCCCAGCTCCCCAGCTCTGTGGCCTTGAGTAGTTTCCTGAACCTTTCTGAGGAGTTTTGAGGTATGCGATAGACAGAGCCCTTGGGGGGACTGTGTGCTCTGGTATTCCCACTGAACAAGGACGCCTCAGGCTCCAGATCAACTGCTTTCATGAAAATGGCCAAAACTCACAGGAGGGGCTGGACAGCTTTTTCCACAGAATCTAAGCTCTCTGTGGGAAAGGCTGAGCCAGCAGCTTCCCGCTGCCATGTGTGGACATAAAGTTGGATTTCAGCTCTGTTTAGCATCTAGTAAGAAAGAAAGATTTTGTTTGGTTTAGTTCTGTGCTTTTGTAATGCCTCTTCCAGTCAGCACAGAAACAAAACACAGGAAGCCACTCAAGGCCACTGGGAGAGCCAGCTTCTCACAGGGCCTCCTCTGAACAATCGTTTTTCTGGATAATAAAATGTTTTATGGAATGCTTTCCCTGTTCATGTCCACAGCCCAAATCGTGGTAGGAAAAGCTGTGGTTAAAGGCTTGGATGCCTCTGTATAGACTTTCTTCCTCTCCGGAGGCAAGAATTCCCACGGGAACAGTTCTGAAGGTGGGGGCAAGGCTTCTGCCACTGCGGGCGGGGGCCCTGCCCTAGACGGGTCTGAGCCAGCACTTCTCAGGCGGAAGAGCACGTTCCCCATGGCAGAAGAGGGCTGGGGGACAAGCACAAGCCTAAGCAGAGAATCCCTCAGTGTTACTGAGGGCTCACGCAGGCCCTCTGGCCTCTGGCCTCTGTCCTGTGCCCTTCAAGGAAGCTGATGGCTGGAAAGGTCACAACCCCTGCCCCAGTCAGCCCCAGTCAGCCCCATCAGCAGTAAGTGACGGGGGTTCCATCCTACACCCCTGCCCTCCATTCAACACCTAGAGCAACCAGAGACGGGACGAGGCTGGAGAGAGGCTGGGGACCCTTGGTGGGGTGGGCAAGGGGGCAAAGCGTTTGGAATAAGGGAGGCCCTGGATATACACCGCCAGTGTCACCAGCTGCAGGTGACCATGTTTGGTCTTCCCCATGGGGCAGGAGAGGGGACAGACCTCCCGTCTCCATGTAATTACACCAGTGCTTCTGAAGCCTGATCTGAAAGCCTACAATAAAGTGCCATCGGTCTAAAGCAAAATCAGACAAATGAAGACCAAAGAGTGAGCTTGTCAGGAAGCTAAAATGGCTCAATGGTTTTTATTCTGAGATTATGCCTTTTCTGTGTGCTAAACGTGTCCTTCCAAATGAAATTATGGAAACCATAGACAATCATTTTCATGTCATTTCTGATCAAATAAAATCATGAAATATTTTTTGAAACATGGCTGGTTCCTGAAATCCCAAAATCACCCTCTGATTTAGACCTGGCATCTGCTCTCTGGAGCAGAGGGGCCCCCAAGTCTGGGAGGAGGCGGTCCAGAGGCCCAAGTTGGATGTGAGCCAAAGGTGCCCAGCTTCCGTCCAGGGTGGAACCGAACCCAACCAAACCAAAGCATTCTTCCCCTCTGATGGGTGCTCAAACAGCACTGAGACGCCAGGAAGCTGGAGCCGCTGGCTCAGCCTCCCCCGCAGGGAACCGGGTCCCGCCAAGGCCCACTACCGCTCTCGTGAGGCCCCCATGTCCGCCCTCCCTTGTCCCATCCCAAAGGACCTGGGACAGGCTTTCAGAGCCTGGAAGTGGGGAAGGAGGGGACAAGCATCTGAAGGAAAGGGAGCCCCCCACCCCAGAGCCTTGGAGAAAAAGTCTTCCTTCCGTGGGCCAGGCTTCTTACAAGCAAAGAAAACCAGTTCCAGGTAATTAAAACAGAAAAGCAATTTATTGTTTGAGGCTGTACGGTTGGCCAGATGCCCTGAACACCCTTCCCACATGAAGCGACAGAATGTTGGGTCAAGGAGAAAAATCACAGTTTTAAATGTATTGAGGATCTGACACATGCGCGCACACGTGTGTGCATGTGCACGTCCACACACGCGCGCGCGCGCAAATCCCCAGAGGCCGAGCACAAAGTGAGAGTGGGAAGCCTGAGTCGCCTGCAAAGGGCTGTTTTGCTGATGAACAGGGATTTGCCGATGGAGACCAGCAGGAACTGGGAAGAAAAGCAGCTACACTCAGGGAAAAGATGATTGCGCGGCTGTGACCCAACCTCGAATTCGTTCTGGGCTCCGTGGGAGGGCCAGCCAAAAGCAAAAGGGGAGAAGCAGGAACCTAACTGCAGGGGGTCACTGTTAATGGCCCTGTCGCATGCCCTGGGCTGCGACGCGACCCGAGCGTGTTGTTTCTTACCTTCCCACCAGCAGCCACTTGCAGGCGACTGTTCCCTCGGTCCCCAGAGAACCGAGGCGCGGAGAGGTCAAGTCACGCGCAAAGGGCTCCTCCAAGAGATTCTGACGTCACGCCGTCGTTATCTACGGGCACCGACAAACCAAGGCGGCGTCGCTTTCAGAGCATGTACGAAAGCAGTTTGTAGTTGCCTTTTCATAGTAGCGCCGGATCAAAATCTAAGGAAGCAATGACGTGAAGACAGCTGCAGAGGGGAAGTAATAATGTGAATGCAGCTGCAGAGGACAACCCTGGGGAGTGCCACGGAGCAGGCTGAGGTTCGCCGCCCTCACCCCCACCCGCCCCCCGAACATCTCAGTCCATAGGTTGTCGCTGGTGGGCAAAGTACTGGGCGGGGCGGAATACTGCTCCCAACTAGGCCTGAAGGGGCGCCCCCCGCCCACGCACCCCACGTGGGTGATGAGGGCAGATCCGATGCTTTGGAAACCACGAATATAAGAAACGGGGTCTGTGATTTCCAGGGAAGGTTGAGAAGCTTGGCGGCATCTTTACTGGGTGTGAAGGCTGCCCGGTTCTTTAATTTATCCACGTGTTTGGCAAATAGTTTTAAGTCTGTACCGTTTGCCAAGCTCTGTGTGAGGCCCAGGGTTCTGGGGGTGACAGTTCAGCAGGGAGACTGGGAAGCCACCCAGCATTTCAGTATCCAGTGTAACTGCTGTGATGAGTGATGGCCAACAGGAAAATGATAATTCTCTTATTCCGTGGTGTTGCAACAGAGACTATCAAAGGGCTGTGCAACTCTGGTGCTTTATTTTGAAATAAGCTATATCCAAACTATTGCACCAATAGATAATAACTATATTCCAAACTAGTCAGCGGTCTCTGTTCTTGTAAGGCCCAGCCGGAAGTCCTCTGTGCTTTCAGCTGCTGTCATCAGGTAAGATGACCCGGAAGAAGGTCCAGGCTAACATAAATTGTCTTAGGCAGGAGAAAGCAAGCCCTTAGGGACTGGCTCCTGTTCAAAAGGAAAACAGAGCTGGGTGGGACGAGAGGGGAGGGGAAGAAAGGCACCCAGCTCTGGGAGAAGGGCTGTGTCTGCCTCCAGGGAAAGAGCTGGGAACTGGGTCTGGAAACTTCTCTCCTCCCTCTCCTCTCCACTTCTCTCTTCTCTCCTTTCCACTCTTCCTTCTATCCCTTCTCTTAAGCCCCTCACCACACTCTCCTATTCACTTTACTGTGCCTTTCCACCCCGTCCTCATTCTAAATGATTCTCCAGTGCACTGCGGTGTGTTGGAACCCAAAATTGCTTTGAGGAGACTTGAGAATTAAAGCAGAATTAAAGATGGGGATTAAAGGGAAATCTTTTGGGACAGGTTTAAACCTGAGAAGGGACATGATCAGAGCACTTTGTAAACACAGGCACCCTTGCTCAACTTGAAACATACAGTATGTCTTTATTTTACGTAATTGTATATCAAGGCATACATGAATATGACTTCAGGTAGAAATTCTAAAAAATTAGTATTACACGAACAAAAGTAGTAATAACATGTTCTTAAATATAGCATATTAAGCCAGAACCCTGGAAGCCACTATACACTGCAATTACTACTTGAGTATAGTTGTGGTCAGAGAGCAGGAAGCAGAGAGGGGGACCCCTGCCCAGGGCTGAGGCTGGGGCCGGCTTCCTGGAAGAGGTGGTGACTGGAAGCGGAGACCCAAAAGGCCAGGGTTGTAGCTGAGAAAAGCATGGGAAGCAGGAGAGGAGGTGACTTCATGGCCTGGGGAAGTGACACTCCTCCAGCGTGTGGTCTCACGTGGAGAGAGCTACAGCTGGGGCAGGCTGTCCCTCAGGAAGCAGTTCAGGACCCATCCAGCTGTTAGAGACTGCGCCTACCCCGGAAGAGGTGGTACCAATCCAGACAGCTCTGGAAGCCGACACCACATAGTGGCCCAGCTTGGCCGCTCGGAACTTTTGGAGCATCCCACGACACACATGATTCGGGGCAGCAGAGTCTCTGCTGTGTCCCGCAAACCAGAATGTGTGGGTTTGCTTAAGAGACTCAATGTAAACGCGAGAGAACGTGGCTGCCTCTGTCGTGGTGGGGATCTGTTCTTTCCTAATCTCCAATTTCACTAACACATAACAACAAGGGAAGCAAGCTATGTCTTTCTGGTTATGAAAGTCTGCTTTCCTCCCCATCACTAGCAGCGACTTCATGGGCTTTCCACAGGACGCTTCTATCTGGTGCCGTAGAAGATGAGAGCTCAGAGCTTTCCAAAGGAGCTAACCCTCAGAAAGACATATCTGAAATGTTTTGCTCTTGTTGTATTAAAAAAAAAAATGCACCTCATTGAAACCTCTTATCATACCCCTAGCTCCGCCCCATGGAAACAGAAGAGACTGGTACCAGGAAAAAGAGCAATTCCACCAGTACCAGCAGAGCATCTGTTGCTTATGGAAGCAAAACCCTAACAATTCATTAATTAAGAGAAGACCCATCTGCCTACTTAATTTGACAAGTAGGCCTACAGTCGGTTCACCTAAAAGTGAGCCCAGACCAATTATTTATAAATTGGAAATGAGGGAGTTTAAAAAAAAAAAAAAAAAAAACACAATCTTTGTTTCACAGAACTTCAAACATCTATCTACAAAAGTCAGAGGCTTGTGAGTGACTACATTGCTTTTTGTAAGTAAAAATGTAGATTTTATGAGGGCATTGATGTTTGGTCCAAATCGTCATTGCATTATACTCGGCAGATTTCCACGTAAGGTAAAAGGAAGTATGGAAGTGGTCACTGTTTGGGAATGAAATCCAGTTGTTCCTTGTATACTATAATGAGAAATCCATACCTAAGGAGAAAACTGGCAGAAGTTTAGAGGGAAATACAATTGAAGTAAATGAAAAGGCATGTGGGATATTGGCATAGGGATGGTGGGGTAATCTTTGAGAAAGTTGAGTAGAGTACACTTTAAGTTTATAAAGAAAGGCACATAATTGAAGGAGTAAACAGAAGTAAAACTTTTGGCAAAAATCAGAGCAAACCATTTAGATTCTATTTTGGCAATATGGGGGTTTAGTGATTCGAAAACTATCTCACTACAAAACATCTGAAAATGTTGGAGTTGACAAAAACCTAAAGGAAGCCACCAGGGGCCAGACACAGAAGTGACCATAATTCCAGAGAAGTAAATTCCATGGACACTACTCCTCTTGGGTTATTTCCCATCCTGAGGCTCCAGGGCCCTTTGAGGAAAAAAGGGCTTAAACCTACCAAGGTGAGGAGTTGCAACAAAGCTATCGCACACCACCACCTCGTACAAGCAGAAAGCCAGAATCCTTATGTTTTAAGTGAAAAGCTTTTCTTAAAGTGTTCATTTATCTGTTTTGCTTTGGCTCAATGTAGCAAAATGAAAAGTCTCCCCTGACAATTCATAACTGCAGCCCAGCCCACTACCTACGTAAGGCTGAAAGCCACAAGCCAGGGCTTCAGCTCAATTCAGAGAGATCATGGTTTGGTACTTCCCTGAGCACTTGAAAAAAACATACAAATTGTTCCTGGTGAAATGGACTCTTAGTCTTCAATAATTTCCCATGGTTAAATCTGTATGGAATACAAGTGTGTGCACGTACACACGCACACACACAGAAGGAAACAAACATGCCACCAGGAGCAAGAATCAATTACCAGCTGAATTAGGCTCCTAAATGTTACAGATATTGGAACTGACAAAATCAAAGCATGTTAAAACTGTTTAATATATCTTAGATTTTGAATATGTATTTTTGTATCCTGAAGTTTTATTGGTTATTTTAAGGAAACTAAAATGGAAGAGAAACATTAAAAAGAATAACACCTCTCTAAAAGATCAAAAATTATCAAGCGAAAGTTTAAGGAAATAAAAAATGTAATTAGTAAAACAAAGCTTAATGGGCAGGTTACATGGCAGATTAGATTCAGCAGAATAAAGAGTTAGTGAACTAACATATTTTAAATTATTTTGAAAATATTAAAAATAAAGTATAAAAAAGATTTTTAAAATCTTAAAAATTAGTAAACTGAATTAGTGAAACTGTGAGTCAAAAAACACAATGAATCCCATGCAGGATAAAAAAAAAATAAATGTAAATCTACACACATGGTAGTGACAATGCAGACTGCCAAAAACAAAAAGAAGATCCCAGGAGATAAAAGATAGATCATACTATAAGATAGTAACAATCAGACAGAAAGTGAACTTCTCAGCAACAACAAACAATAACAAACAATGGAAACAAGACAAAGGAATAATACGTTTAAAGTACTGAGAGGACAATAACAGCTAATGAAATCTTACACACACAGCAAAGCTTCCATTCAGGAATGAGAATGAAATAAAGATGTTTTCAGGTAAACAACAAAACCTGAGAGCATAACTATAATAGATCTTCACAAAGGGACTAAATACCCTTCGAGTGGAAGGAAAAGGATCACAGAGAGAAAGATGTGAGATGAGAGAAGGAATTCCATGCAAGCACAAAATAAACACATGAGCAAATCTAAACAAGCACTGATCGAATAAAATTAATAACAATAATAATAATGATAATGATAATAATATAACGTGGGGGCTTAACATAAACAGGGAAATCCAGCTCGGACAGTGGTGTCCAGTTAAATGGGGAGGGTGATGATTGGTGGCTGTATAGATTCGCTAAGGCTGCTGTAAGTACCACACACTCTAGGGCTTAAACAACAGAAATGTATGTTCTCAGTGCTGGAGATTACAAAGCTGAGATCAAGGTGTCTGCAGGGTTGGTTCCCTCTGAAGCCCGTCTCCTTGGCGTGCAGATGGCTGTCTTCTCCCCACATCACACAGCTTCTCCTGTGCGTGTGCTGTGTCCTGAGGTCCTTTTCTTACAGGAGCACCAGTTGTATTGGAGTAGGGCCCACCCTAATGACTTAGTTTAACCCTCATTACCTCTTTAAAGTGTCTAATTCTACATACAGTCACAGACTGAGGGACGGGGGGGTTAGGACTTCAACAAAGAAATTGAAGGCTGGGGGCTGGGGGCAGAAGTCAGCCCACAAAGCACTCTAGGATCCTCATGTTGTCCTCCAAGAAGCTAATAAGGGACACTCAGCTCCTTGGTGATCCACAGGTGGCCAGAAGCCTCATCAGCAGGAGCCATGTCCTGCCTGGAGGCTGAGAAGCTCTAACCCCTTCCTCCCTCTTGGGCTACGAAGCCCCCTCTCCTCTCCTGTGCACACAGCAATAGCAAGAATAGCAAAAAGCTTGTTTTTGTTTCCCTCTTTAAAAAACTAAAAAGAAATAAAACCAGTAAACGGCTTAAATACAAATTTCTTTTCTCAGCAATTTTTTTCAGTTTAAAGTGGCCGATCAGATGAAGAAAAATGACCAAGTCCCAGATTCAAGAGCTGTCCTGGGTCTCGGCCTTCAGAACTGCCAGTGGGAATCTCTCTTTCCATAACCGCCGTCACTAACCCCCAACCCACTGAGTCCCTAATTCCACCTGGTTTACTAGTTAAAAAACAAACAAACAAACAAACAAAAACAAAGTCCATACTTTTTTTTGCTATCTATTATACATTATAAATTTTTCTCAGGCAAAAAAAAAAAAAAATGTAAATGTAATAAATTCTTGAGAAGCTTCTTGGGTGTTGTGCTTGTTTCTGGTTGTTACCAAACCAAGAACCAGACCAGCAGTCCTCAATCCTTTTGGCACCAGGGACCGGTGCTGCTATGAGAATCTAATGCCTGATGATCTGAGGTGGAGCTGAGGCGGTGATGCTAGCACTGGGGAGTGTCTGCAAATACAGATGAAGCTTCGTTCGCTTGCTCACCACTCACCTGCTGTGCAGCCCGGTTCCTAACAGGCCATGGACAGGTACTGGTCCACAGCCCAGAGGTTGGGGACCCCTGAACTGGAGGACTGACACTCACATACACAAAGGGAGGACCTTGGAGGACCATAAGAAGGAAAGTGCTCAGTGACTAAGCATCAGTAGTCTTCGCTTACGTTTTCCACAGCTGTTTGGAAAGCAGTAAGGTTTAATAATGAATAGTTATTTTTCTAGACTTTGTCAGGGGGGTAGCACGTATAACAACAGGCACACAATGGCTTAAAAAGAAAAAAAAACACCACTGAATGCCTGCAGCTGGAGGGATGTGAAATGATATCACAAAGAGAAGGCTTTGGCTCAAATGGGGATCTGTTTTCCTGCAGACCCCAATCAGGAGCTACCCTTGTGCAGAAGAGCCAGTGAGGAGAAGCAGGATATCAACTGGCAAGAACACAGAGTCGGAAAAGACAGAAATGACAAGCAGCCCGTTTCAAAGGTTTAGCAGAAAGTATAGCAAGGAGGAAATCTCCTTAGAAATAGTGTCGAAAAGACGAGATTCCGATACTGCCTCTTTAAAAATAAAGTACCAGAGTTGCACAGTCTATGGACTGAACCTTACAGAAGGAGGATCATCCTGATGCATAAACCTGCCAGAGTGAGGTGGGCTAGACAGGGACGAGAGCAGGCGAAACCTCCCACGAGGGTGAGGACGGGCAGACCTTAAGCCTTCCCAGAGTAATACCTTACGTCACGCCCGGTGGAAGATTTCCACCCATGTTTAAATCAGACGAGAAATAGAAGTTAATTTTATAATTTCACTGTGTTTTAGTAGTACTTTTTACGTTATGCGATTGTGATTATGTGGTTACGATCTTCATTTCCAGTCATCTACTAATCTTTCATTTCTTACAGAAAGTCCTAAGTTCAAAAAATTCTCCAGGTTTTGCCACAGAGGCCTCTGCACAGAGAGAAATTTATGGCACTATTAAGAGAAAGAGTCTGGTTCCGTAGATGCGATAAAACCAGAGAAGCAGCCTCCGGCAGGAACTCTCAGACGGAGTTGTATTAATCAGCTCCGGCCGCCACGACAGGACGCTGCAGACCGGGGGGCTTGCACAGGAGAAATATATTTTTCCACAGTGCTGGAAGCCAGAAGTTTAACGTTAAGGTGCAGTTGGGGTCAGAGTCTGGTGAGAACTCCCATCCTGGCTTGTGGCAGCTGCCTCCTTGCTGTCCTCATGTGGCCTTTTCCCTCTGCATGCTGGAGGGGAGGGGCGGCCTCTGGTGTCTCCTCCTCTTCTTATGAGGACCCCAGTCCTGCTGGATTAGGGCCCCACCCGCACGACCATTTACCTGTAAATACTTCCTTAGAGGCTCCATCTCCAAATGCAGTCACGTTGGGGTTAAGCCTTCCACATATGAATTTTGGGGGGTAGAGACACGATTCAGTCCAAAACAAGAATATTATTTTTAGAAGATCAACTGAGAATATGACAAAACCCTAGACTCATAAATACTTCCCAGCTGAGAAGAAAAGCAGTGCCTTGCCTTCACAAGCATGGTTTTGAATCTTCTACCACTTATCTGCCAATCCTCAGGCCACAGATCAGTACTGGTACCCGTTCGTGGCCTGTTAGGAACTGGGCAGCACAGCGGGAAGTGGGTGGCAAGAGAGTGAGCAAAGCTTCATCTGCATTTGCAGCCGCTCCCCAGTGCCAGCATCACCGCCTCAGCTCCGCCTCAGATCCTCAGGCATTACATTCTCATAGGAGCACCGGTCCCTATGCCAAAAACGTTGGGGACTGCTGTGCTAAAGTAACTGTGGGCACCAAAGATACTACACGAATATGTGTAGTCCTGAGCCCTACAAATGGAAGAAAACTAATATAGCATAGTCCAATATGACTCTTTCTGGTTGTTCTATATATTGCAGAAATGTACAGTCAAAATACTGTGATTGAGTGGGTCAAATAAGAAACTTCTATTGCTACAATGTTGGTCATTTTAGGATTAAGTGATTTAAATCTGTTTCTAGAGTTTTTCAAGGTTGGCTAATTTTCTCATTTTGGTTCCCTTGCATTAAAATATGAGTAGTTGGACTGTCAGAAGTTATGTCCTTTGCCCTATTTTCCAAAGCTGCCTTCCTTTTCCTTCCAAAAGTGAAAAGGGATTAGGATGAACAGTTAAACTAACCAGTGTATATGTGTCTTTCATGGAGAGAAAGCAGAATTCACTTACTCAGTCATTTTTCTAACAATCAAACATTCTGTCCTAAGCCTTTTCAACTGATATTGTGTTGAATGATATCACTAATGTTAATTGACAGTTTGCTGGAAACCTTCTCTTAAAAACTCTCATTTTCTGTTCAAGACCTGTTTATTTTGTTACAGAATTAAAAATCAAGGAGGAACTTCCATAAAGAAAAAGTGTGTGTGTGTGCACGCGCTTGCAATGTTCTGGCTTTTATACTAGGAAGGTCATTTGCGAGAGAGAGAAAAAAATGAAACAAGTAGAAATGAAATTGGACCCGTGTTTATACAGTTCTCCACATTGGCCCGGGACTTATTTTTGAAAGTTTGTAAACTAGCCTTCCAGTTTAAATTGAATAAGTAGGTGCAGCTGAGTAAATGGAAAGACCTGGGTTTGCGGCCATGTGTTTTCACTTTAAAATTACATTGAAGAGGAACAGAGGGGGTTAGAAACAAAAATAAGAAAGGGAGATATAAGACAGGCTATGTTTAAAAGGAAAATGTGAGAAAACAAAGAGTCAAAACAGAAGTCCTCGTTGGACTTCTGGGAGAGCAAACAGCTTTCTCAGAGCTGTCCCTTCAGACTTGGGGACGGATGGGAGAGACTTCGAGGAAGGGAATTCCATACGCCAAAGGGGGAGGTGTTGGGACAGGACTTCAAAGGGTCATGAGACATTCCGGGATGGCCTGGATTGAAAACATGTCCACCTAGGGGTCTCCCCAGGGCCTCCTGGGGGAAAGCCATTTATCCGCTCGTATTAAAGATCCACCTATTGGCCTGATTTTCAATAAGTCAGAATAGCAACCTCCCCTACAGCTACTGGTTATAGGTTCACTTGTGTCCCCCAAATTCATAGGTTCAAGTACCAACCCCCAATATCTGGGAATGTGGTCATATTTGGAGATAAGGTCTTTAAAGAAGTGACTGGGTTGAAAATGAGGCTGTTAGAGTGGGCCCTAATCTAACGTGGCTCGTCTCCTTATAGGAAGAAGACTAGAACCAGAGGTATGGACACAGAGACAAAAGGCTATGGGAGGACATAGTGAGAAGACAGCCATCTGCAAGCCAAGGAGAGAGGCTTCGAGACAAGCCAGCCCTTACGACATCTTCATCTTGGACTTCTAGCCTCCTGCACTGAGAGAAAATAAATCTCTGTGGTTTAAGTCGCCCAGTTTGAGGTATTTTGTTGGGGCATCCTTAGCAAACTAAGTCACTGCTGAAGATCACTCCCACAGCACCACGGAAAGATGGGTCACTTTCTCACTGACTCCAGCAAGAAGGGGGCTTCCTGCTGTAGCGCCAACGGTGTCACTTAGTTTCTGCTTCCCTAACTGTCCAGGGCAAGTTGCAAACGCCATCTAGGCACTGTGTACCTACGCAGGACTCTGGGCGACTCTGGAAGACTTCCCTCGATTTACCCCTTCACTCTGGGGTTAAATTGTGTTCCCTCCGAGAACATGAATGTCGCAGCCCCAACTCCCAGTAGCTCAGCTAGTGCCCTGGAGATAGGGCCTTTGCAGAGGCAGTTAAATTAAGAAGAGGTTGTTATCGTTAGGGTGAGCCCTAGTACAATAAGACTGGTATTCTCATAAATTGGAGAAACTTGGACACAAAAACACAGATAAAATTGCAAGTGAAGATGAAAACACAAATCAGGGTGATATTTCTACAAGGCAAGGAGCCCCAAAGGAAGCCAGCAAACCAGGAGGTCACAGGAGCTGGGAAGGAGGCAAAGGACACACGATCTCATGGTCCTCACAAGAAACCAACGCTGCTGTCGCCTGGGTGTCAGGCTTGTGCATTCCAGAATCACGTGCCTGTGAAGTTCCAGTGTTTAAGCTGCCCGGTGTGTGGCACCTTGTTATGGCCGCCTCAGAAAACTGACACAGTCCCCCTCGCAGTGTGACTGGTCTTGCAGTTCCACTTGGCTCCTGCGGCTCCGGGCCCACGCTGGACTTGGTAATTCGGCACAGTGGGCCCACGGGGTTCCTGTCTTCAGACCCCTCACCCCTACGACTGTCCTGCTCCTCCCTCCAGAACGCCCTTCCTGCCGCGCTCCTTTCTCACTCCTCAAATTAGGCTCCACTTCAGTTCCCTCTCAAGAAGACTTCCTCTGCCCTTTCTGCCCCTCGCTGGCACCTGCTTGCCTTCTGATGTTCTGTCTTCTTCGGCTCTTCTAGCCCAAAGCCTGGTATGTATTAGGTCCTCGATAAATGTGTGTTGAAAGAATAAATAAATGAAAA
The DNA here is from genome assembly GCA_028627145.1 of Eidolon dupreanum. NCBI lineage: Eukaryota > Metazoa > Chordata > Mammalia > Chiroptera > Pteropodidae > Eidolon > Eidolon dupreanum. Next base: position 78,518,986 of record CM053508.1, on the reverse strand, counting down.
ATAATATTGAAGGATGTAATATAAAGAGAGATGATGTATTAGTCTATTGCTATGTAACAAATTACCCCAAACTCACAGTTTATTCTCTCACAGTTTCTGTGGGGTGGGAATTGGGGATGGTTCAGCTGGGGTTCAGGCGAGCAGTTGGCCGAGGCTGGCTAGCAAAAACTACGAAGATCAGCTTGCAGACTCACTCAGGTGGCCGCTGCGGGCTTCCATCCTTGCTGGCCATGTCACCTCAGGTCCTCACCAACATGTGGGCCTCTCATGGGTTGCCTGGATGTCCTCAGAACGTGGCGGCTGGCTTCCCCCAGAGCAAGTGACTGAGACAGAGCCCAAGATGAAAGCCACAGATGGTTTTCTTTTTTAGCTTTATTGAGGTATAATTGACAAATTAAAATGATGGATATTGAAAATGTGCAACTTGGTGTTAAGATAAATGTACACACTGTGATCACCACAATCAAGCTAATTAAGGTCACCTCACATGGTGACCTGTGTGTAGTAAGAAAACTTCAGAGCTACCCCCTTAGCGATGCTCACTGCGGTCACCACACTGTACCTTACTTCTCCAGAGCTCACCTGCGTAACTACAGCGCTGAACCCCTGATGAACACCATCCTGTCTCCCCCACTCACAGATCCTGGGGACCGTTCTGCTCCCACCACAGAGTCTTATAATCGAATCTTGGAAGTGAC